>JBAIZL010000005.1:157074385-157294385 GCA_036971475.1 Prosapia bicincta | reverse complement strand
TTTCTTGCAGAATACTAAAATTTAATTGTTTACAAGAAAACATATTTATAAACAACCAAAACTCTGCCTATCACCCTGCTGGTAAAACCGTGCTAATCTCCCAGAGTTAAGTGTATGTTTCCTGCTCGTAGGGCCAAACCCACAACAAGCCTATTCCCGCTGTGTTGGAGTCAGCTTTGGTAGATTAAACAGCTCCAGTATCGACTTTAATCAGCCTGTGCCTTGTCTGTTCGATAGCTCAATCTATGGTTTATCGTCAATAGTTTAAGCCAGCGTTTTGTCTTGCCGCGCGCCTAATCCCCACCCTAGCACACAGTTCCACCACCCCAGTCTTATGCTTGCCGTAGACAGACCAGCACGTCCGTTGCGGGCTTAAACGTATTTGCTAACCTCGTGGACGTTAAGTTCGCCCCGCGTATGTCTAAATGTAAGTGTTTCGTATTGTATTTGCTTTATATGCTCGTTAACCGCGAAAGTGTACATTATTTAGTCCAAGTGCCGTGTTCGAATGCGCCTTAACCTCGCCGTTACAAGCCGCCGTTACGGGTCGCTCGCAATCATTTAGACTTATTCAATTGTGAATAGTAGTAGAATTTAACCCCGTTTATTAAGTTTTACAGCACGAGCCGTCTGACCATCACCACTTCACCCAGGGCCCTGCTACAGAAGTCCAGAAGACATCAAACCTACCGTGCACGTAACCCCTTTGTTCAGCTTAGGGTAAGTGTTAATCAGTTCCAAATACTTTTAGCATAAACTTGTGCCTATTTTTCCCGAGGCTTAATTATTGATAAACACTGTTTATTTGTCGATTAGGCATTTTTGCCGCTAGCCTTAATTTTATTCATGTACAATTTCAATCACAATAACGACCGCGACTATCTCTCTCTTTCGTATTCTTTCTAATATTTTAGCGGAGCTGACGCCTCCATTTTGGTCCCGTCGGGCCGGATGTTTTTGCATTGTAGCGACCTATAAACATTTAAAGTGCAAAGAACAAGTGTTAAAGTTCTCAGTAACCTCGAAACTTATTCAGTTTTAATAGCAAGGCATTTGCTTTATAAATAAGTTTATTAGTGATTTATAAGTGTTATTTATTATGCGAACAATTTCGTTGTGTTAAATTTCATAGTAATAAGCTAAGTTGCAAGCATTACGTAATCCTGTGTAATTTCCCGCATTTATTTTCTTGTCTAAATTCATTACGCAGTAGTGACGTCACAAGCTGTAGCTTGCAGCTGCACATTCCGTTACTATCAGCAGATTTATGGGACAGCTGCGCAGATAAGGAACACTTGACTAAACAAGATAGACTCAATATTGATCCGTGAAAGCTACACTGTAGATTTATCCTGTTCAATAAGGAAAACTTGCAGCCGTTCTAATCTAATGCTTATGATTTGTAAAACGTTATGTCTTTTTATAAACTTTATTATACAGTCCACTTTTTCGTAATTAAATGTACCATTGTGTAGTCATTAGGTTTGGTTTAAACATAATTGCAATTTAATTTAAATTTTGTTTTTTGTTAATTTAAATTTTGTCACGATGGCTAATAACAACGCATATTGCCTTGATAAGTTGAAGGCTATATGCAGTGATTTAGAGCAAGTAAACAGCTTGCTCGGTGATAGTGAAATGTCTGAGGGCATAGTGCAGGAAGTCAGGCGCCTTCATGTCGAATTTATCGAAACTTTTGACCGCGCGGAGCAGACTTTTGACAGTCAAGCTTCCGAATTTGTCAAGAATGTCTTTATAGTAAAACGTCAATTTCAGGACACCTATCTGCCCATGATAGTAAAACATCCTAACCTCGTTAAGACGGAGGTTACCTCGACCTCGCCTGTCAAATCAACACCGACTTCACCTAACCTTCCAAGTCTAACTTTGCCAAGCTTTTCGGGCCAGAGCGACGACTGGATAGATTTTGTTACGATGTACGACTCTATGGTACATAACAATGAGACGCTTAGCAATATCCAACGTTTTCAATACTTAAAGTCCGTCTTAAAGGGAGATGCACTGGCCATCGTCACCGGACTTTCCATCTCCGAAGCAAATTACAACATTGCTTACAATGCGTTGCGTAACCGATACGCGAACCCGCGACGTCTCGCAGATCATTACTTTAACATAATTAAAGACTTTCAGTGCATCAATAATGCTTCACCCGCGGAACTAAATCGTTTCTTAACCGCGCACTCTAATGCCGTCTGTGCATTAAGAGCTATACCTCTCGAAGACTTAGCGGATTTCTTATTGTTCTCTATGGCAATTAATAATTTGGATGCCAAGACACGATTAAGTTTTGAAAGCCGACTAGGCACTAACCGCATGCCGACATATAAATTATTGAACGACTTTATAACTGAACAGGCTAGAGCCCTGGAGATGCTTAGCCAACCAGCTGCCGTGGTTGTAGCAAACGCCGGACGTGGTCAAAGACCCCGCATGTTGGTGTCATCGATGGATAAACCCGGGTTTCAAGGGGCCCTTGAACCGAATAATTACTTGTCTGAACCTAACCTCACTTTGGGTCACAGCCCTATATTTCAATCAGTAGCGTCAAATGACAATGGCCATCAGAATAAGGACGCCCAAGGTACTATTCAGTCCAAACGTGCTGCGCCAGTCACTATGCAACCGGTTAATCAACCACTGCAACCTAACTTGTTGCCTATTATGAATGCGCCTAGAACGTCAACATTTCGCAATCGCTCGCCACCGCTTAACCTCAATCAGTCTAACATGCCTACCACGCGTGTAGGTAAATGCTACTACTGCGGAGAAAGTCACAGCATCATTAATTGTCAACGATTTATTTCTCTTACCATAGCGGAACGCATTGACGTTATTTCAAAATTACAACGGTGTTATAATTGTCTCGGCTCTCATTATCAATCTCAGTGTCAGTCTCGTCATCGTTGTAGACAATGCAGCCAAGCACATCACACACTGCTGCACAACGACGCACCGCCGCAGCAATGACTAGCCGCACCACGACGCCTTAGGCCAATCGCTAGCCATCCAATCGATACTAAAGCTCAACCTCGTTCTTTGTCATGCAACATTACCTCGTCTCTTGCCCTGTTGGGTACCGCGCAAGTCGTCCTACAGGACCATTATGGTCAACCTCGTTTTCTAAGAGCTATTATCGACCCCGGCAGTCAGATATCTGCCATTACGAAACAAGCTAGCGATATGTTGAGCCTGCCTACTCGAAGATCGAACCTGTCTTTGATTGGCGTCGCTGCCAAGTCTACACGTATTCACGAATACGTAACTTTAATTTTATTCTCAGACATGACGCGGGCGTCATGCTGACTACGGAAGCCACTGTGCTCAACCATATAACTGACCCGCTGCCAGCTGATAAATTATCCTCTGCTTTAAGCGCTCAATATCAGCACTTACCGTTAGCTGATCCTCAGTTCGACTTACCTGCCCCTGTTGACATTATACTGGGCGCCGATGTCTTCACGCAAATAATTATCAACGGGCCTCGTGCCATCATTCATGGCCAACCATCGGCACTTAACACACTTTTAGGTTGGGTCATTATGGGATCTGTACCTTACAGTACGCCACAACAACCACGCGTGTTTATCACCTCGCTCAAGTCTATCGACGAAAACATGCGACGATTTTGGGAAATCGAAGAGGTAAACGAGTCTAACTTGTTGAGCCCGGATGAGCAGCTCTGCGAAAATTTATTTGCCACCACTACTGAACGTGACGCCACTGGGAGATATGTCGTAGCTTTGCCTTTTAAACCTGATGCCGTCGAACTTAAGTCAAACCGTAATGTCGCTCTTGCTAGTTATCATGCTCTGGAACGCCGTCTGAGCCGACAACCGGATGTCGCACGACAATATCATCAGTTCATGAAAGAATATATGACTTTAGGTCATACGTACCCTGCCGTTAAGCCTTCGAATTATTTAATACCACATCATTGCGTCTTCAAGGCCGATAGTTCTACTACTAAATTACGAGTAGTTTTCAATGCTTCTGCGCCTGATTGCAACGCGCATTCTTTAAACCAGCAATTGCTGGCTGGCCCTAAGTTACAAAGGGACCTGTCCAACGTTATTATCTCGTTTCGATTGTTTGTTCACGTCGTCTGTGCGGATCTTAAAATGATGTACCGCCAAATTGCCGTACGCAAGGATGATCGTCGTCATCAGCACATTTTGTACAGACCGACTCCTCATTCTCCACTGATGGAGTATGAACTAGCTACTGTCATTTACGGGCTTACCCCGTCTGCTTATTTTGCCCTACGTACACTCGAACAACTCGTCAAAGATGAGGGCGACTGTTACCCTGCTGCGTCGCACGCCATTCTTCATCAAACGTACGTTGATGATGTCGTCACTGGCGCCGATACGTCCGAGGACGCCCAGGAATTAATACGGCAACTTATTAGCATCTTCGCACTGGCAGGACTAGAGCTCAGGAAATGGTCTTCCAGCGATCCCGCGCTGCTGTCGACGCTGCCATCTTCTCACCTGGAGCACCCGTTGTTATTCCAAGACGACTCTACCGCTATTAAAATATTGGGACTCAAATGGCATCCTGTTAATGACTCGTTTTCTTATCGTATTCAAAACTTTGTGTCGGTGCCTACGAAACGCACCATTCTCTCTTATGTCGCTCGCACCTTCGACCCACTGGGTTTCCTTACGCCTATCACATTTTGGATCAAGTCATTTTTGAAACAATTGTGGCTCGAAAGGTTATCATGGGATGAACCTTTGCCAACCGCGCTGCGCAGTCGTTGGGAGAGCTTCATTGTCCACTTCGCTAAGTTAGCTGACACTCAAATACCTCGACATGTGGGCACACGTGATGCCAAACATCATTTATTAGGCTTCTGTGATGGGTCCGAAGCTGGTTACGCAGCCGCCATCTACTTGCGAACTGAATGGAACGGTTTAGTTTCCGTCAGCCTTCTAAAGGCTAAAAGCAGAGTGGCTCCCGTTAAAACACTCACTATACCTCGAATGGAGCTCTGCGGCGCCGTCTTACTGGCCAAGCTCTATAAGTCTGTTCAGCCTGCTGTGAATTTTGTGGCCGACAACGCTACGCTTTTCTTCACCGACTCAGAAATTGTGCTGCATTGGCTTAGCACCCCGCCACATCTTTTGAAAACTTTCGTTGCCAACCGTGTTATTGAAATTACCTCGAACACTTCGACCAATCATTGGTACCACGTCTCAACTGTTGACAACCCCGCGGACGTTGCTTCCCGTGGGTGTCTACCCGCGCAGTTTGCTACACATCCACTGTGGTGGCACGGACCACCATGGGCGTTACAATGTACTACCTCTTGGCGTTTGTCTAAGCCAACTGGACCGAACCGCGACCTGACCGAGCTCAAGACCGAGCCTCAGGTGCTCTGCGCGACTGTCCAAGCGCCTAACCACTTATTGAATGTTATTGAGCGTCATTCCAATCTCACCACGCTGCATCATGTCTTCGCTTACGTGCTTCGGTTCGTTAACAATTGCCGCGTTAAGACCCAGTCTACCAGCCATTGTCACAACACTCGCTACAAAGCCAAGAACACCGTAGCCAAGATTCCATTCGCTGCACCTTCAGTACAAGAATTAAGGAACGCCAGAAATCTTTGCGTTAAGCTCATACAAGAGCTAGCCTTCAGCGAAACGTTGCAACGCCTACACCGCGGCGTCCCGATCAGTGCTCAACTTCGCAGCCTAACGCCCTTTATCGACTCAGTGGGGCTACTTAGGGTGGGCGGACGTCTTAATCATGCTGATATACCATACGCAGCTAAGCATGCCATTTTACTGCCTAAGCGGCATCATTATGTCAATCTTGTATGCGATCATTATCACCGCCTCGCCTTACATGCTGGGCCGCGTACCACGCAAGCGATGATCAATGGTGAGTTCTGGATCGTTGCGCTACGTTCGTTGTTACGACAACGCATTCATGCTTGCATGCGATGCTTTAGACTACAGTCGAAACCTCGGCCACCTATGATGGCAGCTTTACCGTCTTCTCGCGTCACTCCGTCGCCACCTTTCTGTAAGGTAGGCATTGACTTTGCTGGACCTTTCGACACTAAGGCCAACCATCTTCGTACGGCAAAGATCCTGAAAGCTTACTTATGCCTATTTGTTTGTATGGCCACTAAGGCTGTACATTTGGAAGTAGTATCAGACCTCTCTACTGATGCTTTTCTCGCCGCGCTTCAGCGTTTTGTCGCAAGACGTGGTCTGCCTACAGACATTTATTCAGATAATGGCACCAATTTTGTCGGCGCCGCCAACCGCCTGCACGAGGTCTATAAGATGCTCGACCAATCCAAGTCAATCATCCAACGCAAGCTCGCCGCCCAACGGGTTGAATGGCACTTCAACCCTCCAGCCGCACCACACTTCGGCGGACTTTGGGAAGCTGCCGTTAAATCCGTCAAAGGGCTCCTACGCCGTACTCTTGGCACTACGTTATTGAACCTCGAGGAGTTAGCTACGTTATTTATACGCATCGAAGCTATTCTCAACAGTCGACCTATTTTCGAGGTCTCGCCTGACCCCAACGAAGGAGCTTCGTTCCTTACGCCCGGACACTTTCTCATCGGCCGTCCCCTTCTAGCACTCCCTGAGGAATGTCATTTTGAACCCGCGCTCAAATCCAGATGGACTATGCTACAGCAGATGACCAATCGGTTTTGGAAAACCTGGTCTACACAATACCTACACTCCCAGATTCAACGCTGTAAATGGAACAAAGACGCCTCACCCCTCCAGGAGGGTCAGCTTGTATTTATCACTGGAGAACATCCGAGCCCTCTTCATTGGCCAATGGGTCGGATCGTACGTCTTCACCCTGGAACCGACCGGATAACCCGCGTAGTCACCGTCAAGACCTCACATGGACAATTAAAGCGACCTGTCCATAAGCTTGTAGGCTTTCCGCTACAACCTTAATCTCTTTACCGCTTCTTCAGCACCTTTGTGGTACAACCGCGTTTCCTCGAGTTATTATTCTCACTCGACTTCTTCGCCTCTTCAGCAATTTTGTCCAACCTCGTTTCTTCAAGTATCTTCAATGCCATAGATTTCTTCGCTACATGTTCAGCACCTCGCTTCTTCCAGTCAACCACGTTCACCGTCACCCAGTGGTTATCCAGGGTGGGCGGTAGTCTATTGTCTTCAGCACAGCTAATGGAGCTATTCACTTCATCTGCTCTTTTCTGCTTTCTTCGTACCCCGACCACTTCTTCTTCGGCACCCTCGGTCTCCGGTGCTCTCTAGTTCTTCGCCCTCTACCCACCTGGCGGATTAAAAACATCCGTTTTGGTGGGCGGAATGTTGGAGTCAGCTTTGGTAGATTAAACAGCTCCAGTATCGACTTTAATCAGCCTGTACCTTGTCTATTCGATAGCTCAATCTATGGTTTATCGTCAATAGTTTAAGCCAGCGTTTTGTCTTGCCGCGCGCCTAATCCCCACCCTAGCACACAGTTCCACCACCCCAGTCTTTTGCTTGCCGTAGACAGACCAGCACGTCCGTTGCGGGCTTAAACGTATTTGCTAACCTCGTGGACGTTAAGTTCGCCCCGCGTATGTCTAAATGTGTTTCGTATTGTATTTGCTTTATATGCTCGTTAACCGCGAAAGTGTATATTATTTAGTCCAAGTGCCGTGTTCGAATGCGCCTTAACCTCGCCGTTACAAGCCGCCGTTACGGGTCGCTCGCAATCATTTAGACTTATTCAATTGTGAATAGTAGTAGAATTGAACCCCGTTTATTAAGTTTTACAGCACGAGCCGTCTGACCATCACCACTTCACCCAGGGCCCTGCTGCAGAAGTCCAGAAGACATCAAACCTACCGTGCACGTAACCCCTTTGTTCAGCTTAGGGTAAGTGTTAATCAGTTCCAAATACTTTTAGCATAAACTTGTGCCTATTTTTCCCGAGGCTTAATTATTGATAAACACTGTTTATTTGTCGATTAGGCATTTTTGCCGCCAGCCTTAATTTTATTCATGTACAATTTCAATCACAATAACGACCGCGACTATCTCTCTCTTTCGTCTTCTTTCTAATATTTTAGCGGAGCTGACGCCTCCACGCTGACTACTATTTAAAAACCGTATAAACACTCCTAAATAAGTTTATCAATTGTGTATGGTCTAAGTATAGTCACACATGTCAAATTAATAGTCAGCTGGAAAGAAACACATTTAGAATAATACACATAATAAACACAGAGTCTTACCACCTGATGATGATCTGCAGAAACAGAAAGGGAACGTGCAAAATATGATTGTGTTTAAAAATACCTATTCTAAAAGGCTCCTGTGTCCTCTTAAACACAATCTGCCAGTAGATAAATCTCTGGACTTTTATTACCAAAAAAAACCAACTAATCTTTAGACTAGCTCATAAAATTAGTAGAGAGAAACTCTTTAAAACATTAGGCTTTATCTATTACCATTTAATGAAATTTAATTAAATTTGTTTACTGATTTGATAATCATTTTTATATTAGTAGGAAAAAGCTAAACAGTTTTTATTGGTTATTTGACACAGGATGGAATGCAAATAATGTTGATCTTTATGACATATTTAACTCTATTTATTGAAATAAAAAAGAAAATTTATCCTTCAAAGTATTACACAATTATATTAGCAAAACAATTCACTGAGTTACTTCTTGTTTCTTATGCTTTAAAAAATTATACTTTGCATATAGATTTATTACATTTACATTAACATAAAATCATTTTCAAAATTACACATAATAATATTTTATCTCCTATATGGAATTGGTAAATTCATATTTTATGACCTTTAATTTTTAAGTTTATAATATTCGAAAATTTCTCATTTCCTTTTACTAAACGGCTTATGGCCAAAAACCTTTTGTAATTTTAATATTCATTATTTTAGATATTCTGAACACATAAATTCATTTACTTAGCATACAATTTATTAAAATTTTATAAAGAGTGAAGTCATTGTTTTAAGCTTGCAGATTTGTTTGAATTTAATAAAATTAACTAACTAAATTTGACGTGACTGATATCGAATAAAGAAAATGACTTGCCAAAGATGTTCCTGCCGGTCCTCGGGGTCCCTCGTCTGGATTCCCTGGTCCTTGAACACCGGAAGTCGCCATCCCTGGTTCGTCGGTGGTGGTTTCCCTCTATTCGAGCGTCCTGGAGGCTGAGTCTGGAGCCTTCATCCTTGGTGGTCCTGGATGTCGAAAGCGCTGAGGTTATGGTCCATCTGGCCTGCTGACGGTCTCTACTCGCGGTCCAGCATAGCGTCCCGCGGCACCTCGTGTTAGAAAATTTTTACAGACTGTCTCTAAAGGCTTAGAGACCAAGTATATATAGCGGTGAATTTAACCTACCGCACCCCGCCTGCAAAGTTTGCTATCGCTCGATTTATTCCTTGTACAGGCAAGTCGGGCAACGAATCTGTTTTAGCTTGCATAGTTTGATAATTAATTTTAGAACACTGAAAAATGTCTATTTTATTTAAACGGCTGTAACTTTTTTGTTTCCTAAGTTTTTTGAATTCTGTTTTCTCTAATGTTCATTCTAGGTTATTGTGGTTCTTTTAAAATGTCGATGAAAGTTCTACGTGGTTTGGTTCGAAAAATAGCTTTTTTAGGCACTTAGAATTTTTTCGCTTCACTCTCGATGTTCAAATTTAGTTAGTTATTACAAATTTATTTTATAACATTCTTTAATGTGGCTTAACTATTCTATTTACTGTTTTATTTAATTTTTCCCTCTTTATTAATTGTATAATTCCCTACTTGATTATTTTAAAAACAGCTTTATTTCTAAAAAACAGGAAATTACTTATTTCCCACTTGCGACGGTCCCCAGCCCGTTGCAATTTCCCCTGCTTGAGAGGTTAAAAATGTTTTACTTTGTTAAAATATTTTTTACCAATTCCTTATCTTACTCTTACTTAAACTATCTTATTCTATTACAAAATTTTCTTATTATTACTCTCTTGTCTCTTGAGAAGTTTTCACCCTGAAACACTTCAAACACAAGTCAATTAGCAATTTATTAGTCACTTTTGTTTACACTAAATTTTTATTTGGTCAATTGACACCTTATTCACTACACTGATGGCTGTTATTTCCTTTATCTATTTACCACGTCAATTTCATTTATACTAGTTATGGCTTTAAAAACAACGACTTGCAATTAAAAACCTAACTAATCCTACAATACTATTTTTTAAACATATTCCTTTTATATCTTAACTATTACGTATTATTGTGTCAGCTGTGGAAGCACAGTTTATCTAGTTTAATTTGTTTATTTTCTGATAAACCTTTCGTATCGGCTAACTATTGCGTGGATTCTACATTCCAAACTACCTGACAAGGTCAATGAGCTGGCTTGTAAACATTCTAATAAAGTACAACAACAATTCTACCTATCATATTAAAACGGAACGAACCTTGCCTTTTAAATTCTCTATCTTTAGATTGTACAGTTTATAAAACTGGCTTGTGTCTAGATTATCGAAGTCCACTTGATAAATCTCGATTGCTTCTGATTTTAATGCAAAGTTTCTATTTCCGACCTTGATCGTCAGTACACAAGTTTTCTTGTTTTATATTGTACAGTGAAAGTCTGATCTAACGACCCACTATTTCATGCACACAAATTTCTTGTTCGATTTTGGAAGGTTTGACCGTGTATTTGTTGTACAAGTTATTAAGATTCGCCTGCTATCTCCCTGATTGTTGCTTGATTTAACCCGCTTGTTTGATTTAAGCAGTGGAGGTAGCTCGCCAATGTTTGCTCAATATACACAAAGACTTCCTGAATAATACTTTGTAATGTTGGTTCAGTTATTAAAAAGTTTGTTTTACATTTAAACATTTGTCCTTTTACAAATAAGTAGCTAATCTTAAAGTCTAGATTTAGCCTTATTCAACTACTGCTTATTCTTGTTTTTACATTAAATCAGTTTGTTAATCATTATGACAATTTTATTCCTGCCTAACTTAGCTTATCGCTCGCGTACTGGTTCTATTATTGCAGCAATATTCTAATTTGGCATTTCCGTATTTTTAGGATTATGATCGGTGTAAAGTTCACATTCTAGAATCCCTTTACTCGTCATAACGCTTCTTAATGTTTTTAACATCATATACAATTTTACAGAATACATTACAAGATATTTTATAATTGTTGACACAGTTGGTTTGATTAATTGTAACAAATCAAATTATTGTTCCTGAGTTTGTTCCTTATATCCCGTAAACACTTCTCGTTAAACATTTTTAGAATTTCCGTAGAACATCCTATTGACTTTGTCCTGTTTTAAATACATTTAGGCTTTTTTGCCTTCTACTATTCTGGTACGTCCGGCTTATTTTGTTACAAGGAATGTTTTTATAAACTCGTTCCCCGCCCGTCCACCGGATATTTCAGTGCAGCCTTGTTTACAAACACAGGTGATTGCCTTAACCTTGAGCCCTTGTTTACATTTGTTCGACTCGCTGGGTATTTCATTCAAAACATCTCAATACTTTATTATGAATTATTTCAACCTAGACAATTCTTGTTTATTTAAAGCACAGCAGTTATTATTGGTACTGCCTTTCTTAATAGCATTTAGTTTTAAGATACTTTTTACTTATTCATAAAACCTTTCATTAAACACGTCTGAATAACTGTTTATCAATTCTTGTAATTTCAACATTTCTTGTTTGTTTAATATGCCATGATTATTTGTATTTTCCAACTTAATCGTATTTATTTTTAGATATGTTTTACGCGTTCTGATTTTCTTTCGGCGTTTGGCGTTACGCCATTGTGCGTAATTCCTGTATTTTATTTTTATTTTTGATTTATTTTTACTTGGTTTACTTTGATAATTTTTATACTGGTGAGATTTACTTTTAAATTTATTTTTAGCAAACAATTTGGACTTCGTTTTCAAGCAAGATTGATTATAATTAAAATGCTTTGGAATTCTTGTTAAGTCTAACGGATTTGTTTCCCGACAATTAGGTCTTTCCCTAACTTGTTGGAATTTTATTTGTTTCGGCTTGTAGCCATTTTTATTTAATTCGTTGAATCCTCCCTCGTCATTATTTAATTTGTTTGTTGTAGGTTTGGTTAACCCATTTTTTGCTTTGTTTAATCCCGTTAGCTTACTTGATTCCGTTCTTTCACAGTTTAATAATTCACTCTCCCTTGAATTTTCGCACAACTTGTTATTTAAATTTTTGGTAATCTCGTTCTTAACTTTATTCGTTGACAATTGTTTTGATTTTATTTTTTGTTCCCCGCTTGTATCGTTGGAACATTTTACATTTTTAGTCATATTTTTGTTTCGTATTTGTTTACTTTTTAGTTGGTTATCGCCTAACTTGCACAAGGACCCATCTTCCTGATCCCTGCCCGTGAACAGCCCCATCTGCACGCTATTCACTATCGGGCCCTCCAATGTCGGCTCTACAGGTGTTAATTTGCCGTCGTTAATTGACCCGTCTATAACAGGCGAACCTATTATATTTATTTCCTGTTCCCCGCTTGTAACGTCGGAACATATTACATCTTTCTTAATATTTTTGTTTATTATTTTATTAATTTTATTACATCCTATCTCTTGTATTATATCATTTTTATTATTATTCGATACAAGAAACTCCTGGTGCAGCAGATATCCATCAATTTCATACGTCATGAACGATCTCTCCATGTTTATCCGGGCTTTTAACGCACACAAAGTATTTGCTCCCAAGATGAGGTCAACCCGTAGATTGTCCACAATCAAGAAAACAAATTCCTTTGTGTGTCCGTTTAATGTTAGAGGTAGCATCGTTTGTAACTTGACTCGTTTACAGGTTGACCCTAATGCTGTGACTATCGCTACGTTAGCTATAGGTAGCTCATAGAATAAATTCCCGTTTTGTTTTAGGGCTATGTATTTTTCTGTTTTAATCACAGACATTTGGGCACCTGTATCAACTTGTGCAATTAACTTATGGTCTTTAATTTCGCACTCTATCACTGGACACTGGTCTATATTCTCTAGTGTTATAACCGAGTCAATTCTTTCCTCTAACAAATCGTCCCTAATAGACATGGAAAAACCGTCTAGACTGATCTTATTATGACGGTAAACCGGCTTTTCCTTCGGTCTCTCGCTCTGAATTATTTTTGACTTCTTTGTGCTTCGGATCTCTAACCTGGTTAACTTATCTCCCTGATTGTTGCCAGAGATCCTCATATTTAGTTTTTTGGCTTGTGGTCGCTTGGTCCGGGGATAGGCGATTTAGGATGAGGGTTTCTAGGATACTTGGTATCTTGGTATTTTGCGGTATCACCATGGGACCTTGGGTTAGGGTTAGGTTGTTGGTTTGGAGCAACCTGCCTCTGTAGACTTCTTTGAGCGTTCCCATTACCATTTCCGTTGTCAGTAACGCTGTCTAGCTGTTGTAGGAAAACTATCGCTTGTTTGATGTTACTTGTGGGGTTTCCCACACTAGCTAGCTGAACGTTACTCCCAAAGTGTTTCATTAACATGAAAATTAGATGGTTCTCTGGGATTATCGGGTCTAAGTTTTTCGCCCTGTTTACCATCATAATAAAATACTCTGCCATAGAGTATGGTCCATTATTATGGTAGCGCCCTTGATTTATCTGTCTGCGTACCCTATCCTGCTGGCGATAACTCCAGAAATGCTCCGTGAATTCCTGCCTGAATTCAGAATAAGTTTCTGTATTGTTTTTTATGGCTTTCCACCATGCATCCGCTGCCCCTTTCAAATATCGTTCTACTATCCTTAATTTTGCAGTCTCGTCCATAGTATTGTCTATCTCAGAAAATAGATTTTCTATTTCCTCTAGGAATGTCATTGGATCTTCCTTGTCATTCCCCCAGAACTCAATCCTACGGTACGTAGCCTCCCCGTTCCTGTCTATTACCCTTGGTAAGCAAACTTGTGTTACTATTCCTGCTCCAGCTGTTTGCTTTACTTTTGCAACTTGTTGCTTTACCGTTTTAATGTCCTCTTGGATATTCTGTACCTTTTCGTTTAATTTAGCCGTTTTTGTTTCCGTTTTAGTTTTCAGTCTCTCTATTTCTGTCTCATGTTCGCTTAACTTTTCATATATATGACTTGTCTTAGTCTCATTTTCTTTTTGATAGTCCTCGAATTTTGACTGGAAAGCCTCCCATAAATGTCGTCTTTCCATTTTCTCTTCCTCCCTCCATTGTTTCTCTCTGTCCTCTCTCTCCTTCTCCTTTTGTTTTTCTTTGTCTTCTCTCTCCTTCTCTCTCTGTTTTGCTTCCTCCCTCTCTTCCTCTCTTAATCGTTTCTCTTCCGCCTTCTCTTTCTCTCTCAATTGTTTCTCTTCCTCTCTCCATTGTTTTTCTTTGTCCTCTCTCTCCTTCGCCCTTTGTTCTGCTTCCTCTCTCAATCGTTTTTCTTTTTCATCTCTCTCCTTCTCCCTTTGTTTTGCTTCCTCCCTCTCTTTCTCCCTCAATTGTCTCTCTTCCTCTCTCAATCGTTTCGCTTCCGCCTTCTCTTTCTCTCGCTCTTCTTTGTCTTTTTCCTCCTTTGCCTTGAAAAAGGCCATCAATTTATCAATCTCGGGTTTTGACATTTTGATTTACTATTTAATATTCAATTAATTATTTATTCCCTTATTTCTTTCTTTTTGATTTGGTTTAGGCCAGATGGTTCCTACCCGCTCTTTCGACTAAATCTTTATTCAAATTTATTTATTTATTTATTTATTTTATTTGTACGCTCTTGGATTTGTTCATTATTATTTAAAAATTTAATTACATTGTTTAAAACATTTTGACTCCACTTATTTAAACAATCTCGATTTACTTCTATTATTTAACTATTTAATTTTGATATAGGGAACCTGTTCAAAGTCCCTACCGTTCGGGCGCCAATTCTGCAACGTCCCCCTACCTCTCCTTACCGTCCCTACCACCGCAGCACTACGCGGTCGTTTTGTTGTGTTGTTTAAATCCTTTCTTGCAGAATACTAAAATTTAATTGTGTACAAGAAAACATATTTATAAACAACCAAAACTCTGCTTATCACCCTGCTGGTAAAACCGTGCTAAACTCCCAGAGTTAAGTGTATGTTTCCTGCTCGTAGGGCCAAACCCACAACAAGCCTATTCCCGCTGACTACTATTTAAAAACCGTATAAACACTCCTAAATAAGTTTATCAATTGTGTATGGTCTAAGTATAGTCACACATGTCAAATTAATAGTCAGCTGGAAAGAAACACATTTAGAATAATACACATAATAAACACAGAGTCTTACCACCTGATGATGATCTGCAGAAACAGCAAGGGAACGTGCAAAATATGATTGTGTTTAAAAATACCTATTCTAAAAGGCTCCTGTGTCCTCTTAAACACAATCTGCCAGTAGATAAATCTCTGGACTTTTATTACCAAAAAAAACCAACTAATCTTTAGACTAGCTCATAAAATTAGTAGAGAGAAACTCTTTAAAACATTAGGCTTTATCTATTACCATTTAATGAAATTTAATTAAATTTGTTTACTGATTTGATAATCATTTTTATATTAGTTGGAAAAAGCTAAACAGTTTTTATTGGTTATTTGACACAGGATGGAATGCAAATAATGTTGATCTTTATGACATATTTAACTCTATTTATTGAAATAAAAAAGAAAATGTATCCTTCAAAGTATTACAAAATTATATTAGCAAAACAATTCACTGAGTTACTTCTTGTTTCTTATGCTTTAAAAAATTATACTTTGCATATAGATTTATTACATTTACATTAACATAAAATCATTTTCAAAATTACACATAATAATATATAATCTCCTATATGGAATTGGTAAATTCATATTTTATGACCTCTAATTTTTAAGTTTATAATATTCGAAAATTTCTCATTTCCTTTTACTAAACGGCTTATGGCCAAAAACCTTTTGTAATTTTAATATTCATTATTTTAGATATTCTGAACACATAAATTCATTTACTTAGCATACAATTTATTAAAATTTTATAAAGAGTGAAGTCATTGTTTTAAGCTTGCAGATTTGTTTGAATTTAATAAAATTAACTAACTAAATTTGACGTGACTGATATCGAATAAAGAAAATGACTTGCCAAAGATGTTCCTGCCGGTCCTCGGGGTCCCTCGTCTGGATTCCCTGGTCCTTGAACACCGGAAGTCGCCATCCCTGGTTCGTCGGTGGTGGTTTCCCTCTATTCGAGCGTCCTGGAGGGTGAGTCTGGAGCCTTCATCCTTGGTGGTCCTGGATGTCGAAAGCGCTGAGGTTATGGTCCATCTGGCCTGCTGACGGTCTCTACTCGCGGTCCAGCATAGCGTCCCGCGGCACCTCGTGTTAGAAAATTTTTACAGACTGTCTCTAAAGGCTTAGAGACCAAGTATATATGGCGGTGAATTTAACCTACCGCACCCCGCCTGCAAAGTTTGCTATCGCTCGATTTATTCCTTGTACAGGCAAGTCGGGCAACGAATCTGTTTTAGCTTGCATAGTTTGATAATTAATTTTAGAACACTGCAAAATGTCTATTTTATTTAAAAGGCTGTAACTTTTTTGTTTCTTAAGTTTTTTGAATTCTGTTTTCTCTAATGTTCATTCTAGGTTATTGTGGTTCTTTTAAAATGTCGATGAAAGTTCTACGTGGTTTGGTTCGAAAAATAGCTTTTTTAGGCACTAAGAATTTTTTCGCTTCACTCTCGATGTTCAAATTTAGTTAGTTATTACAAATTTATTTTATAACATTCTTTAATGTGGCTTAACTATTCTATTTACTGTTTTATTTAATTTTCCCCTCTTTATTAATTGTATAATTCCCTACTTGATTATTTTAAAAACAGCTTTATTTCTAAAAAACAGGAAATTACTTATTTCCCACTTGCGACGGTCCCCAGCCCGTTGCAACACACCCACACACACACATACATATATATAGACACACACACACACACTTATATATATATATATATATATATATATATATATATATATATATGATTAAATAGTTATAAATTAACCTAATATAGATAAATAATATATTTAAAGAAAACAACTGTTGTATAACAAAACCAACAAAGGAACTAACATGATGTAGGGTAGATAGGAATAATGATAGTGATAACAATAAACTACAAAGCATTGTTAAAGTTTATAAGTGTTAAATATTCAAGTATTTTAAGATAAATTCTTCATTCAAAGGATCCAAGTTCCTTCAAATTATATCGGATTTCACTTGGCCCAATTTGCTGCGGGAACCGTTTCGTTCCGCTATGGTTTAGAGATGTTTAAACAATATTATTATTACTTTTTAAATAAGAAAAATAAATAGTACTACATCGGTTTTAATTTATAAATTTTCGCATTTTAAAATAGTTGTCATTGCTTATGAGTTTTACTTGAAGTAATTTGATATCCAGCAGTCTCTCAATTAATTTCATTCAAGTATATGCTCAACAGTTTTCTTTAAAATCCGGCATTTAACTACTTTCGGTAATCGGCCTACTAATGTTCCTTTTACTTTCAGGATAACGTTTCCTTGGCAGTCAATCTTGCCATAATTTATAACATTAGGAAATATGTAATGAGCTTAATTTTTTTAAAAAAGCAATAGAGTTGCTTCTTAATAACATAAAAAGTAAAAATAGATGAAAAATTATATGAAAAAAATCATAACTATATAACACAGCTCAGTTGTCAACTATTTTATTAACTTTCAAACCAGTTTTTCACACAACCTTTTGAATGTATTCATATTCACTATAATATTAACCTACATCACAAATTTGGTTGTTTTTATCTCTGCATCTACGTTGATAGAAACCTTTGGACATCTACTTTAATCCATTGCGGGAATAACAAATCAAGGTAAATGAATCGTCGTCAGATAGCATAACCCACGTAAGATAGCATAACCCACGTAAGAAAGCATAACCCACTTAAGATAGCTTCAAAATAAATCTCGTTCGCAATATTTTAATACAGTATCTCCAGGATTATTTATATCCTGTTTTTTTTAATATTTATACACAGATTGTTTTGGTTTTGTTTATCATTGCACACAAAAAATAGAAAACATTGTTATTAGATGTAATATAATGAATCTGTATAAATATAACTTGCACACAATGCATTTTAATATCACTAATCTTTTCTTGTTACCTTACGTGTTCTGAGTGATTCTAGAGTGAAGGAAAGCTGTTAGATGTTTAAGGGTTTTGAAATTTGGGGTGTCAGTAACAAAGTTTTAATATTTTTCCTAAGTTAGAGCTTTCTACTAAGGTTGAGATTTATTTGCTACATGGTTTATCTTTGCGGTCATTATACTGAAACAGCAGATACAATATTTATATAACTTTTAAACGTATGTCTGTCATATTAAATTAGGAGAAATTGGCACTTATCTGGGAATAAACAAAATCATAAAGACCGCATTATTAATAATTTCTTTCTTCAGTATTGGAGGAATCAGATACTCGTGATTGTAAAACTGACTTAACGATCTGATAAGAGCAGACTCGGATTCAAAAATAAAAGATTTAATAGCTATTAAAACAATAAATTACGTTGATTTAGATTTATCATTTTAATATCAAAGATATTCAGATATAGAAGAGTCTGTTACTTTTATAGAAGGCAGTATATTAAAAATTAATGTTGTTTTTATTTCAGTCAAGGAAATTAAGTGCTATTTTTAGACATATCAAAGCTTTATGAAAAGAAATTTTGTTATAGTTTGAAGATGGAACATACATGGATTGACTGTTGTGAGAATATTTTTATTTATTAAAAAATATGTATGCAACTAAAGATGAATTCTTTGGCAGTTATTAGTGTCCATTTGTTCCCTGTAATTAGAAATAATAATAAAATAAGACCTTTAGCTTAGAAAAAGTCTATTTATATTTTCGAAATTTATGTCTCTTTATTTCAGAAAATCATACTGAACTTAATATACCAGAATAAACTAATTGGACTTGAAACGTTATACCAATATACCCCACTTTTCTCTCTAATGGATGCAGAAGTGAAGGAAGAAGATTAATTATAAATCAGACGATAAAACTCCAATAATGTTTGACAATCAAAACAGCTAAAGAAAACAAAACATGTGAGAAAATCAAATCAGCAGAAATGTGTGAAAACCAAAATCACAAATACTTGAGAAGAAGAAAATGAAAAATATGTATAAAGCAAGAAGAAAAATAATGTAAATTTGCTAATTCAGTAAAATTAAACATTCATAAGAACCCTTTTCACAATTCTGATATTTCAAAGGGGTAAACGAATCATTTGACGTATTAATATTACCTCTAATATTATGGTCGTTGTAAGCAAATTTGCATTACAAAAGCCCAAACGTAAAATATTGTTCGTTGTTTTCATTCGTGTGTATTCAATTTCTTTGGAGATTTACTAACTGGAATTATGAGGTTTTCGTAAAATACTATATAGTTTTGTGCGTTACGCTTTACAATTTTTGAAACTTTTTCAATTATTCAACACAGTTTTTAATGCGGAGAAGGAAAGAGTTAATAGTACTGTTCTCATGGGTTATTGTTTTTATCTGTAAACTATAGCCTTCATTGAGTTTAATTGAAACACAGTAAATTAAACAGCTTCATTCCAGATATGTACTGAAAATAAAACGTGGTCTTAATATAAGAAACAAAACTCTGAACCTGGAGCAAAGCTCTGATGCTTGAATGGGACACTTCATTTCATTTCGTGGATTGCGATGATGAAAGTATTTCTCGCTATTTATCTCTTACCTATTTAGTCATTGAACTGTGAACTTTTTCACTTCAGTAAGGAAGCAGACACTCTTTATCAATAGATGAATTATATAGTGTTGTATTCATCAGTTGAAATTCAATTAAGGTTTCCCCCCTTACAAGAGACAACATAAAAGATTTTGTAAGCCAAAAAATGACAGGTTCACTGTAAACCAATAAAATAATAATACAGAATTTACGAAACTATTCCAATATAAAATCTCTGCTTAAATAGATATAAGTTTTCTCCATTGGAGTTGCTCGATGGGGGAAATAGAAAATTTAGAGTGGTCATATATGAAATATATCAAATTAATAAGTCTTTAATAAAAACGAAACCTTTAAAAAAATAATTGCATTTAGTTTTGGTTATTTATCGATTAACTTTAACGAAATGGGAGACAATGGATTCTATTGTACACCAAGACCGCATTGTCTTGCCGTTAGTTATAAGCGAACACAAGTTTTTCAACTGATTTCATGAATGGCTGCATGAATCATATTTTTAGAGCATCGATATATCTATTTTAAAAAAGGAAAATAATAATAGAATTTAAAAAAGTCAAATACAAACTAATTAGAAATTTTATTATTATTACTAAATATATTGATGTAATTATTTATTTGAAAAGAAATGTATGTTTGTAGTTTAAATGAAAGAGCTAATATAACTAACTTCGCGAGCTATGAAAGGATTATCAATGTAGAGATGATCAAGTTTAAGACATAAAACCACTGCTCTACCTTCGCTCAGGTACTGTACAGTCAGTTACCTAGCATAATCGAAACGTATTATAATTGCTGAAAAATTAAAAAAATGTAGCTGAGGCGAAACAAAAAATTATTTTTATTGTTAACATACAGTGTTGGTAGATAGGTTAAAATATTGTCCTCTGCAACTGGTCGGGAATCGCTAAACTTTCCTTAATACCATAACTCCTGTATTTTAAATAATAGTTTTAAAGTGTTCAGACAGTCTGACTGCTATCCGGTAGGTGGGTTTGAGGTTGGTTCTCAGGTGTGGGATATAGGAAAGGAAGTATTATGACATCGCTTGTGCAGTATCGCGTGCCTGTAGCAGACCTATTATGTTTTGATATCATAAAAAAATGCTTACACGTTACATCAGTTTGTTAGAAAGAGAATATAAAGCCAGGTTGGAAGTAGGCAAAATTATGGAAAGATCATAATGACCCTCTCGTACTCTGGGATTAGGATGAAAGTATAACATTTTGTGGGCAGGACCTACTTACCTGGAGTAGATTTGCATAATACCATAGTATGTAATAATAGTTATTACAAAAGAAATTGATCATTAAAATATTTATGATCAAAAAATTTAATTTAAAAAGGATTAACAAAAATTATAATAATGATCGTAGTAGTTGCATCAATTTTTATAAATAGTTTTAAACACTTTTTAACTGTAGTTTATGATATCTAATAATTAAAATGTTTTCTTAAAAAGGAATCATACAATCTTTTGACTATGTTGACTTAATAATCACTACAATTTTAAGCAATACATAAAACAGAAATATTTATTCTGAAATTATTAAAACAATGTAAAAACAACTTTTAATAAATACAATACCTTGTAATAAGTCATTTCCCTCTGGGGAAGTTAAACAATTAAACAATTAAAAAAAATATTAAATAAAGGAGAAACATTTTGTTAATTAATAATAATAAACGTAAGAACAGGTAATACATTCTTGCTTTTATTCTGTAGCCAATATGCGTTATTATTTTAAAATGATGATTACATCTTGACTCTTTTAGAGCGGCGAGGATTAACAAATGGTATTTCTAATCTCGTTATTAACTTTGTTATGCAAACATTATTTAAATGATATCACATATTCACAACACAAAATTATACAGATAAAATATAATTATATAAATATTGCTGAAATATAATATAGAGCTTTGATTGAAATTGAGTGTGCAGAGAAAATAACAAAATTTAAAGGTCTTACCAAAGATATCTAATTCCAATACATGACGCAAAAACGGGGTTAAATATTTAAACAACATAAATATCAAACATCCAATAACATTTCTTTAAATAAGAAAACAACTGCTCTGACATCAATGAGGATCGATCAGTTGTAGAAACCATAGTTAGAATAAGAAGTAACCATCACCGAAGAATTAGAACTGTTAGACAGGGTAAGAAAACTTAGCGAAAGCGTCACATCTGCTCGGACACAGAGCCAACATCACGATTCATTTCCACCTTACAGCCATTCTTCCAGACAAAATAGAAATGGAACTTTATATATGGAAGTGGACCTTTAGGAACTGATAGCTAGTCCTGCTATTCATGGACACAACACTATCTGAAGAATGTTCGTTATAATTCTAAAGATATGGAGGGAGTATTTAAGTCGGACACTACAGTTTTCTGTAGAAGCTTTAGATATATAGTGCACAGTTATCTCGCTGCTGCAGATGACCTATTCTTGCTTTATAACATAAACCTTGAACTTGTTTAACCATGACTCAATAAGTTCTCATTTTATCAGTTATCAACATATAGATTTATTGCTCATATCAAGTCATTTAGCAAACAGGTTTTTTTTTCTATAATATACGTTTTTAATAGAATATGTGAATGCGAAATACTTTAGTTTGGTTCATTAAGTCGAAACCATATTACTGTGTAATGACTTGTGGTGAATAGTAATGACTCTATATTATGGATTGGCTATAAGTTACTTCTCTGGATTGTGACATTTATTTACTTGAAAAACGTACGACAGAATCAAGAAATTAGTTTCAATATCGTAATATATTGAACTGTTTTGTAAGTGAAACACCTAGAAAAATCCCTACAGTTAGTGAATTAAAAACAACATAATGATTTCAGGAAATAATATTAGAGTCAGCTTGTAGAAAAAAGCCTCTATCACTATGTTGATAAAACCAGTCATGCAACGAAAGATTTTCAAAACTAAATGTTAAAAAAATATCAATTGAATGACGAATTCTTCGTTTTCTAATGGAATAAAAGACTTTCTACCTTATAACTATGATTTTAGTAAAAATCATGAGCTTATAATTGTTTTGTGATTTATGATACTATAGATTAGTAATATATAAAATGATTTATATATCACCATCTTCTTAGTATTAGGTCTACATGTATGGTCTATAAACTGCTAATATTACATATAAAATAATTTTTTTCACCAAATGTAGTGTATATATATATATATATATATATATATATATATAAATCCTAGCAATATTTTTTTATAATAATGGTTTTGGTAGATTAAAATAAGTTATTTGTTTTTTATATAAACAAAAGATTTAGCAAAAATAATTATTTCATAAAAAAATAAAATACATTCAACTGATGCGAAGATTATTTTTTTAGAGATTGAAATCGAACAAAAAATTCTGAAAAAGGTTTTCTTTTTGTAATCTTTGCATTCGAGAAATAGGCGTATTTTAAACAACTCTGAACACTGCTAATACGTTTAGAAGCTCTGGATTTGTTACGTTTATGGCTCTGTCAGGATTTGAACCAAACGACATCTACTGAACACGGATTAAGCAAGGAATCATTGGTTTGACTGATGTCAGAATTATGTGGTTTAGATATAGGGAACCTTTGTCAGCAGAAACAGAATGCAGCAGGACAGACTTTTGTCCTTGTAACTGTTTATATTTTTGTCGGCTCTAATTCTAATGAAATAAAGCTGATTTTAAATATTGCAGTTTATAGTTATATATTTAGAAGATGACCCGCAAAGACTTATTAAATTATTGTTAAAGGCTTATTAAAATAAGATGTATGGGAATTGTGTGCTCGTTAAATAATTGCTCTCTTAATCTTCAATTATAACAAATCAAACATATTTTATTTAACAAACAATTATAAAATTACAAACCAAAATACATATTTCTGAAACATTGCGTTAGTTACTGATTTGTGAAAATTTAACAATTTACTTATGAAGAAATTTACATATTAACAAATCAATTGCTGAAATGACTCTGTTTTCGAGTTTGCTTGCTTGCTCTTTTCATAATTAATTCTTACTGTCTTTAATTCTCGTTGCCTTTAACGATGGTAACCATCGTTGCAATCAAAATATACATAGGGTTGAATAAATTATAAGCTGTTTGTTTTGACTCAATATCCAACCGTCTTCATATTTATTCAATAATTATCACGAATGCTCAAATAAACCTGAATATACATAAGGTTAATAGTCTGGGTACAATAATTTGAATATTGATTAAAAGGTCGGTAGAACTGACAAAATGCTCTGATCAATATTATCAATATTGCTCTATTAATGTTTAAAAATAAATCATCGAATAAGGTTTTCCACTGGTTAATAATAAAATTACCCGAACATCCTAAAAATTATTAAGTTGGTATTCGTCTTAAAATGGGGCTGAAAACTTGGTAAACAAACGATCACATGTGATTTTGCAAACACGCCCAGGGTAAATAGAAACGTAGTCGCAAACAGATATAAAGATGCATTAAGTTTTTGGAGATTTATTCAATAATTTTGCATAATACGTTTACGTATGGCTAAATGACAATTGAATAAATTTTTAAAAAATACGAGATTATATGATTCACAAGATAGGTATATTTGCAATTAATAATAAAATGTATGAAATGTAATAATATTTTTTGATGTAAAGTAAAAAGTAGCAAATAAAAGTAAAAAATACAATGTAAAAATAAAAATTTTATATTGCCATAAACGTTTAAACTATAATAAGCTAGAACATATATATATAAAAATACGATACAACTTATACACAGATTTTAAAACAATAATACGTTTAGATGAATAGACGAATAACAGCTTTTTCTAAAATATTCTGTACACTTATTATTATACGTTTAAGAGGACGGATATTTCGAGAGATGTGACCAAATTTATTTCTAATCGTAAATCTTTATTACGTGTCAATTTTTAGCCTAGACCCATTCGAGCCAAATTAATACTTTTTTTTAAAAAAAGCGTTTGACTCTAGTTTTAAATAAAATAATAATGATATTTATTATAAACTTTATGATAAATCTATTTCATAATTCCGTCCAAGTAGAACACGATACCTATCATTTTCATTAAATGGTGGATCATTTAATACCTTTGCGACATTAAGAACAATCAGTTTATTGCTGGTGTAACAACTATCGAAAGCTAACGGGCTGCAAGGTGGGCTCTACGGGAGTAGAAAAGGAATGAATTTGAGTAAAAAGTCAGATGCATAAAAATCACTAAAAATTATTACCTAAGGGGTTTCGAAAGTGCTTAGTGAAAACCATCAACGAAAGCCTACGGAGATGGAATAGTGTGGTACTACGGGAGTGTCAAAGGGGGGTAATTTGAGATAGTTAAGATGTTCAGTCTGGTTTTTTTGAGGATTCTTAGTCAGTGAAAGCCAAGGATAATGAACTGGTGAACCTCTGCGGGAGTAACAAAGGGATAAAAGTCATATGAGTCCAATACCGAACGGAAGTAGCAATGGGGTGTATTTTGGAATGTCACAAGCGAAATAAAAAATAGACAATGATCACTAGAGGTGTTTTTGAGAATGCTTAGTTCAATACTGTTAACGAAAGCCAATGAGGATGCATGACTGAGAATTTATTAGTGTAGCGAAAGGGCGATTGTGGTAAAAATTGCAGAACCCAAAATATCGCTAGTAAAAGATCACTCGGAGGGTTTTGAGGGTTCTACGTCGAATCTTGAGATCAAAAATCAACAGAAAAGCACAACTGAGGCTTTAAGGGAGTATTAAAAAAATATTAATAGGTTGTGGTAAATATTTCAGCAGCCAAGAAAAAGCTACAAAAGTATCACTCGTACTTGTTTTAAGGGTGCTTATTTAGTGCCGTCTTCGAAAGCAAATTGGAATGCACGGGTGTAGCTCTAAGGGAGTATCAAAAGGGTGAATTGGCGTTAAAACTTCTGAAGTCATATAACTGCTAGGATGTGGTCACTCCATGAGGTTTTTTCTATAGTTACGAGACCCAAACCAATATATAAATAGACTGTGGATGTATGTGAAAACGTCTACACGGGTTTATTTGTAAAGTAGAATTCCACGTGTGTGAATTTTGGTGTAGATAATCCTTACGTCATAAAACGCCGGAAAATGAGCACATGGTGTTGTTTCAAGGGTTCTTGATCCTATACAGTTATAGAAAAAAAAATAGATTTGACGGGTGTAGCTCTACGGGAGTGGTAAAGAGGTGAATTGGGGTAAAAAAGTTCAGAATAAAGACAAATTGCTAGAAAATGGTCACTCGGGAATTATGAGGGCGATGAGTTAAATGCCGTCATTGAAATTTAACGGTGATGTACGGAAGTAGCTCTACAGATTTTACAAGGAGGTGAATTTGTTTAAATATGTTTAATGTGCAAAAATAATTGCTACGAATTGGTCACTCAGATGTTGTCTAGAGTGCTGTCTCCAAAACCATCTAAGTTTGTTTCATTCTTGATATGAAAACTTGTGTTCAAATAAGGGTACTGTTACAGATGAAAACGACTGATAAATACTTTTTGAGGACCTGGAAAACGAACTTAACTTATGGTAAATAATAAAATCGAAAGTTCAAGATATAATTAAAACCAATAAACAATGCCTAACCTCGTATCAAACTGGTTCAGTGTAATATAAAAAGGATGAAACCTTGTAATGATATAATCTACGATAACTTTAAATTTTACGCTAAAATCCAAAAATCCAAATTTTGTGTTTTATTTGCTGTCTAATGTTAGGCAGAGGTAATTGGATGTCCAAGTGTCAGCGGTTTATGTTTCCATATCAGATGGACTTGTGTAACATATGCAGGTCCAAACCTCACATTGAATAAGGTCCCAATATTACATCACTGTCCACACACTATCTCTTATCGTCTACATATAAATATGTCAACGTATCCGTCTACGAGCGATAATCAAAAGTCGTAGAAGTATTCACTTGAGCAATGACGCGAATCACTACCTTCATTCATTTGTTAGTTTACCTCTTTCTATTGTTTACATTCGTTACTTTAACTCAACACTACTAAGGGCAGTAGGTCTCGAATACCACGCCAAAAGGTTTGTAGAGATTGTATTTGTATCACATCACATGCATACTTTTGTGCTTTAAAGGAATCCACTTTTCTCTATGGTGAAGATAAATAATCATAGTTTCTTGCCAAGACTTTTGAATATGGCCATTTCTCCTAATTAACTACAATTTTTTTTAACACGTATGTTCAATTGTAAAACAATCATTTTCAGAAGAAATCGTTACAAAACTTAGTTTATTTCCTTTGCAATTGAAATCTACGTAAGCCTTTGAATAAAAAGTTGAATTTGTCATTCAGAAGTTTTATTTATTTATATTACAAATTACAAGCACAGTTGCTTCAAGTAGTTTTTTCTCCCAATGTCAAAATAGTCATATATAGATTGAAATAGTATTGGTTTCTATAATCAATTTAGTCTTCATACATGAAGAAATTTTAATGTTTTTGCTTAAACAACTTTAACTGCACTCTGATCTTAATGACAGTTTAACTTCTATACCACAAGTTTCTTTAAACAAGATCTTAAATGTTTTGTTCTTATGTTGGTAAAATTAGACTATTAATATTGCTACTAAGATACCAGATCTAATAGCACATTTTACTCGCTGAATAAATACACTATGGTTATGCACCCTTTTTTTAGAGAACATGCTTTAAAAAAATATATTTGGGTATATTTGGCAGTCGTAAATATAGTTTAAGCCTTTTTAAAATAGCATATAGTTCTTCCAGATGTTTAATGCAGTGTAACTATACAAATCGGTGGAAAAGGTTTTTGTAAGCAATATAATATTTCCATTTTGTTTACCCACAAATCCAATTCTGTCTCAATGGAGTCCTATTTTGTCTACAATCTCTTGTTTAGCTACGTTAATTATACTTTTCGTTGTAGTCGTTGTAGGCAGGTATAATTATTCAAACTTTAACAATCAGATTCAACCCGTAACAGTATCCCTTTTGGCTCTTATATCGTCGATTCGATTAATTATTACTAGTTTGTTGAAAAAAATAAACAACTAATGAAGGTACAGCTAATGGCCGAGAGAAGCTGTCTTCTTGACGCTTTTTACACATTATTCCGGAGATGAGCTAAGCTGAGGCTGGGAAAGTAGAGCAGAATATTGTGATAGTGTTGAAGCTTCACTGGGTAACTTGACAGATTCCCTGATAGGTTTTAAAGTAATATCAAATTGTATATCTAGAGGAAAATTTATCAGACTAAGCATTGTATAACAAACACTGCTGACTATCTCAGAATCTCATATCTATCGTCTTTTATTCCATATTCTAGAAAGCTTTCACTATCAATATGAATTTATAAATTAGTACTTATAAACTTGAATTCTCAAATTGAATATTTACATTACAAGAAATTCTCTATTCTCTATTGATAGAAAATTATTTCAGCTAAGCAACTCTAGCTAGCAGCGTATACAAGTGTTGTACTCAATCGATTTCCAAGTATTCTCAAATAACTATAGATATACCAAGGTTCACTTTTAAACTGAGACTTTAAGGCCTGTGTTTAACTTGTTCAAATGACGATTTTATTGTTCTAATCAAGAAGTGCTACAATTAGAATATAACGATACCAAGGTAAGGACGAGGAGACGGAAGGGAGAATTAATGAACCGCTGAGTTTCTCAATTTACCCTCTGTAATAATGGCATACCCTACGTCGTAATAGATATAGTAGTAATAAACAAGACCATTTTTCGCTTTACTAATTATAATGTCATCAATGTTTGTGGTACACTAACGAAAAAATATCGATGATCGACATCGCGCCTTTTACTAAAGATTCAGACCGGACATCAACTTTTTCAAATCAATATCCATCCATACTCAACATGCTATTCATACGTTATCTTGCAAGAACGAATCACCAATGACCGTTCTATTTGAAACAGTTTTTCATACAACTCTAAAGTGAGCGATAATCTCATTGACGTTAAGGTTAATCTTGGGACTACATTTAATGTAGTAAACCATGACCACCGTAAAGCTCGAGTCAACAAAATCGTAGAAGAAATAAGTTTACCGGTCATATAAGTAAGCGAAATTTCTATATTAGCGGATGATTAACAAATCATTCCGCTTCCACTACTAATGATGCCATCTTTTTAAAACAACAAAAGAGAATAACAAGATAAAAGAAGACGGAGAGAATGAATAACTACAAGAATAATGACAACACAATTAAAAAAAAAAAAACAATTGGATACTTCAAACGGAATCTATTACAATTAAGTTTATAAAACTGTTATACAAATTAAATCCAAAACATAATAATTATAAAATTTTAATATGCAATGGGAGATGGGTTACTTCTGCAAGCTACATATTTCGCCAGTAGATTTGATAAATCCTCCAGGTCACAAAAATAAGGTTGGTCATACACAAAACGGTTGGAATGGCTTTTGAAATGTTGGCTGTTTATATTTTCACACTAGAAACATTTCTGTAAATACAAGTAGGAATAAGTCTCTCCAAGAGAAGGTCGTGAAAACACCGCTTTGTGTCATTCATGTTGGATTGGTGAAAGGGTGCCATTTTTGGGGGATATTTGTATTTGGGATACTCTACCCCAATTCACCCCTTGTTTTCACGGAAAATATTTATGGTGACTTTGAACTCAGGCACCTTCTAAAAACAAAGAGTGAAAATTTTGGGGTTATTTTTTTGATTTTAGCGAGTTTCATCTCAATTCATCCACGGCCATACCCTCAGTCTCACCACTGAGGACAAATTCCGATGCTAGGGTTGGACTCAGCATCCTTAAAACCCCCGAGATATCATTTACTAACAATTTATTAGAATATTCCATTTTTACCCCAATTCACTTATATGCATTTCTAGTTCACCACACATTCACATACCAGTTGACTTCCAATCATAATTTCCTATCCTTCGTAAATGGATTTTAAACCCCAATTTACCTCTTTGCATCCCAGTTAAATTTTAATGACGGAATTCGACTCCAAGTGACCATTTACTAACAATTTAGTGGCTATTGGCTTTTTTTACTTCAATTTACTGCTTTTCCACATCCTTCCAACCTCGGTGCCTTTCTATGACGGCATTGGACTTAGCACCCATGGTCTCATAATACTCAACATTCAATGAATATCCAATACCAGACAATCTTATCGACTTTCTAGGGTTTTACAATTTTTAATTACATGTATTTTATTCCATCCAATATGCATTTTTCGAAAAGTGGCTCAACCACTATATTTATATATACCTTTTTTCAGTTGTTTTTCTGAATCGAAGTAGCCGCGTGCCATACAAGATATTTGGAAAAATTCTTTTTTTTCACTTTTATTCAAACATTCTTCAAAAGACTCAATTAGTTTGATGTAAATTTTGGAGTGTTTTCCTGACTCTATGTATCGTAAATTTTAAATAAGAAATGTTTTTTTTCAAAAAATGCACTTTTCAGTCTTGTGTTGTTTCTAAAATGGCACATTTAAATATATACATTACGTAGTGGTATTGATATCAATATGAATACTAGTAATTTTGCAAGTTTCTGACTACTATAATGTTAGGGAATGGCTAAAATATACAGGGAATTTATATACAGGAGCCTATTATGCTGTCCCTGGCGGAAATGTTACGAACTTCTAATGTAAAAATTTTGATTCCTTCTGCTATCAATACGTACCGTTTCGGTAATACTAATTAAGTTTTTAAAATTCATAACTGCCATAGAACTTCCAAATAAAGTGTAACTCCAATTATATACCTCTTTTTTCATATATTGACATGATTTTTATTTCTCTTATAATCAACGGGTGTCAAATTATCATATATTACTATGTGGCAGCCATATATGGCTTTAGGTCTTTTAAACTTTGTAATTAAAAGTTAGAAAAAATATTAATTTATTAGCAGAAGAACGGTGAAACAAATGAAGCTATATTTCACATACATAGTTAAATTAATATAATGTTCTTGAAGCCGAATAGTAACTTTTGGTATCAACAAATGGATCCCGAATTGGTAAAACTCATTAGGTTTTATCTAAGTTATTTAGTAAATTGGAAGAAGATAACTTTAATTACAAATACCATAGCAGAACCTGTTTAATGTTATGATAAGAAAAAATAAAAAAGAGCATAAAACGGTAACCAGTTAAAGGGCCTACGCAGAAACTAAAATTATTGGCATTTGTAATTGTTTGGGAGAAGGACTGGATAACGTCCACGAATAATGATTGAGTTTGGTTGGTTTGAAATATCGTCTCACATATGAAGGGTTTAAAAGCCACTGAACGGTTAAAAAAGGGGATCAAAGTATGGCTATTTGAATTTTAACAACATTAAAATCACTATTATAATTTTGGAAATTAATAAGTAAAAGCCCTCGCATTTAAAAAATTTAATATTTGAAGATTGCTTCTAGGTCTAATACAAGCATATAAATATTTATTTTCTCAAATTTTGTACTTCACAGTAAGTAATACGGTTTATTTGTGTGGCGAATCTTAATGAAAACCTTAACTTTAAATGTAAAAAAAATTACTTTTCCTGAGAATTTTAATATCTTGTCTGAATTTTAGAAAAATTTCAATATATGTATATATATATATATATATATATATATATATATATATATATATATATATATATATATATATATATATATATATATATTGTTACTCAGCGCAAAAAAACTATCGTCTGATCCTTTTGAATTTCCAAAACAATGTTGTAACAACTGTGGAAAGAATATTGGCTCCTGCTTCCTATTTGTTTTGATCCTTGTTCTCTAGAACTGTCAGAATTATGATCACGATTACAACTAAGAATTTCTAATTACTCAGAACAGGATGTAGAATATGTTTGAAACTCTAAACGATACATATTATAAATAAATCATTGAATTAATTTTAATCACGCTATCTTGCGATATTTTATCTTATCTTATTTCCTACAGCAGTTACCCTATAACTCAGTTACATTTTTTCTGCTCTTATGTTTCATAAATAACTACTATGTTGATATTGTCCTTCTACTCAAAATGTATTTCTTTAGCGATTTGTGTTGTTAAAAATACTTAATCAGTTGTATACTCCTTATTATTTCCAAGTTGTTGTTATGTTTCCTTCTGTGTTTTTTTTTATAAATATTCAACTTTTTCCCAAATAATTATGATTTTCTGATTTTATTTTAATTTCAAAAACTTCTTGCTCTGAATATAAATGAGGGCTATAAAGTACAAGTCTATACTTTGAACTATATTTTAAACCTTTTACTGTTGGTAAATTTTCTTCCATCGAAAGAGGTTTCACTTCGGGTAATTCACCCTGCCCACATAACTTTCCCCCATTGCAAATACCAGGCGATCATTGTGGCCATACCTTACTCTGACGTAAGATTCTCAAATCCTCCTTATTATTTTCGTTAAATTAGTGTTCAACAAGTTTATATGTCTGTATGACTTCGTAGAGAGTAAGACTTCAATACGCAACGTCATAACCTCTCCCTATAAACGCGTTCTTGGGATGTTCTATAACAATCGCCTAGTAAAAAGTTACCCCGAGAAATAAAGTAATAGAAGAGCTGATTAGATATTTTTATCAGTGTTTATTTGGAATAAACAGCTGATCTTTGCAATCATTTGGTGGAAGGATCAATATTTTCCTGTTATTATAATTAGTAATCATTCCTTAAACTAAGTACTATATGAAAAGTTTTTGATAACTTCACCACGACTTCAATTACCATTTTATGTGGTCGTCTATTTAATCTGTAAATAATTAAAGTCCCGACAAATTCCTTAATTTGTCGGTGGTGGGTAGATATGGTGGGAGGTATTTATCCAGGGTGGTTTCCTTACAAAGGCATCGTTGTTGACACTCTGCAATAGGAGATCTCCCACGGTTCAACTTTCATTCAACACAATTCTGAAAAGACATTTTTAAAAGCTTTTTCCAAATCTATAGTTTTATATTAAAACCCATTTTCCCAGTGGTTCCGCCCAGGTTTTATAATTAAATAAATATAATTATGTTTATTTAATATAAACAAAGGCATTCATTTGATTGTTTGAGATATGTTTGATGAATCTAGCCTCTTACCATTTAGCGTATGATATGTTGGTAAAAATGTACGGTAAAAAATAGAGTTAAAAGTCGAATGTAATGAAGTTTAAATAATAAGGTTAATAACATTATAAAATAAAACTAGGAAGTGTACTTTTAATTTACAAGTATAAAGTAGAAGAGTTTTAAGCTTTTGAGACCTTAAGACATTTATTACGGTCAAAAACCGACTTGAGTGAGGTTAGTAGGTTATATAAAATAATGGACATTTTATTAAATTTAGAGAAAATTTCATTTGATAAAATTTCTACAAATATTTAAATGCATAAGCTTTTTTGATGACATATTTTTTGCTTATAATAATTGAGAATGCATTGATAAAAGAATTATTTTAAAAGTAAATTTATAAAAATGTAAATGATATTATATATATATATATTGTAAAGTATCTATAAAACACAATACAATGTACTTTTATTTTATTAAATGAAAATATATTATTTCTATTTAATAACCAAAAAAAAACTACTCAAGAACAATTCAAAACTTTATTAGAACAATTTTATTTCAACATCTAACACAAAACAAAAATTTTACAACTTACAAGTTTTTAACAAAATATACTATTTCTTATTTTCTTTTAATTTTTTAGTTACAACATTTTAATACCCTTGGCTAGTTTAAGATCTCTTGATATCTCGGGGTTATAGTATGGGCTATATATTTTAGAAATTCTTGGGTTAATTAAATAAATTTTGAACAAACAATATTAAATTTTGAAAATGCAAAAAAAAAACCAAACTATTTGAACTGGATTTTTTTTTAACTATTAATTAACTATAAGATTTCCTAATATACAAATTTAACTTCTCTACTATCTTAAAAGTCCACTAAAGTTATTTTTATAGCGCTATTTCTCAACTTAATAAATATCAAAATTTTGCTGGTCGCTTACGTAAATTCCCGTTCTCTCCAATTAAACAATTCACACACTTAAATCCGTTTTAGTTCTTTTAAATTATATTTTCACTGTATTAACTCTTTCAATTTTCTTATTCCTGTTTAATCTGGCCAAGTTTACTCACAAAACTGTATAATTTAGACGAACTCTTTCCAAAAAAATAGAATTTTGACTGCACAGCATTGTCTGCTATTAGAGCGTCACCACGCCATCCCCAACTCAACTACTAACTACGCGTCCTTTTTTTCTTTTAAAATGTTACCAATATGGCGGCTTTCTTCTCCAAAAAACACATATGGGTTATAATTTAGTTCGATTTCTTTTTCTTCACTACAATCGATTGTCACACTGACCTACATCTGTTTCACAGCTGACATACCAACAAGTTTGTTTTCACCAATTTTTATTTCGTTAAACTTTGGTTGAAACCTGATTGAAACTTACTGTTTCAATTTCCTATCGTCAACAAACCTTCCAGTGTTTATTTTATTAATATTATTAGTGTGTGAAGTGTCTTTGTGTTTTACTTTTGAAATAGTTCTGAATTGTGTGTGTTTTGAGTGGATTCATAAACATAACCTTACATTGTTTACAATCGTTTTTTTCACTTTTTCCTTCAAGTAATTACTTAGCCCTATGTTCCTACAGTTTACAAATTTGTTTACACATAACTATTATTAGATTATCTTATTTTAATTTATGTGTTAGGTTATTTGATATAACAAATTTCCTAATACATTTCCAGTTCAAAACCCTTGTTTACAATTCCTAGGCTTTTACCAGAATTTAGTTTCAATTTTAACCTAACCAATCTTTTAATGAATTTTTGTTTAAATTTTGTGTGAGTTATTTCTAATATATTCCTCCAATTCTTAAATAATATTATATAGCCCATTCTATAAATGTTACAATGTCCCCTAATTTAATTTAAACAAAAAAAAATAATCCTAATATCTACATTACACATTTTTTTTACATTTTACAAGCTTGCTTAAATATACATATTTTTTTTTTTAAATTAAATTTAAATTTACATTTATTTCCTACTTGTACATTTTATTTAATAACTACCTGAACACATTTTTATTGAGTACGTTATACCTCAACACTTTGGCTAACTTATTGTCCATTGTCTTTACCACTTTTATAATTGTCCACTTAAAAGTCATTTATACCTTCATCTGTCCACTTTCGTCCATTTATACTTAATTCTATAATACAATTTTATCTTAACTCTTTACCAATCAAATACTGAGCTGAAAACTTCAAGCTACTTGTCTTACATGGTTTATACTAGTTTAAAACTCGCATAATACTATTTCATTAATTTTATATGTTGTTATTTATTATTCTATTTACTATCTCTTTTTTCGCATCCTCCCAACTATTCATCATAAATTTTTTTTTCAATTAAAATTAATTTGTCTTAACCTTGCCTCAACCTCACTTCAGTTATAAATCTATCAACTCTATCTGAACACAACTATATTAAATTTAACCCCAATTTCATATTACTATTATTTTATTATTATTATTATTTTTATTTTTTTTTTAAACTCTTTATTATACTATATACTTTGTTACATATATATATGACGGTAATTCACCTTACCTCCACTTATTAACGTAGACATTTATTTTATTTTAACATATTTTCGACGACATCAACATCATTAACACCCTTATTCACGTAGACATTTATTTTATTTCACATATTATCGACGTTATTTATATATTTCATTTTATTTTCAAATTCCCCTTTTTCCAAATTATATTTCCCCTTTTTATATTGTTATGCTCATCCAGTTCAATTATTTTCTTATATCATTTCAGTTTATTTTGTATGAAGTTTAACATCTAATATTTTTAAAGGTTGCAATTTCATATACTCTATTTGATCATATCTATAGTTCCTTCGATTACACTATCCCTATATCAACGAATATAAATTTTGTTTTAATACTTATATATATCAACGCAGATTCTCCCTTACAATACGACGAAGTTTAAATACACAATTACCATATTTTTATTACAACGATGCTTTAATATTATTATCATAGATTCATATTTCTTTTATAATATATAATATATACGACGAAGTTCCATTATTTATTAACGCAGATTCTTCCTTACAATACGACGAAGTTTAAATATACATAATTTTATCTTTAATCGACGAAGTTTCTAATAAGTTATCATAGATATAGTTACCATCCCTTAAAACTTATCTCCTGCTAACGTTTTCTTATACACATAATCACCTAGAGTCTATTCATATTGCTTCCTTTACCTATATTTAATATCTCCCTTCCTATTTTATTATTATTTTTCTTTTCCAGTTCTCCTTGATACCTGTCATATTACTGCCTGTGTCTATTAATGCCTGTAAACTTGTTTCCTCTATTTAATTTCTATTCCTGGGTTTCTCATTGTCTTAGTATTCCGATTGACTGTGGGCAAGCTGCTCTTTTCTTGTCCCCACGCCTGTCCTTGCCTTAACACCGTTTACATCTCCATTGTATCTCCCATCTGCTTCATAAGTTCTATCTTCTGTGTTACTCTCATATTTAAATTCCATTTCCCATTTTCCAAACTTGAGTTGTGCCTCCACATCCATTAACATATCCGTACCTATGATCATTTCTCTCAACAAGCTTTGTACCACTATGCATTGAAACGGATATTTAACTCCTTCCATTTCTCCTATTACCATTTTCATTTTATTAATCTGTTCAGTCTTCCTTTTAGTTGCGGTTTGAATTGTTATATTTTTTATTGGCAGTACCTCCATCTTTCCTACTTCATTTCTTAATTTTAACTCTCCTAACTCCTCTGTGTTTTTCTTTGTTACATTTTCTACTTTCTCTACCTCTTTTCTATTAATTTCTACCACATCAGCTATTATTTCTTTTGTTTCCTCAAAATTTGTCTTAATCTTCTCCTCTAATTCTCTATCTTTCTCCTTTAAGTCTCTTCTTACATCCTCTACTACAGCATTATTCTCTGTCCTCCACTGTCGCCTCATGTCCTCCATCATTTTCCTATTTTCTTCCTTTAGGCTTTCGAATTTCTTATCCAACCTATTCATTTCCAACCTACTTGAGGCAAATCCTCTGTTCATCTCTTCTCTCATCTCCTTATTTTCCTCCTTTATCTCTCCTTTTACTTCGTTTATATTCTCCTTTAATTCCTTTTTTAATTCGTCCATCTTATCTAATTGTCTATTCATATTCTCACTCATTTCTTTCATCTCCTCTTTTCCTTTTCGGCTCATTTCCATGAGAGATCTCATCATCTCCCTTAAATCTTCATTCTCATTATTTCCCTTTTTCTGTTGGGTTTGCATAGGTAGTAGTCCCCTAGCTTCTTCTACCTCAATGTTTCCTATTGGCATATCTGTGCCTTCCATTTTTATTTCTTTCATTTCCAAAATTGTCCCTTTTTCCTAGTCCCCTACAACTACCAGCTCGCCTATATTTTTTCTTTTTTAGCTGTAAGTAAACTTATTATACACATAAACCATTTTTATATATACTATAAACCTAGCCTTGATTCGATTCAACTCAGTGTTTAATTTTATAAAATTTTGTCTAAATCTATTTCCAGTTCAAATGGTTTTCATATAAAAAGTTCTAAATTAATTTTGATTCAAAATCCCTCTAAATAAATTTTTTTTCTTATTATAAGATATTTTATTTCTTATTAAAAACACAAACTCCTGAATAATTTATTCTTTATTATTATTTTTCTAATAATCGTACCCCACGTTGGTGTGCCAAATGTAAAGTATCTATAAAACACAATACAATGTACTTTTATTTTATTAAATGAAAATATATTATTTCTATTTAATAACCAAAAAAAAACTACTCAAGAACAATTCAAAACTTTATTAGAACAATTTTATTTCAACATCTAACACAAAACAAAAATTTTACAACTTACAAGTTTTTAACAAAATATACTATTTCTTATTTTCTTTTAATTTTTTAGTTACAACATTTTAATACCCTTGGCTAGTTTAAGATCTCTTGATATCTCGGGGTTATAGTATGGGCTATATATTTTAGAAATTCTTGGGTTAATTAAATAAATTTTGAACAAACAATATTAAATTTTGAAAATGCAAAAAAAAAACCAAACTATTTGAACTGGATTTTTTTTTAACTATTAATTAACTATAAGATATCCTAATATACAAATTTAACTTCTCTACTATCTTAAAAGTCCACTAAAGTTATTTTTATAGCGCTATTTCTCAACTTAATAAATATCAAAATTTTGCTGGTCGCTTACGTAAATTCCCGTTCTCTCCAATTAAACAATTCACACACTTAAATCCGTTTTAGTTCTTTTAAATTATATTTTCACTGTATTAACTCTTTCAATTTTCTTATTCCTGTTTAATCTGGCCAAGTTTACTCACAAAACTGTATAATTTAGACGAACTCTTTCCAAAAAAATAGAATTTTGACTGCACAGCATTGTCTGCTATTAGAGCGTCACCACGCCATCCCCAACTCAACTACTAACTACGCGTCCTTTTTTTCTTTTAAAATGTTACCAATATGGCGGCTTTCTTCTCCAAAAAACACATATGGGTTATAATTTAGTTCGATTTCTTTTTCTTCACTACAATCGATTGTCACACTGACCTACATCTGTTTCACAGCTGACATACCAACAAGTTTGTTTTCACCAATTTTTATTTCGTTAAACTTTGGTTGAAACCTGATTGAAACTTACTGTTTCAATTTCCTATCGTCAACAAACCTTCCAGTGTTTATTTTATTAATATTATTAGTGTGTGAAGTGTCTTTGTGTTTTACTTTTGAAATAGTTCTGAATTGTGTGTGTTTTGAGTGGATTCATAAACATAACCTTACATTGTTTACAATCGTTTTTTTCACTTTTTCCTTCAAGTAATTACTTAGCCCTATGTTCCTACAGTTTACAAATTTGTTTACACATAACTATTATTAGATTATCTTATTTTAATTTATGTGTTAGGTTATTTGATATAACAAATTTCCTAATACATTTCCAGTTCAAAACCCTTGTTTACAATTCCTAGGCTTTTACCAGAATTTAGTTTCAATTTTAACCTAACCAATCTTTTAATGAATTTTTGTTTAAATTTTGTGTGAGTTATTTCTAATATATTCCTCCAATTCTTAAATAATATTATATAGCCCATTCTATAAATGTTACAATATATATATATATATATATATATATATATATATATATATATATATATATATATATATATATATATATATATATATATATGCATATTATTGTAATGTTTTGAATGTATTAAGTAACATAAATATTATATTCACTGATGATAATATATCTACTTAATAAAGACATAATTGTAAAAATAGAAGAATAACGATGTATAGCTGAATAACGATATACTCCAACTTTACAAATTTTAAACTTGACTTAATTATAAACAAAATATTAGAGACAAAGTTTGGGTCAAGTCATTCACGATAAAATATAATTATAGGTTTATAATTTACTTAATTTAAAAATAATAATGAATTATGGATTTTGTTTAAATTAAACTAATTTTTTTTAGCACCGTCATGTAATGTGGCTTATAGACAACATTAAGTCTGTACAGTTTGATTACAACAAAAAGATAATAGGAAGTTGATAGTGTAAAGGGTCTGACATGGTTATCATTAGTTTTTTACACCAACGTAGCAACGATTTATTCGTCAGTACTTTACAAATCTGTTTTTCCAATTAAAACAACAAAAAAATAAAAAAAAGAGCAACTGCATTTTAAATTTGACATGCAGATTTTTTCAGTATTAACGTTTATCTCTTTGATTTTAGGTATAGAAAATTGACTAATAAGGTATTGTAAGTATTTTGTTAGGATGTTTTTTGTTGAAGTCACTGTGTATTTAGTCACAGGAAGTAGATTGTGGGAAATTATTATGTTAATATTTATAATATGTAGATTATTAAACATTTTTATCGGTAGAAATGAGGAACTCATTTCAGTCGACTTACTGCCACTGTACAAATGAACTCACTTCTGTCGTGCAGGCTGAAAGACTGCTATTCTACAAATGAATCGTTGGCTCCTGTCGTCCCCGCTGACTGTCTCTGTACAAACGAAATATTCTCTACTGACAGCCATATTCTGATTTTCCCGAATTTCTTTATTAAAATTTAAATTGAAACCAACATCATTGAATAAATGTATTCGAATAGTTGTCTATAAAATTAAAATCAAAATGGCAAAGAGAATAAATGGAGGTTTTAAAGCGATATCTTAGAATGTAGTAAATCTATAATTTTTTTATCTGTAGTTTTTCATCCTTAACAATAGATAATCCGATAACTCAAATATTGAGCTGACCGAATTCATCCATTTCCACTAAACGAATGTCTATTTCTTTTAAAAATTATTCAGGATACATACTTCAAAACATAATTGTCTATTTAATAAAAGAAAATATTACTGACAAGATGTAGACTGCTTAAATTGCGTCAGCTATTTGCTCATTCACTGAGGCTAGAAGTACGCAAATCTTTTTCTCAATTTAAGAAGAAAGTACTTTCTGTGAGGCATTCAATTCTGTGGATCAACTTAATTAGAAAACTTGTAGGGATAAATTGAAACCCACATTGAGTTATTATCCCGTAAGATAAGAGAAGGTTAGTCCTTAGCACTTCTTATTAATCTTAGATGCAGAAAGTTTTTATTAAATAACTATTTTTCCCCACCCCAAGTGCGTAATACCATCTTGGCCATTTTTTAATTTAGGCATTTAAAATATTTAAATCATTTTTCATTGAGTAACTTTTTAAATTTATTATAAAATTTTAAAAAATTTAGTTTGCTCCCATCTGCTTACAGATTTTCCATCTTACGATATTCTTAAATAAACTGTTTAACTCTGCGTACCATTTACGAAACGATCTAGATGTAACATGACTTGTGTTATGGGTTTTCCTGTAAACATAGGGTACTGGTTATATTAGAAATCTGTAGTTATTTAAGAGAAGAGGAGACCATATGAAGACGTAATTATAATATATCCCTGGTGAGAGGTCTTTATGTACCTGCCCAAAGGCAAATCGGTTTACCACAAAGAAAAACTCGAAGCTATAAAAAAAATCTTACAAAAGCGTCTTGTATTCCAGAGGTTTCAATTTTGTACAAAATTTGTAATAACCTAATAAAATAACCTAATAAAATAACCATTCAGTAAGCTTTAGGTTACTCCTGTTTCACTGACTTAATTAATTTTAAAAAATATAACTTTAAAAGCACTATTACATAGAAAATAAGGGTGTTATGTTAAAAATTACATCATGTAAAATTACAAATGCGTCCTATTGTACCTTGTGTTTACAGCTCTTCATTTTCTGAATAACATTTCTCACGCTTTGGATTTTAGTACATTGTAGTTTAGGTTGATAAGGATTAACTTGCAAAATATGCCTCAAGCTATACTTCTTGCGCTCTGATTTATTCGTACCTTGTAGTTTAGTTCTAGTGAGCTTTGGTTTTTATGTTCGTAGTATGTTAGGTTAGATTAGAAGGGAAATGCAAAGTGTTCACTAAGCTTTAGTTATTTCACCTTGCCCTTTACGTAACTTGTGGGTTAGATTAGTTTAAGGGTGAACATACAATTCATTTTTCAAGGTTTGTTACTGGCACGTTTATGTTTACACAGCTTCCAGGTCATACTTCTTATTTCTCTTCAAATGTAATATACATTCTCCTGTTCTACGTACTCGAAAAAGTAATCTATGAATGTATGAACATAGTATGTTAGGTTAGCTATACATTCTTTGTAGTTTACGTTAGGTTAGGAGGAACAAAGTATCTCTCAAGCTATATTTCTTGTCCTTCAAATTTTACTTACCCTAAAAGTTAGTTTAGGCTAGGAGGAAATTGCAAAGTGTATCCTACGCTTATTTCTCACACATTGTAGGTTATGTTACTTCAAGGGTGATATTATGAAATATTTTTCAAAAGTTTTATTTACACTTTGATCTTTACATAGCTTCCCAGCCTAACTACTTATCTCTCTCTCAATATTTTATAAATCTTTATGTTCTGCGTACTAGAAAGATTAATAGGAATTGGTTTTCAATGGAAGAAAGAATGAACTAGTAACCCATTTCTGTTCATCTTTTTGTTTAAATCGCCTCTATACAGTAGTTCTAGATATATTCTTGAGATAATTTCAATATTTCGTTCAACATTTCATATTTCACTATTTTTCCGCACATATAAAAAAGTTCACCAAAACCCCAGGTGAAAAACCTGTTACATACCTTCAAAGAAATAAAACTCTCTCAATACAAATAAAAAGATTTTACAAATATAACATACAATTATTTTTTCATGTCCGGTCATTTTTCGCAGAGCTGAATTTAGCGAATGGGATCCATGATGTTTTATGAATATTGCGTGCGCGCAGAAACCCTATTTCAAATCGTATATTCCGAAAATATAGATCGTTAAAAAGAAGAATTTATACTTATTTGGGTATCATAATTACCTGCCAATCACAGCATCGTCACACTCCCCGTTGACGCTTTTCGGAGGACCTCCATCTGTCAGAGTAAAAAATTATCAAAAGAGAACTTATAGTTAGTAATGATGGAGAAACTTTAATTTTTTTATTCTGTAAATTGTATTTTTTGTAAAACTTCCATAATTATCGATAAAATACGAAAACCCCATATGTTTATCATCGATTTCATATTTTAAACTCAAAGATTTTTCATTACCCGAACATAGGGTAATGAATCTATGTGAATTATAGTGGCCATTTGAAAAACTCCTGCTAAATGCTTCTTAGTAAAATTATTTTTCGTTTTAGCACTAACTATAAAATTATGCAATATTTCATTTTTCACAAACAAATGTTTACTCAAATTCAAGCAGTGTTAAAATTGTTATATGATCAATAAATGTTATAAAAATTATTTTCATTGTTATAAACCACTTCATTGTTGAAAAAGGTTTACAAGTATGATTTGATGGCTCAACACATATTTTACAAATAATGTTAAATATTTTATATGGGCTTGACAGCTTAACATAAAGTTACAATGCTTAGTCATGCGGACGCTAGTTCTTTTTTAATAATAACAATACTCCTCATTTTAGTAATATAGTACTATAGAACTAATTTAGTAATAACATTTTAGAACAAATATTACCTCTGACAATTATTACTGACAATAAGTCACTCACCTATCTAGACAAATGCAAACTAATTAATGCCAGAATGACACGTTGGGCGCTATTACTACAGGAATACATTATTGATATAAAACACTGAATGGGCTACTCTAAAAAACATCTTATCTCTTTAAAAAGAAAGAAAGTTAAATGATATAGATTATGTGATAAATCGTTAAACTTATACATTTAATTTACGTATTAACAAGTAGACATTGTACAAAGACAATGTTCCGTCAAGTGCGTTACGGAAATTATCCGTTAGTTTGAAAAGTAAAAACAGTTATATCCTCATTTATACTCAACACTGGTTTCTAATGACTTGATTTTCATAAGTGTTCTGTATCCCCACTGACTTCCTTTCAAATAATATATTATGAAATTCAAAGGCTTAGTTTTGTATCACGAAAGAAATATAAAAAAATATTTCTTTGAACATCTGAAACATTTAAGTAGGCCTAATATATTACACAAAGACAATTTTTTAGAAGTACAGAAAAGGGTGGCGGTGCATTTCTGTATAGACAGATACTAGGTCATTTTTGTAATGTTATAAATCTGGTTAAATACTGTGATATATAGCTGCATAAATAAAACATTATTCTTTCCGTTTCTAGAATCCGTTATTATAAACGTTTTCAGAATGTGTAGGTTTTTGTACACTTTAAAAGAGATTCGAATTCTGGAACTGATTGCTGAAGCAAATTTAAATATTTTAAGGTAATATATAATCATTCCTTAAGCTAGCACCTCACATGTTATCACCTTAGATAATATTTTCTTCCTAATTTTGGTTCATTGTCTTCCTCCATTTTCATCCTCAAGGAATTTATGTTTTGTTTATTTTTACCTAATGTGTAGATTATGTTATCGTGTTAGTGCTAAGGAACCACAATAGAATTTGAAAAATATAATTTTTGTTCGCGATGAAAACAAAGAGCAACAGAATTACGGTTTGACGTAACATTGTTTATACTTTAGTATCCATGATGAACGAGATTGAAACTGGAAATAATTGTTAGCGTGTTGTTTCTAACATATGTTCTATACGACAATATGGTAATAGATAATTTAAATTATAGAGGCCATTTGAAAAACTCCTGTTAATGCTTACTGTATTTATTCGTTTACGTATGGATATATTTTTGTAATTCATGATAGCTTTTTTTGTTACTTTCATTGTTACACATCAGTACTAAAATAAACAGTAAAATATTTAGATTCATTTTATAAGACTATTATTTTTACTGCTAAACAGTTGAGCAGATTACTCCGTCCTCGACCTTTAAAACCCCACAACCTTCCCCTAATATAAAGTTATATTAGTTTAGCTTTTTTGTAGCCATATAAATATTTAATGAGGAAGGAATATTTACTATGAGTAAAGTAGGAGACGTCCCTGATTTCTCTCGTAGCAATTAAATTACAAGCTATTCGAACTAATTCCTAAATTCACCTGAAACTTCGATATCTCGTTACCAATAACAGCAGTGGCATGAATAGAGATTTCTCCATAAACGTAATTCATATCGACCTGTAAAGTTTCCTACTTCTTTTTTATTGTTGATACTTAAATTATATTGAACACTGCGCCACTTTAATAGTGAATCAATCATGCACATCAGATTAGAAAGCAACACTTACGTTGTCATTCTACGTAAAAAGAGTTCATATAAAACACTAACTGGAAACATAAAATCAGACAATGTTGAAGCTAAATTATAGAATATTGTTTGTCCCATTGTACTGAAGGAAACTTACAAAGAGCTTCTGTAATATAAGCAGCTTACCTAATGAGCGTCATTAAATATATAACTTTAGGGTATGTTAAAACATATAAAAGACATACACGAGACTCAAAAGTTATTCATTTATTAACTCATATGCGTTTCAATGACAAAGTCATCATCATGAGTGTTGCTATTACAAACACTAACTTACAACTAAGGTGAAAGTAAGGTTACACGTCTATATTTATACAGTGGACGTTGCCACGCCCACCTGTCAAAACAACAGTTATTAAAAATACTTCAAATATGATACATGAAATAAAAACTTTATATCAAGTTCATTAGTTCCAATAAAATTACTAACCATACATATAATTACTTATAACGAAAATAGATAGGCCAATTATATTTCAGAGTTATTTTAATTTCAAGATTTTAACCAAAACGTAACAATCAAATTTTGTCGTCACACTAATTAAATTAATAGTTTTGAATAGGGCCTGATTCATTGATGACATTATTTTTTTTTCCTGGCGAAACTTTGCTTAGAGGAAAAGCATGAATTTAAAGTAGACGACAAAACGGTGTTAAAAATCTTTTTAAGTGTAGTAAATTGGATGCGTAAAAACGGAATGAAAATAATATTGTAAATAATGAGTTAAATCTTGAAACAATAATAATACTGAAATATTAATTATCTTTTTTTGTATGTAATTATGTGTATGGTTAAAAATTTAATTGAAATTGATGAGTTTGATATAAAATTTCTATTTGATTTATCATGTTAAAAGTATTTCTAATTCCAGTAGTTTTGACAGGTGGGCGTGGCAACGTCCACTGTGTAAATATAAGTGTAATATTACTTTCACCTCATTGTAAGTTACATTTTGTAGTAGCAGCTCCCACCGATAATGACGACTTTGTCATTGAAACGCGTATGAGTCAATAAATGAATTATTTGTGAGGTTTGTGTACGTCTTTTACTTTGATGTAGGTCTTTTATTTTGACATAACCTCACAAGTTTAGTCAAAAAATAGATGTTTAGATAATTTTTTCACAGCTTCTAGTCATTATATGCTTCTTTAAAAATGAGAAATATTGACACTTAAGCATATGTGCCACAAACACTATGTACTCTACAAATGAATAACCTCTAAGAAAGTGGTATTTACGCTATATTTTGATAGGATAAGTGCTACATTTTATTCAAATGCTAAATGTTTTCTTAAGCAGTTTTCTTTCAGCAGTCAAGTTAAATACTTATTAAAATAAAAAATTGAAAAAATTCTCTGAAATAAATACAAAGCGTATACCATAAATAACTAAATACAAATTTTGTTATGATAAAAAAACAATAAAATATATTTTATACATATAAAATGCAACTTTACTAAGCTAAAGTAGGCATAAGCTGCAATAATAGGTTAGTAATTGCTATATAAATGTAAAATAAGAAAGTTTAAAAAAAAAATTGTTTAATTAATAGGGAGATTTAAAGCGAAGAGCAAGAAACGTAATTTTGTTTCGAAATGCAAATTTCAGGGTAACCAAGATCTCTTTAATTTAAGACGAGTAAAGATGTAGGTTACAAGTTGACCCTGTTATACACGTCGCCTGGTGACTGTTCATTTGTAAGGATGAAACAACGGAATTCAATTTAGTGACAAATCGATCCATCAATATGTAAGAAACTTTAAATAGAAACTTTGGGACAAAGTTTTTCAAATAAACAGTTTGTTTAGGCCAAATTAAATCGTGAAATTAGTATTGCTTTTTTTTGTATTAACTGTTTTAGAATAGAATACAAGAATATTTAACATCTGTAGATAAGGTTTTTTATGAGGTGGATGATGTTTTAGTTGTACTTACTGATGATGATATATTTGTCATTAAAGTGAGTATGAGAAACAAATTATTGATTCCGTGTCTATATTCCGATTTTCAGTTAAAGAATTATTTGAATGTGTGTTCTAGAATGTAATATGTTTGGCCTCATCAAATGTATTGAAATATTTGAATTTTTAAAGATATTTTAACGTTTGTTACGATAACGATAGTTATTATCAGAAAGGTTTTATTCATATCACAAATATATTATTAAAAATTCATTGTAAAGCTTTTCGACATAGAAACGTTATCTCATTAAGGAACATTTATGTAACAAAATATTCTAGTTTCCATCATTATAATGATTGCTTACGGCGAGAATGTAGGTTACAGCGTTAGAATTTGTCAGAGAATTCGCACCTTAAGTCTTAATGGGAAAAAACAAAATAAAAATGTCAAGGCTTCATAAATAAAAAGTCTTAGAATGTGTATTTATTTTTCAAGTTTGAATATAACAATAAAATTGTGTATAATAATACACATTCAAATAGTGTAACGTTCAGGTTGTATTTATCTTTATTAAAAATATGTGTTAATTACTAATTAACAAATTAATTAACCTTACCAGGGCTCTAGTTCTAACACCATAGCTCAGGCAGAAACTGTCTGTCTATGGCTGTCTTCTTATCTTGAAGTAGTTGCGTTTATAAAATTTAGTACCGGCCTTGACATCTTAAATATTGAATACTGGAAGCTTACTAATTTCTAAGTTATTTCCGAAATTCCCGTTCAAAGACTTTTTGAGAAGTGGGGTCGTTGCAAGGACGCGCTAACTGAAATTTTCAAACAAACTCCCACCCTTATTTATATATATATATATATATATATATATGAATATTCTGATTGGTTCACAAGTATCGCCTCATGTTTACATCACATGGCGTGATGTGCTTATTACCCTAAGTTACTAACTCGTACTATATTTTTCTATTTCGCCCGCTAGGAGCGCTCACCACCTACGCTAGCTTCACAATGTGCACCATTAAAACAAAAATTTTCTTTCATATTGGGAAGATATAATTATTAAATAAAATTTAAATATATAAATGAATTTATATGTAACATCTTATTTTTAAGTGCTATATCTAAATTCTCGATAGTTACTATATGGTATACTGTATATATATATATATATATATATATATATATATATATATATATATATATATATATATATATATATTGTAATCCTTAGATGAAATATTTTTTCTTGTTGAATATGTATGGTGAAATAAAATAATTTTCATAAACAAGAATATACGAGTATTACTTCATTTTATTGTTGATTGAAGCTTTTCGCTAATTTACATTATTAGCATTTTCAAAATTTATAAATCACTGTCCAGTTATGTGACTAGAGTAAGACTGTTGAATACAATTGTACTATGCAGTATACGATATCAGTTATCTTATCTGTTAGATAAATATACTTTAATATTTCCATTTGTCCTAATCTTTTATTTTTAAAATGTCATCGAATATGCTAAAGATTGTATTATGTTTTGATTTAATCTGGACTTGTTCCTCTATTAGTGTGTTCTTAATTTTATTTTTATATATCTCTAAGTTTTCTATTATATTCATTTTTAAGCCTTATTGTACGTGTTTAATTAATTTCATATTACTAATATCTGGAAAATCATGATTTCTTTCTATACAGTGTATTGCAAGATTAGATTTATAAATATGTGGTTTTTTAAATGCATTTGAATGTTCTTTGTGGGTTCTTTTATTTTCTTTTTTGTTTGTCCTATATAACATTTTTGACATGTTGTACAGTTAATAATATATACGCCGTTTATCTTAATTTAATTTACTTTAATGTTTGTATTTATTATATTATTAATCGTGTTATTAGTGTAATAAGCTATTTTGACATTAGTGTCTTTAAATAATTTTATAATTGGTTTGATTTCATAACCGGTAAATAAGAATTTGGACCAAATAATGTATTTAGTATTTGAATAATAATTTTTATTTATATTATTATAAATTCTTTTAAGGAACTTATTATTCAATTTATTAATGGTTTCTTTTTTATATCCATTTTGTATTGCTATTTGTTGAATAATGTTTAGTTCTTTGAATTTATTTATCGGGTTTAATGGAATTCGGTTCATTATGTATAATAAATTATAGAAAAATGCCATTTTTTGATAGTACGGGTGGTTTGAATGATTAGGTATTATTTTTACTGTTTGAGTGGGTTTTCTAAATATTGTAAAATTGAATTCATTATTTTCCTTATAAATGGTGATAACTAAGAAATTTATAGCATTAAGTTTTTCTATTTCATACGTAAACTGTATTTTATTGTGTATATTATTTATTTTGGTAATTATTAGATTTAAATTTAATGTATTATTTGTAGAAATGTACAGGCCGTCATCTACATATCTATACCATTGTCCATTATTATCATATTTTTTAACAATTTTTATTATTTCTTCATCAATATATTGCAAAACTATTTCGGAAATGATACTGGATAGTGGTGAACCCATTACCAAGCCGTCTTCTTGTCTGTATATTTAGTTATTATAGCAACATTTTGTTATTATTTTTCAAATTTGAGCCGAATTATGAAAGAGGGTATGAGGTGTGATAAATTCTAGTAGCTAAAAACCTTTAAAGGTAATATTTTCAACTGTTAAACATATAACATATAATTACTTTTCTATTGCAAGAGTATTTTTAAAATCTTTTTGCTAGTTTAATTGAATTAGTTATTTTTACTGTGGTTGCTGATTGGAAAAATTTCAGCAATTTTATTTAGTAATTTACTACGGGTTAGTTATAATAACTTTAACCATTTTTGGTTCTAACTTGTTTTTAATAAATGAAAATTAAAATATAACTTAACATTGGCTTTTCCAAAATATTATACAATTCTTACTTATATTCCATTGAGTTTTTGTTATTTATCCTAATTACAATAAAAATATTGAAAAGAATCCCAATCCCACAAAAATAATCAAATATAACAAATAAAACAAGTTACTTAAGATTAAACCCTTATGTACATTTCGATGACCATGTCATCATCATCAGAGGGTCTTGTTGCAAAACACAATCTAGCACACAAGAAGTTACAAACTAGAATGATACCAATCGTTCTCCGCGGTCGCTATATATAGGCGTGAGGTAAGCTCCGCCCCCTCTCCGCCCTCGACCGACAAATAACGATCGGCCATCAGGAACCCAATAAGTTATGTCAAAAATTACATTATAATAATACATATTTAATAAAAACTACAGCAATAACAATTAATAAACTAAAAGTAATTAGATTAAAACATCGTAATTTGAAGAAAGCTATTTAAGTAAAGTATATAATGGTGAGTAAGGAATAGGTCCTTTATCTGCATTCATTAATTTACAATTTGATTTGACTATAAACAATTGTTTGAAAAAATAAAGTATAACATAAAATCAGCTGATATATGACATTATATTTTATCATTTAGTTTACTTTTAGGTGACTCAAACTTAATAGAATTCGAACTGATGCTATTAATCTGACGGAATTATACTGACGTAATATTTTATGTTTATGTCCATCCAATACGTTTTTATAGGCGTGGCAATAGAAGTTTTCACTTCAAAAAGTGCTTTAAGTGTTGTTTAATATGTATAAAGGTTTTATAAGATCACTCTGAACACTAGAATTACTATCTTTTTCATACAATTTATTTTTTTTTTAAAATAATTTTGAAATATATTTTTTTGTTGATGTATTTTTCCGATCAGGTTTTGACAAATGAGGGTAAACTATGACGTCAGAACATTCAGACAGGCGAAATTTGCGTACAACTTTTAAGCGTACGCGAATCTTTTAATTTCATTGAGCTACATAAATGAGTTTACCTCTGAGCCAAACATAGATGTCGCTTAGTTTCTCGAGGGTGGAGATCCTTTAAAACTTAATCTATTAAACCTGATTCCCAACGCACTTTTCCAGGATTTGGACTCCTAAAAAATGAGATGACGTGTTTAAAATCAGTTTGTAGGCTCGGTAATTTTGTTGTTGTTTTTTATTTTCAATTTTAAAATTTTTTTTTCATTTTACAGATTGTTTTCTTAATCTATATTACAACTTGAGCAATTTATTTCATTTTACCATGTGATTTCTTGGGTCTAATCTAATCCATATTTTGGTTTTAGGAAAGAGATCTTTAACAAGACATTATTTTCCAGTTTCTAGGTATTTTTGTAGTTTAAAAAAAAATTGTCATCCTACTTTATATACTTTGTTTTTTTCTCTATCCTCCAGTCTCATATCCATAGGAGTCAAAGTTTCAGCCTTTTTGATAAGTCTCTTTCGATTAAATCGAACTTATCACTTCGACAGTTTAAAGCAATGTGACCAATGACAAAGTGGTAAACCTTTTTTTGGCCCACTTTGACTGGGAGAATCGAAAACTTTAAAAGTTATTAGCAAATAGTGTTGACATCTGTAGTTTGGTTTTTCGCTTGTCAAATTTACGACTTACCCTAGGCAATTGCTATTGTTTCTATTTGTACGAATATTTCGCTGTACGCATTTTTCGTGCCACCGGAAATAAGGAGTAAAATTCTCTTATAATGACACCGTAAAGTGTCACGGATTTTTAGAGCGTTTATAGGTTAATTAGACCTGAACCCAACCAACCACCGATGTTAAATATTTACACAAGCTAAACGTATATTGCTGCAATTCTGTGCACCTTCAATACAGCCTAATTTATAAGTTAATGTAATAATAAAATATCTTTTCGCCGTTCCAGTGGCCAGTTTAGCATAACCCACGTAGAAATGTGTTTACAGCCCGACGAGCTATTTTTATGACGGATACACAATTCATCGAACCACCCAATACACCATAAACGCGCGGCATTCAAACATTTACTATACAGATTAAATAAAATGCCTTTGTCTATAACTAACTACACAGATGAACTAAACACAATCAAATATTTAGCTCACAAAAATGGATATGACAATTATTTAATAGACAAACTACATTGTTTTGTATTGTTGTTGTATTGTTGTGTACAATACAACAACGCAACAGTATACAAACTAGAATGCAACAACTGCAATAAGTTCTATATTGGACAAACAGGCAGATCTTTCGCCGAAAGATATAAAGAACACAAAAGCGCACTGCACACTACTATTGGATCCACCTTACCAAATCACCTCATGGACACTAAGCATTCATGCAAAAGTATGGAAAATAACATCCTCTACACATGCAACAAAGGTCATAAAATAAACACACTATAACAGTATGAAATATATAGACATAGCAACACACATAAAAATGATATCCTAAATGAACAAACACGGCACAGAACACACATACTCTTCAATCACCTCACTTCTAACTTTCAAAAAAATGGTACCAAGGAAGCACAACTGCAGCATTCCTATCAGCAAAAATACGATGCTGAAGAAGTCGTAAGACGAAAACGTTTCCTCCAAGTGTAAGTTAACAATTTAACAACCTTTAGTTAACAAAAAAGTCTGGTCGCAAGTAATAAGAAATGTGTAATATATTTTTTAATAAGACTGCTAATATTTTTATTAAGTTCAACGATTCAATACATTCTTGTTCATCTTCCCTTAAGTTTGTCAACTGTTCTATTGAACCATCGACAGTTTAATCGAACTCTTGGTCTTCAGGGTCACCTGGATTGTTTACGCTGTTATTCATCGCCACGTTTGATGTGTCACATTCATCGTTTTATTTAGCAACACAGTCCACTTTATTAAGGACAGCTTCGCTAAGTGTTTCACACTGTACATTGATGCAGTTGTCTGTCTTTAAAATTTCATTTGCAGAATAATAATAATTTTATTTTATGAGTCACAGTAGTGCTTATTGGACGGTCGTAAAACCTGCCTAAAATACGGTTAGGAGAGAAATATGACTTACTCTATATACCGTGGGAATAAGAAGTCATTAGGCGGCTTTAAAAATATTTTCTGTCAGATTTCCAAAGATAAACGAATTGCCCTGAATATTTATAAAAGTCAAACTCGTGCTTTAAAGCAGTAGCCTAATACCGAAAGTGGTTACGTCTTCACTTGGAGGTTATTTGTTGAATCGCTCTCAGTTCATTTGACCGACAATTAGTGCCATCTCTCTTAGCTCCAATTGAATTGAACGGTGAACAGGCCGTAATAGTACGAGGAATGTGAAAGGATGCTTCAGTGTTCTTTGTTGAATCGCTCTCAGTTCATTTGACCTACAATTATTGCCATCTCTCTTAGCTCCAATTGAATTGAACGGTGAACAGGCCGTAATAGAACGAGGAATGTGAAAGGATGCTTCAGTGTTCTTTGTTGAATCGCTCTCAGTTCATTTGACCTACAATTAGTGCCATCTCTCTTAGCTCCAATTGAATTGAACGGTGAACAGGCCGTAACAGAACGAGGAATGTGAAAGGTTGCTTCAGTGTTCTTTGTTGAATCGCTCTCAGTTCATGTGACCTATAATTAGTGCCATCTCTCTTAGCTCCAATTGAATTGAACGGTGAACAGGCCATAAAAGAACGAGGAAATGTGAAATGATGCTTTAGTGCTCTTTGTTGAATCGTTCTCAGTTCACTTGACTTGCAATAGGAGCTACATCCATCCCAGCTCCGATTGAGTTGAAAAGTGAATAGACCATAAAAGAACGGCGAAAGGAAAATGAATCTTTAGTGTTCGTTGTTAAAAAATTGTTGATTCACTGCGTGGCTTGACATCCTTTCTACCACCCATCCTAGCTCAAAATGAGTTGAACGGTTAACAGGTTTCAAAATAACAGTGGAAAGTGAAGCTTTCAGTTTATTTGATGACCTACAATTAGTGTCATCTCTCTTAGCTCCGATTGAATTGAATAGTGAAAGGAACGGCAAAAGTGAATCGATGCTATAGTGTTCTTTGTTGAATCCTTTTCAGTTCTTTTGAGGTGAAGTAGGTTTCATTCCTGTTAGTTTTGATTGAATTGAACATTGAACAGGCCATAAAAGAACGAGGAAAGGAGAAAGGATGCTTCCGTGCTCTTTGTTGAATCGTTTCCAATTCATTTGACCTACAATTAGTGACATCCCTCTTAGCTCCGATTGAATTGAATAATGAAAAGGTCATTAAAGAACGGCGAAAGTGAATCAATGCTATATTGTTCTTTGTTGAATCGTTCTCGGTTCATTTGGTTTGCAATTAGTGGCATCCCTCCTAGCTCCGATTAAATTTAACAGTGAAAAGGTCTTTAAAGGCAGTGAAAGTTGAAGATAATATTTACTGTTATTTATTGAATTGTTCGCGGTAGCGCCAAAATTTTCTTTTTGCTTTTTAAGCACATAGGTCGATTGATGATTTGATCCGTATCTTGGTACAGTACCTTACTCGAATACTGGACACCCTGAGCCAGGAAGCCTTATTCTGTCTCTCCTAAGCCTTGATAAAAATGGATTTATGTTATTATTAATGAAAAAAACAATTTATCGAGACAGAGGAGGTCGAGTATAAGGAACTTTCTTGAACATGTTTCTTTGCTTTACTTAAACGGGGGCCAATAAAGGTATTATAGAATCAGAGACAGTGTTATTTTTTTCGTTAATAACAATGGGTATAATGCACTTTAGGATTTTGAAAAACTCAAACAGCCCCAGAGAAATCCTCAGGGCCGTATTCGAAAAAAAGGGCCGGATCCATGCCTATAAAAACGATAGAATTAAGATCATATTACTGTTTTGAAACTAGAAATTTTAATTTTTTCATTTTCTAAATAGCTAAACCCGTTAATTTTCTTACCTATTCGATTTTCCTATTTCTGGACTTACGTCTTCTTAACACTAAAGAAACTTTAAAACGCTAGTTAAAACCAGAAGTTTTCGACGTCACCCTGCTATATTCTTAAAGTTGTCACTAATTTAAACAAAACTGATATTATTATCCAAGAAAATATTGGTTTGCTCTCGGTATTTCCAAAGAATACCCTATCGAGAAACTGTAACTATATTTTAGTGATTATAAAGACCCAATCGATGTCCAAAAAGAAAGTTCGCCACTAAAACGTTTGCCCCTCAAAGTTCGCCTAAAATCTGTTCTTTACAGGGACTGTATTTATGCTCTCCATGTAGAAGAAGCTCTTACATTTTAAATATGAAGCTATGTTTTCTTTAATGTAACACAATGTCGAAATAGGCCATAACTATTTAAAACAATTAATAAAACGAATTTATACTTTGCAATTTTAATTTACCATCATTTGTGGCTCCAGACAGTAAACTCTTAATTTGGTTTCCATAGAAACGAATGTAAAAAATTTTACACAATTTAAAAAAAACACAAAAAATAAGTTTTATTTCATACAATTCAATACATAAAAATATTAAATATAATACAATTATTACAAATATTACAATTATTTCTTATAATATAATTTGTAGGCAAATATTTTTGTGTTCTGGCTGATGACCCACTCAATAGCTGGTTCAGTTGGTGAAATGTTGTTGTTTTGAGAAAGCAGGCCGCTATATTACAACATTACGTTGTAATATAACAGCTACTATTATAATATAATATATTATAAAAGAAATATACAATATTATAATAATAGTGCCTGAAAGCTGGCATGAAACAGTACAGAGTGAGTTGGCGGCTCCCAATGTACTGCTTCACCCCCTAACTAAAAAGAAGAGGTGTAAAAAAAAATTAACTGAAACAGCAAATGAGTGTGTGTTGTGTGTTTTAGCGTAGCGCGATATCGTCACCGAACTACGGCTAACGAGAGACCTCGCGAGCTATAATGTCCCCTCAACGTCCGAGCATTATTGTGTCATTGGTGTGGTGTGTGTGTGTAAGTTCCTAAACGTGTAAGCCATCTGCCAGCTACCCCTTCTAATAATATCGTGATCAGAAAGAGTAGGGTGTTGCCTTCTAAAGTTTGCGGATTTTTGGTTTCAAAATACTCAACTTAAAGTAGGCCCTGAAAATACGTTAGGGAGAACGGTATTATTTCTTACCATAGAAATGAAAACTTATTGTTGTTAAATTTTTAACTCTTTTAGAATGATTGAAATATTTTAATTCAGAATTTACTTTTAATAATTTAAACTAATTATAATTCCTTATATCTTGATATAAATTCACTAACTCTGATTTTGCTATTATTATAGATAGATGTTTAATTTTTATCTTCCTTTAGCAATCTTTTCTTTAAAAAAACTTATACACTAACATTATTTTGAATAAACCCCTGTTCCAACAAATTTTAACGGATTTGGTAGGTTTCTTGTTTACAATATTGACACTGGAGCCTATGCAAAGTATTGCTTTTGTTTGATGTCGAGAATTGTTAGTTAATAATTATTATTAATGAAACTGTTGTCTATGTGTGTGTGTGTGTGTGTGTGTGTGTGTGTGTGTGTGTGTGTGTGTGTGTGTGTGTGTGTGAGTGTTAGTGTTTGTGTCTGTGTATGTTTATGTGTTTATGTGCATATTTGTTTGTCTTTCATTTATGATTATATCATTCAATCGATCCTCTTGAATTTTCGGAGTCACTCCTCAATTCTAATAGGCCTTTAATATCACAAATAAATAAAATTTGATCATACGTAGTTTCCTTCAAATGTATTTCTTCAAAGCAAAGTGTTATAATTTATGTAGTAACCGATATATTTCGACATATTACCATTTATAAACCATAAATGGTAATATGTCGAAAAATCTTGCAAGTACACGTTTACTACTTTGACTGGAAAGAATTGTCAGTCTCTATTATAATACATAGTTTTTTCCAAGTTAAATGTTTGATCTTAAAGCGATTAGTTTAGTGTTTTAAGCGAACAACTATGTCTGTGACATTTTTGATAAAATATTAAATCAACTTCAAGATAAGGTTTTAACATACAACAGGACTTGGCCCTACTGAATGCCCTCTACTCAATCATGCCATGGGTATTTTGGTGACTCGGTGACTGAGAAGCCTATTTAGTGCAGTGTTTTCAACGTTCTACTCTCTTACAACAAAACTAATACATGGAATGGAAAAATTCAAGGTTTTCTCTCTAAATACCTGTTCCGATGTTCTTCCAACGGATTACATTGAGTAGCTAGGAGGGAAATCTGTACTTCACCAATATGTCCTTGCTCTAGCACTGGGATAATAAAGATGTCTTCTTTATGTGATCAGACGATAGAGCAGTTAAACAAGAACCAGAGGATGTGCCTTTTGATGCCTTGTAGCAAAATATTTTCAAAGTCATGTCAATAAATTATGTTTAGTAATAAAATAAGAAAAATCAGTTACGATAAATCATCGTTTGAAACCTTTTGGATTATATTAGGCGATGGTTAGAGATAAAGTGGAACTGCTACTTTTAAAACATTATAAAGACAAAATAAATTCGCTGCAATTGTTCCAGTTTTAATTAGTTTGGGAATAAATGTTGCTAATCTTATTCGTTACTCCTTTAGTGATAAAACTATAAAAGTTCTTTTGAAATAGTTTAATATCCATCTCTAAACATGTTATTTAGCAAGATATTATGCAGCTAAACAAGCTTCTACATTGTTCCACGAATAAGCAATCTTGTATTAAAAAGTCTGTTATGTATTTACTAATATTTAGATCATTTTCTGTCTTGTGCGGCTTATAACAGTACCTTGCCAGTTTATTTACAAAGTGTAATTAGCCGTTGGTGAATAAGAAATTATTTCCGTAATTAAAACCTTCAATTTTTTGTCTCGCTTTTTAATTAAATCTAGCAAAGTCGTTAGAAATATATGTCTTCGTGATGAGAGCAGCTGTAGTCTAACTTTAGCGAAATAAATTACATCTCTAAAACCAAATCGTTATTTACTTGCGAAAGCTAAAATTTTGTTTTCGAACGGCAGTAGTTCAGGAAGATGCTAGTTTTAAAATTGACATAAATGGGGTTAGAATCATGACATCACCAATTTATTTAAATTGGGGTGTATTTAATATGGAAAAATACATTCCATTCCTTGTTTTTTAATGTATTGCGTTTTCCTTAAACTACTTATCATATTTTCTTATTGCTAGACTTAATAAACAACTATAACGATAATTTATTAGCTCAAATTTAACAATGCTGTATAACAATAAAATTGGAACAAAAAATACGTGCACGATAAACAAGGATAATAAATTAAGTTTTATATTTTAGTTAATTACGAAACATTTTTAACGGTTGGAAGTACTTTTTCTGACCTCTAAATAACAACTTTTGTTTCAGCTTGAGTAGGGAATAAAAACGGTTGAAGAGGATAGTGAGCCAGTAAATATAAATATGAAATTTGTACTAATAATCGTTTTAAATGTCTTAGTTATGAGAATGTACTAAAGCGTTGGTTTTGACCCACAACAAAGTTTTCTTATAAAAAACCATAATTCAAAAAAGTGCAGTTGCGCATAAGTCATCATGGACGTCGGGTTGTGAGACGGCTGATTGTAATCTAGTACCCCAGAAATTACTTACTGACCTTCAGTATGGTAAAAGTTCGGTAAAAGTATTTTTTTCAAGTGAAGTGATCAGTGTGCGACACAACCGGAGATTATGTCGCATGTATGACGTACCGCATCACTGTAAATCCCTGTTTTCTACATTTACTAACTCGACGATTCTTTGACGCTGTAGATGAAAAATAACCAAAAACAACCGGTAAACGTAAATATGTCCAGTGGAGTGGTCAATGTCCGACAAAAACCGAAGATTATAACGCACGTGTAACGTATCACATTTACTGTAATTTCCTGTATTCTACATTTACTGACTCGTCTATACTTCGGCGTTGTAGAGGAAAATACCCAAAGTCAAAAGATAAACTTATATTTCTACAGTGAATTTTCAATGTTCTATAAAACCGAAGAATATTACGTATTTATAATTTACTGCAGTAACTGTAAATCCATGTATTCTATATTTATTGACTCGTCGATACTTCGGCGTTGTAGATGGAAATATCAAAACCCTAAAGTTAAACTTACATTTTTCCAGTGAAGTGGTTGTAACAGACTGAGCCTTTTTTCCTTGGGTAAGTATTTATCAGGGCTTTATTAAAAATCTGTATTAATTACTAATTAACAAATTAATTAACCTTACTTACCAGGGGCTCCTAGTTCTCCGTTTCAGGCAGGCATAATAATGTCTTTCTGTAAACGATCTTCTGATATCTTCAGAAGATAGAACTAGGTTACTTGAAATGAAAATTTAAAGTTTGTAACGTTCTAGTTTACTTGTGAAATAAGAATTTAAATTTTTAAAATACAAAGTCATACAATTTATTAATCAATGACAAATTACAAAAGAACAAAAGACAGCAATGTGTCGAGTAATTTATTTTTAATTACTGCTAATTATTCCATACATTTTAATTACTTATTAACCTTTAAAATTATATTTATCAAGAAGATAGTCACTTAAGATTTCCAATTAAATTTTTTAGAAATGAATATTCAAGGGACAATTTCTACCGTTCATGTTTTAACAGTTTATCAATTAAAAATTCTTCAACTTAGTTAACATTAAAATACATTTTCTTTATTATCATCTAAAACGTACCTGTTTGTGCACATTACTTGTAAAACACTTTAAATACATCATTAATTATTGCACATCGCTTTTGGAATCACTATTCACTGCACATCGCTCCTGGAATCACAGTGCTCTTACACAAAAATTATATAAACTTTTATTTATTAGAAACGCGTAATTAATCGCTTCTGACTTCTTCTTTAGCTGCGTTAAATATATTTGGTACTGGCCTTGACATCTTAAATTTTGAATACGTCCTTATATACGTCGTTATATAATACGTCGCTTATAAATTTCTAGGTTACGTCCGAAAATGCCATCACGTCTGTTCTGTTCAAGAACCTCTGGAGAAGTGGGCCTTCTGCAAGGGCACGCCAACGGAATTTCCCACCCTTGGTTATTATTTTGAATTTTTTTGATTGGTCCATCAGATCAGGCGATATCAGACCATGCTTACGTCACATGGCGGGATGTCAGTTTTTTAACTTAAGCTACCAACTCGTACGATATTTTACATTTTTACCCGCTAGGGGCGCTACGAAACTTACCCTAGAATTACAATTGTACAAAGAAACAAAAAATGTCTTTTATATTCGGACGATATGATTATTAAATAAAAATTAAATATATAAATGAATTTTTATGTAACACCTTATTTGTAAGAGTGTTACATTTTCTGTTGTCGACCTGAAAAGAAAATTTTTGTTCGACATTACATCTTATTTCTACTTCAACATTTTATACATGAGTGTGTGTGCAGTCCCCTTTTACAGTTGAACAAAATTTTATACGTACTATAGTAAAAGTATAAACAATCTATTCAATAACGGATGTTTTTGTTTACTAACTGTCTTCACTATGGAATGCTTGCCATTCCCCCTTGCTATACAAGGTACTACAACGGAAGCGTATCCGCTTTCTCACACATAGGCTCTTTTACAAAACTACCGGTTTCACAGCGTTCTATTGCAAAGACATTCTAAACATTTCACATTTTAAAACTTTTAAAAATATTACACACTTCAATTACTTTCATTAAAATCTGACTTCTTGTAAACATTTTGTTTCGTGAACTTTTATGAATACAAATTTATATCTTTTCAATTTTTTAATTTTGTACTCTTTCAATTTCCTATTAATTTTTAATCGAATTATTTCTTTATTAAAAATCCTACAAATCATTTATTAAATAAATTTTCTTTAAATTGTCTCTTTTTGTGTCAACAAACCTAACCTACTAGCTTTATTTATTACAGTCCACTGCCTGGGATCTGCTAAACTGCTTACTCCCTGTAAGCCACAAATTACCATATTCAAACGAGGCTATATGTATTTTCTCAAAAATTCTCTCTCAATTTACAAACTAAAACTGCACCATTGCTTTATAACTTCTCTGTTATTTTTACAACCTTCGTACATCTTATACAAAAACCCTGGATTTCAAAACCCATATTATGAATCCAAATACCGTATTCCTAAATCAAATTCCATACTTTGATTTAAACACCATACAGCTAGTTGTTGACACAACAAGGACTTTATTTCAATTCATTATTCTTATAATTTCCTTCAAACATTACTTTAATAATTTGATATTAAATTTTGATTAAGCTCTTGTATTTATAAAATAAGAAATGAAACCAAACAGAAACTAGGATTGTACTTTCATATACAATTTTTGGTCAAGTGTGTTAGTCTCTTCGTGTAGTATTGTGTATTTTGAGATTTTTGTCGTCTATCTCGTGTAGTAGTGTGATTGCATGTGATTTTGCCCTTTCGACACGCAATTATGTAAATGTGTCGTCATGATTTTGTAAAATTGCATATCAAGGCACATCCCATTTTCTTTATGAAACAATTCCCCTTCTAAAAATTAAACAATGGCTTGAATTTCTTACAAAAGTAACTATTAATCCTCTTTTATTCTTCTAATAAATTATCTACCCCTTATAGAATGTCCCTGTTTCGATTTTTAATCGATTTATATGAGCTCTTTTTATATTATTAAAGTTATTAGCTTGTTGGAACAGTACAGACTCATGATTTAAAAAATTTACAATATTTTATATGGACCTTCATATTTTATAGCCAATTTACTGTGAAAATTACATTTGAGTTTAAATTATTAACCATACAACGTTTTATACTATTTAATGCTTCTTTACATTTTGTTTTAAAAACTAAAATCACAAGAGTTTTAAGAAATATCTTTTACTTAAATTATCTTTGAATTTGTCTTATATTATGTGAACAATCCTAACCTCTCATCTAGCTGTATAAACCTGTTCACTTCTTGTAAGCAACCTAATTACCATATTTGCCCCTGAGTTCATTGTTTCATGACACTTTTGTCTATACAATTTTTACTCTCACTTGGCAAAATTTTAAGCCTGTACCATTGTCTTATAACATCTTTGTTATCTTATACATCTTCAGTACATCTTAACCCTTTTTGAATTTCAAATCCCATTCTTTGAAACCAATAACTTTATTCTTAAATTAAATCCCATACTTTAATTTAAGAATTACATACAGCTAATTGTTCACAACAAAAAAAGACTTTATTCAAATTATTATTATATTATTATTAATTATTATTAATATTCTTTTAAAATTTTTCATCTTTTTTAAAAAGTCATTTAGGTCGTCTGACATTTTACAATCTAAACTTTCTGCCATTAAAAACTTTACTTGCCATAAAATATTTTTATTTTACTTTAATTTTAACACTGCAATTATCTTTTATTTTTATTTCTGTATTATTGGCTGCTGAGACTTTGTCCTGTTTGTTTACAATTTTCTTAACTAATTTTTGTTTTACCAATGTTTCAAAAAATTCTTCGTTTATTATGTTTATTGAACCTCCAGTATCCAATAAAACATTAAAATTTATTTGACTACTTAATTCAACGTTTATTGTAGGTAACATAACAATTTTTGTTTCCTTTTTTAACTTATCATGATTTTTAAACATACTTTGAATTTCTCTGAGAAACTTTTATTTATCCAATACATTAAATTAACAGGATCAGCTTTACAATTTTTATCGTTTTCTATTTTTCTTATTACATATACTGTACTGTCTATTCTAACCTTTAGATTTATAATTTTTAGTTCGAAAATTAACTCGTCTTTTAATAACTTATTTATTTTTAAATCACTAAACATTATATTTATTTGAAAATAACTTTACTACACACTGACGAGTATTCTTAAGGAGGGTTGCACATCTTACCAAAGTAACACATGAATGGCATTAATCTTTAGAATCCGTTAACAGTAATTATCATATAACCTTTTAATTAATACATTTTTCGAAAACTAGCAGTTGAAAACAAAACCAGCATAGTCGCGCATATGTAACAGTTGAATTTGTAAAATACCCAAAGTCAAAGGATAAACTTATATTTTTACAGTGAATTTTTCAATGTCCGATTAAACTGAAGAATATAATGCATTTATAACTTACCGCAATAACTGTAAATCCATGTATTCTATATTTACTGACTCGTCGATACTTCGGCGTTGTAGATGGAAATATCAAAACCCTAAAGTTAAACTTACATTTTTCCAGTGAAGTGGTCAATGTCTGACAAAACCAGAGAATATTACGCAAGTATAACTTCCCGCTTTTACTGTTATTCCCTGTATTATGCATTTAATAACTTGTCGATACTTTGGCGTTGAAGTTGGGAATAACCAAAGCCAACAGGTAAAAGTATTTACGACGCAATGATAATCACGTCTTTTTAAAGAATCTATAAGATCAGCGAGAACATATCATTCTGACTAAAATTAATGTAACTGTTGTGTCTATCAAATGATGTTCATAATAATTAAGGTTTTCAAGAATCATTTCTAAATACGTTTGATTATCAAGCCCTTAGGAATTAAAACTCAAGGTAAATGAAGGGCTAAATGCTATTTATAGTTCTGATGTTGAACTACAGTATACTGAACATTTTATCTAATGGTAAAATAATAACTTGTCTCAAATTTAAAAAAAGAGTTGTTAGCGGTATCAGCTACGTATTTTTGTTGTAATCTCTCTACCTCAAATTGGAGTAACTTTACAAAGTTCTTTTCGGTCAATTAATGTGTATAATTATATTTTAATTCTTTATACGAAATAACGTTTACGATATACCTACCTCATTATTTAAATAATAAACTCTGAAAGGGCGAAAGTAGTAAAATCTACATATCCTATTAATAATTATTTTAATAATATAAAACTATTATAAATTGAGACACAGAAAAAAGTAAATGTAAAACAAAATGAGAGGTTAGCTAATAAAACTAAAACATCGTTACAATTTAAAGTATAAATAATTATCTTTCGAACTTTTTTTACAAGTCACTAATAATAAATTTTACTGTTTTCAGATAGTTTAATACCTCAGCAATATTTAAAACCGAAAAATGAAACGATCATTAAATTGTGTTTGTAATATTATTCAAACTAAGCTAACTACGTATTCTATAATTATTTCTGTTAAGTAGTAACTGTGATTTATTCAAGTAATACTATTCACAATGTGAAAACTCAAGCGATGTGATATTAAACAAGAGATTTTCAATAGCGAACTGTTTTGTATTAAAGCCTATCTTTATGTTTTCTCTCCAACATGCTGTTACATATTCTTACTTCTTAATAAAATGATTTAGAGATTGCCTGCTGTGTTCCAGAGAATAAATTTATGGCATCACATTAATGTTAGCGACGGAGAATTTGATTACTACACTCACTGCATAACACAATCTCCAATGTAACAATGTATTCTCTTCTTCAGAGCTTCTTATCATTAGGAAATGAGTCCTACCATGTCCGTGCTTCAACTCCAACTATTAAGAAGTGAAATATGTTAGCTCCGGTTTTATTATTATCGAGTATGTTTTATAGTAAAATATTTTTACAATTTTTTATAAACTTTGTGATAGTTCTTCGATATTTTTATAATGTATAGTTTCATTATTGTTTACTAAGTAAAACAAGTGTATAAGATTGTAAAAGCTACACATCTGTGATATATTCAAATAAAAACGAACAACTTTACATTTTTCTCTCTAATATATAAATATATATATATATATATATATATATATATATATATATATATATATATATATATATATATATATATATATATATTTATTATTTATCCGTATAGATTTTCAATGTGATAGACTTTAAAAGTTAATAAAGTAATGACTTGTGTACTAGTCGTTATAAAGACACACATACACACACACACACACACACACACACACACACACACAAACATACACACACTCACACACACACACACACACACACACACACACACACACACAAACATACACACACTCACACACACACACACACACATACACACACACACACACACTCACACACACACACACACACACACACATACACTCACACAAACACACACACACATACACACACACACACACACACACACACACACACACACACACACACACACACAAACACACAAACACACACACATACACAAACAAACTCACACTCATATATAAGTCTTACTTACATATATGCCTTAAGAGGTATTTTCTTACACCACACATAACATAACCACCAGTAGAATCTTGAAAAGATATTAAAAATTAGTGCATGGTAATTGAAGGAAATAGTTTCCGTTTTATTAAGAAACATTTAGTGTTTTACAATTTCATTTTAAACTAATGTTTGAATACATATTGGAATCGTAATGATTCCCTAATGTTGAGAAAATTACAATTATTTACGATGTTTAACAATACTTTATCAATAAAAGATATTGTTGTTGGTAAACATGAAAACTAAAAGATAGCGAGGCGGGTTCAGTCATTTATAATATTACTATTTTTGTTCTTTCTTTAAATGTCTTTTTAAATGGTAATCAAAAGTAAAAAATGGGAGAGAAAGAGAAAGAGAGTAAGAGATAGAGGAAGAAAGAGAGATTGAAGAGGAGAATAAGAAAAATGTTAAAACTAGATCTCACTCTAAAGTTTAATGAAAAAATTACGTTGTATGTGGAAGTAATACCTGTAACTATTATTTGTTTCGCAACGTCCAGCATTTTTGAATTCGATAAATTGTTATAAAGCATTTTCCATGGATCCCTCTGTATATCCTATGTTCTGAACGCTTTTTGGCCTGTAATTACATTTTTCCTTTACAAATGGAAATCATACACAAGAGAAAATTAAAATTGCATATATCTGAAAATAAAATATTATTTTTGGCACACAGATGTAAATTCCGATGCAGTAAGTTATAACAACCGAATAAAGATTTGCATTTAAAGGTCCCGTGTTTTTAATTCACGATTCATTTATCATGAAACAGAGCAGATCAACTCTGTTGTGACATATGTATGAGATAGGAGAAACAGAAGCTGAAGCCAAGTTTGATGGATTTTAATCATTTAATTAATCCTGGTTTTGAAGAATAATAAGAAAATATCAGAATTCAAAGGCAACTAATGCAACTGTTAAAATGTATAAGAAAAATGTCTTCGACATAATAAAAGTAATATTCAAATTAAATCGTTAAGAAAAAATTAGAATTGTAACGGTCTTTCTAAATATTTACATTTCTGGTCCCGTTCAAATGTTTTACTAGAGATGGCGGTGTAATAACTGTGTTTCAAACATAGATTATTGTGACAATTTAAATTTAGAAACTATTTTTAGATTTATATGTAAATACTAAAATAAAAAATATTTGACAAATGGCTAAATCACTTTTAAATGTAGCTGAAACCCTGTGTATGTACAGTTCACATTAAACACAACCATCTAATGAGTTATTTTTTCGGAAATGTAGGTTAAATTCATATTAGCCTTTATACGTAATATAGACTTCTCTCGATAGGCTTTATTCTAATTGTTAATAATGATATAATATAATAAAGGAAACTTCTATGTATAATTTCCTATGCGTAGTTAAATTATATTAAGTTCTGTTACTCAAATTTTTTTTCCAGTACAAATGATACATTATAAAATGTGTAGTAATGAGGAATAGATGCGATACTTTAAGAGAGGAGACAAAGACTTTATGTAGGTTAGAATACTCCTGCAATTCTTGTTGTACGTCTAGTACTGATCTTGTTCATTGACGTTAAGTTACATTTTACATTAGCTGATACATACGTACTACTGGTTTCCTTTCTACTTGAGTATCATTTGAAAAGAGTCGTACCATTTTTAAATCTATGCAACTAATATTCCATATAGTTTTATTATTTATTTATAATTTCTTAGGCTATTGATCTCACTTTTTAAAAACTGTAGCCTTTTAAATATATGTGTTAATAATATATATATATATATATATATCTATATATATCGAAATCTTGTTGTTGCTCATGACGAGCTGTTTGTAAATTACAAATTACACTTTTGCTATTACTTGCTTCCAGACAATTGTTAACTAAAAGTTGTTAATTGTTTCCCGGAGGCTGAAGAAGTCGTAAGACGAAAACGATTCCTCCAAGTGTAAGTTAACAATTAACCATTTTAGTTAACAATTGCCTGGTCGCAAGTAATATCAAAAGTGTAATATATATATATATATATATATATATATATATATATATATATATATATATATATGTATATATAATAAACTTTTGATATAATAAATTTGAACAAATTTAAAAAAACGTTTTAACGAAATTTATAAATATACATCTAAATACAGACAAAACGCATAAAAAAGCGATTCCTAATTCAGTTTATTAATTTCCAAAACATGTTACTAGTAGAACTCCTATAAATATGACAATATTACATTTGGTAGTGGATTTCCAATTCAGTGAAAATGCTGTTTGCAAATTTAAGTATCCAGATGTACTTTAATTTGTTCTTCAGGTTTCACTATTGAAATTCGTTTAATCCTCTTATTTATGCTATTTTAAATTCGTACATTCACCTCAATTGTAACAGAACAATGTAATAAAAATTGTTTTACGTAAACTGACACAAACTGACATAAACATATTAGGTCAATAATATATGGTCTTGATAATGTCAGTGTTATTTACAACATATTAATGAGTAAAATGTATGTGAGTAAAAATATATCCTCATATTATTACTTCTATTACTAATTCCTTTTTAACTATACTCTGTGGCTACGCATGTCAACAAAAATGGAATTATTTATATAGAATGTATATATACCTATTTCGTTTCATAGTCATTACTACTATTTTTATGTATTTCTAGAATATAAACCACAAATTGACACTCCTCACGTTTAAGAGCAAACAATAACAAAATATATTTATTAGATAAATGGAAAAAACCAAACATCCTTCAAGTTTTAATGTCGCAATAATTGTTATATGTTAAAAAATAAATCTAATCTGTAATAACATTTTAACAAAACACTCTTGATTTAAAAAGATTACTAATTTTTTATTTATATATTATATATATATAATATTTCTTTCTTTAATAAGAGACCTTTGACTTGATCCTGGTAGAGAGTAACTTTTTATTCCTTTTTTAAACTAACCCAAAGTATGATCAAATTTCATATCATCTACTTTTATTTAACGTTTAAGACAATGTGTATATGTATTTAGAAACTATTTATTCTAAAACTAATAAATCAAGTTTAGATTTAAAAGCATTTTTTTAAAGAGTTATTGAATCAAATTGAATTTGACTGAAAACTGTTTCCTGATATTAGATCATATGAAAGGGGATTTTACATCAATGAACACCGTTCCACGAAATAGATTACTTCTAAATAAAAAACATTTTTTTTTTTTTTAATTTTCATGTCTTTGTTTTATTTGAATTAAAAATGATATCTAATTCAGTGAAATATTCTGAAATTCCATCACCCTATATTTTAAAAGTTTAATTTGAATACACAGTTTCCCTCTCTTTGTAGGGGGAAATTAATGTTAATTGGTGTCAACACTCGTAAAACGATTTCAATGAAAAAAAAATAGAATTGACTAATGCTTAAATTTATATCGCCCAAAATACTAAATTAAGCCCTAACGCGTATAGAGAGCTATCATTTGTATGGTGAAAAACGATGTCACAGAAACACAATAAATTTCGTTTACTGTTTAGTGGACATAAAACCAACATAATATTCTCCTTCCCTAATTTATTCCTTCCTAGACGGCTTCAGTTAATGAGGTTCAATCAATCGTGATGGTTTTCGGTCATTTATGCTAGTTTCATTCTAAGCAGTTTATAAAATAACACTAGATAAAAAATGAATTGTGTTGTTTTCTTCCCGATAGCCTTCTTTATATAGCGCCTAGCCTTGGAAGATGTAAGAGACATTATAAATATAATAGATACATTACTGGGGACTTTAATGCTTTTAAAAACAGAAATCAACTCAGACGTTTTCTGGGATCAGGATAATGAAACAGATTTGTTTTGGCCACCGGGTCCCTTATCTGATGATCTTGACGTACCTTATCAATCCACCTCTAATTGTTAATGACCCTATTTTTATTTTTATTTTAGATATTGTGTCTGACTAAAACAATTGATGTCTTTAAGGCTTGATAGATCCAAATGAATAATTTTTCTGAACGTTGTGAGATTGACGTGACTTCTAGGCTTCCTAAAGTAATTTCGATTTTATTAAAGGTAAATAGCTAGTGCTGTGTAATCTCTGAATTGTATTTTCAATATTTAAGAATCCACTAAAGAAATGATCAAACATATTGTACTTAAAAAAAATAGTGTACAGTTTCACAAGGTATAATATTAGCTTTAAAAATTAAAAACCGATACCTGATGAAATATCAAAATTTTCAAATATTCGTTAAAGTCTATATCGACAGGGTATAGGCTTTGACTACTGATATAAAGAAAATTAAGCCTATTGTAATCTTTTTATTACGGTTTTTCATCTCATATAAATTTCGTAATAATTAAAAACCTACAAAATACCCATAAGGGATAAAAAATAAAATTTAGAAATGACTTTAAAATTTCATCTTTAATATGATTAAATACATAAATAAATTATTAGAAAAACATACTATTGTAATATTTTGAATACCTTGTGCAACAATAGCTACGGTGATATACATATTTTAAAATATTTTTATCACAATCTAATTGAATTTTAGTAAACATTTAAGATAAAAAGTAGTAAATACAGGTTATTAAAAAGTTTTAAAAAATATAGATGATATTGTACCTTATAAAGATATTGTGTTATTCAATATAATTAATATTTTTTATTGAATCTAAATCACAGTGATTTGAAACCATCGTAAACGATGATTGAAATTTCAATACCCCATTAGTCTACAGATTCTACTGCTTCACTATAATGGCTTCGTAACTAAACTGATTGCATTCTTTAACATGTAGCTTAGGTCAAAGCAATTTAATTGAATTTCCTGACTATTATCTACTAACTACAATCTAAACTTCTTACAAGTTTTTAATTATAAAAGTAATTAATTAGAGTAATGATAATACTTATGTATGTGTAAAATTATATATATGCAATTTAATATCAGAATTGAATAAGAATCTTCTCAATACGTCTGTAATGCTCGTGAACCCATTTTCAAACATTGTAGCCTCCAGGGATTATTAAATGCCGGAGGAACCTGACTCAAGTAGAAGTATTCTATCTTGGCGAAGTCATAAAAAAATCTTGTTGTTCTAAGAACTCGTTTTGGCAAGAGCCACCTTCTTGAAGTTTTTGACCACATGGCAAAATGTTTTCTGGTTCTGCTATAATATCAGATTTCTTTCTTTGTAATAAAATGTTAAATAGAACTGGCCTCTTACTCATAAATAGGCAATACGTAAACTAAAATTTACCTAATTATATCTCATTTTATAGTTACGTTTCGACCTAAAAATCTAACAAGTGTAATTAGAGACTAACGATATAATAATTGTAGCATCACAGTGAAACAGGTCTCACAATAAACCTCATTTTATATAGTGAGTGGGTTGGTTATGCCTGGGATATTTTCCCACGGTTTCTTTATGTTTTAATCAATAAATTCTAATTAAATTGTAATATAGCACAAAGCTTTCTTCCCTCAAACGGGATTTTAAGTGACTTTACATAAATTATTATATACTCTGATTTTAGTTTTAAAGGGCTTTCCTTTAGTGCAAGTGAATATAATAATATAAAATTATATTTTCAATTTACAGAAGGCATTACAAAACTTCAAATGATGAATTACGTTTACGTACTACCATATGCAGAGTATGGTAAAAAAATCGGCTTTTACACATTAACATGATTTTGAAAATAATCATGAAATGAATAAATTAGAAATAATAAAATCCCTGTAAGGAAAATGAAAGGTAAACGCCACTGTTTCTGAGGTTGCTTTGAAGTCTCGAGAACGCTAGATCTGTTTCAGGTCTATGCGAGGCTCAGGCAGGAGTATGTATAAATTATTATAACTTTATACCCATAGGTAACGATGATTTGTAGTAGGTTAGAAAAAGCAAAAATGTAGATATTAAAAGCTATGATTTTTTCAAATATTCTAAATTTGATTTATTCTATTTTAAACAACATCTTCGTCCTTTTCTCAATAATTTCTTCCTGTGTATTGTAAGATGTTTTTATAAATGACAATACATTTTAATGTAACGCTTTCTGTCTATTTTTAAAGTAAAAAACAAGTTATAAAGTAGACATTTTTATTTTAAAGATGGATCGGCCAATTTAAATCATGTATATTATGAAAATTATCTGAATTACGAACAAATATTAAAAACGTGAATTTGTTTATAAATATAAAATGTAAAAATATTCATATTCCCAAACATCCGAAGTGAAATAATTCAACCATTGTAAGTAAAAATTCATATTTATTACTTATATCTTATTGGGACTTGGATTTTAATAACACTGCATTTACACTCCCTATACTGACTTGAAGAGCCAAACAATAAATCCAAACAAATGTAAGAATGTAACCTAGATTCCAATTTTAGTATATCAAGTTATGTACGCATGTGTATTCTATATGCAGTCCTTGTGTTTTATATTAAACATAGAAATAATTGTGATATTATTATCTTCAATATTCTAACTTGCAACGTGGCACCAGTAAAATAGTCTAACTTGCTATATTTCCTGTCTATGTATCGAAGTTGCTTGTAAACAAAATTTTAGTAAAAACAACTAAATTATTTCAATTGATAATCATGAAAACAGATTGTAATTACAATTAAAATTATAAAATAAATTTATATTACAAAAGTATCAATTTTCTAATATAATTAGTTCACTAGTTTAAAAATTTTTATTTAAAGAACCAAATTCTTTTAAAATGTACAATTATAATTACAATAAATTAAGCCATTAGAATTGAGAATTGCGTAGAAATAAGAATATAACTATTTTTAGTTTCCGACTAATAATTTCGTTACGTATAATTTCCGTAACGTACTTGAAGTAAGTTCATGAACTTATTAAATACGTAGATTGTATGTAAACGTTTAAGAAAATTATCTTGTAGCCTATATCAATTAGTTATAATTTGTTTAACAAGATAGAGGTTTTTTAAAGTGTAGCGTAAATTCAAAATAGTATTTAATTGTTAAACGGACCATCAACTTTTAACCTTACCTAAAATGCATCGCCGTTTTCAGTTACAAAAAAAAAATTAAATTTGTTGTATGAAATTGTAGACAATATGTACGGCCTAAGTATTCGCAGAAACAAGATCTTTTTGCAAGTTTCAAACAAATCTACTTTTTTCGAAACATTTACAAAGGGTTTTCTATTTCCGTCTGCTTTATTTAGTTCATTCGTTCTAATGTAATACATATTGTATTTAATAAAGGAGTATGTATTAATCTATTTTAACAAAAATAATATACACTTTTAACTCTATTTAGAAAAAATGTTAAATTATTGTTTACGGAAATAAATAATTTGTATCTTCAATATACTATTTATTATTTTATATTTAATAAATTACATGAGCATAGTTTCTTATTATGATTTATTCATACGTTTACTTCACAATAAATAAATTTTAATTGATGTCGTTTGACAAGAAACCCTTCAATACCTTTTTCTATTAGCAGGCCTCGATCCCGGTCTCATTAAACAACGTTCCTCATAAGTATGTTTAGCTCTGAGTTTCTCATTTATAGAGTCTTATTCGAACATTGTATGACGCGTTTGGAGTCAGGTGCTTCATATTTCAAAAGAATGCGTCTAAGAAATATTTTTTTTGTTTGTGTAAGAACCAACCAATACTGAGATGCCCAGCCATATTTACTTTGTTTTTTGCTCTACTGTCTGGAACTACATAAGTCACATAATAATTGTAATGTAGATGATCTGAGAATGTTTCATGTAGAAGAGATCTTGGTAAGATAAGGAAATGAGACGGACTAAAAACACTACTTCTAATGAGGTTCTTTCTCTACTAATATCCTATTTTGCTAGTTCCCTTACGACGTATTTTTCTCGGATGCCAGTTTCGCCGTACGTATCAATTTGACGGTTAGTGCTAATATAATAATTACTAAAATAATAGTACAATAAAATGTACACTGTAAATCTATAGCTACATCAATAGTGCTAGTTACTCACCTAGGTAATTGATATAATTTAAAACTAAAGTAATTAATTTTGACAAAAAAAAATAGTAAACAATGATTAAAACAACGATATGTTGGGATCATTACAATAACTACAATAGCCTATTCCAAACAAAACAGATTTGAAATGGAAGATATTTGTTCTTGTTAATTTCATAACAGAGACAATTGTAACCAGGATAGATAGCTGTTGGTAACACATCGGGTGTTATCCAAACCCTTAGTGCTTGAAACAAAACTCATATTTGACTTGCAAGTTTTATGTAAATAACCTAAAGTATATTTTATCTATATAATATGGTAAATAATATTTAAACACAATAAAAATTCAATAACTACAAAAACAATTAATTTAACAGCACATCGAATCATTTCGGCTACAAATAAACTATCCACAAATTTATTGGATATATTACGTCATGCTCTTACGGTTATCATCCCTACCATGATTGATACATTGCCACCGTATAAATTGAGAGATGCGTGCTCTGTCCATATGAAATTGAAAGATAATAAACCCTACTGTAATTTTGGGCACTAAGAGCTAGATGTAAAGACAATATGCTGTAAAGCAAGAAAACTAGTCATGAAGACCCAGCAGAAACACTGGGGGCTGATGAGGACAAGGGTGTCTCTATAGCAAGATAACTTACAAAGAAATGATCAGTCGGTTGAATATCAAATTAAAGGCTTATTTATTGAGTGCAACTTTTCGGCAAATAATTTGTTTATCTAATCAAGCCTGTAGTGCTAACAGTTATCGATAAGTTGCACTAAGTAGATGAACTTTTGATTAGATATTCAAAAGATTTATCATTTATTCAATAGTTACCTTAAGTGCTCAAATAAACATGAATTACAAAAGTTGTTATAGAAGCCATGGGCAAGACTGCTGCACTTCATTGTCTGCTGCCTTAATGAAACTGGTATGGACATGCAAAATATGGAGGGTGGTACTAGATAAAATAGTTTACAAATATTCTTGAATAACCAAATTCCTTATCTCTTACCACCTTACGAAGGGTGGCTCTAAAGGTGTGTACAAATAGTAACTATTTGATACATATTTTGTCAAAATATCAATTTCATAAAATATAATGGGGATAGACAGGGACTAAGAGGAATTGCAGCTTTTTTTATAACTCTGTTTATCGATAAAATGGTTTTGTTGCATTGGCACTTCTTACACCAATCCACAGATATATATATATATATATATATATATATATATATATAAGAAATCGCTAGTAATAAATCTTAAAATAATATTTGGCATGTTTCTACTAACCTAGCCAAAGTAAAAACCAAAGTGCAAAAATATATCACGAGAAATACTTTGTATGTTTCTCTTAAACTAACCTAACATACAAGTTATGTAAAAATCAAAGAGAAAAAATTAAAGCTTAAGAACTCTCTGTGTATCTCCCCACTAAGCTAATATATCCGAAAAGGCATGTAAAAACCAAATTGTGTGAACTGAAGATCAGGAAATGAGGCATCCTAGACACAATACGACGCATAGAAACATGACATATTTTTAACCTTACAAGACATATTTATTAACTAATAATAGTGGAAAATGTAAGTCTTTCATTTTTTTGAAGTCTATGTATAATACGTCTAAAAATCACTGTATAGCTATTTTATTTAATAATTAAAAATATTATAAAACAGTAAAGCGTCTGGAGTACAAGACGCTTTTGTACAAACTATTTTTACATCTTCGGGTAAGTTTTATGGTAAACCGATCTGTCTTTGGCCATGTAAAACTTACTCCTCACCAAGATAATTTAAAGTTGCGTATTCATATGATCACTTGTTCTCTAGGATAAGTATTGATTATTTAATTACCAGTACTCTACGTATACAGAAAAACCCGATACACTAGTCGTGTAAAAATCTAAACAGATGTAAGTAGTACAAAGATGTAAAAGGTTATTTAACAATATTGTAATATGGAAACATTTTGAGCAGATGGAAGGATTATAAATGCTATTAAATCTAATTTAAATTTTAAATTACAAGAGTGGAAAACATTCAACTTAATAGGGCCTTAGGAACCGTGGAAGAGAGATATTTTATAAAAACTTTCCAAATGTGAGTCTAATCAGAAGTGCCAAGGAATAACTTTCTCTTCTCCTACGGGATAAGCACTCGGCGAGGGGAGGGTTTCAATTTATCAACTTAAATTTTCTAACTACGTTGGTCGAGAGGAATGAATATATTGGATATTTTCACAGAGAACATTTTCTCATTAAATTGAGAAATCCTCAATCTGCACGTAGCGACGCTTTTCGATCAATCTATATTTTCTCCGTAATATTATTTGTTACATAGTAAACTATGTTTTAAATTTTTGAATTATGGGCCCTGAATATTTATTAAAACAAATACATTTTGTGCCTCTACAGTTCGTTCAGCTCAATATTTTAACTCGGATTTTCTATTGTTAAGGATGAAATAACTGCATTTTTTTATGTGTACATTACACATAAAAAGTGTAGACTTAAAATACTAATTCATATATCGCTTTAAAAGTTCCGTTTGAAAGCTTTACTACTCATTTATTTTCATTACGGTAATATCTGTCATTGGTAGAATAAATGATTTTCGGTTTATATTAAAATCTAAGTATATAAACGGGTGAAAATATACATTGTAGCTGTCAGTGGAACTGGCAAACAAAAGTTAATATTTCATTTGCAGAGTGGCAGTTAATGGAACTGCAAAACAATTGTGAATACTTCATTTGTATAGTGGCAGTCAATGGGACTGGCAGACAATAGTGAGTACTTCATTTACAGAGTGGCAGTTAATGGAACTGCGAGACAATTGTGTATACTTCATTTGTATTGTGGTAGTCAGCGGAAGTGGTAGACAATAGTATATACTTCATTGGTAGAGTGGCAGTCAGTAGAACTGGCCGACAGAAGTGAATAATTCATTTGTAGAGTGGCAGCCAGTTTGACTGGCTCCAGAAGTGAAAACTTCATTTACAGAGGGACACTCAGTAAAACTGCGAGACAATTGTGAATACTTCTTGGGTATAGCGGCAGTCAGTTTAACCGGCTGACAAAGGAGGATAGTTTCTTTCCAAAGAAGAAGTCAGAGGAACTGGCTGACAGAAGTGAATACGTTGTTTGTAGAATGGTAGTCAATGTTACCACCGATAAAAGTATTGAATAAATAACATTTTAACGTTAGAAGTACATATAAGTAATAGAAGGTGTTGAATCACCTTTTTGTACAACATACTATGTAACATAAAATCAGCAGTAATCTGAAATCATATTTTATCCCCTAATATAAGCAAAAATAGTTGTATACAGCACCTATATATAGCTGTATCAACTATATAGATTTCTATAACACCATTTAAAATAAGTCTTCCTACAATTTCCCTTTTCATGTAATAGAATATTTACAGTAGAAATATCAGACACTCCAAATTATGTTAGTAAAAACAAGTTAAATAACAAAGAATCAAAGAGAGAATTTATTCGATGTGATTAAATACGCGTAGACTTATTTTATTATCAGATGTTCATTCCCTACAATGTTAGGTTTAAAACAAAAACAAACTTTATCATTTTACTATGTCGTATTATATTACGTATGTCTGTAACCAAAGAAATAAAAGACTAAACTAAAAACAATATGTCAAATTTTAAAGACTGTACCTTTTTTGTTTTTGTTTCAATTTAAAATTCAATCGCAGATTTAAAAAGTAATGTCGAATAAAATGTTTTACCATGATAGACAAAACAATTGATAACTTGTCAGATATTGCACCCAATAAACCTCCCCCAATGTGTCTTGTTTTATTTATAGTAATTGCACACATTTAATGTTGTCTACAAACAGCACTACCTAATACTGCTAGAGAAAAATAGGTAAATTTAAACAACAAAATATATATTTTAAAAGAAATTTTTACTGAAATAGATAAACCTAATAACAATATTTTGATCATGTATAATTTAATGAACATCTAGTTTCTAATAATTATTTTTTTAGTTTTATAACAAAATTATTAAAATTTTAAAATTTGTAAAGCGCGTGCATGCCGTTATTCAGCTGCAATAAACATCGTTAACTCTGCATTTTTATAATTACGTCTGCATGAAATACAAATAATATATTCAGTGATGTATGCAAAAATATTAAAATAAGATGTATCGTTTATACATATATATATATGTGTGTGTGTGTGTGTGTACTATTTAGTCTCTAAATTAGTTTGAGTTTAAATTAAGCAGAGCTTGTGTTTGTTTTTTTACGTTGTAAATGTAATAAAACTTGCTCTTTTTAATGAAAATAACAGACATCATATTCTACTTGGATGTAATCCTCAGATGGATTTATCGTAAAGTTTATGTTATTGCATCCTAAACTTGAGCCATACGTTCCTTAAAACATAAAATCTCTTCCAAAAGTATTAACTACACTTGACTCAGTCTAGCCCAGATATTAAAACATTATAAAGATTCACGACCACTCAATATGGGCCTCTCATAAGTGAACCGAATATTATTGGGAAAGTTTTTATTCGTGGCTTTCAATAAACATTTTATTGGCTTAAAATCGTTGTACATGTTGTAAGTTACTTTTATCATTTTGTCCTAGTCCATTATATTATAAGCTTTAATCCAATTAAAACGTTATAAAGATTCACGACCACTCAATATGGGCCTCTCATAAGTGAACCGAATATTATTGGGAAAGCTTTTACTCGTGGCTTTCAATAAACGTCTTATAGACTTAAAATCATTGTACATGTTTTAAGTTACTTTTATGATTTTGTCCTAGTCTATTATAATATAAGCTTTAATCCAATTAAAACGTTTCTATATTGTACATTATTTTTTATTTTCTCATAGGATTATATTATGATATTTCTTACATTTCATTATTAATTTTACTAGCCCCATGAATTATGTAACATCATCATTCTTTTTATTCATTTATTTGCTATTTTACTATATGTACAAATATTGCGATGATGTAATGCAAAAGGATTTTTTAAAACGACAACAATTTAGAGCAGCTTTTCGTCTGATTTCAAATGTATTTGCACGTACGTTTGCCTTCATCCTGCAAGTATTTACTCAATAACATGTCAGAAATGATTTACCAAAATGTCAGCCGCATTCTAAAAGTAAAATCGTTATTATTCTTAGACTTTTCCACTAATTTTTTAATAAATCAGTAGATAATATTTTTTAATGATTTATTTTTATACATTTATTGTGCATAGCCCAGTATTAGTAACATGGTTCAGAGGATGTTTATCCTTTCTACCAACCTATTGATGATTGTTCACAAGATTATAGTATGACTCGACGTTATGTATATTTCGGTTGTAAAGCAGCAAACCACAAATACAACATAAAATTAAAACAGTTGTGCTCATGTAGATATTATTTTGGTCACCTCTGGAGATTGTTGCTTTGCAACTGAAGCGTAAATACGTTTATTGAATCATTATTGTGCCAAAAGCAATGTTTGTGGTATTTATTATAAATTTTCCATAATTTGTTCTGAAATCGTCATACACCTATACAAATGTATGCGAACTGGTTGATAGAATAATTAATTGACGAAAGCATACGTCACTGCCTGTTCTGCTGAATTCTGTTTCTGCTGACAAAGGTTTCCTATGACTCAATAGCTTAACCCTGACAACAGTCAAACCAATGATTTCATCTCCAATCCACGTTTAGTAGATGCCGTTTGGTTCAAATCCTGTCGCAGCCACAAACGTATCAAATCCACAATATCTTAATGTAATACCAGTGATCTGAGTGGTTTCATATAGCTCGTGGATCAATGTTTCAAGAACAAAAAAAAATTCCGATTTTTGTTCAACTTCACGTTCGGAGAGAAAATCTTTTCTTCCTTTACCGGTAAGGTTTTATGTCCAACCAGTTTATTCTGACATATATAGTCTAACATCATAATGGGCTAATGATCGAATGATTTTCTAAAGTGAAGAGATATAAATATTGAAAAATATAAATACAAGTTTTCCATGCTGAAGATTGTTACTTATTTCATTATTATTTCTAATTACAGAAAAAATGACACTAATAATTGCTAAACAGTTTATTTTTAGTTGCGTAAATATTTTCTTATAAATATAAATATTTTTACAACCACCAATGACATGTATGTTCTATGTATAAACTTTAACAAAACTAACTTCCAAATAGTCTTGGTATTTCTAAAGATAGTATTTCGTTTTCTTGACTGAAATGAAAACAACAACTATTCTTTAACGAGCTACCTCTATAAAAGTAACAGATTCTTGTGTATATAAATACCTAAGATATTAAAATGTTAATTTTCAATAACCTTGCTAAATTGTTTTTTTTTTTTTTTTTTTTTTTTTAACTTGGGAGCGGGTTTGAATTGCTCGAAGCACTGCTACCTTAAGGTATATTGTACTTACCTCCCTGATCTAGTCAAATAGCCCCTTCCCTCTTACCAGGTTTAGGAGTTTCCTGACTAGAGTTTTACCTTCAGCATCCACCAAAGCCGTTCCATCACCAAAGAGGTTGAAGCGCCTCTCAGCAAGTACTTCACATCTGTAAATAATGTGTGTGGCAGTCTCCAGTTCCTGCCCGCATAATCTGCACACTGGTTCATCTTTGTAGATACCCATTTTATGCAAATGTTTCCTTAGTCCACAGTGTCCCGTGAGTAGACCTGTGGCTATCCTCAATTCCTGCCTAGACAGATAGATGAGACTCTTCTGCAGCCCCAAGGAAGGTTTCCTAAGGGTTAGCTTACTGTGTCTCATCCCTTCGGCCCTGATCCAGTGCTCACAGTGTCTTTCAGCCATCCACCTTCGCACTGCCATCTTCACCATGGATTTGGAAATACCTACCGCAGGCTCCGGTCCAATCAGGGGAGTCGAAGACCCCTCCCTGGCCAGTGCATCTGCGGCTTCATTTCCAAGTATTCCCCTATGACTTGGCACCCAACCTATCATGATTTGATTGTGCCTTGCCAGAGCTTGTAGGTTAATTAGGCACTCCCTGACTATGGCCGAGGTGACCACGTGTCCGTTTAGTGCCTTAATTGCTGCCTGACTGTCGGAGAAAATAGCAATCCGGGTCCCGTGTGTTTCCCTTCTCGCTATCTCTCCCAGACAGGCATTTATAGCATATACTTCGGCCTGAAATACAGAGGTATGCCTCCCCAAGGAAAAACTAGTTCTACCCTTGGGTTTTTACAATACACCCCCGCTCCAGTGCCGAAGTCCATCCTGGAGCCATCTGTGTACCAGATCTGAGCTCCTGATGTTAGTGTCCCTGACCATTCCATCATAGTTTGGTGGACCTGGTCAGGTGCAAACATTCGAGTAATGTGGTCGCTGCCCATTTCCAAGACGGGTTCTTTGACCACGCACTCGATACTCATATGTCCCGAGACATCTGGGAGGTTAGCCCAGTTGCTCGAGTTGCGCAATCTCCATGCCGCCAGCCTCGCCTCTCCCCTAAGGACAAGCTCAAGGGGAGGGAGGTTAAGCATTACTTCCATTGCTGCACCTGGTGTAGTTGACATCGCTCCCAGTGTGCACAGACAGGCCAATCTCTGGATAGTGCTCAGTTTAGCTCTTGTCCGTGCCTGGTTGGCCTTTGTCCACCACACCAGAGCTCCATAGGTAATCATAGGTCTTATCACCCTCAGATACATCAAGTGCATCATTGATGGCTTCAGTCCCCATTTCTTACCCACCATTCTTCTCACAGTCATCAGTGCCCTTTTGGCCTTGTTAACTGTCCTCTCAAGATGTGGGTTCCAGGTGAGTTTCCTGTCCAGAGTAACTCCCAGGTACTTCACCTCCCCCACAAACTCAAGGTATTCACCAAACAAGCGGGGCATCCTGGTCGTCAGATCTTTTCGCTGTCTGGTGAAGTTAATGAGAGCAGTCTTTTTTGGATTTACCCTAAGGTTCTCCTTTTTACACCACTCTTCAATCAGTCGTAGAGGATTTCTGATTACCTCAAGGACTGTATCAGGGAATCTGCCCAGGATCAAAACAACTATGTCGTCCGCATATCCTAGACAGAAGTACCCCTGTTCATTCAGGAGTTCAATAAGGTTGTCAACCACTAGGCACCACAACAGAGGAGAGAGAACCCCCCTGTGCACAACCCAGACTTGTCTCCGCCCTTCTGACCTCCCCTGCCACCTCTACAGAAATGCTTCTGTTTGTTAACATGGAACTTATCCAACCACAAGTGGTTGCATCCACTCCATGACGTCTTGCACCATTTACCATCGTCTCCAATGAGGGGTTATTGAAAGCCCCTTCAATGTCGAGGAAGGCACCTATGGCACAACCTTTCTTGGCGATCATTTGCTCAATCCTACCTACCACTTGATGGAGAGCTCCCTCGCAGGATTTCCCCGGTTGATAAGCATACTGGTTCCAATGCAGTAGTTTTATGGCCAAAGCACCCCCCCCCCCCAATATGCCTATCAACCAGTTTTTCAAGTCCCTTAAGAACAAAGGACATGAGTGTAATAGGTCTGTATCCTTTCCCTTCCGATTGGTTACCGGTGGGCTTAGGTATAAAGACCACCTTACTAGCTTTCCCGGCTGCCGGCACATGCCCTAAAGCAATGCTTAGCCTGTATAATTTAGTAAGTACCAGTACCAGCAAATCCATTCCCTGCTGCAGCAGCACAGGATAGATCCCATCTGGACCTGGAGATTTGTAGGGTTTAAATGTGCCAATAGCCCATCTTACCCTTTGTGGAGTTACTATCCTCCTTGCCACTTCCCAGTCCTCCCTCTTACCACGTCTTGTGGAGAGTTTGGCAACTGGTTCAGTGTCTGCTCCCCCAAGTTTCCTCAGGTTACTAGAAGGGAAATGTGTTCTGATTAATTCTTCCACAGTTTCCCCTGCAGTGTTTGTTATATTTCCCAGTGGGGTTCTTAGCATCCCCACCGGGTTAACTGGGTCCTTAGATATCACTTTATGCAGTCGTGCCCCTTCCCGAGTTTTGTCAATCTCTTGACAAAACTCCTTCCAGGACTTCCTGCGTGCTTCTCTAATTGCCCTGTTGTATTCGGTTAGTGTTTTCCTATACTGGTCCAACTCCCCGTTCTTTTTTGCTCTATTAAAGAGTCTCCTGGTGGTCTTCCGAAGTTTGGCTAGCTTCTTGTTCCACCATGACGATCCCCTACTTTACTCCCCTCACTAAGAGGGCAGTTATCAGTAAAGGATTCTACTATAGCCTCGCCAACCAATGCGGCAGAGTCTTCTAGCTCTCTCCTCCCACCATACTCCAATCCAGCCTCCTCAATCCGAACTCCCAGGTCCCTCCTGTAGGAGTCCCAGTCTGTTCTTCTTGGATCCCTGGTTGGCCGAAGCATGGTTGGATTTAGAGAGATATCATACCTAATATGTCTGTGGTCAGAAGAAGATGGTTCATCCGACACATGCCAGTTTAGTACATACCTAGCCGTCTGGTTCGATGCCACCGTAATGTCCAGGACCTCCTGTCTGGCCCTAGTGACAAACGTCGGCTCTTCCCCCTGATTTAAGACTAGTAAATTCTTAGAGCTAAGATAAGCTAAAAGTTCCTCACCTCTAGTGTTGGTACCTGTACTTCCCCACGAAGTGTGATGGGAGTTAGCATCCATCCCCACCAGCAGCTCCTCATCCACAGCCCCGCAGTGCTCGACCAGCCTCCTCAGCTCTTGTGTTGGTAGAGCCCCCGCGTAGTCAAAGGGGAGATATGCCGTGGCAAGGTTCAGCCTATTCATCCTCCCCTCCGCCCGCAGCTCCACCGTCACTGCTATTAAGTCCCTGCAGCAGAAGTCCGTTAGTACAAAAGCCCTCCTAACCAGGATACACGTCCTGGGAACACCGGAGTCCTTATCGTACAACAACTATTATAATATATGCTTTAATCCAATTAAAACGTTATAAAGATTTACGACCACTCAATATGGGCCTCTCATAAGTGAACCGAATATTATTGGGAAAGTTTTTATTCGTGGCTTTCAATAAACGTCTTATAGACTTAAAATCATTGTACATGTTGTAAGTTACTTTTATGATTTTGTCCTAGTCTATTATAATATAAGCTTTAATCCAATTAAAACGTTTCTATATTGTACATTATTTTTTATTTTCTCATAGGATTATATTATGATATTTCTTACATTTCATTATTAATTTTACTAGCCCCATGAATTATGTAACATCATCATTCTTTTTATTCATTTATTTGCTATTTTACTATATGTACAAATATTGCGATGATGTAATGCTAAAGGATTTTTTAAAACGACAACAATTTAGAGCAGCTTTTCGTCTGATTTCAAATGTATTTGCACGTACGTTTGCATTCATCCTGCAAGTATTTACTCAATAACATGTCAGAAATGATTTACCAAAATGTCAGCCGCATTCTAAAAGTAAAATCGTTATTATTCTTAGACTTTTCAATTAATTTTTTAATAAATCAGTAGCTAATATTTTTTAATGATTTATTTTTATACATTTATTGTGCATAGCCCAATATTAGTAACATGGTTCAGAGGATGTTTATCCTTTCTACTAACCTATTGATGATTGTTCACAAGATTATAGTATGACTCGACGTTATGTATATTTCGGTTGTAAAGCAGCAACCCACAAATACAACATAAAATTAAAACAGTTGTGCTCATGTAGATATTATTTTGGTCACCTCTGGAGATTGTTGCTTTGCAACTGAAGCGTGAATACGTTTATTGAATCATTATTGTGCCAAAAGCAATGTTTGTGGTATTTATTATAAATTTTCCATAATTTTTTCTGAAATCGTCATACACCTATACAAATGTATGCGAACTGGTTGATAGAATAATTAATTGACGAAAGCATACGTCACTGCCTGTTCTGCTGAATTCTGTTTCTGCTGACAAAGGTTTCCTATGACTCAATAGCTTAACCCTGACAACAGTCAAACCAATGATTTCATCTCCAATCCACGTTTAGTAGATGCCGTTTGGTTCAAATCCTGTCGCAGCCACAAACGTATCAAATCCACAATATCCCAATGTAATACCAGTGATCTGAGTGGTTTCATATAGCTCGTGGATCAGTGTTTCAAGAACAAAAAAAATTCCGATTTTTGTTCAACTACACGTTCGGAGAGAAAATCTTTTCTTCCTTTACCGGTAAGGTTTTATGTCCAACCAGTTTATTCTGACATATATAGTCTAACATCATAATGGGCTAATGATCGAATGATTTTCTAAAGTGAAGAGAGATAAATATTGAAAAATATAAATACAAGTTTTCCATGCTGAAGATTGTTACTTATTTCATTATTATTTCTAATTACAGGAAAAAATGACACTAATAATTGCTAAACAGTTTATTTTTAGTTGCGTAAATATTTTCTTATAAATATAAATATTTTTACAACAACCAATGACATGTATGTTCTATGTATAAACTTTAACAAAACTAACTTCCAAATAGTCTTGGAATTTCTAAAGATAGTATTTCGTTTCCTTGACTGAAATGAAAACAACAACTATTCTTTAGCGAGCTACGTCTATAAAAGTAACAGATTCTTGTGTATATAAATACCTAAGATATTAAAATGTTAATTTTCAATAACCTTGCTATATTGTTTTATTAACCACTAAATTGTTTATTTTTGGACCAGAGTTCTCCCTTATCAAATCGTTAAATATGTTTACAATCACGTATATCATTCCCCTACGAAATATAGATATTGTGAATAATATAGTTTTTATGATTTACTTTATTCCCAGATATAAAACAATAATGGTCAATTAACTCTTAGTTTAATGCGGCTGTTTAACGTTTCATATAGATCTAAATATTTTACCTGGAGTTACAGTATATTGACCTCAGCCTATAAATTGCTACCCTTTCTTATTGAAAGCTCTCAGTAACTCGGGAACATAATGAAAAATTTGTTACTGACTCCCATTATTTGGAGTCTTTAAGAAACTAACATCTATTCTTCACTCTAGAATCGCTCAGGAAGCGCAAGGTAAGAACAAAACAATGACTCATTGTGTTAGTTATCATATCAAGAAATAGTCACATTAAAATACTCATAGTTATATTTATACACATTCAATATATTAGACCTATTAATTTTATATTCAACTTTTTCTGGGTGCAAAGTTAAGAAACAAAATCCTTTAAATATATCAGCCCGTCAATAATGCTGGACCAATATTGCCGGATAAATGGAAAAGCCGGATTGCGGGAAGGTAAAGTCCAGATCTATTTCCAGTAGCAAAATACCGTCTTTTTATGTATATATTCCTTATAAAGTTGTGATTTTTTCGCCATTGCATAGTTAGGTACCTGATAAACGTATTTTACCGTAATTTACACAAATCAATTCCTTGGTCACTGGTTTACATTTGGATTCACTCAGAGGTATTATTGTTACAAATACATATTTTCATCGTCTCCGGCGCTGCCATTGTTTATGTGAGAGTTATATATTATTATGATACTAACGTAAATGGGCGACCCTTGCAATCTGTAACTAACCTTCGAGTTTTTCCCCGCACCTATCATTTTTTAAGAAAATGTTTTTCTAGTGTTCAGAAAGTTATTTCCGTCTCGTTACTTCACAACCTGCCTTTTATGAAACAGACGAACGTAATTTTGTTCATTTTCACCTCATAGTTTTTGTGTCAATTTAATGTTTGTCAGGTGCGCCTTACTTTCGTGTAAGTTATTTGTGCGGAGTTCCTCGTGCAGTTATTTACATGACAAAAGACTTAGTGGAGTTAAATTATTAATGTTTTTTTTATACTCTTTTTTTGTATGTCTTTTTAGTATCTAAGTTTCATATTTTACTGTTGTTCCATTTGAAGAGGAGAGAGTTCATAAAATACTATGTGGTGGTGTCTAAAAAGAATATAATCAATAAACACCTTCTACCGGAAATTTTGTTAGACAGCTCTTTGATGATTCCGATGAAAACGAGTCTCTTTGCCAGATGATGAGCCTGACGAAATGAAATTGTAAATGAAACAAATGAAGACATAATAGGTGAATCTGAAAATGACAAATATGAACAATTTGTTGAAATGCTCTCAGATTTTGAAGATTTAGAGAAAATCATGCTAAATATCCGTCAGAAAGCTAGTTACGGAAGGGTAACTACGGAACTAATATGAGTAGCAAAATATGACATCATTATATATATAGCTTTCCTGATAAAGTTGTGATTTATACGCCGTTGCATAGTGAGGTACCTCCTAAACGTATTTTACTGTAATTTACATAAATACATTCATTGTTCAATGTAAATCCCTAGTTTTCATTTGGATTCATTCAGAGGTATTTTTGTTACAAATACAAAGGCTACTTTCATTGTCCCCGGCGCTGCCATTGTTTATGTGGAAGTTAAATATTGTTGAGACTAACGTAAATTGGTGACCCTTGCGATTTGTAATTAAATGCGTCAGAAACATCGATGAAGTTCAGAAAAATAATATTTTAGATTAAATGACAAAAGTGATTTCATTTAAAATGACTTGTTTTGCTATATTTCTCTAAATGACTATTCATGTTCCTCGATTTATTAATCAATTTATTACATTAGGGGGCAAGACCTTTATATAAACATAGGAAAAAGAGATAAGAAACTCATTATCATAAATAATTATTTTTGTACCATCATACATTCCTAAATTATTTGACTGCTTATATATACTCGAGAAATACGTATAAGTACATTTATAGCAACATTGCTACTAAATGTGGGCTATTACATCATCACACTCTTACTATGGTGCGATATGTAATCATTCCAAAAGCAATTCTCCCACAACTTGCTTGGAATATTTGTTATATTTGCGTGGCTACTGCTCATTGTGAATGCAGAGCTACTGTCTGCATGAATACACGTCACTTCTTCGTCGTGAAACCGGTGAAACAAGCGTAGAATAAAATTGCTAAATGGAAAACAATGAAACATCTTGTAGAACTAGTTCGTAATAGTAGAAAATACATAATTCCCATGTTGACTAAAATTCCAAAAAATTTCTAAATTTCTCTAAAATGATTGTTTAACAACTAATAGTAATATTTTGGTATAACCATCCTTTAACGCAGCCTCCCCAGTATTTAATTCCTTATTTATGTAACTAATTAAGACCCTAAACCTCGCTAGTGCTATTTTATTTCAATCTAATATTGTTTAAAATACTACACCCAATAATCTGCGTTCAACATACCTTCATAATAACAACTTTCATATAATATCCGGACTTATTTTATCAATAGACACGTTAACAAAACGTCATATTTAAAATGTAGGCTATAAGTAAATAGGTTCTTTTATTAAATTCCCTATCTTTAAATAGCTTGTGCATTGATTCGCACGCCTAATATTTTTGAGAAATTACGTAACAAACATTTAAAAAATAGCTCTCTTTCTTGACCATTGGTTCAGAAATATGCCCACTCTAAGCAATACAAATTATAACGTGTTTGTTAATGAAGCAAATACTTATGTGTATTTGTGCAGTTTGAGTGAAGAGACATAACTAACTCACTTTGCAGAGGAGTTCATTTGCGACAAAAATCAACAATTTTATTTGTAGAAATAATTATATTTTTTGTAATACAATTGTTTGTTTGTAATAAACAAAAATATACATTTTTGAACTATGTGTGCACTTAATTTTAGTCAATTATTCGTTGATATATATATATATATATATATGTATTTATTTGTGTGTGTGTGTGTGTGTGTGTGTGTGTGTGTGTGTGTGTGTGTGTGTATGTGTGTGTGTATGTAATTTAGTCACTAAATTGAGATGAGTTCAAATTAACCGGGGTTTGTGTTTGTTTTTTATGTTGCAAATTTTATAAAACCACTTCCTCTAATTGAAAAAATACGTATCATTTTCTACTTGGACGTAATCCTCAGAAGGATTATTCATAAAGTTTATATTATTATATTATTGCACCTTAACCAGAGCTAGACGTTTCTTAAAACATAAAATCTCTTCCAAACGTATTAACTACGCACGACTCACTCTAGCCCAGATTTTAAAACGTTATAAAGACTTACGGTGCCTTAATATGGTCGTCCTTAAATATGAAATCATAAATGTAAGGAATATTATTGGGAAAGTTTTTATTCCTGAATTTCTATAAACGTTTTATAGATTTAAAATCGTTGTGCATGTTGTAAGTTACTTTTATAATTTTGTTCTAGTCTATTATAATTTAATCCTTATATCCAATATAAATGTTTTTATTTTTAACTTTAATATTTTATTTGCTAATAGGAATTTATTATGATATTTCTACATTTTATTAATAATTTTTTAAACGCTATGAATTATATAGCATCTTAATTTTATTCATTCATTTGCTATTTTACTATATGTAAACATAAGGTGATGCTGTGATGCAATAACATTGATTTGCCGAAATGTCAGCAGCATTTTAAAAACAAAACCATTTTAAGTAACCTTAGACTTTTCGTTTAATTTTATAATAAATCAGAAGAAAATATACTTTAATGATTTATTTTTAAATAATTAACCTGCACAGCCCAATATTGGCAGCACGGTTCAGAGTATGTTTGTACTTTATACCAACCTATTGCTGATTGTTCAAAATATTATAGTTAGATTATTGAAATTATATAAATTCGGTTGTAAAGCAGCCATCTTCAAAGGCAACATAAAATTAAAAAAGTTGGGTTCATGTTGAAATTACTAGTCACCTCTGGAGTTGGTTGCTTTGCAACTGAAGTGTAAATAAATTTATTGAATCATGATTGTGCCCAAATGCATGGTTTGTGGTAATTATTATAAATTTTCAAGCATTTATTCTGAACTAGTGATAGACCTATACAAATCTATGCGAACTGCTTGAGAGATTAATTAATTGATGAAAGCGTACGTCACTCCCTGTCCTGCTGAATTCTGTTTATGCTGAAAAAGATTTCCTATATCTCGACAAACCGAGACAACAGTTAAACCAATCAAACGCCGTCCATATTAGCCAAATGTTCACCTGTAACGCCTTTATTCAATTAGTTTATCCTCTAACGATAAGACAGCTCATTTTTTTAGCAATTATGTATGACGGAACATACTTACAAATAAAAAAGTGGAGAGATTCTAATCAAAGGAACACTGACTGGCAAGTCAAAACGAGTACTTACACCCGGTAGGGGCCTCATCCTGCCGTCGGACGACAGTCAACTTACATAGTTGTAATGAAACGATGACTCAAATTCCAATTAAGATTTACGCTGAGCCTACACTAGCTTCGTGAATAAACTGTATTTTGGAAATTGTTATACCATTCCATCTTTTTTTTAATCTAAAAGCGTTTCGGATAGTCAGTGATTTCATAGTCTTAATTCGCATAATTGGCTTGTACTGTACCTTTAGGATTAAATATCATAATTAAGATTTTTCTCAAATGAAATTACATTTAGGACAGTTTGAAATAAAAGTGCTGCTCGGTCGTAAAGAGTAATCCCATTTTATTCCAGAGTTTTATGTTTTAATTTAAGAGAATAATGTGCCCCCATTTCAGAGTTAGTGGATCCGTTATTTACTCGGAAATGGTCTCAGCTAAGGTGCAAATGACTTACGCATACAATAGGACTTGGTGCCCCGGAAAAAAAGCTGCCTTGAAACTGAATTATTTTATTTGTTATTTGCTATAATGTGATTTGCTTTAATCACTGAAGTTCGTTTTAATTTATAAATTTAATAATCTATCTACGTATATACTTTGTCATGGCGATAAGAAAGAACACAAATTTTATATTTGTAACTTTTCAAGAGAGAGAGAGAGACGCAAATGAAACTTCTTCTGAAGGAATTAAAGCATTTTTGTGGTTTTGTGTATTTGTGGAACGATGATTTCTTCTTACAAAAATTATAAAGGTACATACGGACAACAGACAGAACTGGTTTGCATATAGTAACGTGTACAATGTCAAGACACAGATTCTATTTCCTCTTTCAAGTATTACGATTTGATATATATATTGTGTTTGGAAATTATTCTTGTTTATGAAATATTTTGTTTTCATGATTATTATTTAGAAAAATGTTTATTTGCAATATAGGCTATAGCTTTATATTTGACAATATTACAAACAAAATTTTTAATTACAGGTGTGAATTTTTTCCCAAAGAACTTGCACAAAAACAATAAATGCTATGCTAATTGTGGGAAAAGTGTTTGTAAAGACCATATAGTTGAAGTATGTGAGGTATAAAAAAGTAAAAAATATTGCATGAGTTTGTTCATATCTTTTATAGTATAACAAAATATGTTTAAGTAATTTTTCTATTTAAAACATTAAATATTTTACTGATATTTTCCTGAAACTAGTTGGGGTAAAAAATTACTCCGCGCGAGCTCTGGTGTAACGGGTATTAGCGCGAGTCCTCTATGGTTAAAGACATGTTTTGCTCCATCAGTAAAATAATTCCTCATTTTATTGCAAATTACTCAGCCATGTATAATTATACGATGAGGCCAACTTTTACTTTTAGGTTTTTGAATTGATGATGACCTTAATAGCTCTGTTGTCTTCAGTCAGCATCTAGAATTAGACATACTACGAACTTTCCCTCATACTTTTCCTACAGACTTTTACATTAACCCAATTATTTGATTACCTTCCATTAATTCAATTAACTTATTAATTTTTATCATTTTTATTTTACTTGACCTCACTTCCATGGTTCCTTTACCAGCCAGATCATCCTATTCTTTCCTTTTATTGATTTCAACCCTTTACGTACTCGGAATGTAATGATCTACCTCCCGAAGTCGTAATTTATCACAACACCAACATTTCAAGAGATAGATCTCTAAGTAAACTAGCTCCTAAATTTTTTCAAAAACCAATTATCAACCGATAAACCTATATTATGCTCTTATAGGGGCATAGATCCTTTGAGAGACAATCTGGTTTAAAGACTGTATTTCGATTCTGCCCTAGTGAATTTCTTGTTTAATTCCTTACTTATAGGCTTTTTATAATACCGATGTTTTTGTTAAGGTAATTTGTTAAATTTTCTATCCTGCCTCAGCCAAATTTCACTTTTATGTTTGATCAAACTCATTTCTACTTGGTCTTGTACTCACGCTTCAGTCAGTCATCTTGCCACATTTTTACAAGCATCTGTCGCGGATGTAAACTTTGAAATGCCTTTATCGCCTTTGCTGCGAGACTATGTCATCTACAAAATTTGAGATCTCGTCAACGAGGCTTGCTTTTATAGCTTGCTAGGTTATTTGTTCATATTTCAACTTATTAATCTATTTATTTAGCATAAATATGGACTTGTTTTCAGTTTAACTTTACTTGATTATTGTTTTTATTATTTATTGGAATTTATTTTGCTAAATAACTATGTTACCGATTTAATTAACTTGAGCTTTCTTGGCAATTACCGTGTTTCTTGCAATGGTCGTTTTGGCCGTTACAGACAATAGACCAAGATCCCAATTTGCTAAGTCTTCTCGACAATATCAGAAGGTGATTGCACTGGAAATGCTCAACAAACACTGTTGGTCTTCTATAAAAATAGTTCTGTTTATATAAGGAATCAACCAATCAAATGGTTAATATTCAACCATATGAAGCTTTTCACCACAATTAAAGTCCTTTTTGACTTACCAGTCGAGGATTTAGGAGCTGTAATTTGACCATCAATGACAAATGTGGCGACAAGGAATATAGTTAAAATGCAAGAGACGTATGCTCTATTGTAGCGGGCGCCCTACCAGATTTATGCTCTATTGTAGCGGGCGCCTTACAAGATTTTATAGTTTTTGGATAGTGTCGTTCCTCCATCTACGTAGTACGGTACCGATGTTACGTTATCACCACACCCTATTACTTCTAGTTTTTCCAATGATATAGACTGTTCAGACAAACTGTAAATACTCTCTACAACTGCACTTTTAGTGATCCTCTAACACAATGCTCTTAGATATATGTGCTGATTAACTTAATGAAGAAGATACATGTCTAATATAAGCTGACCCAGGTTCCTGGATTAATGAATAGTGTTTTTCTTTATTATTCCTGCGAAATTGTTTCCCATTATTTTCGTTTTTAATCTATTTCAAATACGTTGTGGTTCGTTTAGAAGAAATCAATTTAAAGGTTCAACGCACAGCAAGATTTCAGATATATTTGTAAATTTTCTTTGTTCTAGGGCGTTGAGCGACAGGAAAAATATATCATTGATCAGAATGTAATATTTGTGAGTTATTTAAACCAACTAGGCCTATTAAGCATCAACAACTAAAGCTTCTGCATTAAAAACATTTCGACTAATATCAACATTTAATAAATAAATATGAATTTCGTTACGTTGCGCTACCGAAAAATGTTTAAATATGCTTTTTTCTCCTTATTAGAATAGGCAACTTTTCAGCACTAAATTTTTTTCCGAAATAAGAATTGTTTTTGAGCCACCATTGGTAATGATTCCAGTAAGTAAACCTTTATGAAAGAAGAAATTGTACACAACGAAATTTATCGTAAAATACGGCTTTTGGTCGCATTTTCTTTAGTAAAAAGATTGTATAGTTATACAGTAGTATTAAATGATTTGTCTACACATATTAAAAGTCAGAACACAAAAATTGTTTTTATCTATGATTAGCTTTGCTAATTTACCCTAGTAATATTTTTACTTTGGGTTTTCCACGTATTTTTGCTGTTTTGCTAATGTCAAAAATTTTTAATTTTTCATTAGTAACATTTTGTTGTTTTGCTGTTTTAACATTTTGTTGTTTTTCATGTTACAAATTGACGCTGTTTTACTCGTTAACCCATATTTCACGTTCCTTCTGCATCCAATAGAGATGAAAATGGGGTATGTTGCTTTAACATTTTATGTCCAACCAGTTTATTCTGGCATGTTGAGTCTATCATGTTAAAACTAATGATAGTATGGTTTTATTAAATGTAGCGACATAAATCTCGGAAAATATAAATAGACGTTTTACTAGCTTTGGAACTCTTACTATTTTCATTAACGTTTATATTCACTGTGATAAAGATGTACACTAATATATTTTGCAGTTTTATTTTTGAAATATTTATCTAAAACAGTCGATTCCTCCTTGTCTGTTTATTGTATAAACTTTAGCGAATTACATTTTAATAAGTCTTGGCGAATTTAACTTTACTATTTCATATCCTTGACAAAATAATAGCCTCTATAAAAGTAACAGTATATTTCATATTTGAATTTCTGAATTAATAAATTGTTAATTTAAATTATCTTGTTTCATTATTTTATTTACCACTAAATCGTTTATTTCTGTAGCCGAGTTTACCCTCATAAAATCGTAAAGTCAGTTTTACAATCCTAATATCTTTATGATTTATTTATTCCAAGATTTGTTACAATTCTATTGTCAGTTATCTCCCAAATTTAAAACTTTTACTTATTAAATATATCTAAATACGTTCACTGCAGTTACTGTGTATTGACCTCAACCCTAAACTATAAAGCAATAAATTTTCTTCCCGTATAGAAAGTCCTCCGGAACACGAGGAGGTAATAAAACCCTGTTCCTGACACACTCAATGTCACCTTTTAAAACAAACTTATACTCTACTATATTTGTAGAATCGCTCAGTTACGTAAAACGTAAGTTACTCAACTAAACAGAGTGTCATAAAGTAATGACTCATCTTGTTTTTGCCACATTTTAGCTGCTTCCTATTCTCAGGTATTTGTGATAATGCTTTTCACAAATTTTTGCTGTTTTGCCTTTCACACATTTTTTCCTGATTTGCTTTCTTTTGATATTTTCTTTGTCAAATATTATTGGCGTTATTTTTTCTCACGTTGTTGCTATTTTACTCTTTCATTCATATATTACCTTCTCTTCTGCATTCATTGGAGACAAAACTACAGTATAATGCTTTAAGGTTTAATTTCCAACCAGTTTATTATGTTATAATAAATTTGGCATGTTAATGCTAATTATGATCCCATAATTTTCTAATATGTAAAAAGATAAATTTTCACAACAACCAATGACATGTTTGTTCTATTTATAAACTTTAACAACATTACCTTCCAAAAATTCTTGGTATTTCTAATGATAGTATTTCGTTTCCTTGACTGAAATAAAAACAACATTAATTTTTAGCGAATTGCCTCCATAAACAGGCTCTTCTATATATAAATATCTAAGATAATAAAATGTTATTTTTAAATAACCTTGCTATATTGTTTTATGAACCACTAAATTGTTTATTTCTGGAGCTGAGTTCACCCTTATCAAATCGTTAAGTTAGTTCACAATCACGAATATAAGTTTCCTACGAAATAAAGAAAATATTATAGTTTTTATGATGTAGTTTATTCCCAGATATAAAACAATAGTTTTCAATTATGTCCTAATTTAATACGGCAGTTAAACATTTTATATCGATCTAAATACTTTACCTTGAGTTACAGTATATTGACCTCAGCCAATAAATTGCTACCCTTCCTTATAGAAAGCTCTCAGTAACTCGGGAAGATAATGAAAACTTGTTACTGACTCCCTTTAATTGGAGTCTTTAAGAAACTAACATGTATTCTTCACTCTAGAATCACTCAAAAAAAGTAAGGTTAGAACAAAATTATGACTCATTGTGTCTATTATCATATCAAGAGATAATCACAATAAAATGCATTGTATGTAAGTTATATTTATACACATTCCCTATATTACATTTCCTATTAATTTACTCCATTTGTTTTGTAGGCAATGATAAAGAAAACAGAACCCGTCTGTAAGTATAGCAGCCCGTCAATAATCCTAGACCAAAATATTACCGAATATCTGAAACCGCCGGATTGCGGGAAGGTAAAGTCCAGATCTATTTCCAGTAGCAAAATACCGTCTTTTTATGTATATATTCCTTATAAAGTTGTGATTTTTTCGCCATTGCATAGTTAGGTACCTGATAAACGTATTTTACCGTAATTTACACAAATCAATTCCTTGGTCACTGGTTTACATTTGGATTCACACAGAGGTATTATTGTTACAAATACATATTTTCATCGTCTCCGGCGCTGCCATTGTTTATGTGAGAGTTATATATTATTATGATACTAACGTAAATGGGCGACCCTTGCAATCTGTAACTAACCTTCGAGTTTTTCCCCGCACCTATCATTTTTTAAGAAAATGTTTTTCTAGTGTTCAGAAAGTTATTTCCGTCTCGTTACTTCACAACCTGCCTTTTATGAAACAGACGAACGTAATTTTGTTCATTTTCACCTCATAGTTTTTGTGTCAATTTAATGTTTGTCAGGTGCGCCTTACTTTCGTGTAAGTTATTTGTGCGGAGTTCCTCGTGCAGTTATTTACATGACAAAAGACTTAGTGGAGTTAAATTATTAATGTTTTTTTTATACTCTTTTTTTGTATGTCTTTTTAGTATCTAAGTTTCATATTTTACTGTTGTTCCATTTGAAGAGGAGAGAGTTCATAAAATACTATGTGGTGGTGTCTAAAAAGAATATAATCAATAAACACCTTCTACCGGAAATTTTGTTAGACAGCTCTTTGATGATTCCGATGAAAACGAGTCTCTTTGCCAGATGATGAGCCTGACGAAATGAAATTGTAAATGAAACAAATGAAGACATAATAGGTGAATCTGAAAATGACAAATATGAACAATTTGTTGAAATGCTCTCAGATTTTGAAGATTTAGAGAAAATCATGCTAAATATCCGCCAGAAAGCTGTTACAGTGCAGTTTTAGAATAGAAATGAACCTTCTTTTAGTAAAAAATGAAAAATGCTGTAGTATACTGATCCCGAAAGGCAAGGGAGAACTGAAAAGAACCATAATTTTCATGAGAGTCATGTGCACGCTACACTAGTGGTGAGTAGTAAGCTTAGAAATAAACAATTATGAATTGGTTTTTCAACAAAGACTGTAAGATTCTTTTAGAACCTGTTGTGTTATAAAGCCAATATTTATATTCATCCACTAATTTTTATCGTTATATATTTAAATAAAAATATTCCTTACTTTCACTAAATATTATAATTAATTTCATATTCTTATACGCCTACAATCAAGATAAAATACTTTTTATGTTTGACGTTGAATTACTTTATTACAAAAAGAGAATCCACTAACACCTCTCCTGTAATGAAAACAGGGGTCTAGTATATATTGCTTACACGATTTAAACATTCAAAATATTTTTAGAAATATGACGTTTAGAAAATTAAAATTGTACATTAATTATATCTAAAATTATTTGCAAATAATTTATATAGTATTTAATTGTGAAGTCACCCAAACATAAAACAGTAAACCGTTTAAATATTAAAGGGTGTTTGGCGGAATAAATCTCCGCAAGTGCCCTCTCCCGTTTGAAACTCTATGCGCCCTCTTGAAGAGTAAAAGTGTTAAAAACATTGACGAGTTATAAAAAGGATATTTTAGTTTAAATGGCAATAAACGAATTATTTTGAAGCTACTAGACATGATATCTTACGACGTTGTTCATTACATTAGGGGACAAGAGCTGAATATCAACGTTGAAGAAGGGATAATAACAAGCAAAAGAGGCATGTAAGCCAATAAATCTGTGGATATGAATGCATAGTAAGTTTGGTAGAAAAAAACGTGTTGTCAACTAACTTGTACTATGAAGTTATGTTTTTTCATATTTTTTCTTTTATTTTATTTTTACTTGTATGGTATAGGCCTACATATGTATGCAAAATAATAAAGGTTCACTTCCACTTTTCCAACTTTCATTACTTTTTAAGAAATATTTTAGCTTATCACATTTTTTCTAATGTTATAAATTATCGCAAGATCGACTGCCAAAGCGGAGTTACATCCTGAAAATCACCGGATTACTGGAAGGACCTAACTAGTGCAATCCTAGATTTTAGAGGTATACCTGTATGGTGTGCATATGGTTAAATAAAATTACTTCACATATTAACTGTTGGATATTATCATACTTCAAGTTAAGCTCCTAGACAATTCCATTAAGCGTTGAATTTCAAACATTTAAGATTAGTACAAATGTAATATAAATGATTTTCCTTACTTAAAACTATTTAAAATCAACATAGAGCATTGTAATAGATTTCCTAGAGATTAAGTTAGAAATACTTGTAAAATAATCTAGCGGAAAATGGTTTTCATCTAAACATTCCAAACCGTTACGCTTTCTTTGACGCAGCAAATTGGCCCCGATAAAAGACGTTGAAGAAGTTTAATACCTTGAATGCAGAAAATAATTTATTATACCTAAATGGTTATTTTTATAGACTTTAATAGTTATTTATCGTGTGTTGTTATCACTATCATTACTCGAATCAACCTTATGTCAGTTATAAAACTGTTCCTTTCATATTACTGTAATAAAATAGTTATTGTAGTACAGTTTATTATTAATCTATAGAAGTTAATTATTTTTGTGGGAATAGTTCAAATGATCTATATATATGAGGCTAATGTATGACTGCTTATGAGATAGGTATCTAACTTTAGGGAGCTGTTGAGTACACTACTCCAAAGGTTTCTACCAAAGCACAACTATCCTACGATAAGGGCCGCGTGAATTCAAAGAAATTAAATTTTATTACATATTTAATCCAAAAATACCATTAGAAGTAAATACTTATAAAACAAAAACCTTGAAAAGTTTTAGTTCTTAATTTCCATTCTTCTAATGTCGCAGCAACGTGTGACGGGTGAGCTACTGTATCCACTAATATCACATTATAATTTGTTTTGTAGTCTATTTACTGACAGTTTCAGAAGCCTAGATAGGTGAAGATGACAGGCAGTGGGTAGGCTACTCCCTTCACATTTGTCTATGGTGAGCGGTTGTCCCCACGTGATCATATAATTTCGCCATATTACCATTAACAGAGATCAATCTACCCTTTCTTTGGACTTACTCGCTCTATCTACTCTTCTATCTTCTCTTCTTACTGCGTCACTTGAAACAGGCTATTATTTCTTTTACTTTATAAAAGTATTTTTTTTATGATAAGCTAGCCTGTTTACGAAACATTGTTTGTAGTATTTTGAAATATATTACCAAAGAATAAAACAAAGCTAAAGCAACTCTATTAAACAAATTTAATGTAACTCCAAATTTGTTTCTATTGTGACAATTTAATCTAATTTCGGCTCTATTCACCTTACCGCTTCCTCTCAATTCGCACGTAACACACTTAGCTACCTAATAACCGTTTTCTTAACAGTTCGCCCGGATCTAATATCTTCCATTGCTATAAAGGTGTCAGTACAAATTTAACACACAAAAAACAGACTGGAATTTAGCTGTTACCTTTATTGATGTTTTAGACAAGACCCTTGCTTGCCTTACAATATAGGAAAGAATTAATTATCTCCGAAAGGTATATATATAATAGAACGTCTAACGTTAATTTAAATGTACTTTGGTTACATTTCTAATACATAAATCTATCATCTTATCCATTTATTTATAACTAATTGAAAATTTAATGTTATTTAATACTAGACAATATTAAGTCATTTTGTTGTATCTTGAAGGCAGATATTTTCATATATGCATGTATGTAAACGTATGCTCACTTATACCTAGTAGGGAATAATCTTTGTGTAAACCTACTTTTCTGAGGCAACTTAGCGTAAATAATAGCACGATTTTAATTATTTTGGCTACCGAATTCTGAGTAAGGTTATTATTAAAAACAAGCTTAGAATTCATATAATAATTGAATTGGTTTCCCGAAACTAAACTAGCAAACAGGTAAATTAATGAGAGGCAAATCCACAAGAAAGGGCAGTCCCTAAAAAATACATATTATGGAAAAGGTCACAATTCCCATCATCAGGCTTCTGTGGAAGGAGAAAGGATTTTTTTTCAATCACATTAACAGTGGGGAGCCTGAGAGGGCAGGAAATCTGGGCACCATCTATTCAGGAAGTGGTGGAATCCTGAAGTCCTGAGAGATAAGTGTTTTGAAGCAGCGAGATCCGACTGACCAAGAAGGAAGACTTTCCTTCATTAATTGGCAAACCAAATGGACCTCGCCGAAACCAAGCAACTACACTATAATGCTGAGGATCGACCAAACACACTTAAATTTTACTCATGTACAAATTTACTCATTTTAAAATTACAATTTCGAAAGTACAATGTGTTAGAGCCAATAAAGTAGGTTCATAAAAATGGCATATATTTATAAAAAAAGAGCCCGTAACAGAGTAAAATTACGCCAAATAAATTCAGTTATCAATATGTTGTTGGTTAAATAATATTAGACTTATGGGGAAACAATTGTTAATTGTAAAGGTTTTCTTTTCTGTTTGCTTTACCGCTAAAATTAGGCTAACAGGGCAGGGATCACTTAGTGTCATTGAAGTTGAACTAAATAAGTAATCAGTAAGTTTTTTGTAAATTCAGAATATCTTTCAGTAATAATAATGGGTTTGAAATACACATTAGAGGCCCAACGAAACAATTTATTTAAATTATTAATTAGTTAAATAGTAATTAACACAACAAATATAATACTATATTCCCTAATTATATGTTTTATAATTTTATTTTTAAACATAACACCAAGAGTTATTATAGTAGCTTAGAACTAGTATGTCAAAGATGGAATGTATTGGAATAAAAACAATTGAACTACAAAAAATATTAGTGACGTGGTATATTTATTAGTTAAAGCAATGCTCACAACAAGGATGGGTTTAAAGGGAAATCAGGTGATGGTAACGTGACGTTTATGTATTTATTTAATTGGTAGTATTGATTAACAATTCATATTTATCTTATATGTAATGTTAACATGGAAAAGTAAGTAAATATATTTTCTTTACCTAGTGTCTTTTCCAAAGAATATACAGTTCCAACAAAAAACAGCCTCTAACTCTGTGCTACCCTCTTGCTATTCACATTTATTATGGGAGATAGATTGAAAATGCAAGGTAAACTTTCTATCTCTGCACTAAGTTGGAGTAGGCCGAGGAATTTCTTTAATTTCTTTTTTCTTTTCAAAAGCCCGAGAAGAAAGGGGAGATTTATAGGATTTTAATAATACACTGAGTCAGTTCGAAGAAACAGTGTAAAGGCCCACTATAGTATTACATTATATCCTCACTAAGTTACTAACTAAGTTTTGTTTTACTGTGCACTATACGGTGTTTCTCTTCAAATACTTAAATTAATTGATGCATATTTTTTTTTATTTTTAAAATATAGATATATTATAACATAAACCCTTTGTTTCTTGTTATTATGTTATTTTTAACTTTGATGAAGTGTTCAAATTATTAATATTAGGTGGGCGCCGGTTTACCTGTTGCTCGACACCTTTACCTTTTACTATCTTATCTTTTACTACGACCTTAAACACATTCATCTTCACTCCTTTCTTTATAAAAATGGCAAAATAATTGTTAATATTAGCAATAAAGCAACAGAACTTGGTTACCATTCCTTTAATACTAAACTAAAATACTACACTTATTTGAATATAAAAACAAAGCAGTCGAATGTTTAAAACCTTTAATAAATCTTTTAAAATGAGGTTTATTATTATGGAGGGTGATACAGATCGCCTTCTCGCGGTGCCCCTGCGTAATCTAAACGATCTGTACAAGGTTTCGCCTGTAAATGCTCTGACTTCAAGATGCTGAAAAACCTTACAAAAAACAGCTGTTCTCAGGGTTCGACATAGATCTCCGCATTGTTTTTTGGAATGCTGGAGGCCTTAATGATGTAAAATTCCTACAATTTAAACATAGGGTTGTACATTTTAACGTGGATTTATATTTCACTACTGAAACAGAGGTTGCATCTGAGACCCCAGATTTTTACCATATTAACGGCTACAGTACCACTGTACTGAAACGTTCAAGACAGGTGGCTTCAGGTAACCACATTGGCTGTAAAAACTCGGTCCCTGCAAAACCTCGGATCTTGCATGAAATGGAAATGGGTGATAAGCTGGAAGCGGTGGCAGTTGACATTTGGAAGAACTGGCAACATTTCAGTATAATTGGTTTATATAACCCACCTGAAGATTTGCCTGCTTATGAAACCATTGTAGGAGTCATACAACCAAACACGATCCTTGTAGGAGGCTTTAATAATCCATCTCCACGATGGGGTTACCCAAGACTAACAGCAGTGGGAAAGTGCCTCGAAGAAATGATTTGACAGCAACCTCCTGGAAGTCATAAGAACACCCCCTACCTTTTTGTCTTTCGCCATTCAATTATCTAGACCCGACCTTGTGCTGGTGCATCGTAATATCTCAAAAACAAGACAAAAGTAAATTTGCTGGAAGACTCTGGAGGCTATGGCCACAGAGCACTATTAATTAAGACAACCACCTTCAAAACAGCATATAGAAATTCATGGGCTCCGAGATGGAACATCAGAAAAGCAAATTGGATCAGGTTCAAGGAACTTACAAACAAATTGTTGAAACCTAGCTCTAATTACTGAATCGCCAGAGTCAACCGTTAGCAGCTTCAACATTGCTCTCCTGGAATGCGCTCAAAAATCAATATATCTAGGTCAAGTCAGGTAGTATAAATCTTTTTGGAATGTGACTCTGACATACCTTAAGAAAAATCGTGATAAAGCTAGGTATAAAGCAGAAAAGTCTAATTAAAAAACAATCTTATCTTACTAAAAAAAAACCAGAAAAACTAAACCAAGATATAAAAAGCTCAAAGCAAACTGTCTTTAGAAACTTTATAAGCTAGCTGGTCTTTAGGAAAGATGGTGCTAAGGCCCGCAGGTATACCTCACGCCTAAATAATGATTGTGCCCAAAACCAACTCCAGGCCCTTATCTGTGGTAATAAAACTCTCAGTTATGTGAGACACATTGCAAATACCAACCACTTCACCAGACACTTTACCAATACCAGTCGCACACCCTGTAATAGAAAAATTGCAAGAACCCTTAAAAAACATCCAAAAAACCTATGTCTTGATGAAGAGTGCAACAGGCTCTTTGCACTCGACTTCGCAATTTTCAGACAAAAAATTGGAAAGCAGCAGGAATGGATGGACTCCTCCCAGAATTCCTAAAAAACCTTGGACACAATGCAAAACTTGTCTTCCTTGCATGTTTCAATCTCACTTGGAGAATGCATGTTCCACAACAATGGAGAAAGGCAGAAATAATTCCAATTCTTAAAGCTGGAAAACAAGCAAGTGTACCTGAGAGCTACAGACCAGTATCTCTCACCATTGCTTGCAGTAAAGTTGCGGGCAGAATGATAAATAAGCGACTTACGCAGCATTTGGAGTCACCAACAAAGAATTAAAGATGCCCAAGCGGGCTTTAGAAAGTATAGAGGCACTATGGACCATGTTGTGAATTTCACTCAACATGTTAAAGACGGTTACATAGGAAGATGTCAACATTAGCAGTCCTGGTAGCCTTTAAGGCCGCTTATTATACATTTTGGCGAACATTGCTTATCCACAAACTGATAGAATATGGGATATCTGGAATCCTATTGAACTGGATTAAGTCCTTCCTGTCCCACAGAGTAATCCGAGTCAAGTTTTCTAACAGTCTAACAAAATTTCATATCCAGAGGTAAGGGATACCCCGAGGGGCAGTAATTTCATGTACATTGTTCAACCTAATGATAAATGACGTCATAGACACCATGCATACCATACCTGGTATCCAGGCCCTGTTGTATGCTGACGATCTTTTCTTGTGTGTCAGCAGCAGTAACATCATTGCTCTGCAGAAGTGTATGAACGACGCTTTGCTGAGACTTTAAAAATGGGCAGAGAATAATACCATGACCGTAAACACATCGAAAACGACGTTCCAACTTTTCTAACTCTCTACCAAAATTCCAAAGGTGAGCTTAACATATAAGAACTCAATGTTGTCTAGCAGCGATATTTCAAGATACCTGGGAGTTACATCGGATCGACGTATGTCATGGAAACCACACATTCCCCAGTGTTCTGAAAAGGCTATAAAAAGAACAAAATTACTCACGAGACTAACAGCTACTACTTAGGTAGCTAAGCAAGATGTTTTAAAGACTGCCTACAAGTCATATATAAGACCAATCTTAGAATATGGTACCTAAGTGACAGTCACGGCCAGTAAATGCACCACAAATTTACTTGATTTTCTCAAAACAATGCCTTAAGAGTGATAACTGGTGCTGCCAAGTACACTCCTATTGCTGCAATGGAGGCTCAAACTGAGATTGAACCACTACAGATACGCAGGGAGATGTTAGCCCTATGTTTTTGGAAACGATTTAAACGAACAAACAAATCTTGAGACGAGTACCATAAACCCACAGATAGACTAAAATCCCAGTGAACGCCCCTTGTTTGCTACCAGGATCTTTATAAAAAGTATGGAGTCACTCCCGGAGAACCAGCTCCACTTACTGCTTTTCAGGACTGCTTCCAGAAGCTCCCTGAGGCAGAGCTCTTCCTGACAGACCCCCAGATGCCGAAGCATGCATCTTCGGAACAGGAGCTTAGAAATGCAGCCCTCCGAACTATCAATGCAAAATAACCTGCACCAGAATGACTCCAAATTACACAGATGGATCATCCATACCTGGATCAGGCGAAACAGGTGCTGCATACTACTGCTTATATTTTGAGTGATTTTCTGCTGCCAAGGCACACCTTAGCAACTATGACGGTGAGGTAGCTGCCATATATGGTGCAGCTATAGAACTTTAGAACCTGACTGCTCCTGGTAAGGCAGTTTTCCTTGTTGACTCTAGGACCGCCATCATAAATCTCTCTGGGAACTCACGGATCGACTGTAGTAGAACAATAGGATGTAGAAGAAAACTAAATGCTCTCAAAAATACCGGGTTGGTACTAAATTTCCAATGGATCCCGAGATATGTAAACTTCACTGACCATGAAAAGGCTGATCAACTAGCCAAGCAGGGAACAAGGTTACCCCATCCTTGGAGTTCACTACATTCCTCCAGGTCCTTAATAAAGACGTCCACTAAAAAAATGGAATCAAGGTCGATTGAGGAGGCCTTCAGCAGGAAAACGGTGGGAAGGTCTTGTGATGAGTAGACCAATTGACCAAAACTTGCCCCGATCTGTTAGCGTTGCAGCTTTCAGATTGAAGACCGGTCATGATTACCTTCCTGCGCACCTCCACCGCATTCATGTGCTACCGACCCCGGAGTGTCTGCTGTGTGGGGCTGAACTTATGGATGCCGAACACCTTAATGATTGTACAGCCCTGGACCGGGCCTAGGATTACAACAGTCCCATCTTCAGGGATGCCCATCTCTACTGGTCAGCGCGTCGCCAAATGACTCAACTGCCAAGGGTGGGTGATGGCTAGTAAGTAAGTAAGTAAGTAAGGTTTATTATTATTCGAACCGATTATTTAGGTAAAAAATATATGGTTATCATTAGTAAAATAGTATTTAGGTTCCATATACCTAATTTTTCTCAGGGCGCCCATTACTTCTTAGCACTTGAAATTCCATCATCATGAAACAACTATTTAATTACCTCTATTTTAGTTTGTTATAAATTTATTTTACCTATATTTAAATTATTGAGTTTAATAAATTAATTATTAAAATATGTGTTATTGACGAGAATATTTAATTTTTTTTTTTGGTTTAAAATGAATTTGTAATTCAGTCTAGTTACGTATATTCCTTTCGGCGTGGGTTCAGTTTTATCCTTGCTCCTTTGTTCGATTTCTTCTTATTCTTTGGCACTATACACTGTAGCTAGTATCCGACACTCTAACTGAAGATACTTTTCTTTAACACTAGTGAATAGGTACAATGACCATTTAAATTTAAACTTCCATAACAAATCGTCACGAGATGTTATAAAAAAATTATTATCATAGTTTTGCTTTAAATACACTGTCAACTAAGACACCTATTTCTTTATTTTATTGTCTGGTCCCCACTACACGTTTACTACCCTTTTCTGTCGAAGCCAGTCAACCACCTTTTTCAGTCGAAGAAAGACTAACTCAACACAATCAAGTGCGTCCTTTCTTTTTCAGTTAAATTTTTTAGCCAAAGAAGAACAGTCATTTTGGCTTCTACCAATCAATTTTGAAGTTTGTAGCTGTTATTTTATGCAGTTTGAAGTAAACAGCCTTGTAAATTAATATTATTTATTTAAAATAACACATCTGCCGATTTCCTCTGTCCCTTTCTTTTTTAGTTTCCAAAACATAACAAGAAACTCTACTTTAGTATCTTACGTGTCCTCTACAAAATTGTTTATTTCTGTAACTAATTCCAGATTCCAATAATTTTATCTTTTATATCTTTGTTGGTTTCTTTAAAAAAAATTAACATTTTCTTTGATTGTCTGTACAAATTTTTTCATATATTTAACAATGTATATATATATATATATATATATATATATATATATATATATATATATATATATATATATATATATATATATATAGTCTTGTTGGTATGTTGAATTTTTCCATTTTTGTGAATTAAATGTGTTATTTGCTGATTCCAATCAGTTGTTGGATTACACTTGGGACTCCACTGCTAAGTAATTGATGGAAGTATCAAATCATCAATATCTTGTAGACAGCAACTACTTAAAGTAGTAAATATTCCGAAGAAAGTATTCAAAGTGGTTTCCTATTTGTTTTTTCTTTTTCACTCGCTACAGTTCAAATTGAGTGCCAATGCCTAGAGTAAAAATCGGTTTTATTAATAATCAGAGTAAAACTAGTGGAGCTTCTGGCCGTAAAATATCATTGGAAAATTCTAACTTAGGAGATGATTTATACTACGTCTCAAGTTGTGAACTAGAATCACAAAGCCCTTTTAAGTGGGTCAACAAATAGGGTTACGGCTGATGTATGGCAGAGACATATATATTACTCATGTTGTCGTGACACTAAGAGCAAAATTGTGTTTTAATATAATTCCAAACACTGTTGGAGATATAGAAGAACGTATCGTTATAAATCTATTTTGCATTTATTTATGCTAGCTATTCAGTATATAGAGTTATTTTGGAAAATACAGTTTACAACAGAATAGTGTGCTTGTGTGTGTGTGTGCTTGTGTGTGTGTGCTTGTGTGTATGTGTGCTTGTGTGTGTGTGTGTGTCTGTGTGTGTGTTCGTTCCATACATCTCTACAGTTCCCGACCCAAATATCCATCTCTACTTATCTTGTCATAAACCTGCCCTTTGCTGCGCTCCTTATCGTCCTCATACTTAATTACATTAGGTTACATTCTGTGGCTACAGTGTATAATTGTTTACAAGTTTTTATCTTAAGCTACTTCGCTTAGCATTGGTTATTTGTATTTACTGTCGTTCGTTGTTTTCGACCTAAGTTCTCCTTCATATTGATAACAATGTATGTTTTACGGATATATATTCTTCCAGTTTCTAAATTCAATATATAAAACAACCATTTAACCAATTTCCAAATATTTTAAACAGTTCATAAGTCGAACAAGAACCCTAAGTACCTTTACTCTTCCTTACGCATGTATTTTCTAAATCTTTTCTTTTAATATTACAAAGAATGTATTAGTAATTATAATTTAAATTGTTGACATCGTCTAACGTGGTCCATCTTAACAATAACGATTGTTCCAGGTATTAGATGAAATATATGAAACGACGTTTCAACAATAATAGTTTTCAAATATTCTCAGCAACTTATATAACGAACAAAAACTTTCAGTATTTCCACTCTGTTTTCAGCACATATATTGTTCTATGTTGATTCTTTATACTTTCATATTTAAAATTGAGTTTTACCCTGTTAAGTACAAGATAACCTATCTTTCAGTAACTTACGTTATTTGTACCCTGCTTTCGTATAACCTAGGAACAGCTGGTGTTCCTTACCCACAGTTCAGTTTCAACCGCCTGCCTACTGGATATTCGATACCGGTTAGAACCTAGGCTCCTTTTACTGCAAAGAAATAGTTTCGTCTGTGCGCTCTCTCAGATAAAATAGTTTTGCGATCCAGTTACCAGACGCATTGAGCCTATTCATCTATGATCTGGACTAGTTCTACTAGTTTCGTTCTAGCTACTCTCTGTTGACCATTTCCGTCTTTGTCAAAGTTACACTCTCTTCCAATATGGCTGTTTTTCTAGTGCGGCACGCAAGTTTCTAGCTAAGTGATTTTAGCCGGTTGCATCGGGTTATAACCGAGTTCAATTGTTACACCACTTTTTTAATACATTCAGTTAATGTCTTAAATGCGTCCTAACTATAAATTATCGACGGCAAATGTAATAAACTAATTTTAACCGCTTTATATGTTCAAGTGCCATTGGCTTAGGTTAACCTCGTGGGATTTGATTATACCGCAGACCGTTAACTATTTAACCTCGTGAGTGATCTATCATTCATTAACTAAATATTTTCTATTGTGACGATTGAAGTGACTTTAATTTAAATTGAATTAAATGAGTTCTAGTTAATGCCACTCTTCAAGACTTCACCCAGGCCTGGGACGACCAACGATTCACCGCTTCATTAGCACCGCATACACTTGGATTGGTAAGAGGCGTAGACTTAACTTCGCTCGTAAACTTGAATTATTTATTTTAATTAACGTTTAGTGTTCAACTTAACTACAGTGTTTTTATTAGTAAAGCAGACCTCATACTGCTATAGATATTATTGGGGTGGTCTTCCGGAATTTATTGTGTACCCTCTTACAATATTGAATTACCCTATTGCTCCTTAAGAATTTATCTATTTCTTTCTTTAGTTTGTTACCAAACTATACATACCCTATAAGTTTTATGATATAGCTTTATGATGTATAAAACAAAATACCATTGCATATTGAAAAGTTACCTCATATGTTTTCACAATGGAACCATTAATTGACGTGTAAAATAAAATGAGAAGCCTGCGTTTTTATTAGCACGGAGATTTAGCAGAACAACAATGCAGTACCATTACCAATTATAAATCACTTCAACAGCTGATTGCCGTGCTCAGTACAAATCCTGTACGGTCTATTGCGTGGGTTGTACAGGTCCCGGATGTGACTTCAATAAATGAGCCAAAACAAACTGATTTACCTAGACAAACACAGAATGGGATAAATCAACCAGCAAAACGTTGCTGACGTAATTACTTCAAACTTTAAATTGTAAAGAATACAGACAGTTGTATATATATATGTATATATATATATATATATATATATATATATATGTATATATATATATATATATATATATATATATATATATATATATATATATATATTTCAAGATTAAATAATATACACTAATTACAGGAAATATTTAAATAATACATTCACAGCTTTTCGTTGGTTGACATTACCAACATCTTCAGGAATTACAATACTAAGAATGATAAAAGAACTCTCTAACAAAAGTAGACTCTCAGCGGTGAAATACCTCCATCAACACGCAGGTTGCGCATGTAAGATTAATTAGTAAGAGTATAGTATTAAGAAGATTAAATTTAGTAAAAATGTTAAGATTGAAAAAACAAAATACAAAATAAAATATATTTAAATATTAATAACCTAAACTGAACTATATTAAATCTCTCATGAACGAAGATAAGATTAAAAACGTTTTATAACTTACAGTTGTAACACACTTTAGATGGTGTTACATATTAAATTGGAAATTTCAGAAAACAAACGAGAATGTGTTAAAAAATTGTAACAATATACAACTATATAAAAAATTGTGATGTAATAGAAATATTTTTAATGAGATCTCTGGTTGATAGTGACATCTGTCAGAGAGTATAAAAAAAACAAGTAAATTAAAGTACGTCTGCGCACATGCGATGCGCGGTAGCCGGGAAGGTTGCTTCCAACGATAGTTTAAGCTCTCTTTTAGCTAAAATGTGAAAGGGCACGGACTTATCCGAGAGCGAGGAAATTTTCTTTAGTTTTCAAAATTTAATGTAATATTCTTTTTCTTAAACACGTTATAATCATGGTGTAGAAGACAGCGTACGTAACCAAGTACAAAGATGCGACGCTGAAGATACCGATGACATTTCCCGAGACTCTTCCACTAGAAGGATGTAGCTGGCTACGACATGTGAATACAGCTAAGTGGACGATTTCAAAATTTAGAGATTTATTACAAAATTTAAAATGTTAGACAGTTTAACTCAAATTAATGAACCTTTAACGTTTTAGCATATATATATATATATGTTATTTACGCATCATTTGGTGCACTTGTGTTCACCTTGAATTATAAAATTTTATTATGAAAAAAGCAAGTAAACTCGAGTACAGATCCATTTTCAGCCATTGATTGATTTATTGATAGATTGCTATACGTAAAAATTCATAAGTCAAATATTAAATGTTCAATAATCCATAACTGAAGCAATGTCTAGAAATTTGTATCATGATTATAATTTGTTATTTTTTTGTTAAATAAAATGAGTGTAATTTGCTTTAATTGAATTTAAAAGAGTAATTATTTAACCAGCACACAATTCCATGCATTTCAAGTTAATAAGCCTTAAAAATTAATTTAATGAGACTCTGCTAGTTTAAATGATTTAACTTTGTATTTTAAAGTATTTTAATGTAACGGAGTTCTACCTTCAAGTTTTGAAGAGCGTTACAGACAGACGATTATTATTACGCCTGAACTGTAAGCTAAAACTAAAAAACTAAAACTAAAACTTAAACTTAAAATTTAAACTAAATAATAATTCTAAACGTTACACAGTTTCAATTCTCGCAAATCCTGTGTCTGTAGTGAATAATAATTACAATAGAACAAATTCACTATAATACCGTAACTAACTCGTTCAAACAATATAATTTAATGTTATATTTTTCACTTCATATCTAATGTGTATAAAATTCAAGATTGCTTGGAAACAATTATTTTAATGTTTTCGTAACAATATTGTTTTTGACCTTTTTATTTTAAAATTTTAAATTACACCTAATTGCAGTAAATATGGCATGATTATAAAAAAAAAACCGAAGAAAAAAAAAACGGATAATATGTTAAAGAAATAGAGAATAAAGAAGTTTGCAAAAAAGCCTTTTATGGAATATTTCTACAAGAACCTATCCAAATAGATATTAATATATATAAATGAGTTCCAATATAAAACGAATTAAGTTTTTATTTTAAAGGCATTACGTAAATCTTACTCATTTCAAATAATATTCCGGTTGTTTTACTTTAACCATGATTGGTCGCGCAATTTGGGAAGCTTTAAAAAAATAGTTAATCTAAAGAAAATAGTTTATTCGTGTGCACTAAAGTTTTAGTTAACTAGCTAAGTGTCGTTGACCTTTTCTAACACCTTTTTCTGGTGTTATTACTATGAATAAAAGTTCTGAAGCTATGTGGAAAGGGGGGGGGGGACGTATCACACCACTGTTCAGTTAGGACTGTCATAACGGTGCGACCGTGTGTGTCACAGATTTTAGAAATATATTTGGTTTTGGGGCCGAATACTTTTCCCTTCATAAGTTTCATAAAAGAATAAAAATGTCATAATGTTATCAGCATTACATTCAGACGATGATATTGATCACGAAACAGGAGAATAATTCAAACCAGAAGTGATTTCGCTCTACAACGTATCAAAAGGAAGAGGAGTTAATATAGTTGATAGAAGGAAGAAGGAATACTCAGCAAAAAGAGTGAATAACTGACGGACAACGACTACATTAAATGGGTTATTGAACTTAGCAACAATAAATGATCACATACGGAACAACAATCAATAATACAATCAAGAAAAACACTGGGGCGGAAGTTCCTAGAATAACACCGCTGAGTTAGCAAAGCATGCCTCATCTTTACAAAGAGCGTCAAAATGAAAATTTGTCCATAACGCTCGAACAGAGCATAAAAAATATAACTGGTCACGAATGTCCTATCATGAGTAAACATTCGCGTAGGTTTGGTATTATAAATCGTTGTTTTACCTGTTTCTAGTATAAATTATTATTTTCAAATTTTTTGATATAATCACTTCATGGAAATTCAAGAACTGTACTACTTATATAAAATTTATTTTCTGAAGTGAAACTTACACAGAATTTGATTTCATTTTAGAAAATCTTGAAGGAAAGACTCAACGATGTGCGTACTGTCAAATAAGGAGGAACCTTTTTACGAAACAATGATCATGAATGTAACAGTTCAATCTGCCGAGAACATAGCAGATCATAGGTCTCAGTTTGCAAGATGTACAATGAAGAAAATTAAACTGAAGAATAGTTTAATAGTATTTGCGACGTTTCAATTTCCTTCATCTAAATATTTCCTGTAAACTAATTTTAAATATTTACTTACTGCCAAACTGTTATAAAATTTGTAACTTATATTTCTTGACAATTTTGTAACTAAAAATTTAGTTTCAAATGAAGATATGTGCTATAATTAATAATATTGTGAACGTTAGGTGTTCTCTACTATCGCGACTATTTACATTACATGGGTTGAGAGTCAACAACTTTGTTTCATTGGTATAGTAAAGGCAACGCGCCCTTATGATATATTGCTTATATTTAATTTATATTCTGGATATACAGAGATGGTTTGTAATTAGTCTGGGAGGGGAACTCGTGACTTGTGTCTAAATATGTAAATTTCTATTGTTATTAAGTCTAACAAGGCATTCTATAGATTATCTATGAATCTGTATATAATAGATAGCAACCAAGTCCTATTTAATTGTTTAAGATTTTCAACTTCCATACTTTATACACGTACGGATTCACAGACGATAAGATGATTTCATTACATGTTGTAGATGGAACGTTAATATTTTTAATTAAACATTTGTAAAAACTTTGTATTGATTCCCTAGTTCCTTTATAGAGGTTTCAGATAGAGCTAATTACAAGAAATACTTACTATAAAAATGTAGCTTGTGCAAATACAAATGATTACTTTTACATTTTTAGACCTTAACAATTCTTAATTCAAATAAGTTCTTTAATGTACTCAAGTTGTCATTTATTATAGTGTAACATAACAGAAATTTCATTAAAGTATATAAAATAAATATTAAAAAGGATAATATATAATATACAATAATGACTGTCTCAGATTTTTTAATAACAGAATCTAAAAACTTACCTCAGTTTTGTTCAGAAACCTTCCCTTTCGAAAAAAGTTGCAAATTTTTTTTTTGAGTTCTGGTTTAGTGTGAAAACATTATTAATGAAATATACTGAAGGCAAATTTTAGAAAAAAAGTTACTTTTTATTTTATTTTATCAACAAAACTCAAAATATTGTGTGAAGTTTCAAGTGTATATTAATATATATAGGCATATATATATATATATATATATATATATATGTGTGTGTGTGTGTGTGTGTGTGTGTGTCCGTATTACTTAATTATTATTACTTAGGTACACATTTGCATGAGTGAACTCGATATTGTAGCTGAAAAGTAATGAATACACGTTAATATATAATGTATTTCATTGCAACAAAATGTCTGTTAAGAGCAAGGTGGCTGATGTAAAACAAGAAACAGGATGGTCAAACTGTGGGAGAATGTTTGTAAAAAACAAACATATGCTTATCTAGTACAATGCGTATGTAAAATTAGTATCATAATTTTTATTGCCAATTCAGATATTATTGGGATTATTGAATTTGAAATAGGTAATTTCTTTTAGATATTTACATAACTTGTTTCTCCCCTTTCTGCTTGATATTGTCTAATAAATTATTTCAATTCAGTAATAAATAATAAATAAACTAATTAATTCTATATTGTATTACGCCAGATTTAAAGAACAGTAATTGGTAAATGAAATTTCAAAAATAGGATTTAGTTTTTTAAATGAAATAGTAAAGACAACACAAAAAAGTAAAAAAATAGTTGCAATTGCTAAATAATAATATAAAAGGTAAAAAGTATAGGTTCCAAAACTAGGAGGCTCGCCCGCCTTGGGGGGCGTGAGACCAGTTGGAAATTAGTAACATAAATTCCAATTTAGTTAACTTTTAAGTACACAATTATTCAAAATTTAAAACTAAATAGACGCCGCTTATTCTGTTTACATAGGTAATTTGATTGAACATGATGTCCATAAAATGTAAATGAAATGTTTGCATTTATAAAAAAAATATATATAAAGGTTGGGCAAATTTTGTAAACTTGAAATTAAATCAACCTTACAGTTTGAAAAGAATAATAGTACAAAAGTGTCGGGAAACGAATGTTTGCCATTTAATGTAGCAACAGCGCCCCAATGGTCAAATCTTCAAGGTATCTCAGGTATTTGTTATTTTTATTAAATAAAAACAAACTAAAGGAACAAACTTGATGTTGCTAATGACTTGCGTTATGCCTTTACTAAAATATAACCTCACATAGGTATACTAGTGAAAAAACTCAAACTCATCCATCTCACTAACGAATTTTCTTCCTACCAGTTAAATTTACCTTGCAAATTAAAACTTGAAATGTTATATCATGTTTCTATTGAATGTATTTATAAGTAAATAAGTTATATATATATATATATATATATATATATATATATAGATATATATATATATATAGATATAGATATATATGTATATATATATATATATATATGCTGTTATAAGTTATATATTTATATATATATATATATATATATATATATATATATACATATATATATAAGTTATATATATATAAATAAGTATATATATATATATATATATATATATATATATATATATGCTGATACGTATTCCTTCACGGATGGAAAAATATGATGAATAGTTGCTATCTGGAGTAGGCCTACATCCGTTCATTCTCCAGTCCATAAATTCGCAGTTCCGACGTTTCGATAGAATCTCATCCAGCATTGATGAGGTGACCAGATAGTAACTATTCATATATATATATATATATATATATATATATATATATATATGCTATTTGTTTCTTTTAATTATGCCCCATATCATTTAATTAGAGTGTAAAGTGGAGGGGGCCTTGGGAGGCTTTTACTTGAAGAAGAGGGTCGTGGTACCAAAACGTTTTTGAGCCCCTGGTCTAAAGGATACTGCATTAAGCTACTTTGATCAGTACAATTTCTTACAAAAGAATTACATTATTGTCTCTTTAATCCTCAATAATTTACATCTTCTGTTTGCTTATTAAATTAGTAAAGCTTTGAACCACTCAATATAATGGTAAATAAATATAAAACTGTAAGAAACATATATTTCATAAAGTACTGGTTAAGCGATATGTTTTAAACCCTATCTCGGACCTTAATGATATCCCTGGGGCGTAATACAGTTATACGATTTCTATTGCTATATTTTATTAAAACTGTGCATGTAAGTGAAATTTAATTACGAGTTGTATAACAGTATCAAGGGGTGTCGTTCAAAGTATAATTGTTTTATGTTAATTTAAAAAAAAAACTTTGTTTAATACCTTTTAGTTAAATGATTTATTACAGGTAAATACATGACGTAACATCTTCTTAATAATTAAGTGGGAACTAAACTATCTAACTTTTCTAAGAAAAAGAAAATCATTTCTAAGGAAGACAGAAGGAAAGTTAATTGTAAAACAACCTGCTTAAAATTAACATTCGTCCAGACCGTGTAAACATACTAAACATATGAGCCTACCCTGCATTACCTGTTTATAAAACGTCTTTTGAACTGTTCTTTTCATGATATAATACATGTTAAGCCTAATATAAATAAAGTTGATAAAGTGCCAACTCTGATTTTTAATGAAATCTTAAGGCTGAAATGTTTCTAGCAGTAACTGAATGTATGAAAATTTATCTACATTTATAGCATGAACTTACCATTCGGTTTATTTAGATACATAAATAAGTTGAGGCTTTCAAGTAATTTAAATACATGTTAACACCTCAAAAATATATTCGTATGTAATTTAATATTTTCTTTCATAATATTGCAAAAAACTACACATATTGAATGATGACAACAAATTACAAAAATATTGATTAAATTCATCAATATACATCAGCATTTCTTTTAGTTTTTTTTAGTTCACATATTGCTAATAATTGCTTAGTTGTTTGTGCTTTGATGTTCTCTATAGACAGGTTTTTTCTCAACTTAAATACTTTATGCATATACACCTACAGTCTGAAATTGCTTTGGTAGTTATGAAGAGGGTTAGATTCGACAAATATTTTTTATCCTCAGCATTCATAAATAATAATTATTTTGGAAATTGCAAATACGGTGTCATTCTCACCCTCAGCTTCTAGCATCCGTTTTTAACACTAGAGCCGAGTGGTGGAAGCTGCCGTAGGTTCTTTGACTCAACTGAGTTTGACATTGATTTGTTTCTAATAAAAATGTATTTAAAGCTAACAATCAAAATTAGTGTTACGGACGCTACAGTAAACTTGTAGGTCCATGGATTACATTAGATTATTTCCAAACACCAGAATTCTGAAGCCTATAGTTTTTTCCTTTAATCGGTATGCGTGGGTATTATTTAGATACTCGTAATACCATGGACAGTCTGATACTTGTACATCTCGAAACCCAGGGGCCAAAGATTCTGGTCAACCAACGTATTAAGTATTCGGAAAAGGAAGGTCCCTCAAAACCCCAGAATTTGTTAAGCATTGACGCTACTTAAGCTAAAAAATTAATCCATATAAAAAGAATCCTAATTTAAATTTTTTTAAAAAAATAATAACAGTGTAACAATGTAAGTAAAACCCCCAGATGTAATGATTACAAACATATAGTTTACAATATATACACAAAATATTAAATACAATGCCCATTGACAGATATGTTTTACTGCCTACTATGATATAATTCATTTATTGTCTTTTTAAGGATTCGAACACATACTAAGAAAGACACGCTAGCAATTATTTCCAGTTATCATGGTTACTAGAATTTAGATAATTTTACCTCCAAGCAGCTGTATCAGGGTGCTTTGTGTTTTTGTAGCAAATAAATACATCTTTTATTCTTTGATTTTAGAATATTTTAAAAATTCTATTTAGGTGTTTTAGCACTAACACGAGATCTTAATATCCACAGTTAGCAAAAATAGACAAAACATAAATTCCTTGGCGGTGAAAATGGAGGCACACACAGAATAAAAATTGGGAAGAAAATACCATCCAATGGGATAAAATCTATGGCAATAGTTTAAGGAGTTATTACTTAATTTTTCAAAATAGTTACATTTGCTTCAGAAATCAGTTCAACCATGCGGTTTTCTTTAAAAGTGAACAAGAACCCTAGACATTTTTAAAAGTTTAAAATAACGGATTCTAGAGCCGGAATGATTAAAGTTTTATTTATGCAGGTTCCTACGGACTTTCTTTTCACTCGCTCCCTAAATTCTATTTACCTCTCATTTAGTTTAATCTTATTTATTTATTTTTTTTATCTCACCTAACCTCACATCCATTATTCGTTTACCGGCCAGCTCCTTCTCTTCTTTCCATTCCCTGATATAACCAATAACCTAGTCCTTAAGAAAGTAATGATATATCTCCCGAAATACAGGTATTTTATTGTATCACCTGTATTCTAAGAGATAGATCTCTCAGGTGAACAAACTCCTGATTTTTTCAAAAACCAATTAGTCACGGATAAGACTTTTAGAATCTCATCGGGGTCATGAATCATTTGAAAGGCGTTCTGGCTTAAATACTATATTTGAATTCTGCACTAGTGAATCTTAAATTAAATAAAATAGTAAACAGCTAATTGGAAAATACTTTTTTTATTTTGATTTGAAAATTAGTTATCATTTAATTTACAATTTTTTTGGATTATTATTATTATATATCTTTTCATTCACTTATTTAAATTTGTAAATCTGATTAGTTACAAATGATGTTATAAATCGTGAAATTACGATGGTTAATACCTACACATAATCAAAGTTTAAACCCTTTCTCTTATTTAGCTATTTTCGGCTATGAATATTGAATTTCCCTTAATTTTCAAGATTACTGATGTTGGTTATTTATAGAATGTTTGATTTTAACTTCTCTATTTTTTATAATTAGTTATAATCTCTATGTTTGGTTGAATAAACTAAGTTAATAACTACACGAAGGCGGGCAAAGTAAACTTTTACTTGCTACAGCCTAACTTTCATTCCTTTTATGTTAAATACCTTTGATTACATTTTCTATATTCATATTTGAACACTTATTTATATTATTTCTTTTTATTTTCATAATTTATACTTGTTTAACATGAACATCTTGCCTAATTATATTTAGGTTAAAAATCTTTTTACATATTTACTATCTATTATTTTTCCATCCAATTATTTTCATTTGATAATCTAACATGCTTTCTTTAAATTAAAATCAATGCTTTGAAATGTGCCGTCCTTTTCTAACATTAGGATACTACTAATTTGAAACACATTTTACATTTATATCTTTTTCATATTACATTTTTTAAACCACCTCTCTTTAAAACATCTTTCACCCTGCCTATTTCTAGCTTAACTGTATCTCTTTGGCATTCAAAATAAGTTATTTTACATACATTGTTTTAGTTTGATATAACACTAGTTGATTTAGGATTCATTAACAAAGTTTTCATTATTTTAGTAATTTCTGAACAAAAAAAAACCTATTCCTAAGACTTATAAGTGATTCTATACACATTTTACAACACAGTTAATATTGATACACACAACATGATTATGTTTGAACAAAAGGCTATTAATATTGTAAACAAAGAAATTTGTATAATATATAGATACATCATTTATTTATAAAAGCCATTTTGAAAGTAAATCGTGTTTAAAAATATTTTTGACTACCTAACGGATGTAGTCAAGATTAAATTTCATATTTATTTTTCGAATTAATTGATTTATTAAATTTGGAATTGTAAGAATCAAAATCATTATCAAAAGAAAGAAATAAAGCTTTATAAAATCTAGCCAGATACTTAAATCGGTTAAATCTTTTGAACCTTGGTCTTCTAAGTTCTGGTTTCTGATAACATTATCCTCTTCCTGCTTAGAACTTGATGTTTTTGTTCCCTCGCTAATACTGCTCACAACTAATGACGACTTTACTCCATTATATGAAGCGATATAAAACATGACCGTCCATCCCGGTGGTCGTTCTGAGAGTACTAAATGACACTATCCGCTTCGTTTGCAATTAAGCCTCCTTCTTCTTCTTTTATGACTAATATTATTTACGTTTCTATGGCAACAACTAGTTTTTTGTGCTCAACTTTCTCGGTTTTCACTCGTAGGTTTTTTATACTACCGATGTTTCCGTTGAATTGATTTGTTAAAAATTCTGCCTCAGTCAAATTTCACTTTTATATTGACTCTAACTAATTTCGTTTACTTTAGGGTCCTGGTCTTTAATTCACGATTGGGTCGGCCATATTACCTCATTTTTACAAGCGCCTTCGCGAATTTATACTAACATCCTGACTTTCAAGTCTCTGCTGTAAAACTATGTCTACTACTACAACATTTGAGACCTCGTGAACTAGGCTTTCTTAGTCCTAAACTAGATTATTTGTTACCATTTCAACTTATTGATCTATATATTTGGCAGTTTTTATATATTTGAATATATATATATATATATATATATATATATATATATATATTTGTTTAACACTTTTTTTTATTAACTTGATAGCGGGTTTAAACTGCCCGAAGCATCGCTACCTTAGGTATATTGTACTTACCTCCCTGATCTAGTCAAAGAGCCCCTTCCCTCTTACCAGGTTTAGAAGTTTCCTGACTAGTGTTTTACCTTTAGCATCCTCTTCCAGAACTGTGCTATCACCAAAGAGGTAGAAGCGCCTCTCGGCAAGTGCTTCACATCTATAAATGATGTGTGTGGCGGTCTCCAGTTCTTGCCTGCATAATCTGCACACTGGTTCATTTTGCATACCCGTATTATGCAGATGTTTCCTTAGTCCTCAGTGCCCCGTGAGTAGACCTGTGGTTATCCTCAATTCCTGCCTAGACAGATAGATGAGACTCTCCTGCAACCCCAAGGAAGGTTTCCTAAGGGTCAGCTTACTGTGTCTCATTTCTTCAGCCCTGACCCAGTGCTCACAGTATCTTTCAGCCATCCACCTTCGCACTGCATTCTTGACCATGGAATTGGAAAAACCTACCGCCGGCTCCGGTCCAATTAGGGGAGTTGAAGACCCCTCTCTGGCCAGTGCATCTCCGGCTTCATTTCCAAATATTCCCCTATGCCCTGGCATCCAACAGTAGAACTGGGCATAGAATAGCGCGCCCACCCCTAAACTCGGCCGCTACGTAACCTAGGACTATAGGGGTAGTTTTGGATGATGCTCAAGGTCATCCCTGCCCTGACCCCAGACCAAGGGGTGGTTTTGACCACGTTCAGGGGGGGGGGTAGGGGGTAGTTTTTCGAAAAAAAAAAAAAAAAAATCGGCCGCTACGTAATCCAGGACTGTAGGGGTAGTTTCAGATGACGCAGGAGGTCATTGCCTACCAGATCCCAGCCTTGGGGGTGGTTTTGACCACGTTTAGAGGGGTAGGGGGTAGTTTTTCGGAAAAATTTAACTCCAAGCCACTAACCTAAGCAAGTCAAATTGGATCCAACCTAACCTAACCTAAGTGTAGGGGGTGAACTTAGCAACGTTCAGGACCTTCCCCGGCGGATGCTCCGGGGGTAGATTGGGGGTGGGGCGATTTTCGATAAAATGTTGGAACATATGCGTTGTCCGATATGGTGCGTAACCTAGGACTATAGGGGTAGTTTCGGATGTTGCAGAGGCCTGGCGGCGACCCTCACCCAACCCTAAGGGCGGTTTTGACCAAGCCTAGAGGGGTGTTAAATGGAAAAAACTAATTCCAAACAACTAACCTAAGCTAGCCAAATTGTATCTAACCCAACATACTCCTAATTACAAGGGCGATCTTAGCTACGTTCAGGACCACCCCATGTTGTTCATCATAAACTGTAAGGTGTATGTGACTACGTTTAGATGTAGTTATTGGAAAACCCCGCTAGCCAAATTGTATCTAACCTAACATACTACTAACTACAAGGGCAACATTAGCTACGTTCAGGACCATCCCTGGGGGTTATTATGGACGAAGGCAGCCCTGAAAGACCTTGATCACTGACTACGTCTAGATGTAGTTATTGGAAAACCCCGCTAGCCGAATTGTATCTAACAGACCCCAGGTTACAAGGGCGATCTCAGCAACAAACAGGACCATCTCTGGGGGATGTTATGGACGAGAGGCGGCTCTGAAACGCCTTGATCATAGACTATTGGGTGTATTCGACCGTGTCTAGAGGTGGTTATTGGAAAAAACCTAATCAGGAAAGCCTATGACGTAACAACCTATCCCTCGGACATCCTCAGCCTCGTTCAGGACCCTCCCCGGAGGTGCCTATCGGCGTGGGGATATCTTGTGGAAAGATTTTATATATCTGAAGATGTATCAGCGCTCGAACGACTCTGGGCGGTAGGCCCGCCGCTATAATGATATGGCCGATACGGGGCAAACGGTTATCATTGGTGAACTCAAATTTTGTCTATGCTACAAAATAATAAACAATGCGACAAAGCCCTATGTAGGAAGACGCCTGACCGTGTGCCAGACGTGTACAGACAGCGATAACGCAATATCTTAAAACCGCAATGACAACCGGTGACCGCAGGTCTATAACCGGCACAGCTGTGTTGTTGTTGTGAAGCAAGGCTATTGAAAATGGGTCGACTACCGTATAGATTTATTATGCAGGTCAGTATTGTAAACAAATAGCTGTGGAAGAGTCCATCCGAGAGGGGTGGACGAGTCCATTCGAGATGGACCGATCTCTATTAATCTCGGCGGGAGATTCCATTTGGTATGGAGGGGCAGGCGTCTATGAAGTATAAATCTCATCGCGAAAAACAATATTTGCTATACAGCTTTGGAAGAAGAAACATTCTGGTAAGCTATCTTGATTTTACTTGTTCTAGTGGGAAATCTGTAGCCTATATTAAAGCAATCGCTATTCATTGCGACCTGTGAGTCGAATAACTCGTATAATCTAATATCATTGTTGATCTGAATATTTATGAAAACAAATTAATCACAATATTTTAATAAACATCTAGCAAATACGAGTATTAGCAAACAACTAGATTTAATTTTAAATTGTTCAACATATACCATTGTCAATCTTAGTAATCTTATTCTAGTTATTTTCTCAAAACTATTTCACATAGAATCAATTTGAATATATAGCATATACCAGTGTTAATTTAAGATCTATTATAGTGACTTGTATCTGTAAAATGGCCGTACGTGTTGTATCAACGGAACAGACATATGTAAGGAAATTCCGTTTGAACGGTACTAGAGTGACATTCAACTTTAACCCCGTACCAGCCACGGAAAACGAGTTGGATTGGGTGAGACGAGGACTAGAGGAAATCTTGGAGACTATGAAAAACAACGCTACCGAAGACATGCAATTGGGCTTCACCATGCAGAGCTTAAATCTCCGAAACCACGCCCCTGGATATATTGCGTTTAGAGCTGCCTCTGCGACAACTGTGGACGCCCTGTTTAACATCCTAGGCTCAATAATCCAGAGCAATGCAAATACATTCAAAGCCGACGACACCTTCAGAGTGACCTGTACAAAGGTCAAAGTACCTGTAGGGCGAGGGCGCAGTCGTGTAAGACCCGGAATGTATAATAACTTCGTAGAAGAATCGCACTGTAGGAAAGGAATTGTTACGATTAAAAACACAGACAACCTCTGTTTACCCCGTGCTCTGGTTGTAGCTATAGCGCATGCGTCAAGAGACCCAGAGTACAAGCTTGTGTGTATGGACAGATGCAAACGTCAAACCAACAGAGCAAAACAGCTAATGACGGACGCAGGGGTGCAGATAGGAGACAGCGGTGCAGGCATTAGAGAGCTGCAACAGTTTCAAGACTTACTCGCCAATTATAAAATCACCGTCTACAATTACGGCAGCAAGGGTCGTGATATCTACTTTGAAGGCGACGTTCAGAATCCCAAGCATAAGTTAAACTTGTTATATCACGCCAGCCACTATAATGTTGTTACAAGCCTGACAGGTGCGTTCGCTTGTAATTACTATTGCGAATTGTGTCATGTTCCATACAACGATCGCCTGCACCATAGATGCTCAGCCCAATGCAACTCTTGCAAGAGGACCCCGCCATGTGTGCTTGAAGACGACGGCATCCTGTGCGGCGACTGCAATAGACAATTTCAAAATAGAGCCTGTTTTAAGGCGCACATGAAAAGCGTATGCCAGGCTATAAGAAAGTGCCCAGACTGTAATAGATACATTCAAACGAAAAAAAGAAAGGCTCCTCACGTTTGCGGCGAAAACTATTGTAAAGTGTGTAAGGATTACATGCCTGCAGGCCATCTGTGCTACATGAGAATTGATACACGTCGCCCGCTATCAACCAACTTTCTGTTTGTCTTTTTTGATCTTGAAACTCGACAAGACGAGGTTATTAACGACGCTCGTGTGCATCGAGTCAACCTGTGCGTATCCCAGCAATACTGTTGGATGTGTATGAACGGAGGAGGCGCCTGCCAACGGTGCACGGATAGAACCAGAGTGTTCAGAGAGGATCCCATCAACGGGTTCATGGCGTACCTAATGGAAGTGCGAAAGGCGTACAAAAAGGTGATTGTAATCGCTCACAACGGCCAGGCCTTTGACTTCCAGTTTATCCTAAAGTACGTCATAGAAGAGACTCAGTTTACACCCGAACTGATTATGCGTGGGACAAAAGTGATTCTGATGGAGATTGATAACACAAAGTTCATCGATTCTCTCAACTACATGCCTATGGCTCTATCAAAACTGCCTAAAGCATTCGATCTGCCTCCGGAAAAGAAGAAGGGATATTTTCCGCACCTGTTCAACACCCTGGCAAACCAAGCGTATGTAGGCCCCATGCCTGCCAAAGAGTACTACTGCCCCGACTCCATGTTTGACAAGAATCACGAAGAGTTTTCACGATGGTACGAAGAGCAGGTGCGCAACGAGTACGTCTTTGACTTTCAAAAGGAGATATTCGAGTACTGCCTATCGGACGTGGAGATCCTGGCACAGGCGTGCCTGAAATTCAGGGCCTGTTTCCTACAAGAGTGCAATGTCGATCCGTTTCTAGAGGCGGTGACTATCGCCAGCGCATGTAACCTGGCGTTCAGAAGGAACTTTCTGAAACCAAACACCATAGCCATACTACCAAAGGCTGGCTACCGCCTGGCCGATAAACAATCGTATATCGCTCTGCAATGGTTGCTGTGGCTCGAAACAGAGGGCAACCTGCGAATAAGTCATGCAGGTAACGGCCGAGAGATGAAGGTCGACGGCCTAAAGGTCGACGGGCTGTGCACAGAGACAAACACCGTGTACGAGTTCCAAGGATGCTGGTTCCACGGCTGCCCCAAGTGCTTCCCCAACGGACGTGACGCCGCCCTGGAGGACGATCCGGCGGACACGCACAACGCACGCCTCGAAAGGACAAAGGCCAAGAACGCTAAAATCGCACAGGCCGGCTACCAGGTCGTCGAGATGTGGGAGTGTGTATTTAAGCAGCAGAAGAAGGACGACAAGTCCATGGATTACCTCGACAACCACCCTGTCCTCAACGCAGCACCTCTCAACCCCCGCCACGCATTCTTCGGCGGCAGAACTGGAAATATAAAGACCTACTGCGCCGCTAAAGAGGACGAAACCATCCAGTACGCCGACGTGTGTTCCCTCTACCCGTGGGTATGCAAGTATGGAAAATACCCGATTGGACATCCAAAGCTGGCCGTCGGCAACGACGAATGCAGGAAACTTGGGATGAGCGCCGAAGGGTTGCTCAAGTGCACAATTCTGCCGCCTACATCGCTTTACCACCCCGTATTGCCGCTAAAGATGAATAACAAGCTGATGTTTGTACTATGTCGGACATGCGGCGAAACTCTCAATCCTAGCGATTGCGACCATACGGTGGACGAGCGCGCTCTGACGGGCACGTGGACCATGGACGAGATACGCAAGGCCGTAGAGAAGGGCTATGTTGTTGTGGAAATGCACGAGATGTGGCAGTACGAGATGGCTTCAGGGAACGACGGCCTGTTTAAGGATTTTATTAATAAATTTCTAAAGATGAAACAGGAAGCGTCAGGCTACCCCGGCTGGTGTAAAACTGAGGAAGACAGGGCCCAGTATGTGGAGGATTATTTCACCAACGAGGGTGTCCGTTTGGACCAAACAAAGATTGTCAAAAACGAAGGATCCCGCTCACTGGCAAAACTAATGTTGAACTCGTTTTGGGGAAAATTTGGACAGAGGGAGAACCAGACTAAAACGTCGATTATCAGGCAGCCTCAGGAACTGTTCAAAATGCTGCAGAGTCCATCCATTGACGTCAACCACATTCAGGAAGTAAACGAAGACGTATTGGTTGTGAATTGGCAGTTTGCGGATGACGTTTGCGAGATACTGCCCACCGTCAACGTTGTGCTGGCCGTCTACACCACTGCTCACGCCCGGTTAAAGCTTTACGAATATATGGACGCTCTCGGCCCTCAACTTATCTACAAGGATACAGACAGTGTGGTATACCTTCATAGGGAGGGATTGCCAAGAGTGGTGACTGGAGATTATTTAGGCCAGATGACTGACGAGCTCTCGGAATACGGCCCTGGTTCCTACATCACCGAATTCGTCTCTGGAGGTCCTAAGGTCTACGCCTACAAAGTATGGTCTACAAATAAAAACAAACACGTGACCCTGTGCAAGGTCAAGGGCCTGACTCTCAATCTCGGCACATCAGCCTCGGTCAATTTTGAATCGATGAAGCGGATGGTTTTGGAGGGTAGCGATCCTATCGTAACCACCAGCGATAGGATACGCCGCACAGAAGATCGTGACGTCATCACCACGTCAGAAAGTAAAATCTTCAGGTTAACTGGTGCAAAGAGGAAGTTGGACGAGGACGACGGATACAACACACTGCCCTACGGTTACAAGCGTCTACGCATGAGCGAATAGTCACGCACTGTAAATATTCACCTTGACAGACGCTAATAGCTTAATTTTGTATTAATTCTGTAAAGTGGTTAGATAAACATATTGTAATTCAGCCAGCTAGATTATATATAGGTATTATTTATTCACATTGATTACTGTCTAGTGATTAGGTAAACATAGTAATAATAATGATTATCTATATATTGTATAAACAGTCTGTTAGGCAGAAGCTAGATTATATATGTATTAATTATGCACATTGATTATCTGTATATTGTATAAATATTCAACTAGATTATATATAAGTATTAATTATGCACAATGATTTGCTATGTTTTCTATAAATATTCAGACTAACCAACTTGTGGCTACAAAATTCCACGAATGAGTAAACAATATGAATAGCTGACGAATGTTGATTTTTTCACACACACACATGTTTTTGTAAAGTAATTAGAATACTATCTATGACTTTGCTGTGTTTTGCCCTAATCAGTTTATATTCTTGTTAGATTTAGCATTAGACCTATGACATGAATTGTATTTAGCCTAAATTATGCCATGTGATTGGAATATTTATGAGATATGTCTAAGCTAGTGTCTATAGTTGATGTATTAATTACCTAGATATGTCTAAACTTTTGTAATTGTGTATAAAGCAATTGTAATTAGATTTAAGATTGAATGTTTAGTTTTGTACATTGTTCAGATCATAATGTTATTGTAATTATACAGTTTTATTGTCAAATGACTATTACTAATTACCTTATCCTGTGTTGACCTTTGCATTAAGTGCAAGCACATGTAAACATAGTCGCTTGAAGGAACACACTGAATTAGACTCTTAGCGTAGCGGATGTCTGTACTCTTGATGGTTCAATGCACACCCATTGAGAAATTGTTAAATGACTAGCGTCAGAACATGATCATAGGCATTGGTATGTAACTGTCCTGTAGATAGCAAATATAGGTGGCAAGTTAATCCTATACAGATGACTGTTCGGACGCCGTCTTGACCGACATTGAGTTTGACGTCATTTGCTGCGGTTATGTTGATATCGCGGTCGTAAAAATATTACTGTAAAGGATTTAAACAAGCATTGTCGAGCTGTGTGTATGATCTACACCTGCAATGAAGCGTAATAACACTGTTTATTGACTTGTAGGCCTATGTACCGTATCATGCATATTGGTTTAATACAGAATGTGTGTAGATTTACAGGTATTTTAACCTAACACAATATGTATGCCTATGTGGGTTACCACCCATATATACTTAATACAGGTTTACGTGGATATTGGCTAAACACAATCTGTAGGCTAATATAGGGTAACATAGATATTGGATTAATACAGAGAGAGAATGTAAGTGTCCTTGCTTACTAGCTTGTTGCGTAACACACATAATGGCTTAATACAGGATGTATACTATTGTGATTGGTAGATGTATTACCACTCCAAACTGGCTTCACCTAAGACCTGACTCCTGGGTGGCTATACCTACGACCTGGGTGTCTTTACCTATGGCCTCAAGGTAGCGTTACCTTGGGCCTACCTCCAAGGTAGCTTTACCTTAGTTAGTATGCTGTAATTGATACAACATACCTAGACAATATGTGAGATATTTTGGTAAGCGTTGGTAGCTATCTATATATTGTCTAAGGCCTAAGGCTTTTGCCAGTGCCTTCACTAACCATAACCCATTAGCTGAAACGTTGTTCTGGCCGTAGCCTATTTGAGCTTGGTGTCAATGTCGTTCGTTTGAACTTCGTGTATGTTGGTCGGCTAAGTTTGGCGTAGTGTTGTATAGTTGAAACGTTAGCCATTTGATCTAGCTCTGTTGTTAGGCCATGTATCGGTTGTCAGGGTATGTATTTGATTCAGGGTTGGGTATCTATTGTCTAGCTATGTAGCCTATGGTCAGGCCAGGTATGTTGTCAGGCCCTGTAGGCTATGGTGAGGCTAGGTATCTGTTGTCAGGGTATGGGTTACTCTTGCATTACCATAGATCCATGTGTATGGGTAACCGGCTTAGCATAATATGTGGGTTTACATACATAACACATATTGTAGGCTAACTATATATATTACCCAAGCCACGCAATGGATATTATATGTTAACCCTTCGTAGGGCTGTGCATCGAATACTGTGTGTTACCCCTAGTCAAGCCATTCATCGGATACTATGTGATACGCATTAGCCTAGCTATGCACCAGGTACTATTTAATAACCCTTAGCCAGACTATGCAATGAATATTATGTGTTAGTTTGTAATCAACCTACTCATGTGATAATCATAGTCAATCTGCTCATCGGATACTGTTTGTTAGGCCCTAGTCGGACCATGCATTTTATATTATGTGTTAACTTGTATTTAAACTTCTCATCGGATACGATGTATTTACCTCTACAAACAGCATCGCCCGCTTTGTTGTAATCAACAGTCGCGGTTGTGACGTAATTATGGATCAGTCCAACTTGCTTGGACTCGTCCACTCACCTCTCAAATGGACTCTTCCACAGCTATGTATAAAACATTATGTACAGGTGGAGATATAGTGTGGTTGTGACGTAATTATGGATCAGTCCAACTTGCTTGGACTCGTCCACTCACCTCTCAAATGGACTCTTCCACAGCTATGTATAAAACATTATATACAGGTGGAGATATAGTGCTTTTGCATAGTCTGTGTTTCAAGTGATCTGTGTGTGTGTGTTTGCCAGTAAGTAGTAAAAATGTCATCATCAGTGTCGGCAAAGTTTTCAGCTTTAAATTCTGTAGATTCTGTGCCTATACGCGATCTAAAGATAGGCAAGGCATTTAAAATTGTAAATGCGCGTTTTGTCGAGGCAAAGTATGGTACCGCCGTACTTGTAGACTTACAGGTAGATGATGAAGACAGACGCGCTGTCTTTCTTCCAAAGCGTTACGCTACGGCGTTGACTGTGGAGGATTTGAGCTCTATGTTGGGCAAATCTTTAACTGTTATCAAACATGTAGGCCAGACCGTGAATTTGGCCATTACAGAGTAATATTATTCATTAGCACGTTTCAGCATGTTTATTTTTTTTTTAAATTTTACAGTGCCTCTGTCTTTGTTTAATCTATGCGCTATTGAGGTCTGCGCATGCGTACAGAACAGAAATGATATAGACAGTTTGGACTTACCTGTATCTGTAAAGCAAGTGTTGATGAAATCTTTTAAAGACTATGTATTGATGAAGCCTTGTGATACATCTGAATCTTTATCTATAGATTTCAATAATTTAGACTTTTCAGTATTGTTATGGTTGAAGAACCACCGTGGCTCTGTAACTGTGTATGCCTACGAGAGGACATTTGTCAAATTTATTAGATTTCACTACACAGGTCTGTCTAATAATATTTGCCGAGAGTGTTTGAGTAACTTTGTGCTCCGTAGGGCAGATAGTTTCGACATCAAAAGTGCCGGTTACACATACTCTATAGCTGAAGTGGACGGCTTCGAATTTATTGGAGACTCTGATAACTGGTGCGATATCTGTTTAAGCCCGTTATTTAAATTATATAGTTTTGAAGACTTTCTGCAATCAACCCAGGAGGAGAGCTATACTTTGATCAACTATTGTGATCCGTTAATCTGTAGATCATACATTCACGAGAGATGGCGTCACGACAACCTATAAACACTCGCATTGTAAGTACCTAGTCTTTTTTCAAATTGAGTTAAGTCTAGATGACACAATAGGTGTTTATTTATAGGAGAGAATATTTTCACACTTCATTTTTTTTGTAATGCCTAGGTCATACACTATATTGAATGAGTGGTAGTTTATTTTGGATATATTATATGTTAATGTCGGGCCTTTTTCAAATTATGTAAAGCCTAGATCACACTTTATATTGAATGAGTGGTAGTCTATTTTCAATAGCGTTTAATATATATTTTGGACACGAGGTAGCGTCATTTTCAAATTACCCGAGGCCTAGATCATAGAATATATTGAGTGAATGGTAGTTTATTTTCATTAGCGTTTAATATATATTTTGGATACGAGATATTATATGTTAATGTCAGGCCTTTTTCAAAAGCCTTAGATCACACAGTATATTGAATGAGTGGTAGTCTATTTTCAATAGCGCCTAATACATATTTTAGACACGAGGTAGCGTCATGTTCAAATTATCTGAAGCCTAGATCATAGATTATATTCGATGGTAGTTTATTTAGATTCTTTTTTCTAGGCGTACACAGCGCTTTCAGATTCTTCACTATCCTATTCGCCTCTACTCCTACCTATGGGCTCGTCTCCAGGAGATTTACCTACCCGTCCGCCTGGCATTGATACGGACAGCGATGAGGAAGACCATAGACCCTGCTATAGTTCTGATGATTCGTTTTCGTTTCGCCTGCACGATTTCCTGATGGTTTCTCATCCACCGAGGAACCCGCCTTCACCCCGCACATGCATACAGACGCTGGATTACACCTTGATGCAGCTCCAGCTGGCTATTAGGGATCTACGGACGGCCGCCTCGAAATCTTACTACAAGACGAGCCGGACCTTTGCGTATAACGTTTGGGGTATGACGAGACGATTCCTACAGGATATTGTGGTGGCTGGAGACTACACTGTCCAACGTACCAATAATGTAGGTGGATTTTCATATTATTTCAATTGGCTTTTCTTTCAGGATATCTGGACCTATTTACTAATCATGTTGTTTCCTACAGGATTTGTATATGCATATACACTTGTTACTAATTGACTTTTTTGCTTCAGCCACAACCGGCAGAGTTTGGCTTATGCATTATATGTTGTGAGAACCCTCGCAACGCTGTTGCCACGCCTTGCGGACATGTCTTTTGCTTAACCTGTCTCTCAAGATGTATTCGCTGCCCACATTGCAGATCTCGGATCATCGATATATTTAAATTATATTTGTAATATTGAGGAACAATTTATATCTATGCACTGTAAAATTATTTTTATATGTTTAATAAATCGTCATGCTGAATATACTTATTGTATATATTATTTCATATACCTACCCTTTTCGGATCCTTATATCGTTGGCCTTATCCAAAATTATATGTTTATATTGCTAAGCCGCTCTGTTGAATAGATAGTTGGGTTCGTTTTATAGCATATATTTATTCATGTTATGTGATTGGCCTCTTTATTAGTGTTTCTCCATAGACCTTTATATCTAAACCTATTTACAATTATAGAATATATACATAGTAGCTATCTGTTTACTTAAACTATATCAGCCTAATACGGTTATATTTAAACACATTTTTGGCTGTAGGGTGTATACATAGCTGACTTCTTATTATATATGTATGCTTTGGTATGACGATATTACATAGTATATCGATGCAGTAATCAAATCGACATAGCCGTACGTGTTTTAGGCCTGATATAGCGGTCACCGGTTATCATTGCGGTTTTCTGATATTGCGTTATCGTTGTTTGTACACGTCTGGCACACGGTCAGGCGTCTTCCAACATAAGGCTTTGTCGCAATGTTTCACTTTTAGAGGTAGGCCAAACTAGATACCTCTGTATGTTTTTAGATAATCTGTAGCGCGGGGAGCTAGCTAGTCGGGGATCGTAGCCCACTGTTTTGTTTAGGAATCAACCTGTGGCCCTCGTTACCTGGGTTCCCTGGGTGGGCCCTGGGATAATTCGAGCGTTGATATTTCATATATTAATCAATTATATCTCACGATATCACCCACGTTGGTAGCCACCTCAGGGGCAGATCCTGAGACTGTCCGTGGGGTAGGTTGTTACGTTATAGGCTTGCCTGATTAGGTTTTTTCCTACCTCTAGACGTAGTCACCCCCGGTTCCATGCTCATGGTCTTTCAGAGCCGCCTCTCGTCCATAACATCCCCCAGAGATGGTCCTGTTTGTTGCTGAGATCGCCCAATCTACTAAGGTTAGGTTAGATACAATTCGGCTAGCGGGGTTTTCCAATAACTACATCTAGACGTAGTCAGTGATCAAGGTCTTTCAGGGCTGCCTTCGTCCATAATAACCCCCAGGGATGGTCCTGAACGTAGCTAATGTTGCCCTTGTAGTTAGTAGTATGTTAGGTTAGATACAATTTGGCTAGCGGGGTTTTCCAATAACTACATCTAGACGTAGTCACATACACCTTACAGTTTATGATGAACAACATGGGGTGGTCCTGAACGTAGCTAAGATCGCCCTTGTAATTAGGAGTATGTTGGGTTAGATACAATTTGGCTAGCTTAGGTTAGTTGTTTGGAATTAGTTTTTTCCATTTAACACCCCTCTAGGCTTGGTCAAAACCGCCCTTAGGGTTGGGTGAGGGTCGCCGCCAGGCCTCTGCAACATCCGAAACTACCCCTATAGTCCTAGGTTACGCACCATATCGGACAACGCACATGTTCCAACATTTTATCGAAAATCGCCCCACCCCCAATCTACCCCCGGAGCATCCGCCGGGGAAGGTCCTGAACGTTGCTAAGTTCACCCCCTACACTTAGGTTAGGTTAGGTTGGATCCAATTTGACTTGCTTAGGTTAGTGGCTTGGAGTTAAATGTTTCCGAAAAACTACCCCCTACCCCTCTAAACGTGGTCAAAACCACCCCCAAGGCTGGGATCTGGTAGGCAATGACCTCCTGCGTCATCTGAAACTACCCCTACAGTCCTGGGTTACGTAGCGGCCGATTTTTTTTTTTTTTTTTTTCGAAAAACTACCCCCTACCCCCCCTGAACGTGGTCAAAACCACCCCCGGGTCTGGGGTCAAGGTCGGGATGGCCTTGAGCATCATCCAAAACTACCCCTATAGTCCTAGGTTACGTAGCGGCCAGGTTAGGGGTTGCTGTGCTATTCTATGCCCCTTCCTACTTCCAACCTATCTTGATTGGATTGTGCCTTGCCAGGGCTTCTAGGTTATTTAGGCACTCCCTGACTATGGCCGAGGTGACCACATGTCCGTTTAGTGCCTTAATTGCTGCCTGACAGTCAGAGAAAATAGCAATCCGGGTTCTGTGTATTCCCCTTCTCGCTATTTCTCCCATACAGGCATTTATAGCATATATTTCGGCCTGAAAGACAGAGGTATGCCTCCCCAAGGAAAAAATTAGTTTTTCCCTTGGGTTTTTACAATACACCCCCGCTCCAGTGCCGAAGTCCATCTTGGAGCCATCTGTGTACCAGATCTGAGCCCAAAATTCCATCATAGTTTGGTGGGCCTGGTCAGGTGCAAACGTCCGAGTAAGGTGGTCACTGCCCATCTCCAAGGCAGGTTTTTTGACCACGCACTCGAAACTCATATATCCCGAAACATCTTGGAGATTAGCCCGTTTGTTCGAGTTATGCAAACTCCATGCTGGGGTTTGTTGCTCGTGGTTGATTGCTTCCCACCTGTTGCACCTCACCCCTCACAACATCCAAGCCCTGGAAGTTAACATGCTCGGCTCGGTTTTGGCCTCCCCTGCGTTGTGTGCTCAGGATTATTGGCCCTCACGCTGCTCTCGCCTGATCTCTTCGAGCCGCCTTCTGGCCGCTCCACTCATACGCTTTCTCCGTAGAGAAAGCGTTCTCAACTCTACAACCTTTTCACTGGTTTCTGCAGTCGGCAGCTTGGTAGCCGCCCCCGCAGTGGTGGTTGCCGTTGACACATCTGCTACAGACTAACGGTTTGCCGTCTCATTGGCTCCCGCTGTCTGTGCAGACTCAACATCAATTTGTGTACTTACTTGGTCCATTAGCTTCCCAAGTATGGGGGATAGAACAGTCAACCAGAGCAGAACCCCCACTGCCCTGGCAAGACAACATACAATGATTTTTTGTCTGGTTCCTCAAGGAGATCGTGTGCTACTGAATTTTATACCCTGCAGCCATTCATCCATCGGCACGATGCCTTCCACCTCGGATTGGGCATTCAGTCACTGGCCTTGAAGCATACCCCAAGTTCAGGACAATATTACCTGTTGCTCATGGAGCGAACAGCCTGCTCTACTCTCTTTTGTTATAACTGTGTCGTTAGGGTAGTTTCCCGCCCATACTACTTCACAGCCACATTGCCCTTGGTTCACCTGGGAGTTGAGAGTAGCATTGTGAGGACTTAATTCCCAACTACCCCAGTCTCCAGTCAGAGTAGTTATTTCTACCACACCCAACCGGTTGACTGACGAGGAGGGATAATTCCTCACCTTTGAACCTTGTTTAACACCACTTCCTCATTATTTATTGAAATTTATTTAGCTAAATAATTATGTTATCGATTTTATTTAACATGAGCTTTTTGACAGTTACCATGTTTCTTGCAATGGTCATTTTGTAGCTTGCAACGACCAAAATGACCATTGCAAGAAACATGGCAATCATTACAGTATGTAGCCTCGCGCAAGATTTAGAAGACTATTAGAATGATGTGGTGTCTTGTTATACCTAATTTCACCACCACGTTTTTATCTACTTCTAAAGAAAAAAAAAGTGCGACTTTGTGCAAAATATTAGGCCTACTTAAATGAATCAGGCGTTCAAGGAAATATTTTGGTTATATTTATTTTGTGTTACAAATGGAAATCTGAATTCCACATTATGTTATTAACTGACCGTGGATATAATAATTATTTTATTAATATTTATATTTTTAATAATAAAAGGAACACTGAGGACGTGAAAACACAAGCTATGCATTGGACATTATCTGTTAACTTATAGTCAAGCTACTCATCGGATACCATGTGATAACCCATAGTCAAGCTACTCATCGGATAACATGTTTTGACCATTAGAGTAGATCCGACTACACTTGAGCATGTAACAGCCCGAAGGCCCTGCCCTGTGATTGACCTGCAGATAGAAAAATGTTAAAGTAAGGATGGTGGCAAGCCAAACAGTTAATCCTATACAAATGGTATGACCGTTAAACATATTGTTAGACACCATCTTGACCGACATTTTGTTTGACGTCATTTGCTGCGGTTATACTGATAAATTCAGAGTGCGCTATCGCGGTCGTGTGCTGGCGATTAACATTATTACTGTAAAGGTTTTAAACAAGCATTTATTTGTCGAAGTCTGTCTGTGTGAACTTATCTACACCTGCAATGAAACGTAATAACACTGTTTATTGACTTAGCACAATCTGTAGGATAATGTAAGGTAACGTGCATATTGGTTTAATACAGGATGTGTGTAGATTTACATCTATATCGGCTTAACACAGTATGTAGGCCTATTTAGGTTAACACCCATATATACTTAATACGAGTTTACATGCATATTGGATTAACAGAGCATGTGTTGCTATGTAGCTTTACGTACATATTGGCTTATTACAGGAGGAATGTAGGTTAACATGCATATTTTCTTAACACAGTATGTAGGGCTATGTAGGGTAACATGCATTTTGTCTTATTTCGGGAGGAATGTAGCTTTACATTCATCCTGGCTTAACTCAGTATGTAGGCCTATGTAAGGTAAAGTGCGTATCGGGTTAACACACTATGTAGGGTAACATCCATATTGTCTTATTTCGGGAGGAATGTAGCTTTACATTCATCCACGCTTAACTCAGTATATAGGCCTATGTACGGTAAAGTGCATATCGGCTTAACACAATATGTAGGGCTATGTAGGGTAACATGCATTTTGTCTCATTTCAGGGGGAATGTAGGTTTACACGCTTATTTGCTTAATACAGGATGTAGGGTAACGCACATAATGGTGTAACACAGGATGTGTACTATTGAGATTGGGTATGCATTGATAGTTGTCTTACCAGTCCAAGCACGACTCTTACCTAAGATTTGACTCCGGGGTTGCTTTACCCAAGGGCTGACCCTAAGGTAGCATTACCTAAAGTCTAGCTCCAAAGAGGTTGCTTCAAATAAGGACTGACTCCAAGGTAGCTTTACCTAGGGCCTACCTCAAAGGTTGCTTTACCTAAGATTTGATGGAGGTATTTTTAGTATGCTGTAACTGATACAACAGACCTAGACAATAAGTGTAAAGCCCCAGATCATAAAGGCATTGACGGTTTCTACATAGCAATTTTGGTAGGCGTTGGTAGCTCAGATCATAAAGGCTTTTGCCAGTGCCTTCACTAACCATAACCCATTTGTACTAGGTGTAAGTTTGTTGGTTGATTTGCGTAAGTTTTTCAACTTTGATTAGTTGAAACGTTAATAATTTGATCTGGCCATAGCCGCCATAGCCTATTTGAACTTGGTGGAAATGTTGTTAGTTTGAACTTCGTGTATGTTGGTCGGTTAAACTTAGCGTAATGTTGTTTTGTTGAAACGTTGGTCATTTTATCTAGCTCTGTTGTCAGGCTATGTATCGGTTGTCAGGCTATGTCTTTGATTCAGTGTTATGTATCTATTGTCTAGCTATGTAGCCTATGGTCAGGCTAGGTATGTTGTCAGGCCATGTAGGCTATGGTGAGGCTAGGTATCTGTTGTCAGGGTGTGGGTTACTCTTGCATTACCGTAGATCTGTGTCTATGGATAACCGGCTTAGCATAGTATGTGGGTTTACATACATAACACTAAATGTAGGCTAACTATATATATTACCCAAGCCTCTCATCGGCTACTATGTGATAAACCATAGTCAATCTATGTATCGAATACTATGTGTTAGCCCTAGTTAGGCTATGCATCGGCTACTATATGTTAACCATTCGCCTAGCTATGCATCAGATACTATGTGTTAGCCATTAGCCCTGCTATGCATTGGATACTATGTGTTACCCTTAGTCGGGCTATGCATCGGTTACTATATGTTAACTTGTAGTCAACCTATTCATCAGATACTATGTGATAACCATTAGCCAAACTATGCAGTGGATACTATGTGTTAGTTTGTATTCAACCTACTCAACGGATACTTTGTGTTAATCCATTATGTGTTAGCCACAGTCAGGCTATGCATTGGATATTATGTGTTAACCCTTAGTCACGCTAACCATTAGTTAACCATTAGCGTGGCTATGCATCGGATACTATATGTTGGTCATTAGCCAGGTCGTGCATTGGATATTATGTGTTAACTTGTATTCAAACTTCTCATCGGATATTATGTGTTACCTTGTAGTCAGGGTATCCATCGGATATTATTTGTTAACCCCTAGTCAAGTTATGCTTTGGATACCATGTGTTAACCATTACTCAATCTATGCCTCGGATACCATGTGTTTGCCCTAATCAGGCTATGCATCGGGCACTATATGTTAACTTGTAGTCAACCTATTCATCAGATACTATGTGTTAACCCGTTAGTCAAGCTACACATCGGATATTATGTGTTAACCATTAGTCAAGCTACACATCGGATATTATGTGATAACCCGTAGTCAAGCTAACCATTAGTTAACCATTAGCCTAGCTATGCAACGGGTACTACATGATGAACATTAGCCTGGCTATGCACTGGGGATTATGTGTTGGGCCATAGTCAAGCTACTTATAGGATACCATATGTTAACCCATAGTCAAGCTATTAGTTAGCTGTTAGTCAAGCTCTACATCGGATACTATATGTTGGTCATTAGCCAGGCTGTCCACTGGATATTATGTGTCAGCTTGTATTCAAACTTCTCATCGGATACAATGTGTTAACCATTAGCGAGGCTATGCACTGGATATTATGTGTTGGGGCATACTCAAACTACTTATCGGATACTATATGTTAACCCAATGTCAGACAATGCATCGGATACTAAATGTTAATGATTAGTCAAGCTATGTATCAGGTACTATGTGGGAAACTCGTAGGATACTGTGTGATAACCATTAGCTAAACTATGCATTGGATATAATGTGTTATAATTTGTAGGCCCTTGTCGGCTTAGCATAATATGTATGCAGGCTTACACACATGTTTGTTTAACGCAGTATGTAGGCCTAACATAGTATATACGCCTATCTATGATAGCATGCATGTTGGCTTACCATAGTATTTATTTGGTTTACACGCATATTTATTGAACACACTATAAAGGGCAATCACGTATGCTGGCTTAACATAGTATATAAGCCTATGTAGGATAGCATCCATGTTGGTTAGCATAGTATTTATGTGGGTTTACACGCATATCTGTTTAGCACAGTATGTAGGCTTAGCATATTATTTATGTAGGTTTACATGCATATTTGTTTAACACACTATATAAGCTATCATTCATCCCGGCTTAACATATTATATAGGCCTATGTGGGTAACGGGGATATTGGCCTAATACAGGATGTATATAGGGTAACCTGCATATTGGTTTAACAGCGTATATATGGCTATGTAGAGTATATTGCATGCTGGTTTAACATAGTATATATGCCAGAATGTTGGCTTAGCACTGTATGTATATAGGTTGCGTAACTTTTTTAAATTATATTGTAGTATTTGAGACACAGCCGCGCGGGTTTTAAGCTTGCTATAGTGGTCACCGGCTGTCATTGCGGTTTTAAGATAATATGTTATCTCTGCTGGTTTGAACATGTCAAGCACACAGTCACCTGTTATGTATGCCACGCGTATTCCTACAAACGATAAGGCTTTGTCGCATTGTTTATTAATTTAGTAGCATAGACAAATTTCGAGTTTGGCAATCATAACCCTTTGGCCCGCATCAGCCATATCATTTAGGGTAGAACACTCTCGTTAGGGTGGGCCTAATACCTGCATAGAGTCGCTCGAACGCGGATACGTCATCAAATATATTAAATCTTTACGTGGGCTTTATAGGTTATGCATTGGTAGATGTACCCTATAGTACTCCCCATATTATACGGTTGCCTGCCTGAGGTTCTACCTGATAGACGAGGTGAAACTAGCTCAGATCATAAGGGGTTTGGCCAGTGGTTTACCGACATAGTAGGCTCATTTAGGGATTCCTGTATATCGGCTTAGCATAGTATGTATGTAGGCTTACAAGCTATTTGTTTAACACATTATGTGGCCTATCGTATATATTGGCTTAACATAGTATATGAATCTATGTAGGTTTAGATGTATATTTGTTTAACATACTATATAAGCCTATCATGCATGTTGCCTTAACATAGTATATATGCCTACAGACCTTACAGCGACCGTTGCGTGGATCTACCGAGCCCCTGCAATGTGATAGGTCGATTCCCCGCACAGTCTATTTGAATTTACCGTATTTGTTGGTGGATTGAAATGAGTGTAAATTGGTCGGTTAAACTTAGCGTAAGACAGTGGTTCACTGTTGTTTAGTCGAAACCTTGGTCATTTGATCTAACCTATCATTTTTGATGCTTTCATATATTATTATAAACTACCCCTCACCTAAAGCCTTGCTCTAGCGTGAATTTACCTAAGGCCGTTCTCCAGGGTGCCTTTACTTAAAGCCTGAATCTAGTGTGATTTTACCTCAGGCCTTTCTCTAAGGTGGCTCAAACTAAGTGCTGGCTTAGGGACGGTTTTACCTAAGTCCACACTCCATGGAGGCTATACCTAAGGCCTAGCTGTTGTGCGGCTTTACCTCAAACACGGTTCCAGGGTGACTTTACCTATGGTCTGACTCCAAGGTAGTTTTACCCAAGACTTGGTAGAGGTACTTGTCTTAGTCGAGAGGCTGTAATTGATATAGCAACCATCTTGGCCCGGCTCTTGGGTAGCTGTACTTAAAGGCTGACTACTTTACCTAAGGCCTGACTCCAAGGTAGCTTTACCTAAGGCCTGATTCCAGGGTTACTTTACCTAAGGGCATTATTCGGGTTGGTTTTACCTGAGGCCTGGCTCCTGGGTTGCTTTACCTCGAGCACGATTCCTTTACAGGTAGCTTTACCTGGTCACCGGCTGCCGTTGCGGTTTTAAGATATTGTGTTATCTCTGCAGGTTTGCACATGTCCAGCACACGGTCTCCGGTTATGTAGGCCAAACGTATTCCCCGAAACGATAGGGCTTTGTTGCATTGTTTATTAATTTAGTAGCATAGACAAATTTTGAGTTTGGCAATCATATACCCCGGGCCCCTCATCACCCAAAACATTTAGGGGTAGACCATTCATTTTAGGGTGAGCCTACTACTTGCCTAGAGTCGTTCGAACGCGGATACGACATCAGATAACCATTAAATCTTTCCACAAGTTACCCCCACCACCGGAGCTATTCCTGGGTTACTTTACCTAAGCGGCTTTACTTAAGGACCGGCCTCGAGATGGCTTTACCTCGAGCACGACTCCTGGGTGAATTTTACCTAGGACCCCGATCATTTTTGGCAGTCTGAAAACTACCCCCGGTTGAACCCACCCCACATCTAGCCAAAATGGACTTTAAACATATCCCATACAGTCATTTGATCCAACCGATCGATTTTTGGCAATTTCATATTTTATTTAAAAACTACCCCTAGGTGAAACCACCCCGCAGCAGTCCGTACTGGACTCTAGACATATCCCGTACGGTCGTTTGAACCAAACCGATCGATTTTTGGCAATTTCATACTTTATTTTAAAACTACCCCTAGGTGAAACTACCTCCAACCATAGCGATAATACACTCTAAACTCACCCTATCAGTCAAGACACGTTTTTCCAAAACATTTTCAAAATCTACCCCCCACCCCGATTCTACCCCCGGAGCTACCCCCGGGGAAAGCCCAAAACGTAGCTGAGATCACCCCTGCACCTAGGGGTGGGTTAGGTTAGATGAAATTTATCAGCCTTAGGTTGGTGGGGTAGAATATATTTTTTTCGAAAAACTACCCCCTACCCCTCTAAACGTGGTCGAACCCAACCCCGAGGCTACGATCAGGGGCGCGACGACCTTCAGCATCATTCAAAACTACCCCTATAGTCCTAGGTTACGTACAGGCCCAGTTAGGGGTAGTTGTGCTCAAGTATAGTCATAACTACTCATTAGCCAAGCTATGCTTTGGATACTATGTGTTAACTATTAACCTAGCTATGCATCAGATACTATGTGTTAACCATTATCCAAGCTATGCATTGAATATTATGTGTTAAACCATAGTCAAGCTATGCATTGGATATTATGTGTTAAGCCATAGTCAAACTACTTTTCGGATACTATATGTTAACACATCGTCAAGCTATGCATCGGATACTATGTGTTAACCATTAGTGAGACTATGCAGCGGATACTATGTGCTAACTTATAGTCATGCTACTCATCGGATACTATGTGATCACCCATAGTCAACCTATACATCGCATACTATGTTTTAACCATTAGCGAGGCCATGCATTGGGTATTATGTGTTAGGCCATAGTCAAGCTACTTATCGGATACTATATGTTAACCCATCGTCAAGCTATGCATCGGATAATACGTGTTAACCCATAGTCAATCTTTGCACCGGATACTATGTTTTAACCATTAGGCAAGCTATGCATTGGATATTATGTGTTAGTTTATAATCAACCTACTCATCGGATACTATGTGGCAACCTTTAGTCAAGCTATGCATAGCATACTATGTGTTACTTTATATCACGCTACTCATCAGATACTATGTGTAAACCATAGTCAAGCTATGCATAGGATATTATGTGTTAACTTATAGTCAAGCTACTCATCGGATACCAAGCGTTAACCTATTGTCAAGCTACTCATCGGATAATATGTGATAACACATTGTCAAGCTATGCTTTGGATACTATGTGTTAACCATTAGTCTAGCTATGCATCAGATACTATGTGTTAACTGGTAGCCAAACTATGCATTGGATATAATGTGTTAAATTATAATTTGTAGGCCCATGTAGGAAATCAGGTATATCGGCTTAGCATAGTATGTATGTAGGTTTACATGCGTATTTGTTTAACACACTATGTAGGTCTATTTAGAGTATATTCCTTGCTGACTTAACATAGTATATAAGCCGACACGACTTACTGCGACCGCATCCGAGGCGTCCGTGTGTTGCGTGTCCGTTGGGCGTAAGCATACAGAGCCCCTGCAATATGATAGGTCGATTCTCGCACAGACTCTCGACTATTTGAATTCAACGTAATTGTTTGTCGATATAAATGCGTGTAAGTTGGTCAGATAAACGTCGCGCAAGTTAGTTTTTCATTAGTTAGTAATTTGATCTGACTGATCATTTTTTGGTGATTTCATATATTATTATTATTATAAACAATCCCCAACCCCCGGGACGAACTCGCAACAACCCCCAAACCTACCCCCCCCCCCACATCTACCCAGTACCACCCCCAAACACAACACACACACACACACACACACACACACCACATCACACTTTGGGGTGAGTTAGGTTAGTACACTAGGCGACGCCATCTTCCAAAATTATCCCCCAATCCCCCGGGTGACTCCCAAAACTCACCCCACATATACCTCACAACCACCCCTAACACACAACACACTTAGGGGTGTGTTAGGTTAGGTGCCATCTGGGTGAATTAGGTTTGAACGGCATCTTGTGCCATTTGTGCCAAAGTTTCCTCCTTTCTACTTATATGTATAGAATGGACATTGTACAGAATATGTAGGCCGAGACGTGTTTGCTGACACAAGGTCGTTTTCCCATATTATATCAAAGCTTTTAGATTTTTAGAAAGGGTTTTCTACTATTGTCAGGTTTACTTATGTCTCAAACTTTAATGGAAACCTGTTCAGGAAAACCCCAACGGTAGACCAAGCAGGAACACTGGGGGAGGGTTCTGATAGGTAGAGGTATTAACTCATAAACACCTGGTTGGAGAGACTATGGGCTAGGGGGCATGGCTCTTATTCTGCTCCTTTCACGAAACTAGAATAGACTTGTTACAAATAATAGTAGGTAAATCAAATAATTTAGGTTTATTTGTCTCTAAATAATTTACAAATCTCATCAAAAACGAAATAACTTCTTACCACCTATACAAACTCAAATTCTAAAGGTATGAGGTTAGAAAACCTAATAAAACAACTACATACTTTAAACTGTACCTATTAAACATGTGTAGCATACTAAATAGATCAATTATACTGTTATAGCATATCTCTACTATAATCTTAGTAGCATTTAGCAAACATATGCAATGAAATTTTCATACGTATTTCTAACCACAATAATATTGTAAAAAAAACAGTACTTGTAAAATAATAAACCTCTACCGTGGAATGTAAATCAGTTATATACCTGTATTTACGTTGCCTACAGATTTGTGCGTTATTCTACTACAGAAACGTAATTTCTCACTATAAATTCCGTTTTATAGCTTCGTTTAACAAAGGCGAACGCGATATTTACGACCGAGTATGCAAGTGCTGCCGTGGCCTATCCTATACGTAAGAATTACATATTCATTCCCGTTGTATTACTATGGACATCCAGCTCCGTATATTTCGACAGCACTCTCACAGCTTAGGTTTTACGGGAACAATTTCTCCAACTTAAGAGATGTTTTATTTTATAGATACATAATTTTATTTTACAGGATCGAAGGCTTAGGTAGAATGACATACAGTTTTAATATTTCAAAAAATTCCCTAATCCCATGTAACCTATAAAAATATAGTGTAATGCAACTAATTAAAATTCTTATATTTATTGCAAAACATTTAAAAATTAATCAAATTTGTATTACCTGGAAAAGTAAACATTGCAGCCTAAGAGGGGAGTAATAGGCTTCTGGAAACTAACGCATTTCTCTGTTGAAATTTAATAATAAATTTGAATATTTTGAAATGTCTATAGAAGAATTTTAAAGATAATTATAATTTTTCTGACAATATATTTCGTTGTTTCCTTTTTTTTTAAATTTGAATATCGAATATTTTATGTTAAATCAAACGTGCAAAGATTTGTAAGATGTCTACTAATATTGTAAAGACTGTTCATTACATTTACCACATTGTTTTATTTCATAAAGATGTTTTACTTTGTAAAAACTACTGTTCTGATTAAATAAACAAAGATAAAAATAGTACAAAGTATAATAATGAGTTTAAGATATAGATTTGCATATTTGGTACCTATCATTCTTCCATGGACCTAGCCTCCACTACGTATTAAATCCTGGATGCGATTCTAAAATGAGATAACTGCACGGTTTTCAGCAAAAGCAATTTTCTATTTAAATGAGAGTATTGTGTATTAATCTCTCAATGTGTGTTTGACGCGCATGCTAACGTCACGTCGGTGTCGCTCCACATACATGGTCCCTCCTCATAAAGCCTGCGGATGAGTTTCTGCGGATATTTTCTATTTAATAAATCAAAAAAATCATCTTATAATTTCAGACTTACTGAATTATTACAGCGAAAATTAGTTTCAAACAACTAAAACAATGAATCGAAATCTCCTGTTCCACTCAAATAAATAGGGTTATCCACCACTGAGAAATAAATAAAGAGTTGTTTGAAATACCGTTATATTTATATGCTTTTAAAACATTACTATGAGTTGATAAGATGTGTTAGATTCTATAATAGACCCATAATATAATGTGACACTTTTTTATAAGTAAAATTAACAGAGATTAAATAGTATATTACATGTGTGCACAGTTAACAACTTATCCAAACCCAGAATATAAGATATTATTAAATAATAACATATACATAAATTCGTATGGATTGATATATTATTTACATATCGGTCATCAAGTCTTTTAGAATTTATAACTACAACAAAGTTACAAAACAAACTGAAGTAACTACAGAGCTTTTTAGAGCAGACCAAATCCCTGCACACCAAAAACTGTGACGCATAAAACAGTGTTGTTCCTCAAACTATTGGCGTCCTTAACAACTAATAATCCATAGGAGACGTAAAAATTTTATTTTGATTTAAATTAAATGCTATCATGAATGTAAAAGTAAATAATATAAGAAATTAGTTTAATATTTATAATAGATAGCATAGATACGTTACAATAAAGAGCATAAATGTCTTATCAACTTTTATTCTGACTTCATTGTAACAATTATTCAACTGAATTCATTTATTTATTATCATAATAATCTATAGGAATAGTTATCTTTATTCTGGAACAAATTCTGATAATTTTATAATAAAAAACGCTAAACAGCAACTGACGTTATTTCTTAATGTTTACCATTTTAGTAGATAATTATTGAAGTTACAGTGCGATTTTGTTATTTATTATAAAGTTAATTTTGTATCGACATATGTTTTTTATTACAGTTGATATTTGTTTTTCTAATTTGATGATTTTGTATTTTTAATATTTTTTACCTAGATAATATTTTCAGGTACACTTTATGTTTCAGACCAGACGTGTTTTATGTTTGCAAAATGTTCCCGAGTATAGATTTACATTTAGTTTGACCTAAAAATACTTCGTATTTATTACTAACTCTTTTAAATCCAAGTACCCCCTGTTAACACTCTGTGTTTACTTTAGATCAAATAAATAAAGTAAGGTTTTATGTGAAATTATATTATATTCAGAATGAGTGGAAGACTAGAGTTATATAGTTAGTTGGAAGAATATAGTTAGTCTAATATTTAGGATTACCTTTACTATAAGGCCCTGATCGTAACACACAAGTTTTCTAGAACAGTTATTACAGATTTTACTAGCAATGCTACTCCATTTCGCCATATTTCCCGTATCAGGAAATCATTACGTCCTTCTTATCCCATCTAATTTCGTTTACCCTCCATTTTCTTATTACAACGCGATATTTATGACCCCAAGTTGAGGGTAGGGCAATGCCTGGCAAGTGCGTTTGTAGAAGTTACGTTATGATCATTCCTTTTATGCTTTACCAGGGTGATTATGTATCTGTCTTTAAATTATCTCCATATTTCAAAACCAAATCCTTTAATGTGTTAGCAATAATATTTATAGGGATGAATCATCTTAAAACTACAAATCTAAAACTAGCAAATGACAAAGTAATGATGTACTAAATAAGTAGAAGTGACGTAAAATTAAAATAAAAATACGTGTAAGAAATGTAACTTTTAAAGTAACTGCTACATCTCCGTATTAAAGCCACTTACAATAACACCAATTTCACTAACACAATCCCGTATAAAACGGATTTTAACCTGAATTAGGTAGCTATAATCGAATCAGTAAACTATCCCAAGTAATATTTTCAGAAGGTAGAACTGAGATTCTATAACTCTAAAATTTATATAACATATTATTATTTTGTCATTACGATTTTATTGAAAAAAATAGGTTAAAAATTAGGTTATACAGATATATTAGGAGTTATCCATATTCAATATACCAACGATTATAAACGAAAAATAATTGCTTTATCTTCTTTATTTCTGTGCCGATATTTGTAAGGTAGATGTTATGATTACTGCAAAGGAGACAGGATAAATTTCCATGTGTAAATGTTACTCGACGAAGTTATTCTAACCTGCATTATGCCTTAACATTTCTTTCTTCGTTCATTTCTTCTTCGTCTTCTTCGATGAATCCTTCTTTTTATTACTATCCGGTTAGCCTTCCCTTTTCTACCATGTTCTTTTATCCTGTTACTGTGCTTCTTCTTCATCGACTCCTTATTATTCTTTTTCGCCTGTATAATCATTTTTCATGTCTCCCAGTTCATCATTTTAATGACCTATTTCTTATAATTCATTGTCCTTATTGTTTCTTCTTCTCTTTTTTGGCTTAAGCAATAAGCTTTTCAAATAAAAAAAAACTCAGTTTTGTCAACAGACACCGTTAGTTGTCACTATAACGATGAAGAACACACTTCTGCCGGGCAGTCCCACTCAATTCCACTATGGACATGAAGAACTCCCTTCTGTCGGCCTGTGCCACTGACTGCCTCTATGGAAATGAAAAACTCACTTCTATTCGCCAGTCCCGCCGACTGCCTCTATGGAAATGAAGAACACACTTATGTTGGCCAGTACTACTTACTGTCTCTATGGAAATGAAAAACTCACTTCTGTCCACCAGTCCCGCCGACTGCCTCTATGGAAATGAAGAACTCCCTTCTGTCGGCCTGTGCCACTGACTGCCTCTATGGAAATGAAAAACTCACTTCTATTCGCCAGTCCCGCCGACTGCCTCTATGGAAATGAAGAACACACTTATGTTGGCCAGTACTACTTACTGTCTCTATGGAAATGAAAAACTCACTTCTGTCCACCAGTCCCGCCGACTGCCTCTATGGAAATGAAGAACTCACTTCTGTTGGCCAGTCCCATTGACTGTCTCTATGGAAATGAAAAACTCACTTCTATCCGCCAGTCCAGCCGACTGCCTCTATGGAAATGAAGAACACACTTTTGTCGGCCAGTATTACTTACTGTCTCTATGGAAATGAAGAACTCACTTCTGTCGGACAGACCTGACGACTCCCACTTTACAAATGAACCATTGACAGGCCATGAGTGTTGACCAGTTCCACTGACAGCAATTTGTATTTTATATGGGATTTTTTCTGTATTTAGATTTTAAATATCATGCATCTAAAATTAAAATATTAAATAAATAAAAATGGCAAAGAGTTTAAACTGAATTTCATAGGCGATGTATGAAACTGTAATTTATATCTATATTTTTTTATTCTATAGTTTATTTAATTCATTACAATAGAAAGTCCGCGTTTGAATATTGAACTGACCCAAACGAAGCGTTGGACGTGAGAAAATATATTCATGTCACATGATTCAATAATTGAAAACGTAATTTTAAAATTTAATAAAAAATATTGCCGAGAAGATGTAGATGGATGGACACTCGTCAGCAACGCCCAGATTGACTAAATTTAGAAGTGGGGAAAGTTTTACTCAATTCAATGTGGAAAATGTTCTCTGTGAAAATCTCTAATATCTCATTGGTGTGGGCCAACTTAATTAGAAAACTTGCAGGGTTAAATTAAAACCTTGGCTTCGATCTCTTCTCGTAGGCTAGGGGGAAATATTCTGATTAAACTCAGATTTAGTAAGTAAATGCACTGGCAAGTACGTTTTCCGTTCTTGGGAAGAGCTTAATTACATCTTCATTTTAAAATTTAACTTTAAATCTGCCTTTTAAAATTATTTTAAACGGTTTTTCCTGTATAACTATTTATCACTGGGTACCTACATCTTTATTATTAATGTAGTTTAAAGGCATTAATATTCCTGGCACCTGTTCAAAAGGTTTTCGTGTTACACTATCCTTAAATAAACTGTTTACCGCTTCGTACAATTTACGTGACTAGCTAGATATTAACACAACCTGTCTTGTGGGTTTTCCTGTAAACATAGAGCAGTGGTTATTTTACAAATGTGTGGCTATTCAAGAGAAAAGGTGGTCATATGAAAACAAAGGTAAAATTTATTCTCGGGAGAGGTTTCCACACGGCCAAAGCCAAATTGCTTAAACACAGAAAATGACCCTAAACCACAAAAACAAATTGTACAAGCCTTGAGTGAAAGTAAGTATACTATACGTTTTAGGCTATGATAAGTTTCTGAGCGTCATATTGTATTCCGTGTTCTGCGGTTTTTAAACTTCATTTCTCACACGTTTTGTGATTCTACGTACCTTGTAGGATAGGTCAGGTTGATATGAACAGACAAAGTATTTCTCAAACTGTATTTTCTGCGCTTTGGTTTTTTATTTACCTTGTAGGTAAGGTTAGAAGGGAAATGAAAATTATATTCTAATCTTCGTTTCTCCCATATTGGTTTTTACTTACGTAATGGCCTAAACACTAACTTGAAGTTTTGGACAATTTGACACTTGTTACCAGATTTCTAGTAATTATAATTGCTCTTCTTTTTCTCGAAAAGGATCCTAAATAGTTTATCTCTTTAACAGCGTTTGTCCTTATCAAAACGTTTTCAGATTCACAATCTCGAATATCTCTTCACTTCAGAAATAAACAAAATATGAATGTTATTTCATTCCTACATTTTATACAATTCAGTTGTCAGTTATATCCTAATTTAATACAACAACTAGTCTATAAGTTTAAACGTATCCCAATACTTTATCTATAGTTCCCGTGTATTAAACTCAACCGTAAACCATATAGCAATACATTTCTTCCCCTAAAGTAAGTTCTCAAAAGTATAAGGATAAAATAAAAACTTTACCCTACAACCTACAATTAAAACATCATAGTTATTCACTCTAGAATAGCTCAAAAAACTAAGGAACCCAAGATAAAACAGAGTCATATTGAGTTATTTATCATTTATAAACAGTTACAGTTAAACAAATCTTTCGTAAGTTAAATTTATACACATTCTACATTCTATACAATAATTATTCAACTTTTGTGGGTTTGCGATGATTAAAGAAAATAATAAACAGAGTGTGGCACAAGGTGAGTGCTGATATAAGTGACTACTCCTTATCGAGCGTTATAAATATGTGTAAGTAAATAAAACTGTATGTGCGCTTAGTATTTAGTTATTAATAATAATTTTATAATATAATAAAATCACACAAAATCATTTAAGTTCTTTAAAATTTAAAAATAATATTTATTTTTAATTTTTTTTTGTTTTTGTTTAATTTTTAAAATTTGTTCAAATATAATAGTAATAATCATTTATATAACGTAATTATTTATTGTTCATTTACATTCTCATTATTATCTTGTGTTTCTGATATAATTACTTCATTTTGATTATCATTGTATTCTAAAAATGAAACTATTGGCTTATGATAACTAAAATATGAAATGAAACTCTTTGAATAAAAATTTGCTATATATGTTTTTAAATACACCATCTATTGTTGTTTCATATATAGTTGTACTTATGTTTTTATCATTTGATATTGTTAAATCTATTTTATCTTTCAAAACGTTTACAAATGGATTTGAGGTATCTTCGGCAGCGTTTAGGTTAAAATCACCACTCAAAATCATTGGCATTCTGTGCCAATTTTCACCAAGAATTTTAGAACTTTATTCTGTATATATCAACAAGTTTCTATGTAAAAATTTAATTATTTCTTGTACACTATTCTTTGGTGAAATATAAACGGTTACAAATAAAATTGTTTATCCATTTTCATTATTACAATGAGCTACACAGTTTCCCCCTATTTCAGAAGCGTGTATACCCAAGGCTGGAGTATGTCTTAAATGAATGTCCATATTTGCACCGTATCGTTCGCATTGGGGTAAATGGCCACTCCTGCAGCTCGAAATTGTGATCTTTTGAAATGTACAATGCAATTGAAATCGGGAATGTCTAAAGGTTCTTCATTGCTCATATGAGTTTCTGACAATAATAAAACAGTTGAATTTTTTACAATAGTATCACCAAGACTCAGTTTGTGTGACAGCAAGCATTTACAATTAAATGAAAATATTCATAGTCACGATCTTTGGGTTTTGAAATCTATTAAAGTTTTACTTATAGTTACTAGCTGATTTTAGTGAGAGTCATTTGAATTCTTCTTGCAATGATTTTACAGATGTTCAGTTTCTCCTGCTGTGATAAAAAATATTGTTATTATTTCTTTTTACAGTACATAATCCTTCTATGTTTGTGACTCTTGAAAAACCTACTCATACTAATTCTAGAGAATGACTTTTGTTTACATACTCATTCATAAAAAATGTATTTAAGATTAAAATGTATATTGTTATGTGTGTAAACTCTAGTGGCGTTGTAAAGGTCGTTGATTTTAGTTGCGTGGTTTGAATTATCTATTGAGAGTGTAGTGTGTGAAGTAGGATATTTTGTAGCTGTATTTTCCTAGTATGTTGATTATATTATGGGTATTGCATGATCTTTATGGTATTCATAAGTATTTTATGGGATTATGTTGTATGTTTGTATTTGGGTTATTGAGTTTGTTTTTTAGGCGGTTGTATAATTTGTCAAACATTGTTGTGTTGTAACCATTAGTTTGTAGTATATGTAGTATGGTGTTTAATTCTTGGTAGTGTTCTTCTTTGTCTAAGGGTGTTTTAAAGAAGGCGATATATCACTGCGTTGTAAGCGGATAGTTTATCTTGGTGTGGGTAGTTTGAGGAGATGTGTATGTTAGTATAGGTACTGGTTGGTTTTCTGTATATGTTGAATTTATGTGTTTGTTTATCTGTACGTTTAATTGTATGATCTAGGAAGGTGAGAGAGTTTTGTTGTTCTCTTTCGATGGAACATGTTAGTTTTGGGTGTATGGAATTTAAGTGTTTTAAAAATGTGTTCTCGGTGTGTGTTACCTTTGTATGATGTCGTCAACGTATCTATACCAGTAAATTATGTTTCCTGAGTATTTATTGTTGCGTAAAATGTGGTTTTGTTCAATATGGTGTATGAACATTTTTGCTAAGATGCTAGCTATGCGGGAGCCCATAGGTAGGCCATCTTTTTGGTTGTAGAAGATGTTATTGTAGGTGAAGTAATTTTGAGGTGTGATTAATTTTGTAAGGTGGATGATTTTATCAATGTGTGTTGTTTGTATAAGCGTGTTTTTGAGGATTTTGATGGAACGCTGAAGTGTTTCTGGAATGGGGGTGTTGGTATATAGATTTGATATATATATCGAATGAGACTAAAGTGGAATTGTGTGGGATATTTACGTTTTTTATTTAGTCTCTTATATTTAAGCTATTATTCATGCTACAATGATGATTAAATTTTATAGTTTTGTTGAGAAATTTAGCTAAATATGGGACGAGGTGCTTGTGTAACTGATTAGTGGACGAATTGAGACTTCTGTTTTGTAAAGTTTGGGCAGGGCTTGAAGCATCAGATCGTCAATGTTTTGAACTATTAACAACTTTAAATAGTAAATAGTCTCATATTTTAAAAATAAAATTTGGAAGGTGATCAAAGGGGCTCCTTCATTGTTCTCCCTTCTTCCCTCGTTGCAGTTGAAATTGAGTTTAAATGCTTACAGCAAAGGTGGTACTTTTAATAGTGTGAGTAAAACTAGTGGAACTTCTGGGTGTAATGACGTCATTGCAAACTTATAACTTATCAGACGACTTTTACAGTGACTCAGGTTGTGTAAGCTCTGACTGAAATCTCGAAGAGCATTCTATGTCTCAACTAATAGTGTAAGAGCTAACGTATGGCGAAGACACATATCACTCATGTTTTTGTGACACTAGAAGCAAAATTGTTTTACAGAAATAATACCAAGCACTGTGGGGCTGTCGGGGATTGAGGGACACATTAAATGAGTCGTTACAAAATCCATTTTGCACTCATTTATGGTAGCAACTGCGTATACAAAGTCATTTTGAAAAGTAAAATGTGTGTTTATGTGTGTGTTTGTGTATTAGTGTTTATTCCACCCAATTCTACAACTCCCGACCCAATTTTCTATCTCTCCTTATATGTATATTCATATATCTCCCCACTCCTGCGGTCGTCATACTTTATAATACCTGTTGTTACACTGTTTCATATGTTCTATCATTTACTACATTATTTTGCCTTACATTATTACACTTAGCACACCTATTGCAATTCTAACTTCTTTGTTTCTTTGTCTAATTGTTTTATATGTCCTGTCGATCGTAATTTTTTGATTTGAGTACTTATTCTTAATGTTAACATAGTCTAACAACGTTCATCTTATAGTATCAGGTCCTAACTTCACTATATCGGTAAGATATCAATAATTAATTTTTTTTAATATTCCGAACAATTCAATAATGGTATAAAATAAGTTTTCTCTTTTTACTCTCCTTTCAGCACATTTTTTGTTAATCCTTTGACTCCTTACTACTATGAGTATATAAGCAATACTAATTTCAGTTGGTAACATTGTTTAACGAATTCCGCCTTAAGATCGACAGGTTAATTAACTTTAACTTTCAATACCTAATATTTTAACACATATTTTCTTGATCCCTTGTGTTTTAATTTTAAAAATAGAGTTATACATTTTAAATGAAATTACATTGTTTTGAGAATGTATGAATCAAATAGTATCACTTATTGAAAAGCAACTCCGTATGTTCTCCCAATGGGAGAGTTAAGAAAATACTCGCAAGTAAATAATCGGTGTAAAATAAAATGAGAAGACTATGTTTGCATGCTAATACAAATTTGTGTATACTAATATTTTATTTGTGTCAATTAATTGTTTTTACTAAAAGAATGATTTCTCAACGTAATTTTGCCTGCCATTCAAGAAAGAGGAATTGAAGCGTACTGACTGTAACAACCCTCTGAGCTACTTCATAAGGATGGAAATGGTTCAAAGGCAACAACACAATAAATGTAAAAGGTTGATTGGCTTTGTTCTTTGTTCTAACAATCATGAACGGTTTCCAAACTGAAATCGTAGCCAGAATATGTTTCGCGCAATATGTCTCCAGACTTCTTTTACAAAAACATTGCTATGAATGAAACAAAAATCACTGTATAAGAAAAGTGAATTTAATATTTTAATATATTAAGCACTTCTTTTGTTCTAATATTTATTACTCGAGAGTGGAAAATATTTTGGAGTAATATTTACAGTATATTTGTAAGCGGCCTTATTTCGAATGTCCTTTATTCAAGGAAGGTGTTCGTGAAGGTATTACTTATCTATTACTACACATTTTAAGGTTGTAACGGTTCTTAGTTCTACGTCACAGGGCAGACATAATGATAATTACTGTCTGTCTGTAACGCTCTTTTTATCTTGAAGGTAGAACTAGGTTACTTAAGTAAAATAAGTATTGAATATTTTAAAATACAAAGTTAAACCATTTAAACTAGCAGAGTCTCATTAAATTAATATTTAAAGGCTTATTAAATTGAGATGTATGGGATTTGTGTGCTCGTTAAATAATTGCTCTTTTAACTTCAATTAAAGCAAATTACACATATTTTATTTAACCAAAAAATAATATAAATTAAAATCATAATACATATTTCTTAGACATTGCTTTAGTTACTGATTAGTGAACATTTAATATTTGACTTATGAGGAATTTTTAAGTATTGACAATCAATGGCGGAAATGGCCCTGTATTCGAGTTTGCTTACTTGCTCTTTTCATAATTAAATCTTACAATTTAAACTGAAAACAAGTGCACTAAATGATGCATAAATTATATTTATATACGTGTTGAAAAGTTTAAAGTTTATTAATTTTGTGTTAAACTGTTTAAGCATTTAAATTTTGTAATAATTCACTAAAGTTTCAATTCGTTCAATTAGCTGTTTTAACAAGTTGTAGCCTCGCATCCTTCTATTGGAAAAATCTTACAAGATTCCCTTCAGTAACTCAGCGTTCCATCTTCGTACTGGGCTACGTACGCTGTCTTCTACATTATGATTATAACAAATTAAAAAAATGACTGCCACATTAAAAATGGAAAACTAAAAGTTTCCTCGCTCTTTGAGACGTCCGTTGCCTTCTACATTTTGGCAAAAAGAGGATTAAATTATCGTTGCAAGCAGCCCTCCTAGCTACCGCGCATCGGGTGGGCGCATACATAGTTTAATCTAAAATGGAGGAATTAGTCGAGATCTGGAAGTCAAGAATGCAAGGAAATTGAAAATCGTACAAGTTGGAAGGATATAAATGCGTGACACTCGGCCGACGTAGATGGAAGGAATGCCTCCGTTAATCTTCGAAACTAAGTTAGACCTACTTCATAGTTATTTCGAAATTTTGACAATTTTGGCCGTCCCTATCTGAGGGTATAAGTATGTTAGTTGTTAAACCCAGAGTTTCTATTCACAGGGCAAATATCTATATTTGAGTCGTATGCTGCACACCTGAAAACACCCAGCTGAAAACACATGTTATACTTCGACCCACCTTACCTCATAACGATAGCAAGCTAAATGACGTAACAAGGCAGATCGGGTAAACAAATGGGTCTACCCTGCATTACCTTTCTAATCACAGACACCTGTGAACTCACGATTTGAGGATTTATATTTCTAGGCCTTTTTTAACAAAAAATAATACTACCAGTATGCTAGCTGAAATTTTAAATGAATACCTAATAGTGTCGTATAACAGTATCCTAATGTATCAAAGTTGTGCTACATTTATATCACGTTTTAAAGTGGTGAAACTGCAATAGTTTTTATAATTTGGATTATTGAATAAACTGGAGCTTTCAACTAATTTAACTTACATTTTAATGACTCAAAGATATGTTCCTGCGTAAATTATAATGTCTTTCCATATTTTTACAAAAAATATACATTATGCTTGAAGACATTAAATTACAAATAAATTTATTCAAGTATTTAAAATTTCTTAATTATTGATAAAGTTCCTACTTTCTCCTTTGGTGTAATCTATAGTTTTGTTTCTGCTAATCTTAAATGGTTAATGGATATACGTGAACAGGCAGTAATTGCTTTGTTAAATATGAAAGATGACACTTTTGACAGATCCCTCCCATCACAACACTCGGAAATAAACATAGCTTTTTTGGAAATGGCAAAACCAGTGTTATTTCCAACATCAACTTCCAGCGTCAATCTTCAACACTAGGATCGTCAGGAGGATTCTTCCGGTTCTTAGACCCAAACATGTTTGATATTGATTCGTTTTCAATAAATGTACTGAAACCATTAACCAACCTTCGAGTCTAGCTTTACAAGTGGTTTTATTAAAACGGGGTAACATAAGATCATTTCTAACTTCCACAACTCAGAAGCCTATAGTTTTTTCCCAAAGACCCTCCCCCGTCTTCGGCAGAGAAAGCTGAGATTTGAGTATTAGTACCTTTCTTATTAGCTTTCCAAGGATTCTCACGTTAGCTTTAAATGAGACACCTTAGTGCCTTCAAATCTTAGATTTAAATTTGTCTTCAGAGTAAAGCACTTCATAAACGCAATCTTTATTTGTGAATGTAATTATGTTAGAAACGGTAGAAAGAATCTAGCTCCTTGATAATTGTGTAGATCTTAACAGAAACCTAAAATATAATAAAAATGTTCCCTTATTTCCTACTCGGCAATATATAAGTCTAAGATAACCCTAGAGCTTTATGATATGAGCATAACTATCATTTACAAAGTTTATAGGAAACTTTGAGGATACATCCTCTATGTTTTTCAACGGTACATCCTCTATGATTGTTATCGCTAGCATCAGGTAGGGAAGGACTATGAATATAAGTAGGATTATGGAAGGTCCAATATACAGCCGATATAAATGTTGCGACGTGCGCAGGGTATAGTACCTAAAGTATACCTTTATTATACCAGTGCAGGTGGCTAAAATAAGTATCTATCCTTCTTATCCTAACACCTACTTACAAGAATATGGTCAAAGAAGGGTGTAGAGAAATAAGCCTAGATAGAGGTGAAGATAGGTCATAATGAACTCCTTGCTGGTAATAAAGTACTAGTGACATTGAGAAACTAGGTGATTATGTAAAGATGGTCATTGAAATTAAGTCGACCTTAATCACTGGGGTAGAGAGATAGGGTTAGTCTACTCAGTACTCAGGCAATGTAGAATAAGTTATTTAAGACAATATAAAATGTAATTAATAATTAATTTTTTATATTCAAGAGAAATATTAAGATTTCCACAATGTATTTTATCTTGAACTTTTTTCATAAGCATTTGTTTTCATAGGACTGCAGAGAAGCTATTTGTTTTAATGAAATATTTAGACTCAAATCTATTACAGTTGTAACCTTATATTAATACAAATTGTTTTATATTTACACAAAACAATTTATCCATATAACTTTTAAAAAACTACAAAAGAATATTTTTACTTTTCATAATCTTTGTAAGAACATTTTACCAAATTTCTATGCTATCAACTATTTTTATTATTATAGTTATAAAAAATTAAGGACTCACTATAGTCGCGTCTTATCATTGTTACCAGTTTTTTATATATTAGGGCTTACTGCTTATGGTTTATCTAAAATATTATTACCAAGCATAGATTTAATTTATTTTCTTATGTGTGTAATTTTCTACTTCAGTAAATAATTTTCTAGTTATTGGTCGTTCCTTGAATTTCAAATTTCATAGCATTTATTTCATTTTTTATTCGGTATATATACTATTTTAAATGTCTTTCTTAATATCACGTGTTTAGGTTCGTTTCAACCCCTTGTTCTATAATACCCCTTTGGGTGGTAAATGTATATCTCCTTTAACATCCTACAATTTGTTTACAAGACGCAAACGTTTTCTATTTGATTCACTTGATTATTGCTCTGCCTGACGATTGTTCTGCCTAGTACAACACAGGTATGGGTGTTGTTTAATTTTTTACTTGAAGAACGTATGATGACGTATTAACACTTTACTAACCTGAACTTTAATTAGTGATAACACTACGATCCTTATTCTATCACTGTACCAAAATTATTTTAAGGTTCATATGAGAAAGTCTCTATTTTTTTATAATTACAATGATTACAAATAATGTGGCCAGCCAGTCCTGCAAATATCATATTTAAATCATATTCAATGAAAACCTTAACTATTAAATTTCTTTTTCGTTTAGAAATATAATTAGTCAATTTATATGCCCTACCAAATTTTCCCTCATCGTATCGTCCATATTGCATTAAACGATTAAATTCCTTTATCCTAAGCCAAAATGTATATTGGACAACATGAAATTTCGATTTCTACAAAACTAGCAAGGTATTACCTTAGGGTTAGAATTTCTGTTTTAACCATGATATCAACATCAGAATAAATGTATCATACCACAATTAATATATATTATGCCACCTATAATTAAGGAAATGCAACCTACATGTTATAAGCCAAAATATATTATTATTTAAAAGTTGTTTGTATCCTATACACCTATTTAAACCCAATATTAATAGTAACATAGATTTATTCTACAGAGTTAATGTTTATCCTGGACTATAACTAATAAAATGTTTATTTATCTGTGTAAAAATAAAGTTATCTGTGTAATAAAGCTACATTTGAATTTATATTTTGAAATATTTACTCTTATTACAGGTAAACTGTTGTACAGAAAGCCAATTTTGAAAACTAAACAATTATACTTTATTAGTGTAAGAGAAATTCATCTCTCTTTTGCAATTTTATTTTTGTAAAAACATTTGAGTTTTAGTTATTATTGTTCAAAATAATGTCTTGGTTTAGAAAAAAATCTATTGTTTATAAAGCCTTGAGCCAATTTCCAGTTGCCATGTGGCGTCATCGTCTTTGGGAAGTCAAATATTTCCCTGTAAATTATTTGTATTTCTTTTTTCTTTTTTTAGTGAGTTTTATATTTCAAATTCTTCAATTGTTTTACAAAGCTACCATGATTGATGGCGTCTTCTAATGCTTAAAGTTCGGCGACTTAGATGTTTGACGCTCTTGACTAACTATACTATTGTTGAGATAGGTTGTTTTCTTAGATATTTGGGCATAAAACTCAAATATCTAAAACACCTTCAAATCACATTCCGCATTTTAGGTGATTCCTTATTCCGCGTTTGCTATAATTTTCTTAGCACAAACAAAACACTTTTCAGAGTTTCAAAAGCTTAGTTAAAACTACCTCTCAGCAACGCTATAAAAATCTTCGGTTTATTTGAAATGCCTCGTGGTCTCTGATCCTACATTTACGATCTGTGTAGTTACGATATACTACAATTACAGTAGGGTTGTTCCAACAACCAGTTTGTATTTAATCTCTACGCTAATCTATTTAGTTTTTCTTCATTGATGTTTCCTGAACCTTAGTAACAGCAAGTAATTTTACGAGTGCATTGACTAGATTTTCAAAGTTTGTTCTAATAATTTTCTCGTTTATATATGTCAAGATTTACTTATTTCCCTTTTCTAATCTTCTGTAGTTAGCGGATAACTGCGCGGTTAGTCCTATGTCACAAGAATGAATAATCACTTTTATTTCTGGAATGAATACATTCGGTAAGAGTTGTTAACTATGAAATCTGTTCTGAGGCTATTATTTGTTCTATCTTTTGTCCCTAGAGAGCGAGGCAGTCTGTACGACCTCTCTTTTCAAATTTATGTTATTTTCTCAGATTTCAATCCTATATAAAATTGTATTTCATTAAATTTAAATTAGAATTATTCTTATTTTGTTAGTTGTTCTTTTTTACTCAGGTTTAGTCTATTTATTTTATTACTTAAAATATATACTTCACTTTGGCCTAAGTCTCAGTTTCATACTATTACTTAATTGCCATAATATTATCTAATTATCAATTTGGCCTTTGTAGTATAATATAATGTAATATAACTATATTGCAATTATATGTATATATATATATATATATATATATATATATATATATATATTAAATATTTTAATAGGTTTTCTTGTAATATAGTAATTAAATTTAAAACATTTCAAAAACAATAATACTTTTAATGCATATATTATTCAAAGCTTTTCGCCGATAAATCAGCTTTACTGCCATTTTCTAACAGAGAGATAAAGGTAAATATAGGACAACTAGACGCAAATAATGTTAAATTTTATTCTTTAAAATGTCCTAAAAACGTCGATGAACAAATCATTTCGCTCTGTACTTTTTCAGCGGTATTGGTTCAATGTGAAAAAAAACTCCATCCGTTTATTAAAATCATTATAAATTCATTAAAATTTTTGTCGAGTTATAAAACATGTATATTCAAGTTTTTAATGGATTTAGAGTTTTCACTTTACTTCGAACCAACTGCCATAAATCTGTGTTTCTTTAATAACTGAAAGAAAAACATCCCTTACGAGTAATAAAATACTGAGTTTGTTCTTGTTAAATGAAGCGTTTAATTAATTTTTATATCTCGGTACAGTTTCTAATTATTTTCTTTTTGCAGTATAATTATCAAATATCGCTTGGTGATCTAGGATTGTGTGTGATACTGGAGCTCTCACACATTTACCTTTGGAAAGCAGTTTTAAGATAATTTACTGTCAATTCTGACACTGTAGTTTTACTTCGAATATGACTAAAGTAAAAACACAGATAAGCGATATAATCTGTAACTGAACATATGACATCAACAAAAATACAACAACCTTTCAAATAATCAAATCAAATTCAAAAATCTGTTGTTGAAACTGTACAACAAATTCAAACATGTTTGAATTTGTGGTAAGAGGTTGTTTTAATTAATATAAACATTTACGCCACATTTGCATCAAGTTTTTATCTATACAACATTTAAGTATATAATTCTTAAAGATATAAAATTAAAAAAATTATTACCCAAAAAACTTACAAATAAAAATTTAAAAAACAGAACTTAAAATAAGTTATTTACAAGGTAAGTTATATTGTTATTTGGCAAAATAAATAATATACTAAAATATTTAAAAAAACCAATTCATAACAAATTTTCCAAAACGTTTATTGTGATTGTCTAACCAAACTGTTACTTTTCAGAAAAAAATACTTTTGCCAGCTTTTCATATTATTGATTAGTTTAATTACATAGTATGAATTTCTAAACTATATTTATTGCATTATTTCAAATAGTGTAATCAATGTCTTAAGAACAAGAAATCATCATATGCTGTCCTGGATGTACTATTGTACATATACTACTGTACATTTACTATTGTGGTTGTACCCTATAGAGTCAATGTCTTATAAGTCGTTGCCCGTGTCTAATGTTACAGTGTCTTGAGTATTGTATTACGGTTGGAAAACTTCGACAAAATGAACCGTGGAACGTAATCTACGAAATACATTCAAGTTAATGCTTGCCTGTCCCTAAACATATAAAAGGAAATGTTATCAGTTTAGATGTCCTGCAAAAGTGTTGTACGCCTTGAAAAGGTACACGCTAGATGTAGAAATAATTTTGCCATATTGATTTCCTTCAACTACAAAAACAAATTTCCCAGAGGCATGTAATTTAGTGCGAGAGGGGTTTCTTTAGTCCTCTAAAACTTTAAATGGAAAAAATTGCTTGATATCCGATTCCAAATCCACTCTAGACAATAGATATCCTTTAATACTTAAGTGTGTAAATTATTTGAATCACTTCCGTAGAAACATTACAATATGTTCTCCGTTAGGTCAAGTAAAAGTGTTTAACGGGTGACGTAATAGGTATTGTGACGAAGTTCCTTCAGCAGAAAGATGGTAGGACGTGAATGGATTCTGTAGCTAAGAACCCATATAAAAATGTTATTGTGGCTGTTGCTTTCATTTCAAACGTAAAAACGTTTGGTTTTATAATATTGAAAATTATTATTAACATAAGGAATTCACATTCTACCAATTTTACTCGATACAATTAGAATGGAAGGACATATAAATATTCATTAATAAATATAGTTAAACGAAATTCCATAGCTGCTATTTTATGTCAAAAAGATAATTTTAAATTTTGTACTTGCAAGCTATACACATATATAGAATATTATGAACTCTTTAAACCAACGTCTTAGAATTACTATTGTCTGAATATTAAACAGAGTACTACCTCTTGAAAATGCTGACAATGAATGTCGGGGAAACTTATAACGATTTAATTAATATTATTCTTGTGATCAAAAAGTTGTAAACGTACATTACGGATGAGGTATAACATATGGAATGATATTCATTCTCCAATAATTTCGACAGCGCCTTTTATAACCGTACACGTTAATAAAAGTAATATCAGTCCAAACACATTTTTTGTCCAGCTGGATAGACGATATTAAAAGAACAGCTGGTCCGTCACGGATAGAAAGTCTTCATAGTTACATTACAGAAACATGCCGTAGCCAAAACTCATTTCCTGATTTGACCCGAGTTGATGACAAATACAACAAGAAAACTTTGTCCTCAGTTTAAACAAGGTTTCGATATGCTACAGTTGTTATCTTTTAACAAAGTTTTATTTAAATACTGCTATTTAAACTAAACCACTATTATTTTACAAAATATAACTGTATGAACAAAAACACTACGGAAACGTAAAGGTGTTTGCTAGAGCAAACAGAACATTTCATTATGAACACGTAAAACTATTTCCTTACTTTCACTTTCCTTTAATACGTGGAGAAGAACTGTTGAAAACGTTAACGATGAGAAATTCTAAAATAAATTTATTGTTTTAAAACATGAAATATTGAAATCAGCATCTTCGACTCTACGTAACATTGTGTCATCGAAAACATTTATTTCTGAAAGGAAGCCGTATTGTATCAATGATTTGGAACACATTGTTACTATGAATATCTATTTTAAGGTAAAAGTAAAAACAATGAACAATTTTGGGTTAATATTTTATAATGAAACTGTGAAGCGAAGGGAAGAGTTAAGTATATTTGAAAGTAATGCATTTTTAACTTACAATTGTTTAATAACTATTGCACCTTTAATTATAATTATTATTCTCTGTGTAATTATAGGTGGACAGCATATGGACGACCACCATATGTTTTCCCTTTAGCATATCAATTTTGCCATTTCGTTTCGCATATAAATAAATCTTCATCAATAAGATATTTTCCCGCTATTTCTATTTAGTTGTTCCATTGAAGTCTAAGACGCTCTTTCTTCTTATATTTCGTTTCCATTTCCAAACTCTCAGTCCCATTCTTGTCTCATTCTGTCTTCGTATATCTGTATACCAAAGTAGTTTTCGTCTTTATATTCCTTCATTTAATGTTGGGTTTTATTATATATCCTAATTTATAAAATACTTTATATATTTTTGAAGTTTATTTTCTTGTAGAAGTAGTAAGACTTATATATTAATCACAAAGGCAATTATACAAAGAAGATACTTTATCAACACGCCAACTCTCATCTCTCAGTGACGCTGTATATTCACTTCAGTTGATCCAAACCATTAAGTAATATTTTACTCGACTTTGTTGTAAGCGTTACAAGTGCCCTTATCTCTATGGTTTGGATACATTAATCCATAGGAGCAACGCCACCTTCTATACAACTTCTTTAAGGGGATGGATTTATAATAGTTGTAAAATTTACCAAAAATACCTTATCCGGCATGTTTCCTATCTTGAAGAAGTGCTTAATTCCATCTTATTGTGGAATTGTAAATATGCTAATACAAATTATTCATATAATGAGAAGGATACTAAATAACACATCATATATTAGTTGAAATGTCTAAACATATGCGTGTCTTCAGTGTGTTTGTATGTAAGTAAGTGTGTCATTATTATATTTTCAAACAGGTAAAGAATAAAAGATGACAAATTTTGTTAAATAATAATAAATCATACACCAGGAACTAGAAATAAAGTGAGAGCCAATTTTAACTAATTCATTCATTTATTCAGGTTGAAGGGTTGAGGTGAAGGGTACACGCTTGGTTTTACTCTGAGGATTTGAAAATATGCTAAATCATTCTTGGTTCTAAAAAATAATCATCATTACGGATTATTAGCCTTGTTTATAATTCTTTATTTTTTTTGTAAAATTCTTCTGTATAATTCTGTTAAAAATCTGGCTTTTCAAGATTTAGTTTTCTGTGTGATTAACAATGTCATTTATCAATTTTAACTCCTATTTGTATTAAGGGTTCAGTTTAAAAAATTACAAATTAATAGAATTATTGAAAAAGTTATTAGACTTACGAGGCTCTTTATAGTTGGAAGAAAAATAGGTAGATATATAAAATTATTCACCCCTTTTAAAAATCTTCAAAAACAAAAAAATACATATACTTTTTAAATTTACACTTTTTTTAAATTGTCGAAATAATTGCAATCAAACAGTTTTACAGAAGAATAATTAAAGAGTTTGCATTAAATATTTTCTATTAACAGTGTTTGTTTAGCGTTTACTAGTTTATTTGGGTTTTACAATTAAAACTACTTATAATGTTCTTGTTAGAGGAAACTAAAAAAAAATTTAAAAATTAAGTTTTATAAACATCGATAGTTAAATTTAATTTTTATAGGTTTCGAGTTATTTTCTTAATACAAAATACAGTGATTTAATCAGAAATAAACTCTGTCAATTTTATTTTCACTTATATAATTGCTGGGACAATGTTATCCATTCCTTGCGTTCTTTAACTAGGGTGCATTGTGCAAATTGAATGACAACCCCATCGGCTCTTCCTACCCGACTTCACCGACAAATACATCCTCTCTATGTAGCTTTGTTGTTCACACGGACAGCAGTTTGTTTTGAGACGTACCCTGAATAAATTGCACACTGTGTATTCAAAGCTGATGTGGGGTTTCAATATGCATCAGGATTACCGGTTTGCGTGTAATTGGAAATGGTAAAAATAAATTGAAGTAATAAAATCCCCATTGATGAAGTGATTTTAGTAGGTGGGAATTTTCTTATGAAAATAATATCCACGTTTATCACAGACCTTCCATTAAAATTACGTATTATAAGCTACTAACATTTATTTATGAAATAAATGTCTGACAATATCTGTATTACAAATGAGACTTGCTAAATGAAGTTTTAATAAAAGTTTGATTTGCAGAAATATTAGAACAATAGACCAATTGAAAATATTTGTTAAATATTTGACCATATAAAATTTGTATACATTATTTGTCTGGAGTAACGGCTAATAACTACTACATGTAGTTTATTACAGTGATGATTAGGTGAAAACTTACATTGCTTACCATATTAAATAAAACTACTTTTATTTAGAAAACTATGTAATACATTTACCAAATGTTTTATGATATAGATAATATTTTTTACAATCTTTTAAATCAGTGTCTATTCATATAAAATAAACATTTGTATGAGATTACTCTATAGGCATTTTTCTTCCCAGTCTTCCTGCATTGGGGGATAAAGTACAATGCACAAACACACTCACTATTGCTGCTGTGGGGTATAAAGTACAATGCACAAACACACTCAATCTTCCTGCAGTGGGGTATAAAGTACAATGCACAAACACACTCAGTCTTCCTGCAGTGGGGTATAAAGTACAATGCACAAACACACTCAGTCTTCCTGCAGTGGGGTACAAAGTACAATGCACAAACACACTCAGTCTTCTTGCAGTGGAGTATAAAGTACAATGCTCAAACACACTCACTCTTCCTGCAGTGGGGTATAAAGTACAATGCACAAACACACTCAGTCTTCCTGCAGTGGGGTATAAAGTACAATGCACAAACACACTCACTCTACCTGCAGTGGGGTATAAAGTGCAATGCACAAACACACTCAGTCTTACTGCAGTGGGGTATAAAGTACAATGCACAAACACACTCAGTCTTCCTGCAGTGGGGTATAAAGTACAATGCACAAACACCCTCACTCTTCCTGCAGTGGGGTATAAAGTACAATGAATAAACAAACTCAGTCTTCCTCCAGTGGGGTATAATGTACAATGCAAAAACACACTCAGTCTTCCTGCAGTGGGGTATAAAGTACAATGCACAAACACACTCACTCTTCCTGCAGTGGGGTATAAAGTACAATGAATAAACAAACTCAGTCTTCCTCCAGTGGGGTATAATGTACAATGCAAAAACACACTCACTCTATCTGCAGTGGGGTATAAAGTGCAATGCACAAACACACTCAGTCTTACTGCAGTGGGGTATAAAGTACAATGCACAAACACACTCAGTCTTCTTGCAGTGGGGTATAAAGTACAATGCACAAACACCCTCACTCTACCTGCAGTGGGGTATAAAGTGCAATGCACAAACACACTCAGTCTTCCTGCAGTGGGTTATAAAGGACAATGCACAAACACCCTCAATCTTCCTGCAGTGGGGTATAAAGTACAATGCACAAACACACTCAGTCTTCCTGCAGTGGGGTATAAAGTACAATGAATAAACACACTCAGTCTTCCTGCAGTGGGGTATAAAGTACAATGCACAGACACACTCACACTTCCTGCAGTGGGGTATAAAGTACAATGCACAAACACACTCAGTCTTCCTGCAGTGGGGTATAAAGTACAATGCACAAACAAACTCACTCTACCTGCAGTGGGGTATAAAGTACAATGCTCAAACACACTCAGTTTTCCTGCAGTGGGGTATAAAGTACAATGCACAAACACCCTCACTCTTCCTGCAGTGGGGTATAAAGTACAATGAATAAACACAATCAGTCTTCCTGTAGTGGGGTATACAGTACAATGCTCAAACACACTCACTCTTCCTGCAGTGGGGTATAAAGTACAATGCACAAACACACTAAGTCTTCCTGCAGTGGGGTATAAAGTACAATGCACAAACACCCTCACTCTACCTGCAGTGGGGTATTAAGTGCAATGCACAAACACACTCAATCTTCCTCCAGTGGGGTATAAATTACAATGCACATACACACTCAGTCTTCCTGCAGTGGGGTATAAAGTACAATACCCAAACTCAATCACTCTTCCTGCAGTGTTGTATAAAGTACAATGCACAAACACAGTCATTCTTCCTGCAGTGGGGTATAAAGTACAATGCACAAATACACTCAGTCTTCTTGCAGTGGGGTATAAAGTACAATGCACAAACACACTCAGTCTTCCTGCAGTGGGGTATAAAATACAATACCCAAACACTCCAACTCTTCCTGCAGTGGGGTATAAAAGTACAATGCACAAACAAACTCAGTCTTCCTGTAGTGGGGTATAAATTACAATGCACAAACACTCTCACTCTTCCTGCAGTGGGGTATAAAGTACAATGCACAAACACACTCAGTCTTCCTGCAGTGGGGTATAAAGTACAATGCTCAAACACACTCATTCTTCCTGCAGTGGGGTATAAAGTACAATGCACAAACACACTCAGTCTTCCTGCAGTGGGGTATAAAGTACAATGCACAAACACACTCACACTTCTTGCAGTGGGGTATAGAGTACAATGCACAAACACACTCAGTCTTCCTGCAGTGGGGTATGAAGTTCAATGCTCAAACACACTCAGTCTTCCTGCAGTGGGGTATAAAGTACATGCTCAAACACACTCACTCTTCCTGCAGTGGGGTATAAAGTACAATGCACCAACACACTCAGTCTTTCTGCAGTGGAGTATAAAGTACAATGCACAAACACACTCACACTTCTAGCAGTGGGGTATAAAGTACAATGCACAAACACACTCAGTCTTCCTGCAGTGGGGTATAAAGTACAATGAACAAACACACTCAGTCTTCCTGCAGTGGGGTATAAAGTACAATGCACAAACACCATCACTCTTCCTGCAGTGGGGTATAAAGTAAAAGTGCACAAACACACTCAGGCTTCCTGCGGCGGGGTATAAAGTACAATGCTCAAACACACTCACTCATCCTGCGGTGGGGTATAAAGTACAATACAGAAACACACTCAGTCTTCCTGCAGTGAGGTACAAAGTACAATGCACAAACACACTCACACTTCTTGCAGTGGGGTATAAAGTACAATGCACAAACACACTCAGTCTTAATGCAGTGGGGTACAAAGTACAATGCACAAACACACTCAGTCTTCCTGCAGTGGGGTATAAAGTACAATGCACAAACACACTCACTATTCCTGCAGTGGGGTATAAATTACAATGCTCAAACACCCTCACTCTTCCTGCAGTGAGGTATAAAGTACAATGCACAAACACACTCAGTCTTCCTGCAGTGGGGTATAAAGTACAATGCTCAAACACACTCACTCTTCCTACAGTGGGGTATAAAGTACAATGAATAAACACACTCAGTCTTCCTGCAGTTGGGTATAAAGTACAATGCACAAACACACTTACACTTCTTGCAGTGGGGTATAAAGTACAATGCACAAACACACTCACTATTGCTGCAGTGGGGTATAAAGTACAATGCACAAACACACTCAATCTTCTTGCAGTGGGGTATAAAGTACAATGCACAAACACACTCAGTCTTCCTGCAGTGGGGTATAAAGTACAATGAATAAACATACTCAGTCTTCCTGCAGTGGGGTATAAAGTTCAATGCACAAACACCCTCACACTTCCTGCAGTGGGGTATAAAGTAGAATTCACAAACACACTCAGTCTTCCTGCAGCGGGGAATAAGTACAATGCACAAACACACTCACTCTACCTGCAGTTTGGTATAAAGTACATTGCACAAACACACTCACTCTTCCTGCAAAGGGGTATAAAGTACAATGCACAAACACACTCAGTCTTCCTGCAGTGGGGTATAAAGTACAATGCACAAACACACTCAGTCTTCCTGCAGTGGGGTATATTGTACAATGCTTAAACACCCTCACTCTTCCTGCAGTGGGGTATAAAGTACAATACCCAAACACACTCGCTCTTCCTGCATTGGGGTATGAAGTACAATGCACAAACACACTCACTATTGCTGGAGTGGGGTGTAAAGTACAATGCACAAACACACTCAATCTTCCTGCAGTGGGGTATAAATTACAATGCACAAACACACTCAGTCTTTCTGCAGTGGGGTATAAAGTACAATGCACAAACACACTCAGCCTTCCTGCAGTGGGGTATAAAGTACAATGCACAAACACACTCAGTCTTCCTGCAGTGTGGTATAAAGTACAATACCTAAACACACTCACTCTTCCTGCAGTGGGGTGTAAAGTACAATGCACAAACACACTCAGTCTTCCTGCAGTGGGTTATAAAGGACAATGCACAAACACCCTCACTCTTCCTGCAGTGGGGTATAAAGTACAATGCACAAACAAACTCAGTCTTCCTGCAGTGGGGTATAAAGTACAATGCACAAACACACTCTCTATTGCTGCAGTGGGGTATAAAGTACAATGCACAAACACACTTATTCTTCCTGCAGTGGGGTATAAAGTACAATGCACAAACACACTCAATCTTCCTGCAGTGGGGTATAAATTACAATGCACAAACACACTCAGTCTTTCTGCAGTGGGGTATAAAGTACAATGCACAAACACACTCAGCCTTCCTGCAGTGGGGTATAAAGTACAATGCACAAACACACTCCGTCTTCCTGCAGTGATATATAAGGTACAATGCAAAACACACTCAGCCTTCCTGCAGTGGGGTATAAAGTACAATGCACAAACACACTTAGTCTTCCTGCAGTGGGGTATAAAGTACAATACCCAGACACACTCACTCTTCCTGCAGTGGGGTATAAAGTACAATGCACAAACAAACTCAGTCTTCCTGCAGTGGGGTATAAAGTACAATGCACAAACACACTCTCTATTGCTGCAGTGGGGTATAAAGTACAATGCACAAACACACTTATTCTTCCTGCAGTGGGGTATAAAGTACAATGCACAAACACACTCAGTCTTCCTGCAGTGGGTTATAAAGGACAATGCACAAACACCCTCACTCTTCCTACAGTGGGGTATAAAGTACAATGCACAAACACACTCAGTCTTCCTGCAGTGGGGTATAAAGTACAATGAAAAAACACACTCAGTCTTCCTGCAGTGTGGTATAAATTACAATGCACAAACACACTCACAATTCCTGCAGTGGGGTATAAAGTACAATTCACAAACACACTCAGTCTTCCTGCAGCGGGGTATAAAGTACAATGCACAAACACACTCACTCTACCTGCAGTGGGGTATAAAGTGCAATGCACAAACACACTCAGTCTTACTGCAGTGGGGTATAAAGTACAATGCACAAACACACTCAGTCTTCCTGCAGTGGGGTATAAAGTACAATGTACAACACACTCAGTCTTCCTGCAAAGGGGTATAAAGTACAATGCACAAACACACTCAGTTTTACTGCAGTGGGGTATAAAGTACAATGCACAAACACACTCAGTCTTCCTGCAGTGGGGTATAAAGTACAATGTACAACACACTCAGTCTTCCTGCAGTGGGTTATAAAGTACCATGCACAAACACACTCACTCTTCCTGCAAAGGGGTATAAAGTACAATGCACAAACACACTTAGTCTTCCTGCAGTGGGGTATAAAGTACAATGCACATACACACTCAGTCCTCCTGCAGTGGGGTATAAAGTACAATACCCAAACACACTCACTCTTTCTGCAGTGGGGTATAAAGTACAATGCACAAACACACTCAGTCTTCCTGCAGTGGGGTATAAAGTACAATGCACAAACACACTCAGTCTTCCTGCAGTGGGGTATAATGTACAATACACAAACACACTCACTATTGCTGCAGTGGGGTGTAAAGTACAATGCACAAACACACTCAATCTTCCTGCAGTGGGGTATAAAGTACAATGCACAAACACACTCAGTCTTCCTGCAGTGGGGTATAAAGTACAATGCACAAACACACTCAGCCTTCCTGCAGTGGGGTATAAAGTACAATGCACAAACACTCTCAGTCTTCCTGCAGTGTGGTATAAAGTACAATACCTAAACATACTCACTGTTCCTGGAGTGGGGTATAAAGTACAATGCACAAACACACTCAGTCTTCCTGCAGTGGGTTATAAAGGACAATGCACAAACACCCTCACTCTTCCTGCAGTGGGGTATAAAGTACAATGCCCAAACACACTCAGTCTTCCTGCAGTGGGGTATAAAGTACAATGAATAAACACACTCATTCTTCCTGCAGTGGGGTATAAAGTACAATGCTCAGACACACTCACACATCTTGCAGTGGGATATAAAGTACAATGCATAAACACACTCAGTCTTCCTGCAGTGGTGTATAAGGTACAATGCACAAACACACTTATACTTCCTGCAGTGGGGTATAAAGTACAATACCCAAACACACTAACTCTTCCTGCAGTGGGGTATAGTGTACAATGCACAAACACACTCAGTCTTCCTGCAGTGGGGTATAAAGTACAATGCACAAACACACTCACTATTGCTGCAGTGGGGTATAAAGCACAATGCACAAACACACTCAATCTTCCTGCAGTGGGGTATAAAGTACAATGCACAAACACTCTAAGCCATCCTGCAGTGGGGTATAAAGTACAATGCACAAACACACTCAGTCTTTCTGCAGTGTGGTATAAAGTACAATACCTAAACACACTCCTTCTTCCTGCAATGGGGTATAAAGTACAATGCACAAACACACTCAGTCTTCCTGCAGTGGGTTATAAAGGACAATATACAAACACCCTCACTCTTCCTGCAGTGGGGTATAAAGTACAATGCACAAACACACTCAGTCTTCCTGCAGTGGGGTATAAAGTACAATGAATAAACACACTCAGTCTTCCTGCAGTGGGGTATAAAGTACAATGCACAAACACACTCACACTTCCTGCAGTGGGGTATAAAGTACAATTCACAAACACACTCAGTCTTCCTGCAGTGGGGTATAAAGTACAATGCACAACACACTCAGTCTTCCTGCAGTGTATTATAAAGTACAATGCACAAACACACTCACTCTTCCTGCAAAGGGGTATAAAGTACAATGCACAAACACACTCAGTCTTCCTGCAGTGGGGTATAATGTACAATGCACATACACACTCAGTCTTCCTGCAGTGGGGTATAAAGTACAATACCCAAACACACTCACTCTTCCTGCAGTGGGGTATAAAGTACAATGCACAAACACACTCATTCTTCCTGCAGTGGGGTGTAAAGTACAATGCACAAACACACTCAGTCTTCCTGCAGTGGGGTATAAAGTACAATGCACAAACACCCTCACTCTTCCTGCAGTGGGGTATAAAGTACAATACCCAAACACACTCACTATTGCTGCAGTGGGGTATAAAGTACAATGCTCAAACACACTCACTCTTCCTGCAGTGTGGTATAAAGTACAATGCACAAACACACTCAGTCTTCCTGCAGTGGGGTATAAAGTACAATGCACAAACACACTCACTCTCCCTGCAGTGGGGTATAAAGTACAATGAATAAACACACTCAGTCTTCCTGCAGTGGGGTATAAAGTACAATGCTCAAACACACTCACTCTTCCTGCAGTGGGGTATAATGCACAATGCACAAACACACTCAGTTTTCCTGCAGTGGGGTATAAAGTGCAATGCACAAACACACTCAGTCTTCCTGCAGTGGGGTATAAAGTACAATGCACAAACACACTTACTCTTCCTGCAGTGGGGTCTAAAGTACAATGCACAAACACACCCAGTCTTCCTGCAGTGGGTTATAAAGTACAATGCACAAACACACTCAGTCTTCCTGCAGTGGGGTATATTGTACAATACACAAACACCCTCACTCTTCCTGCAGTGGGGTATAAAGTACAATACCCAAACACACTCGCTCTTCCTGCATTGGGGTATAAAGTACAATGCACAAACACACTCACTATTGCTGCAGTGGAGTGTAAAGTACAATGCACAAACACACTCAATCTTCCTGCAGTGGGGTATAAAGTACAATGCACAAACACACTCAGTCTTTCTGCAGTGGGGTATAAAGTACAATGCACAAAAACACTCAGCCTTCCTGCAGTGGGGTATAAAGTACAATGCACAAACACACTCAGTCTTCCTGCAGTGTGGTATAAAGTACAATACCTAAACACACTCAGTCTTCCTGCAGTGGGTTATAAAGGACAATGCACAAACACCCTCACTCTTCCTGCAGTGGGGTATAAAGTACAATGCACAAACGCACTCAGTCTTCCTGCAGTGATGTATAAGGTACAATGCAAAAACACACTCAGCCTTCCTGCAGTGGGGTATAAAGTACAATGCACAAACACACTTAGTCTTCCTGCAGTGGGGTATAAAGTACAATACCCAAACACACTCACTCTTCCTGCAGTGGGGTATAAAGTACAATGCACAAACAAACTCAGTCTTCCTGCAGTGGGGTATAAAGTACAATGCACAAACACACTCTCTATTGCTGCAGTGGGGTATAAAGTACAATGCACAAACACACTCAGTCTTCCTGCAGTGGGGTATAAAGTACAATGCACAAACACACTCAGTCTTCCTGCAGTGGGTTATAAAGGACAATGCACAAACACCCTCACCCTTCCTACAGTGGGGTATAAAGAACAATGCACAAACACACTCAGTCTTCCTGCAGTGGGGTATAAAGTACAATGAATAAACACACTCAGTCTTCCTGCAGTGGGGTATAAAGTACAATGCACAAACACACTCACACTTCCTGCAGTGGGGTATAAAGTACAATTCACAAACACACTCAGTCTTCCTGCAGCGGGGTATAAAGTACAATGCACAAACACACTCACTCTACCTGCAGTGGGGTATAAAGTGCAATGCACAAACACACTCAGTCTTACTGCAGTGGGGTATAAAGTACAATGCACAAACACACTCAGTCTTCCTGCAGTGGGGTATAAAGTACAATGTACAACACACTCAGTCTTCCTGCAGTGGGTTATAAAGTACAATGCACAAACACACTCACTCTTCCTGCAAAGGGGTATAAAGTACAATGCACAAACACACTCAGTCTTCCTGCAGTGGGGTATAAAGTACAATGCACATACACACTCAGTCTTCCTGCAGTGGGGTAAAAAGTACAATACCCAAACACACTCACTCTTCCTGCAGTGGGGTATAAAGTACAATGCACAAACACAATCAGTCTTAATGCAGTGGGGTATAAAGTACAATGCACAAACACACTCAGTCTTCCTCCAGTGGGGTATAATGTACAATACACAAACACACTCACTATTGCTGCAGTGGGGTGTAAAGTACAATGCACAAACACACTCAATCTTCCTGCAGTGGGGTATAAAGTACAATGCACAAACACACTCAGTCTTCCTGCAGTGGGGTATAATGTACAATGCACAAACACACTCAGCCTTCCTGCAGTGGGGTATAAAGTACAATGCACAAACACACTCAGTCTTCCTGCAGTGTGGTATAAAGTACAATACCTAAACACACTCACTCTTCCTGCAGTGGGGTATAAAGTACAATGCACAAACACACTCAGTCTTCCTGCAGTGGGTTATAAAGGACAATGCACAAACACCCTCACTCTTCCTGCAGTGGGGTATAAAGTACAATGCACAAACACACTCAGTCTTCCTGCAGTGGTGTATAAGGTACAATGCACAAACACACTTAGTCTTCCTGCAGTGGGGTATAAAGTACAATACCCAAACACACTAACTCTTCCTGCAGTGGGGTATAGTGTACAATGCACAAACACACTCAGTCTTCCTGAAGTGGGGTATAAAGTACAATGCACAAACACACTCACTATTGCTGCAGTGGGGTATAAAGCACAATGCACAAACACACTCAATCTTCCTGCAGTGGGGTATAAAGTACAATGCACAAACACTCTCAGCCATCCTGCAGTGGGGTATAAAGTACAATGCTCAAACACACTCACTCTTCCTGCAGTGGGGTATAAAGTACAATGCACAAACACACTCAGTTTTCCTGCAGTGGGGTATAAAGTGCAATGCACAAACACACTCAGTCTTCCTGCAGTGGGGTATAAAGTACAATGCACAAACACACTTACTCTTCCTGCAGTGGGGTCTAAAGTACAATGCACAAACAAACTCAGTCTTCCTGCAGCGGGTTATAAAGTACAATGCACAAACACACTCAGTCTTCCTGCAGTGGGGTATATTGTACAATGCACAAACACCCTCACTCTTCCTGCAGTGGTGTATAAAGTACAATACCCAAACACACTCGCTCTTCCTGCATTGGGGTACAAAGTACAATGCACAAACACACTCAGTCTTCCTGCAGTGATGTATAAGGTACAATGCACAAACAAACTCAGTCTTCCTGCAGTGGGGTATAAAGTGCAATGCACAAACACATTCTCTATTGCTGCAGTGGGGTATAAAGTACAATGCACAAACACACTCAGTCTTCCTGCAGTGGGGTATAAAGTACAATGCACAAACACACTCAGTCTTCCTGCAGTGGGTTATAAAGGACAATGCACAAACACCCTCACTCTTCCTACAGTGGGGTATAAAGTACAATGCACAAACACATTCAGTCTTCCTGCAGTGGGGTATAAAGTACAATGAATAAACACACTCAGTCTTCCTGCAGTGGGGTATAAAGTACAATGCACAAACACACTCACACTTCCTGCAGTGGGGTATAAAGTACAATTCACAAACACACTCAGTCTTCCTGCAGCGGGGTATAAAGTACAATGCACAAACACACTCACTCTACCTGCAGTGGGGTATAAAGTGCAATGCACAAACACACTCAGTCTTACTGCAGTGGGGTATAAAGTACAATGCACAAACACACTCAGTCTTCCTGCAGTGGGGTATAAAGTACAATGTACAACACACTCAGTCTTCCTGCAGTGGGTTATAAAGTACAATGCACAAACACACTCACTCTTCCTGCAAAGGGGTATAAAGTACAATGCACAAACACACTCAGTCTTCCTGCAGTGGGGTATAAAATACAATGCACATACACACTCATTCTTCCTGCAGTGGGGTATAAAGTACAATACCCAAACACACTCACTCTTCCTGCAGTGGGGTATAAAGTACAATGCACAAACACAATCAGTCTTCCTGCAGTGGGGTATAAAGTACAATGCACAAACACACTCAGTCTTCCTGCAGTGGGGTATAATGTACAATACACAAACACACTCACTATTGCTGCAGTGGGGTGTAAAGTACAATGCACAAACACACTCAATCTTCCTGCAGTGGGGTATAAAGTACAATGCACAAACACACTCAGTCTTCCTGCAGTGGGGTATAAAGTACAATGCACAAACACACTCAGCCTTCCTGCAGTGGGGTATAAAGTACAATGCACAAACACACTCAGTCTTCCTGCAGTGTGGTATAAAGTACAATACCTAAACACACTCACTCTTCCTGCAGTGGGGTATAATTACAATGCACAAACACACTCAGTCTTCCTGCAGTGGGTTATAAAGGACAATGCACAAACACCCTCACTCTTCCTGCAGTGGGGTATAAAGTACAATGCACAAACACACTCAGTCTTCCTGCAGTGGGGTATAAAATACAATGCACAGACACACTCACACATCTTGCAGTGAGATATAAAGTACAATGCACAAACACACTCAGTCTTCCTGCAGTGGTGTATAAGGTATAATGCACAAACACACTTAGTCTTCCTGCAGTGGGGTATAAAGTACAATACCCAAACACACTAACTCTTCCTGCAGTGGGGTATAGTGTACAATGCACAAACACACTCAGTCTTCCTGCAGTGGGGTATAAAGTACAATGCACAAACACACTCACTATTGCTGCAGTGGGGTATAAAGCACAATGCACAAACACACTCAATCTTCCTGCAGTGGGGTATAAAGTACAATGCACAAACACTCTCAGCCATCCTGCAGTGGGGTATAAAGTACAATGCACAAACACACTCAGTCTTTCTGCAGTGTGGTATAAAGTACAATACCTAAACACACTCACTCTTCCTGCAATGGGGTATAAAGTACAATGCACAAACACACTCAGTCTTCCTGCAGTGGGTTATAAAGGACAATATACAAACACCCTCACTCTTCCTGCAGTGGGGTATAAAGTACAATGCACAAACACCCTCACTCTTCCTGCAGTGGGGTATAAAGTACAATACCCAAACACACTCACTATTGCTGCAGTGGGGTATAAAGTACAATGCTCAAACACACTCACTCTTCCTGCAGTGTGGTATAATGTACAATGCACAAACACACTCAGTCTTCCTTCAGTGGGGTATAAAGTACAATGCACAAACACCCTCACTCTCCCTGCAGTGGGGTATAAAGTACAATGTACAACACACTCAGTCTTCCTGCAGTGGGTTATAAAGTACAATGCACAAACACACTCACTCTTCCTGCAAAGGGGTATAAAGTACAATGCACAAACACACTCAGTCTTCCTGCAGTGGGGTATAAAGTACAATGCACATACACACTCAGTCTTCCTGCAGTGGGGTATAAAGTACAATACCCAAACACACTCACTCTTCCTGCAGTGGGGTATAAAGTACAATGCACAAACACAATCAGTCTTCCTGCAGTGGGGTATAAAGTACAATGCACAAACACACTCAGTCTTCCTGCAGTGGGGTATAATGTACAATACACAAACACACTCACTATTGCTGCAGTGGGGTGTAAAGTACAATGCACAAACACACTCAATCTTCCTGCAGTGGGGTATAAAGTACAATGCACAAACACACTCAGTCTTCCTGCAGTGGGGTATAAAGTACAATGCACAAACACACTCAGCCTTCCTGCAGTGGGGTATAAAGTACAATGCACAAACAAACTCAGTCTTCCTGCAGTGTGGTATAAAGTACAATACCTTAACACACTCACGCTTCCTGCAGTGGGGTATAAAGTACAATGCACAAACACACTCAGTCTTCCTGCAGTGGGTTATAAAGGACAATGCACAAACACCCTCACTCTTCCTGCAGTGGGGTATAAAGTACAATGCACAAACACACTCAGTCTTCCTGCAGTGGTGTATAAGGTACAATGCACAAACACACTTAGTCTTCCTGCAGTGGGGTATAAAGTACAATACCCAAACACACTAAATCTTCCTGCAGTGGGGTATAGTGTACAATGCACAAACACACTCAGTCTTCCTGCAGTGGGGTATAAAGTACAATACCCAAACACACTCACTCTTCCTGCAGTGGGGTATAAAGTACAATGCACAAACACAATCAGTCTTCCTGCAGTGGGGTATAAAGTACAATGCACAAACACACTCACTATTGCTGCAGTGGGGTGTAAAGTACAATGCACAAACACACTCAATCTTCCTGCAGTGGGGTATAAAGTACAATGCACAAACACACTCAGTCTTCCTGCAGTGGGGTATAAAGTACAATGCACAAACACACTCAGCCTTCCTGCAGTGGGGTATAAAGTACAATGCACAAACAAACTCAGTCTTCCTGCAGTGTGGTATAAAGTACAATACCTAAACACACTCACGCTTCCTGCAGTGGGGTATAAAGTACAATGCACAAACACACTCAGTCTTCCTGCAGTGGGTTATAAAGGACAATGCACAAACACCCTCACTCTTCCTGCAGTGGGGTATAAAGTACAATGCACAAACACACTCAGTCTTCCTGCAGTGGTGTATAAGGTACAATGCACAAACACACTTAGTCTTCCTGCAAGGGGGTATAAAGTACAATACCCAAACACACTAACTCTTCCTGCAGTGGGGTATAGTGTACAATGCACAAACACACTCAGTCTTCCTGCAGTGGGGTATAAAGTACAATGCACAAACACACTCACTATTGCTGCAGTGGGGTATAAAGCACAATGCACAAACACACTCAATCTTCCTGCAGTGGGGTATAAAGTACAATGCACAAACACTCTCAGCCATCCTGCAGTGTGGTATAAAGTACAATGCTCAAACACACTCACTCTTCCTGCAGTGGGGTATAAAGTACAATGCACAAACACACTCAGTTTTCCTGCAGTGGGGTATAAAGTGCAATGCACAAACACACTCAGTCTTCCTGCAGTGGGGTATAAAGTACAATGCACAAACACACATACTCTTCCTGCAGTGGGGTCTAAAGTACAATGCACAAACACACTCAGTCTTCCTGCAAAGGGTTATAAAGTACAATGCACAAACACACTCAGTCTTCCTGCAGTGGGGTATATTGTACAATGCACAAACACCCTCACTCTTCCTGCAGTGGGGTATAAAGTACAATACCCAAACACACTCGCTCTTCCTGCATTGGGGTATAAAGTACAATGCACAAACACACTCACTATTGCTGCAGTGGGGTGTAAAGTACAATGCACAAACACACTCAATCTTCCTGCAGTGGGGTATAAAGTACAATGCACAAACACACTCAGTCTTTCTGCAGTGGGGTATAAAGTACAATGCACAAACACACTCAGCCCTCCTGCAGTGGGGTATAAAGTACAATGCACAAACACACTCAGTCTTCCTGCAGTGTGGTATAAAGTACAATACCTAAACACACTCACTCTTCCTGCAGTGGGGTGTAAAGTACAATGCACAAACACACTCAGTCTTCCTGCAGTGGGTTATAAAGGACAATGCACAAACACCCTCATTCTTCCTGCAGTGGGGTATAAAGTACAATGCACAAACACACTCAGTCTTCCTGCAGTGATGTATAAGGTACAATGCAAAAACACACTCAGCCTTCCTGCAGTGGGGTATAAAGTACAATGCACAAACACACTTAGTCTTCCTGCAGTGGGGTATAAAGTACAATACCCAAACACACTCACTCTTCCTGCAGTGGGGTATAAAGTACAATGCACAAACAAACTCAGTCTTCCTGCAGTGGGGTATAAAGTACAATGCACAAAAACACACTCTCTATTGCTGCAGTGGGGTATAAAGTACAATACCTAAACACACTCAGTCTTCCTGCAGTGGGGTATAAAGTACAATGCACAAACACACTCAGTCTTCCTGCAGTGGGTTATAAAGGACAATGCACAAACACCCTCACTCTTCCTGCAGTGGGGTATAAAGTACAATGCACAAACACACTCAGTCTTCCTGCAGTGGGGTATAAAGTACAATGAATAAACACACTCAGTCTTCCTGCAGTGGGGTATAAAGTACAATGCACAGACACACTCACACATCTTGCAGTGGGATATAAAGTACAATGCACAAACACACTCAGTCTTCCTGCAGTGGTGTATAAGGTACAATGCACAAACACACTCAGTCTTCCTGCAGTGGGGTATAAAGTACAATACCCAAACACACTAACTCTTCCTGCAGTGGGGTATAGTGTACAATGCACAAACACACTCAGTCTTCCTGAAGTGGGGTATAAAGTACAATGCACAAACACACTCACTATTGCTGCAGTGGGGTATAAAGCACAATGCACAAACACACTCAATCGTCCTGCAGTGGGGTATAAAGTACAATGCACAAACACTCTCAGCCATCCTGCAGTGGGGTATAAAGTACAATGCACAAACACACTCAGTCTTTCTGCAGTGTGGTATAAAGTACAATACCTAAACACACTCACTCTTCCTGCAATGGGGTATAAAGTACAATGCACAAACACACTCAGTCTTCCTGCAGTGGGTTATAAAGGACAATATACAAACACCCTCACTCTTCCTGCAGTGGGGTATAAAGTACAATGCACAAACACACTCAGTCTTCCTGCAGTGATGTATAAGGTACAATGCAAAAACACACTCAGCCTTCCTGCAGTGGGGTATAAAGTACAATGCACAAACACACTTAGTCTTCCTGCAGTGGGGTATAAAGTACAATACCCAAACACACTCACTCTTCCTGCAGTGGGGTATAAAGTACAATGCACAAACAAACTCAGTCTTCCTGCAGTGGGGTATAAAGTACAATGCACAAAAACACACTCTCTATTGCTGCAGTGGGGTATAAAGTACAATGCACAAACACACTCAGTCTTCCTGCAGTGGGGTATAAAGTACAATGCACAAACACACTCAGTCTTCCTGCAGTGGGTTATAAAGGACAATGCACAAACACCCTCACTCTTCCTACAGTGGGGTATAAAGTACAATGCACAAACACACTCAGTCTTCCTGCAGTGGGGTATAAAGTACAATGAATAAACACACTCAGTCTTCCTGCAGTGGGGTATAAAGTACAATGCACAAACACACTCACACTTCCTGCAGTGGGGTATAAAGTACAATTCACAAACACACTCAGTCTTCCTGCAGCGGGGTATAAAGTACAATGCACAAACACACTCACTCTACCTGCAGTGGGGTATAAAGTGCAATGCACAAACACACTCAGTCTTACTGCAGTGGGGTATAAAGTACAATGCACAAACACACTCAGTCTTCCTGCAGTGGGGTATAAAGTACAATGTACAACACACTCAGTCTTCCTGCAGTGGGTTATAAAGTACAATGCACAAACACACTCACTCGTCCTGCAAAGGGATATAAAGTACAATGCACAAACACACTCAGTCTTCCTGCAGTGGGGTATAAAGTACAATGCTCATACACACTCAGTCTTCCTGCAGTGGGGTATAAAGTACAATACCCAAACACACTCACTCTTCCTGCAGTGGGGTATAAAGTACAATGCACAAACACAATCAGTCTTCCTGCAGTGGGGTATAAAGTACAATGCACAAACACACTCAGTCTTCCTGCAGTGGGGTATAATGTACAATACACAAACACACTCACTATTGCTGCAGTGGGGTGTAAAGTACAATGCACAAACACACTCAATCTTCCTGCAGTGGGGTATAAAGTACAATGCACAAACACACTCAGTCTTCCTGCAGTGGGGTATAAAGTACAATGCACAAACACACTCAGCCTTCCTGCAGTGGGGTATAAAGTACAATGCACAAACACACTCAGTCTTCCTGCAGTGTGGTATAAAGTACAATACCTAAACACACTCACTCTTCCTGCAGTGGGGTATAAAGTACAATGCACAAACACACTCAGTCTTCCTGCAGTGGGTTATAAAGGACAATGCACAAACACCCTCACTCTTCCTGCAGTGGGGTATAAAGTACAATGCACAAACACACTCAGTCTTCCTGCAGTGGGGTATAAAGTACAATGAATAAACACACTCAGTCTTCCTGCAGTGGGGTATAAAGTACAATGCACAGACACACTCACACATCTTGCAGTGGGATATAAAGTACAATGCACAAACACACTCAGTCTTCCTGCAGTGGTGTATAAGGTACAATGCACAAACACACTTAGTCTTCCTGCAGTGGGGTATAAAGTACAATACCCAAACACACTAACTCTTCCTGCAGTGGGGTATAGTGTACAATGCACAAACACACTCAGTCTTCCTGAAGTGGGGTATAAAGTACAATGCACAAACACACTCACTATTGCTGCAGTGGGGTATAAAGCACAATGCACAAACACACTCAATCTTCCTGCAGTGGGGTATAAAGTACAATGCACAAACACTCTCAGCCATCCTGCAGTGGGGTATAAAGTACAATGCACAAACACACTCAGTCTTTCTGCAGTGTGGTATAAAGTACAATACCTAAACACACTCACTCTTCCTGCAATGGGGTATAAAGTACAATGCACAAACACACTCAGTCTTCCTGCAGTGGGTTATAAAGGACAATATACAAACACCCTCACTCTTCCTGCAGTGGGGTATAAAGTACAATGCACAAACACACTCAGTTTCCTGCAGTGGGGTATAAAGTACAATGAATAAACACACTCAGTCTTCCTGCAGTGGGGTATAAAGTACAATGCACAAACACACTCACACTTCCTGCAGTGGGGTATAAAGTACAATTCACAAACACACTCAGTCTTCCTGCAGTGGGGTATAAAGTACAATGCACAAACACACTCACTCTACCTGCAGTGGGGTATAAAGTGCAATGCACAAAGACACTCAGTCTTACTGCAGTGGGGTATAAAGTACAATGCACAAACACACTCAGTCTTAATGCAGTGGGGTATAAAGTACAATGCACAACACACTCAGTCTTCCTGCAGTGGGGTATAAAGTACAATGCACATACACACTCAGTCTTCCTGCAGTGGGGTATAAAGTACAATGCACATACACACTCAGTCTTCCTGCAGTGGGGTATAAAGTACGATACCCAAACACACTCACTCTTCCTGCAGTGGGGTATAAAGTACAATGCACAAACACACTCATTCTTCCTGCAGTGGGGTGTAAAGTACAATGCACAAACACACTCAGTCTTCCTGCAGTGGGGTATAAAGTACAATGCACAAACACCCTCACTCTTCCTGCAGTGGGGTATAAAGTACAATACCCAAACACACTCACTATTGCTGCAGTGGGGTATAAAGTACAATGTTCAAACACACTCACTCTTCCTGCAGTGTGGTATAAAGTACAATGCACAAACACACTCAGTCTTCCTGCAGTGGGGTATAAAGTACAATGCACAAACACCCTCACTCTCCCTGCAGTGGGGTATAAAGTACAATGAATAAACACACTCAGTCTTCCTGCAGTGGGGTATAAAGTACAATGCTCAAACACACTCACTCTTCCTGCAGTGGGGTATAAAGTACAATGCACAAACACACTTACTCTTCCTGCAGTGGGGTCTAAAGTACAATGCACAAACACACTCAGTCTTCCTGCAGTGGGTTATAAAGTACAATGCACAAACACACTCACTCTTCCTGCAAAGGGGTATAAAGTACATTGCACAAACACACTCAGTCTTCTTGCAGTGGGGTATAAAGTACAATGCACAAACACACTCAGTCTTCCTGCAGTGGGGTATAAAGTACATTACCCAAACACACTCACTCTTCCTGCAGTGGGGTATAAAGTACAATGCACAAACACACTCAGTCTTCCTGCAGTGGGGTATAAAGTACAATGCACAAACACACTCACACTTCTTGCAGTGGGGTATAAAGTACAATGCACAAACACACTCAGTCTTCCTGCAGTGGGGTATAAAGTACAATGCACAAACACACTCAGTCTTCCTGCAGTGGGGTATAAAGTACAATGCTCAAACACACTCACTCTTCCTGCAGTGGGGTATAAAGTACAATGCACAAACACACTCAGTCTTCCTGCAGTGGGGTATAAAGTACAATGCACAAACACACTCACACTTCTTGCAGTGGGGTATAAAGTACAATGCACAAACACACTCAGTCTTCCTGCAGTGGGGTATAAAGTACAATGCACAAACACCCTCACTCTTCCTGCAGTGGGGTATAAAGTACAATGAATAAACACACTCAGTCTTCCTGCAGTGGGGTATAAAGTACAATGCTCAAACACACTCACTCTTCCTGCAGTGGGGTATAAAGTACAATGCACAAACACACTCAGTCTTCCTGCAGTGGGGTATAAACTACAATGCACAAACACACTCACTCTTCCTGCAGTGGGGTATAAAGTACAATGCACAAACACACTCACACTTCTTGCAGTGGGGTATAAAGTACAGTGCACAAACACACTCAGTCTTCCTGCAGTGGGGTATAAACTACAATGCACAAACACCCTCACTCTTCCTGCAGTGTGGTATAAAGTACAATGAATAAACACACTCAGTCTTCCTTCAGTGGGGTATAAAGTACAATGCTCAAACACACTCACTCTTCCTGCAGTGGGGTATAAAGTACAATGCACAAACACACTCAGTCTTCCTGCAGTGGGGTATAAGGTACAATGCACAAACACACTCAGTCTTCCTGCAGTGGGGTATAAAGTACAATGTACAAACACACTCACTCTACCTGCAGTGGTGTATAAAGTTCAATGCACAAACACACTCAGTCTTCCTGCAGTGGGGTATAAAGTACAAGGCACAAACACACTCAGTCTTCCTGCAGTGGGGTATAAATTACAATGCACAAACACACTCCGTCTTCCTGCAGTGGGGTATAAAGTACAATACCCAAACACACTCACTCTACCTGCAGTGGGGTATAAAGTACAATGCACAAACACACTACTTGATCTTTACTTCCGCAACTTACATTTAGTAGGCATAACTTGTTTGTGTAATCTCCAACACCTTCCTGCAGTTAAACCTACTTACAATCTGAACCAAATGTTTTGAACAGAATTATACTTGACTAATAATTAATAATCATACAAATATTAAAGGTTTTGCCTCTTAAAAGTAGCATTAAAATATGTATCATTCTATTATAGTTCCAACCATTGGCATTGAGTCATATCTTATAGTTAAATTGTTTGCAACATTTATAATTAAAACACAATTGCTTGCATGGATTTCGTAAAAAGACTGAAATACATTAGAAAACCATCTTTAAAAAAATACAACCATTCTATGTTGGCAAACATATTTCTTGCTTCAAGATACCCTCTTAAATAAACAACATATTTTTAAAATGTTATTTGATTGTATTGTTTATAAGTTTCTAAATTAAGATATTTTTATGATTAAACCTTGTAAAAATACAACTTGGTAAACTTGTAGTCATGGAAAATTTTTAAAAACTAAGTTAGACAGGACGTTTTGATCAGAGTAAGTTTGCAAGTTAGTACTAAATTTACTTTATTTATAAAATCAAGTAGTACTTTAATTTCATAAATTATATTACCAGGTACAAAAATAAAAGTTTCAGTAAACGCTATTGCCTCTTGCAATATATTTTTAAAGCCTGAAAAAACTTTGAATTTTTATCTAGTTTTTAAATTTAATTAAAACAGCCTGAAATTATTGTGAAAATAAAATATATATTAACACACGATAAATTTTGCTCAAAATTTTTTAATACAAAATTAATATTAAAGGTTTATTAAAAAAAAATTAATGGACAAATTTATAGAATATTGATAATTTTTGTACAGACCCTGGTAAAGTGAAGGCTTCAAAGTGAACACTTTAAATTATGTATTTGAGAAAAGCTATTACTTTATTTGGATTTTTTAGTTAGTTTACAATACGACTAAAAACTATTGTGGTCCGTCTACCGCTTACTAAAAAAAAAAATACCTATCTTATCAGATCAGACATATTAATTCCATTTTATTCAGGCACTGAGAGATATATTGCGCTGTGCATTAAAGTTCAGTAATTTTTACATATTATGCAATAATTTGTAAAATAAATTCATCACCTCTTCTCTGTAATTCACAGTAACTCAGAACTTGTATACAAGTTATAAAGAAAATTTAGATTTAGGCTGTCATACAAATAAAATAATTAAGTCTTTTATTTACAAAAACATTCCACACTGATTTTACATTCAGGTTGCCATCGTCAGAGACAAACAATCGACACTCAAAAATTGTAAACTATGGCCAACTAAATATAATTGTGAACGGAAACCATTATTGACAAGAAAGGTTGAATTTTACACGTTTTAGGAATCTATTTCAAATTAATATGATTATAAAGTTAAATGGCATGAATAAAATTGTACTCATTCAGTACAATTTTATTCATGTAAAACATTTTTTTTAATATATGTTTTTTTAAAAATAAATTTTAAAACGCACTTTTTTTAAATTTATTTATTATACATTATTAAGCTATAATGTGATTATAGAATATTTGTTATGAGTAGGCATAATAACTTAGACCAATTTATTATATACTAGTTTATATTTCGCAAAATTATTTTATTATTATAGACTAATTATAATAAGTAACATAATTTAATTAAAATTTCTAAAAATTATACTTCCTTCGTCTGATACATTTTAAGAACCAATTTCGTTTAAGTAAAATCGTTGAATAAAACTTGTATTCGGTAAACGTTGCTACAACTAATAGAGGTTTTCTATTAACTACATTTATGAACTACATTAACTAGGTTCTATTTAAACCTATGAAGTGTGATCGTAGTAATAGCACGCGGCGACCGTCTAGGTAAAGGGGGATATTGGTAACATATACAGACAAATTTTACCCACATCTTTGATTTCTACCGATTTCTAGTGGCAAAAAAACATTTTTTTCGGAAACTGACTATGTTTTGTTTTAAAAATAGATGGTTGATTAGAAACTTATAGTTGTAAACACTTGTTGCAAACTCCATTGTAAACGTGGCTCAAGACTGGTGATCATCGACCTTAGATTTTACAGGAGACATTGGCCTATACAATACAATTTACTAGCACGCCCCATGGCGACTTCACTCGTTTAAAATTCGTTATTTTATATGTTAATTTCACCTGATAAGTTTATTTTATAAATCAATTATATAATGTCACTTTATATTTGATTTAATCATTTTAAAATCAACTAATAATTGTTAATGAATATGGAATGAGAATACAAAGTTATAATAGCTTATTATTTATGAAATAAATGTTTTGACTGCGGATTTGTTTCACGATACATTAATGTGACGTATTTATACAGATGTATATTATTACAATCTGTTGTTTTCATCATTCACACTTATCATGATTTTCGTAAAATCTAAAAAAAATTTTGAAAAATATTGATTAATATATATATATATATATATATATATATATATATATATATATATATATATATATATATATATATATATTTTAAAACAACACAGGTTATTCAAATACAAGAATATTTATTATTTTAAATCCAAAGCTTTTCGTTGGCAAACAGTACCAACATCATCAGGAATGAAAATTACAATAATGTAAGCTATATTACAATAATAATAGAGCTTACATTATTGTAATTTTCATTCCTGATGATGTTGGTACTGTTTGCCAACGAAAAGCTTTGGATTTAAAATAATAAATATTCTTGTATTTGAATAACCTGTGTTGTTTTAAATTATTAAACAAGAAAACGTATTATATATATATATATATATATATATATATATATATATATATATATATATATATATATTAGTTTGTGTGTGTGTGTGTGTGTGTGTTTAATAAAACCACTTTCATACAAAAATAAAAAATTGTTTTAAAATTTTATTATATAGCTTAAGTTTTCGCCGATTAGCAGTATCGGCATTATCAAAACTAACTTAGCACACTTCTAACTTATTCTGTTCCTACATTAAGACTACTCATACACAAATTATACTACGTTCAAACAGATAATTTTATTGACTTACTGTGCCTGAACAAATAGATAATATCGATTCTTTTTCAATTACTCTTTCATTTCCAGAATATCATTATATATACTGGATAAATAATATGCTTAAATAATCATTTGATTACACAGTCAATGGCGTGTCAAGGGCGATAGTCCATGTTGAACATAGGCGACAACATAGTTGTTTTTTTTTTATAACAAATTACCATTCTTTGACACGTCAACAATAGATCTCCATTTCAGACCAGTGGCCTACTACAGTTATTACTTTTATATATATATATATATATATATATATAATATGGCAATTTATTAAATATATATACAGTATATATATATATATATATATATATATATATATATATATATATATATATATATATTTGTGTGTATGTGTGTGTATGTGTGTGTATGTGTGTGTGTGTGTGTGTGTGTGTGTGTGTGTGTGTGTGTGTGTGTGTGTGTGTGTGTGTGTGTGTGTGTGTGTGTTGTAACGGTCTGGAAGGCCGTCCAAATTGGGAAATTAATTATTTCCTATTTTTTAAATAACAATTTTAATATTTAAATAATAAGGTTTGAATTTATTGTAAAAATAAACATAGTAAAGAGTGAAGAAGTCAGTAATATCTTAAATACTTAATATTGAGACAAATTAAAAATTATAATAGCATGCAACTGTAATAACTAACTAAATTTGACAAACGAGAGTGAAGTGAAAACTTTCTAAGTACCGAAAAATGCTAACTTGAGAACTAGGCCACGTAGAACTATCATCGACATTTTGAAATGACCAGAAAAATCCAAAATAAACAATAATGAAAACAGAATTTAAAAAACTCAAATAACGAAAAAGTTACATCCATTTTAAAATAATAGACATTTTACAGTGTTCTAAAACAGATAACAAAATTATGCAGGTGGAATCGAATACGTTGTCCAGCCCGCCCGTATAAGAAAAGAAGCACGGAGATAGCGAGGAGCTTAGAACAGGGGTGGAAGGATGACATAGCCGCAATAAATACAGGAACTTAGGGACCTCTAAGGAAGTCTGTAGAAATGTTTAATACGAGTTGCTAACGGACTTAATGTCGGATCGCGCCTAGGATCATCACCATCGGTCAGATTGGACCAAACCATTACGCTTCCGCCGTCTTAGACCATCCATGGACAAGGGCTCCACACTCAGCCTCCAGAACGCTTAAATGGAGAAAGACTTCCATCGACTGACCAGGGATGGCAACTTCCGATGTCCAGAGACCAGGGAATTAAGACGAGAGGACTCTAGGACCGGCAGGGAAATCCTTAGCAAGCCATTTTCTCTATTATATACAAATTAACGTCAAATTTAGTAAGTTAAATTTATTAAATTCAAATTACCTATTAAACTTAAGCAATGACTACACTCTATGTTGAGGAATTAAATAAATCTTAAAAGTAGTAAAATTAATTAGTATAACAAAAGGGTTTAAATAATGAATAATAAATATTAAATACTTACTTACTTACTTACTAGCCAACGCCCACCCTTGGCTGCTGGGCCATTTGGTGGCGCGCTGACCAGTACAATCGAGAGAGACGTCCCTCTTTGTCCTCTTTGTCTGGCTGGACGTAGCCCAAGGAAGTGCATGTGAGGAGGTGATCCGCATCCATGGTTCCGTTTCCACACAACATGCAATCCGGCGATTGGAGTACATGAATCCTGTGGAGGTGTGCCGCCAGGTAGTCGTGGCCAGTAGCCAGGCGGAACAGTGCTACACCAGTGCGGCGGGGAAGGCTACGGTTTATTGGTCCTTCGGTGACGAGTGTAGCCCAGCTTTTGTTTTGAGAGGCCCTGATTAGGTTTTCTCTCGTGCTGCGATTTAAAGCTGAGTTTATCTGTATGTTGACCGATTGAAAAGAGGTTGAGGTAAGTGGCTGCGGTAAAGCAGCTGCCTGTTTAGCGAGAGTGTCGGCTTTCTCGTTTCCTTCTATATTGACATGACTTGGCACCCACTGAATGTGAATTTGCCAACCCTTCTCCTGAAGGGAGTCTAGTTGCTTTCTACAGGACAATGTTCGGTGGCATTCCACTTGTCTGTTGCTAGTGACACCCTGTATTGCTGCCATAGAGTCCACAAGAAATACAGCCTTATAGGTCCCTTTGATTTTTGAAAGTTCAATGGATGCTGCCAAGATAGCTTCAACCTCCCCATCATAATTGCTCTGGCTACTGCCGACTGCCACAGCCCCTTCGAATAATCGGCTGTGGAACCCAGCTCCTGTTCCACCGCTTGCTGATGATCCGTCTATGTAGATGTGTAGCCAGTCATCTGGCGGGAAGTTAGAATTAATAGTTTCAAGGGCTGCTGCCCTTAGCTCTGAGGGATTTGATTGACTTTTTGAGGCATTATGGTTTTGCAGTTTCAGACTAGCTGGTGGTAGGTTGTTAAAAGTCAAATGTTGAACCGGTTTAGCTGGTACTCCCGGCTGAATATTGTATTTTTTCAGGAGATCGTTGTACGTTGATAGTGATGTTTTTTTGGGTTTTTAGCCTTTCGGTCGCATGCCTGTAATATGTCCAGCGACGACTGTATGTCCTCTTGTACCGCTCCCAAAAATTGAGTGTTAGTTTGTTTCTTCTAGCCAGCATAGGTTCGATTTGGGTTTGGGCCTCCATTGCAGCAACAGGGGTAGATTTTGGGGCCCCTGTTATAACTCGAAGGGCAATGTTCTGGGTGATCTCTAATTTGTGCGAACCTGCATTTGATGCTGTAATAGTTGCCTCAGCTCCATATTCGAGGATCGGCCTGACATAACTCTTATAAGCTGCAATAAGGACATCCTGATTTGCACCCCAAGTAGTGGCCGTAAGTCGTTTTAATATTTTTGTTCTCTTTATAGCTCTCTGGGCACAGTATTCTATATGCGGTTTCCAGGTTAGTTTTCGGTCTATTGAGACTCCCAAGTATTTAGAGATGTTGTGTTCTTCAAGAACGTTATCCTTGTATTTTAAGATTAAATGTTGGCGTTTGGTGGACAGAGAGAAGAGCTGGAATGTAGTCTTTGAGTGATTTACTGCCATAGCATTTTCATTTGCCCATTGTTCAAGTTTTGATAGGGCAGCGTTAAGAGTATTTTCCAGAGACTTGATGTTGCTACTGGTAGCCCAACATAATTAAATCATCGGCATATAGCAGGGCTTCCACCCCCGGAACACTCTTTACAGCCTCAAGGATGTCGTTGATCATCAGATTAAAAAGACCACAACTCAGGACCGCTCCCTGTGGTAAGCCCTGCCGCTGAAGACGATATTTGGACGTAGCACTCGCAAAGCGTGTTCTGATTAGTCTCTGAGAAAGAAAGGACCTAATCCATGCAAACAGATTGCCAGTTACTCCACTCTGTGATAGTTTATGTATTAGCATTTGTCTCCATACTGTGTCGAATGCATTTTTCAGGTCCACCAGGACCGCCAAAGAAGACATTCTACGATTGTAACCATCCTTTATGCATTGGGAGAAATAAACAACATGGTCCATTGTGCTGCGCTTTGTCCTAAATCCCGCTTGTGCATCGTCAATGACATTATGTAATTCGAAGAATTTGTGCAGGCGGGTTGCAACCATCCTTTCTGCTACTTTGCATGCAGCGCTAGTAAGTGTAATTGGTCGATAACTACTTGTGTCGCTAGCGGGTTTGCCCTTTTTCAGGATTGGAATTATCTCACCTTTCCTCCACTGCTGTGGAATGTGTTTGCTCCATGTCAGGTTTATTATTTTGAGGAGCGCCTCTTTAGCAGTGCCTCCCAGGTTCTTCAGCATTTCAGAGAAAATCTGGTCTATCCCTGCAGCTTTATTTATTTTAGTATTATGAAGCGCTTGTTCTAGCTCTGAGATCGTAAATTTTCTCATGCAAATATCAAGGTCAGCGGCAGTAGTGCAACTAGGTAGCGGTTTCTTCAGCAGGAATCTAAATGCAGCTCTTGGTCTGAGGACTCTGCTGATATTTGCATAGTGTTTGCAGAAAAGGTTGGCGATGTCTTCGGGTTCACAATACATTCTGTCACCAGTCCTGAAGGGTTCCTGTTCTGTTGGAGCGGAATCATTTTCTAGTCGAGAGATGAAACGATGTGCCTTTATTCCATCTCTACGAAAGTCCATTGTGCTCGGAAAGCTACGAAAGGCAGATCTCTTTGACTGTTTTATTTCCCTCTGTAGCACAGCCTGGGACTTCCTGAGTGAGACACAGTCAGCAAGGCTACCAGTTCTTTCTGCTTTTTTCCTTGCTACATTGCGTGCTTGTTTTAGTGAGCCAAGTTTGGTGCTCCAGAAGGGGCGGAAAGTTTTCACCTGCCCTCTTGGTATGCATTTGTGGGCACATTTGAGGATGGTCCTGTTGAAGGCTTCCACAGCAAGTTCGGGCGTTTGGGGACTTAGTTGGTCTGAAAGTCCTTCATTTGTGATTTTTCTATACTGGTTCCAATCCGCCTTCCTAAAATGCCATGACATGAGCCTCCGAATATTAATATTAAATATACAAAGTGGTTTTGGCCATAAGACAATCATTTTGAAGAAGGCCAGATTTATTGAATCATATAAATTTTAAAATTATTTATAACAAAATGTGAATTTAATAATTCAATCTTGAAATGTGAAGATAAAATGTATTTATTATGTTAAATTTGGAAATAATTTTGTTTAAAAATGTGTAAATGTAATTCATAAATTATATATGAAATGTAGGATTTAAATATGTGAAAAATAACGAACTTTTAATTAATTATTTGTGAAGATAAATAGAGAGGGAAATAAATTTTATTTGAAAAGATAATTATTTTAGTTTAAAATCAATAATTAAATGCATTATAGAAACTTACAGTATTTGAATTTATCTGTGTTGAACAACCAATAAACACTTTTAGTTTTTCCAACTGATAAATAATGATTATAAAATCAAAGTACAGTTTTAATTAAATTTTCATTAATTAATAAGTATATAAAATTAAGAACTTAATGTTTCTTCAAACGAGTTCTCTCCTGAGAACAATTTTATTGAGCTATTCTAAAAATTAGTTGGTTTTTTGTATTAAAGCCCAGAGATAATGTCTACTGGCAGATCATGTTTAAAGAACACAGGAGCCTTTTAAGAAAAAGGTATTTTAAACATGATCATATTTTGCACCTAACCTTGCTGAGCCTGCAGATCTCATGAAGTAGTAAGATTCTTTGAAAATTTTGTGTGTTCATATAAAAGTTGTTTCTTTCCAGCTGACTATTTTACTGATATGTGTGACTATATACAGACCCAACAAACTTGCCAACCATCTTCGGGGAGGTCATACAAAGTTTAAGGTAGAAGTCAGCGGGAATAGGCTTGAATTTGTGCGTGGTCCATTGCGCGGGAACACAAGACAAATTTTAGGGATCTTAACACGGTACACAAAACGGTGTGAGCAGCAGATATATAAATTTATAATAAATATGTAATTGTGCCAATGAAGCGGGGGGGACGTTGCAGTGTGTGTGTGTGTGTTGTGTTGTGTGTGTGTGTGTGTGTGTGTGTGTGTGTGTGTCGAAAACGACTAAGCTTATTGAAATACAAGAATTATTTATTAATTTTTATTCAAGCTTTTCGTTTATAAATAGTACCAGCATCATCAGGAATGATAACCGTTTATCAATGAAAAGGTTTGAGAATAAATTAATAAATAATTATTGTACGTATTTGAACATCAGTTGTATTTTGTTTCTATACAAGAACACTAATTTTATATATATATCATTTATACTATAGTATACTTTTACATACATTTTCACGAATGGAGACACGTAATTAGAGTCTTCGAAGCTTGACTCACATATATACCAAGAAAGATTCTTGTTAAACTATATTATAGTATAGAGTAAGTAAATACAAAAGAACTGTGTTGCTAAGCTATATATATATATATATATATATATATATATATATATATATATATAACTTAACTTTTGTTATAATTTTAATTTATTTTTAATGTTATTTATTTACCTTACGTATCTAATGTCACACCTTTAGGTTTATAAAGAATTGACAATCTTATAAATTTTAAACATCACTTGCATTTATTTCCTTACACATTATACCAAATTTATATTAATATTACAATTATAAAAGGTGGACTTTAAGGCTTTAGATTTCTAATAAAATAACACAACAAAGGTAATAAATTCAGTATTAAAATTTTGTAGTTGCTCTCGGGTCGCTAATACGGGAACTTTGCTTCTTAAAATAGAAATGGTAAAACTAGATTAATTTTTTATAAATTGTAATGAAATTAAAAATTGTTCTGAACTTTACAAAAATATAGATTCTGTTGGCTACACTTATATCCAAATAATACTTAAGTTTGTAGAGCTCCTGGAATCTTGGCCTTGGTTACCTTCTGCGCTTAAACTTGACATAAAAACTTACTTTCTTAATACTTTAAAAACAACTTTTACGTCGCATTTTTTTAAATTTTACTTACAAAATAAAACTCTTTACGTAATTTAACTAATTACTTTTTTTACAACACTGCCATTTTTTGTCCCCACCATTCCGTCTGCCCTCTTCTGGAGCTCTTTTAAAACTTCCTAACTTCTCCTGATCATTTAGTTTTTATTGAAAATCCCTAATCCTCCCTCTACCAATATGTTTCTTGTAGTTTTTCACAGTTCCACAATTACCTAACTTAACGGTACCGAGTTATTTTCCCAGGTTATATCGGTCAGTGGATTTTCCCGTCTTAACAAACTGGATCCTTCTATTGTCAAATTGCCGGCACACAGTTTATAGCTTTTCTGGAAAAGGATAATGAAATGGTACCTGCTTTGTCGGCACTTTACAAACTATTTCTGTCTGTTTTGCTTAATCCTACAGATAATTATTTTAGCTACTAACTGAAATTACTCTAAAGCCTCGTACTTTATGTCATAATATATATAAATATATAGCGATAAGAAAATAGTGATGGGCCCTCCATTCTTAAAATTAGATCAAATTTCTACATAATCGGATAATTAGTACTATGCAAAAATTTTAAAAAGTGTAAAATTTTGACATTCGCTTTAAATGCGGGAATTGCTATCAATTTGAAGAATGTGGCGAGGCAGTACTCCTCAAGAAAATCTTCGTCAGTCATCTTTATTTCTACAAAATACAATATATCCCTTTAAGAATTATTTAAAAATTTATCTATCAATTTTAATATTTTAATTTTATTTGAACATTTGACTTTAAATTTGTCCCCCTTATATGGACCGTGGGCGGTAATAGTCCGTGGGCGGTAATATATATATATATATCACCCTAGGTATCATTTTTCAAGGCACGTTAGTGTACGCTGTTCATATTACGGAACTCTAAAAGATGTTTAGAAGTTTACAATGTTCAGTTTTACAAAGCAATACATTATTTCTAATATTATTATCAAAATTAATATATTTAAAATTGTAAGAAATTCAAACAGTAGGCTACGTACTCTTAGAATTAATAAAGACCTACACTTCCTTGGTTACAGAAAAACTTGTAATTGTTGCCATAGTTATAAAAGAATATTACTTATAACATCAGAGTTATTCCATCTAACGTTGCATTTATAAACAACAAGCTTGAAAAATACCACAATTCTTTAAATAACTTAGGCCTACGTGATAGTTAAACCAGTTACGTTTATCGTCCAAATTAGATGTCATGACCTGTTGCTTATTTATTAACTTAATATAAATATTGTAGTATTGTTAGTTTTGAAGCTACATGTATAAGTACACACCGCCCCCTAACTCAAAAATAAATTTACTAATAAACACTATTATTATATATAAACACTATTCAATATGCTCAAAATTGTCTTTGTTAGAGTGATATATATATATATATATATATATATATATATATATATATATTTATATATATATATATATAATTATATATATATATATATATGTATATATATATATATATAATATATATATATATATATATATATATATACATATATATATATATATATATATATATATATATATATATATATATATATATATATATATATATATTTTAACATATTAAATATGGTGATATGTTTTCTTGTAATATAGTTAATAAATTTAAAATATTTCAAAAACAAGAATATTTTTATTTCATATATTATTGAAAGCTTTTCGCCGATAAAACAGTACCAGCATCTTCAGGAAAATAATTATCTAACAAAATATTATTACAAAAATTAAATCATATTTACTACAAACAACCATATGTTTTAAGTATTGCACTTTATGTAATTTTCTCTATAACATCAATGACCTTATAAATAGTTTGGTGCCTTGATCTCACTTGAATTTGTTCATCAATTAATTTGTCTTTAACTTTATGCTTCACATACTCGTATACATGTTTCACATATATTAATCTGTAATCCTTTATTTAATTCTTTTATTAATTTCATATTTTCGATCAGGAAATTCGTGTCCATTATTAATAAAATGAGTAGCTAAATTTTATTTGTATATGTTTGGTTTGATATAAGCGTTTAAATGTTCTTTGTATCTTTCTTTTAATTTCTTTTTTGTTTGTTCTACATATAATTTATTACAAGCTTGATATTTTATATTATATACACCATTTATTTCGTGCCTATCATTTTGATTATTGTTGTTGTTTTATATATATATATATACTAACCTGAAGAAGCAGTTGTATTTGGAACCTGCACGCGGGGCTTTGGAGAAATTATTAAATAATAAGAATAAAATTAAGTGTTAATCAAAGTTCAGAAAAAAATAATAATAAATCATATTGTAAATTGATCAGTTTTGTGGCTATTATAGAGATAATAGTGAAAACAAACGAAACAGCAGCTAAAAATTATGAGGAACAAAACATTAAAATAAGTAAAACGAATGAAAACACAAGCAAACTACGGATCCGTTTAATTAACGAAGTAACTGAAATTAAAGATCAGCTCAACGAATCTAATAATAATATTAAAGAAACAAATAATAAATTTGAAGATATTTGTGAGGAACTCAAACAAGAGCATACAATCTGTATTGAAATACTGTTTCAACACCTCATATAGGTCAACCACATTATCTTATTAAAAACTACATTAACTAATTTATATTAAATCCTCTATACACATCCCTAAAATAAGTATAGCCATCTGTCAACCGACCATATTTACTTCCTTATTTGAATATTTATATCAAGATTGAAATTTATGCTGGTTTGTCATTCAAAGATACAATTACAGGAATTCTTTCATAGTTATATAGATCCTGTTTCACAGCTCATATATTTAGACGCTCTGCCAAAGTTTTTCTTTCACTATATGTGGACATCGGTAAACATATAGAATTTCTGCACACTGAAGTCTTTCAATTGCATTGTTTAGGCATATTTATTTACAACTTTCAGTTTAGAGTAAAATCCACATAACAATGCCCCTCACGCCGCTGACCTCTTGCTGCTTCAGAATTAAACATGTAGATTAACTGGAGCAAAAGATTTTATCAAAGAGCACTTTTATTCATGGTAGGGGTTTTATTATTTTGTAATCAATATTCCCAAACAAAACTCTCATATAGTTTTACTCACTTTTCAATGCTCAATTTTGATTAATTTTTTTGTTATATTTAACAATCAACATCAATCTACAATATTCAAAGTTCAATAAAATTACTAAAAGTTACATATATACTTGCATTTTAAATTTACAACATAAATGAAACATAAAAAAATGAAAATGGCAATTTACCAATAACTAGGATTCTAAATGCATGTTTAAGTAGGTAATAAAAACTACACGTAATGAAAAATATTATGAGTTTAATAAAGTCACACAGATGGCAGATAATTAGGTATGCTTAAAGAGAAATATTGCTACTAAACTATATACGAATACAATACCTTTTTAAATATTGATTACTCTGGGGCTTCTTATCATAATTATTTGATTCAAACCACTTGTATATAGTGAAAAGTAATCAGGACTTTTCAGATATCATTAGTGCACAAGGTCTATTCAGCATTTATGGCCATTCTTAAAACTAACACACGCTACAATTAGAAAATTTCTATTTCCTGTTGGCTTGATATCCTAATAGTTTTTAGTAGGGATGGGCCGATTCCTAAAATTTTCGATTCCGATTCCGATTCTAAAATTTTCCGTTCGATTCTCGATTCTTTAGTCGATTCTCGATTCTTTCAAGTTATATTTGCTTACATTCTAGTTCTCTAATAATTAATTTAGTTAAGATCTCGGTGATATGGCAAAACCTTTTAAAAGTTCTGTTTTAATGTAATAGGCTACACAAAACCTTCAACCTTGATTTATCAATAGGAATTTTTTAAACATAAAAACATATCAGATTAAAGTAATGACTTATTTTAAAGTTAAAAATGTGAACTTTACTTATTTTATGATGTTTGAAAAAATTCCTAAATTCCTATTTACATAGTCACCCAAACAAAACAAAAATTAAAAACAAACGAACAACATAAAAAGTAAAAAATTAATACAAATAGGATAGTTTTTAATATTTGAAAGTCTGGCAGGTAATGTACATTTCTGTTCAAAAACACAAGCATTTGAACACGTTGTGGGTCAAGCTAGTTTCATCGCTAGTCACATATAGCTCCTGAAGTTGAGAAAGGTTTTTCAGAAAACACTGTCGCGAGTGGGCAGACAGGTATTTTATTGCCATTGCATTTAAATCAGGGTATTTGGCACTTTGTACTGCCAAATACTTCCCAACATCACAATTTGGACTGGCTAATGGTTCCCCTAGATAATTGTTTACTTCTTCTTCTACTGTCAATTCCCCTGGGGTACCTTCTTCCTCAACATTCTGGATTAGTGGGGCATACCTTCTCCACATCTGGTGGGACCTTTTTTCCTGCAGGTGTCTGGAACAAGTGCAACTGATTCAGGCCTATTTTGTATTTATTACTCAATCCCAGTTGATTTTTAACCGACTATCACTTGTAGGTCCTGTGTCTGAGGATAAAGTTTCTTCAAGTATAGATCTTTATTGTTGATAATTTTGGGTAAAATGAATGTTGTTTAAGTGCTTTTTCATATTTGATATATTATGTGGTTTTCCACCGTCAGTTTCTGTTAACCTTCAACGAATTGACGCGACGGCCAGTACCCTGAACCGAATACCGTCGGGCCTCTTAACGCTTTATGTTTATTAGTACTACTCAGCTGGTGTTGCTACTTTTGGAAAAATTAAGCCACAGTATTTAACAACAAGCTTCACACTACTTACAGATGTATTTACGATGGTTTTTGTTTGATAGATAAACGCCGACGGGATTAAAAACATGATGTTATTCTAAGAGCTTTTTGTCCGTAGTTACGGGCCGACACACATATTTGTTATAACGTACTGTAATGAATTTCACTACTGTTTTCAAAATTTCACAAAAACTTAGAAGTAAGTCGGAAATATTGACTAAATATTTAGTTGTAAAATAATCCTTAAAAACGGACTTTGTGAAAGTTAAGTACAAACATTGATACACTTAGATAAACTCATCCTTACTAGGAAGTAAATTGTAACGTAAATTCCTTAACAAGTAAATTATTTGGTGTTAAAACTTTTACTTAATATGAATCTTGGATAGTATTTAATGGACCTGTAGCAGTACTTATCAGAGAGAGAATATATTACACTTTAGTTCTATATTCAAAATAATTATAAACTCACAAATCAATCACATGTAACACGTTTACGTGTCTTAGTGATTAGGCGCAAAAACACTTTTACCACCAGTCAGTTTATTATTTGGGTAGCCGGGACAAGAAATTATGGTTTTGTTGTTTCTTGCTAACACAAAACACAAAAAATATCAAAACAGTGTTGCACAGATAATAAAATTTAATTAAATCAAAAACAATGTCGGTAAATTAGTCCGACGGAGTTTATTTACGTTTCACTTACGGTAGGAAAAAACTATGTTGGGCCAGTTGGTCCGACACGTATTTTTATAAATATTATGATGAGAAACGTATATTCATACTTAGATATGATAGGGGAACAAAGTATAAGAACACATGATTTAAAAATGAGCTTAAAATATTTTGGGCAATTCTCTATGAAAACGCGATATTGTGGCCGGCAGCTAAAGTATTAAAGTACAGTGACGCGTTCGCTTTCTTTGTTAAACTACACGAACTATTTCACCTGTAAGTTTATATTCCTGTACATTATTTTGCTACATTTTTAGCTACTGTGCGGATCTGTTTATCATGTAATAAATAGTTTCATTTGCTATTACAATCGTGTTTATTTTCTTTTCGCTCCGAAATATATTACATTACTGTGAGAGTGATATCTGTATATAATATAATTTATTGAGGTTAAGTTTCGGAGGAATAATACGGTGTTTCTGTTATCCGTCTATTCGCTCAACCATCATGGCCACGGTTAATAAAGTTTTTACTGTACTTTTTTGTGTTTTGTTCTGACATCTATAAATCAGTGGCAGTAAGACACGTGGGGGGGAGAGAGAGAGAGAGAGAGTATCGAACCCGCTCTAGTGTGAGAGAGAGAGAGACGAGCGATGTCAAACGACCAGAAATGGTTACGATCTTGATTGCTGTTGCTTCATAAATAATCATATTTTCGTTTACTTTAATCATTCAATTCATCTAATACATAAATAAGATATAGTTGGTATTTAATTATTTTTCCAATAAATTACTCCACACACATATCTTAATAGTTAACAAAATAGGAATCGGAATCGACACTTTTATGATGAAGAATCGAGTATCGACGATTCCTCGATACCACCTAGAATCGACGATTCCTGGAATCGAGAATCGGAATCGGTCCATCCCTAGTTTTTAGTGATCGATTTCAAAATAGTATTCAAAGATAAAAAAGAGCTTAACCGAATTTTATCTAAAATAAAATTTGGTTATGTAAAAATAAAAGTATTTAATAAAGGAGGGTGTCTAATTTACTTCCTAAGAACGAATACCCAGTTTTTCCTTTTCAAGTGTTTTGTTTCTTTAAAGTGTCTATGATTTAACGAGCAGCTGGGCAAAGACGATACGCAAGAATATTGTTGAATTTGTGCAGTCAAATACCTCTAATTGTTGGCGTAGTATTGCATTAAGAAAATTCATGACTGTATGCTCTGATATTTCGTGAAGGATGTAAGTTCAATAAAGGACTTGAGACACGATTTCAATTGAAACTGATATAATTACTGCATTACAAATTACCTCTTTAAAGTTTGTTCTGACAACAGTATCAATGAAGAATGTATCAAAGCTATGCTGATATTTAGACCGTCGTAGACCTGACGTGACGAATACTACTATTTCTAAAGTGCCAACTACTTATTTAGCTTTAAATCCTAAAGAATTAATATCATCACGTAACACCATAAAATCTAAAACGTAATCGTGGTGCGGTGGGAAATCAGGAACTGGAATAGATTTATCAACATCAAAGTACGCACCTTTCCACCTATACTTGTAACACTACATTTGCTATATGTTTTGCTAAATAGTATTTGAAAGTTATTGAGAATATCTGAATACATATCTATGGAAAATCAAAAACTTTGTACTCTTTGTAAAAGTTACAAGAAAAAATCCATTTAATCCATTTCATAGGAATGGAATAAATTTATTCTGTTTATAAAGTTATATGAAAAGGAAATCCACTGTCGAATTACCATATCAAATGTATTATAAAGTAACTATCATGATTGGTAAGTATTTAAGGTTAGTCATGGTCCCTCTAATTAGCTAACAAGGTGAAAAAGAGGTAAGCCTGGTGAGAAAGAGTAGTAATCTAATAGGAGATCATGAGAATAATTTTCTTATTACATCGAATAAGCACGGAAAACATACATACTTTTAAAAGGATATAAAATACGATACTTATCAGTAATAAAACCTCAATAATTACAACTACATACTTACATAATGTTTACCTCTAACTTTGGTATTATAGAAAAGCTTATAATGTTTAGTATAGCAAATAGATTAACTTCAGACATTTAACGATTGGCTAGAAGAGAGTGATTACTCGCCGTACCGTTACGGATTGACGTCTTGTAGAAGCTGGTAACTACATCTCGGAACTGGAAAGACAAGCTGAGAGAAGTAACGACTCCTGCGATAGTAGTAAAATATATCTTCCTGTTGAAAGAGTACAGCTCGAACACCCGGAACTGTATCGGATCCAAGCTGATTGAGAGCAGTTCATAGTCAAAGTGCGCTCCATAGTTGCCAGCACTGATATGTAAGATGCTCGGAGTTCTGTGGGCTTCCTGTTCAGTTTGGTGGCAAGCTTCGATGGTAGCAATAGTGTAAATAAACGTTAAACTTTCAGGCATAATGAAAATCAATTACACTCAAATTTATGTGCACAGCGTACACAATGTTTGTCAACTTGTCTTGTCTGTGACAGATTAATAGATATCTAGGTAATTTATATAATAACTCTGTGTCATCCACTAAAATAGACATCACAAGTTTAACACTATCTATTAATATTAGACATTTTTCTAAAACTGAAAGATTTCTAAATATCTATCGTAATATCGGCTGTCAGCTAAATTTAATTTATAAATATCCAATATAACTCCGCAAAAAACATGTAAACTCGTGTCCTAGGTCTAATGCTAAATCTAGTGTGGTATTTCTAAAACAATATAGACTGTCGTTAAAAGCTAATAAAAATTGATTAGGACAAAACACACTCATGGTGATGTCATTATGCTAATCCCTTGTTAATAAAAAGATATGGCCTCCTATGTATAACATATGCTCACTCGAATAGATTACATCCAAAAATATTTTTCTATATTATTGCTTTACATTATTGGCAAATTTCTTAAAAGTCTGAACAGTTTTCTCAAACATATACAAAGGATTATAGGTATAAAATATATTTAAATAGGTAAATATACTAATGAAATATTCATCTAAATAACTTATAATCTTGTAGCTAATTAGCGGGTTGGTGAAGCAATCAACTGATGCCATAGCGTGTCTGAAAAGTAACACAAAGGTTATTGCAATAATGTTTTCTAAATTTTGTTCACACAAATATCCCCCGAAGGGAAAAGGAGAGGCCCCAACCCCGCCGTGGAGATCATCGTGGCATCCATCCAAAAATCAAAATGATGCCTACGTATATCACCGACCCTCCTGCTTGACAATTACATTCACCTTACGGACCTTTACGGCCCCTCCAGAGGGGATGTATACTCCTTGCGAAATGATTAGAGCCACGCCAGTGGACATTCATCCTTCACAATCTTACTACCCATCAAGCAGGAGGATACGGTCTAAAAATTACATTTCAAAAACATTTGTGTGAAAAATCAACATTCGCTAGTACATAACTATTCATTTTGTTCACTCATTTGTGGAATTTTGTAGCCATAAGGTAGTAATCATTGTGCAGAATTAAGTTTTATTTTTTTATAATTTTTATTATTTTTTGTGTTAATCTGAATATTTATAGAAAACAATACAGTACATAGCTAATCATTTTGTTCACTCAACCGTGGTCTTATTGTAACCATAAAGTAGTATTCATTGTGCAGAATTAATACTTAATAATAATTTATATTTTTCATAATATTTATATATGTATTAATATATAATCTAGCATTTGTTAATCTGAATATTTATAGAATACAATACATTGTGAAAAGTCACAACATAAGCCAGGACATAGCTATTAATTTTATTCGCCCCATCGTCCAATTTCCTCTTTGCACCTGTTAACCTGAATATTTTATTTTCAGACAATGTGATGACGTCACGATCTTTTGTGCGACGAACCCTATCATTAGTGGCTACGATAGGATCATTAACATCCAAAACCTTTCGTTTCATTGACTCAAAATTGACCGAGGCGGAAGTACTGGGATTCAGGGTCAACCTTTTGACTTTGCACATGGTCAAGTGATCGTTTTTATTTGTATACCAGACTTTGTAGGTGTAGACTTTAGGGCCTCCTGAGACGAATTCGGTGCTCGGTCCGAGACGGACCGTATTCTAAGAGTTCGTCAGTCATCTGGCCTAAATAATCTCCGGTATCGACTCTTGGCAGACCATCCCTATGAAGGTATACTACGCTGTCGGTATCCTTGTAGATACGTTGAGAGCCTAGAGCGTCCATATATATTTGTACAACTTTGGCCTGGCATGGCGGTAGTGTAGACGGCCAGCACAACGTTGACAGTGGGTAGTATTTCGCGAACGTCATCTGATAAATGCCAATTCACCATCACCACGTCTGCGTTCATTTCCTGTGTATTAATTACATCAATAGAAGGGCTATGCAGCATTTTAAACAATTCCTGAGGCTGCCTAATAATCGAGGTTTTCGACTGATTCTCCCTCTGCCCGAATTTCCCCCAAAACGTGTTCAAAATCAAACGAGCGGGATCTCGTTGATGAAATAATCTTCTACGTACTTGGCCTTGTCCTCTTTGGTCTGACACCAGCCGGGGTAACCTGACACCTCCTGTTTCATTTTCAGAAATTTATTAATAAACTCCTTAAACAGCCCATCGTTTCCTGAAGCCATCTCGTACTGCCACATTTCGTACATTTCCACAATGACATACCAGGTTTAGGAGTTTCCTGACTAGTGTTTTACCTTCAGCATCCACCAGAGCCGTTCCATCACCAAAAAGGTTGAAGCGCCTCTCAGCAAGTACTTCACATCTGTAAATAATGTGTGTGGTAGTCTCCAGTTCCTGCAAGCATAATCTGCACACTGGTTCATCTTTGTAGATACCCATTTTATGCAGATGTTTCCTTAGTCCACCGTGTCCCGTGAGTAGTCCTGTGGCTATCCTCAATTTCTGCCTAGACAGATAGATGAGACTCTTCTGCAGCCCCAAGGAAGGTTTCCTAAGGGTTAGCATATTGTGTCTCATCCCTTCCGCCCTGATCCAGTGCTCACAGTGTCTTTCAGCCATCCATCTTCGCACTGTCATCTTGACCATGGATTTGGAAATAAATACCGCAGACTCCGGTCCAATCAGGGGAGTCGAAGACCCCTCCCTGGCCAGCGCATCTGCGGCTTCATTTCCAAGTATTCCCCTATGCCCTGGCACCCAACCTATCTTGATTTGATTGTGCCTTGCCAGGGCTTGCAGGTTATTTAGGCACTCCCTGACTATGGCCGAGGTGACCACATGTCCGTTTAGTGCCTTAATTGCTGCCTGACTGTCGGAGAAAATAGCAATCCGGGTCCCGTGTGTTCCCCTTCTCGCTATCTTTCCCAGACAGGCATTTATAGTATATATTTCGGCCTGAAAGACAGAGGTATGCCTCCCCAAGGAAAACACTAGTTTTACCCTTGGGTTTTTACAATACACCCCCGCTCCAGTGCCGAAGTCCATCTTGGAGCCATCTGTGTACCAGATCTGAGCTCCCGATGTTAATGTCCCTGACCATTCCATCATGGTTTGGTGGACCTGGTCAGGTGCAAACGTTCGAGTAATGTGGTCGCTGTCCATTTCCAAGAATGGTTCTTTTACCACTCACTCGATACTCATGTGTCCCGAAACATCTGGGAGGTTAGCCCAGTTGTACGAGTTGCGCAATCTCCATGCCGCCAGCCTCGCCTCTCCCCTAAGGACAAGCTTGAGGGGAGGGCGGTTAAGCATTACTTCCATTGCTGCACCAGGTGTAGTTGACATCGCTCCCAGTGTGCACAGACAGGCCAATTTCTGGATATAGCTCAGTCTAGCTCTTGTCTGTGCCTGGTTGGCCTTTGTCCACCACACCAGAGCTCCATAGGTAATCATAGGTCTTATCACCCTCAGATACATCCAGTGCATCATTGATGGCTTCAGTCCCCATTTCTTACCCACCATTCTTCTCACAGTCATCAGTGCCCTTTTGGCCCTGTTAACCATCCTCTCAAGATGTGGGTTCCAGGTGAGATTTCTGTCCAGAGTAACTCCCAGGTACTTCACCTCCCTTACAAACTCAAGGTATTCACCAAACAAGCGAGGCATCCTGGTCGTCAGATCTTTTTGCTGTCTGGTGAAGTTAATAAGAGCAGTCTTTTTCGGATTTACCCTAAGGTTCTCCTTATTACACCACTCTTCAATCAGTCGTAGAGGATTTCTGATTACCTCAAGGACTGTATCAGGGAATCTGCCGAGGATCAGAACAACTATGTCATCCGCATATCCTAGACAGAAGTACCCCTGTTCATTCAGGAGTTCAATAAGGTTGTCAACCACTAGGCACCACAACAGAGGAGAGAGAACCCCCCCCCCCCTGTCCACAACCCAGACTTGTCTCCGCCCTTCTGACCTCTCCTGCCACCTCTACAGAAATGCTTCTGTTTGTTAACATGGAACTTATCCAACCACAAGTGGTCGCATCCACTCCATGACGTCTTACACCACTTACCATCGTCTCCACTGAAGGGTTATTGAAAGCCCCTTCAATGTCGAGGAAGGCACCTATGGCACAACTTTTCTTAGCGATCATTTGCTCAATCCTACCAACCACGTGATGGAGAGCTCCCTCGCAGAATTTCCCCGGTCGATAAGCATACTGGTTCCAGTGCAGTGGTTTTATAGCCAAAGCACCCCCCCCCCCCCTAATATGCCTATCAACCAGTTTTTCAAGCCCTGGTCTGTATCCTTTCCCTTCCGATTGGTTACCGGTGGGCTTAGGTATAAAGACCACCTTACTAGATTTCCAGGCTGCTGGCACATGCCCTAGAGCAGGGGTTCTCAACCTTCTAGTAACCACGTACCACTTTCAGATATTTAGACGTACCACCTTATATTTATATATTTTTATTTTTATAAATAATTATATATAATTTACATTTGGTCATGTTTAGGAAAATAAAAATGCATTCTACAACTGTATGTATGTACATAGAATTTACTTAGATACAAAATGAAATGTATCTTACATTAAAAACAATCTCAAATTAGTTCATTGAACACAGTCATTTAAATTTAAACAGATCCTAATGAGCCGTTGTTGTTGTTTGCCCTTGACCAAATTTTCTATATCTGGGTCAATTGAACTCAACTTGATTCTTAAGTCCTCTTCAACACTAATGCGGTTTCTGTATTTATTTTTTATGTACAGTAGTTCTGAAAAGCCCGATTCACATAAGTACGAGGTTACAAATGGAAGTAAAAAGATTATTGCTTGCTTGAACACTGATGGGTATTCAGTTTTTGTCCCCATCCAAAAGTCTATTAAAGATTTTTCTTTAAACGAATCTTTCATTGAGCTGTTACTTGTAAGGTCGATGAAACACTCTTTTGAGTGACTAGGAAATTCCCCTGAAAATGGATTTCTAATCCACTCATATTTAGAAAAATCTTGATTAAAATATTTATCAAAACTCGTTTGAAGGGCTTCCATATGACTAGTGATATCATCAGTAACTTCTGCCTTCAGAAAAATATCATTTTCTTCCAAAAATGCAGCAAGAGTAGGGAATGCAGAGAAATCCTTGTCCTGTGCTTGAGAGCGAAACAGAACCAACTTTTTCTTGAAGGATGATATTTTATCGTTGGTAGTGAACGCTGTTGTACTCGGCCCTTGAAGCCCCATGTTCAAGATATTAAGCCTATCAAAAATATCAGCCAAATACGCCAATAGTGATAGCCATTCTTCATCATTGAATAAATGTTTCATGTCATGATTTTGTTCACTTAAAAACCTAAAGACTTCTGACCTCAGTTCAAATAGACGAGTTAGGATCTTGCCTCGTGACAACCATCTAACCTCGTTATGTAGGAGGAGAGTTTGATATTTTGCACCCTTATCTTCACACATCAAAGAGAAAAGCCGTGAATTAAGAGCCCTGGCCTTAATAAAATTAATGACCTTCACGCTATCCGTTAAAACAGACTTAAGGTTGGCAGCCATAACATTGGAAGCCAAAGCTTCTCGGTGAATAACGCAGTGAGTACTTTGGCATTCTGGAGCAACTTTTTTTATTCTTGCTCCTAATCCACTGAAATGACCCGACATAGCATTTGCTCCGTCCGTGCACAAACCAACACATTTAGACCATGATATTCCCGCTTTCATAATGTACTCATTTATGACATTAAATATGCCCTCAGCTTTAGTATTTGATTCAAGAGGTTTGCAAAATAAAAATTCTTCCTTTACTTCACTTTGATAATCAAAACGTATGAATACGAGAAGCTGCGCCATATTTACTATGTCTGTGCTTTCGTCTACTTGCAGTGCAAAATAATTACATTCGCGCAGTAGAAGTAAAAGCTGTTATTTAATACTCGAAGACATCTCAAGGATTCGCTTCTTTACTGTGTCATTGGACAACGGAATTTTCTCGATTTCCTTTGCTCCCTTTTCGCCTAATACTGCCTCGACCATATCCTTAGCGACCGGAAGTAAAAGTGTTTCACCAATTGTATGAGGCTTCCCTTCTTTAGCTATTCTATAACTGGCAAGGTACGATGCTTTGAACAGTTTTTCGTCTATATTTACAAATTTTTGCCATGAAGTGATTTTCTCTCTTACACAATTCAGATTTTCTTTGAAAAAATTCAATAGGTTTGTCAACCAAATCGGGATGCTTAGTAGTCTAGTGCCGCTTTAGTAAGGAAGGCTTCATACTCTGATTTGAAGGTGTTTCTGAACATACAACACATTGTGGAATAGGATTATCGTTATTTTCTGTGCCAGGTTTTACTATAAATACGCTGCATCGTACTTACGATTTGGCTGAGGTTTAATCTTCTTTTGACTCTCCTTAGAGGTGGACGGGTTAGTCAAATATCGCTTCATTATGTCCACTAAAAACTATGCTGAATTACTACTAAAAACTAAAACTAAACTTCACTTCATGGAACACAATCGAAAAACAGCTAACATTGGCATCAGAATGAAACTACTGGGTGAGAAAGTAACACAAAAGAACGTGACACCAGCTCATGTCACTTTCAAAACAAAACTGACGGGGTGGGATGGTCGTGATCGTGATGAGTGGCGGGGAGTGAGGAGTGGGAGAAGGAATTGAGTCACTCGGGTTGTTTGTGTAGCGGCAAGGTCAGCGTCAAACTGCCACTATTACATGTACAACACAGACGAAGGAATTGTATTCTTAACGCGGAAATGTTGCATCGTAACAGTTTTATATTGTTATTATTAATATATGACTGCGTACCACCTGAAATGTCCCCGCGTACCACCGGTGGTACGCGTACCACCGGTTGAGAACCACTGCCCTGGAGCAATGCTTAGCCTGTATAATTTAGTAAGTACCAGCACCAGCATATCAATTCCCTGCTGCAGCAGCACAGGATAGATCACATCTGGACCTGGAGATTTGTAGGGTTTAAATGTGCCAATAGCCCATCTTACCCTTTGTGGAGTTACTATCCTCCTTGCCACTTCCCAGTCCTCCCTCTTACCACGTCTTGTGGAGAGTTTGGCAACTGGTTCAGTGTCTGCTCCCCCAAGTTTCCTCAGAGTACTGGAAGGGAAATGTGTTCTGATTAATTCTTCCACAGTTTCCCCTGCCGTTTTTGTTATATTTCCCAGTGGGGTTCTTAGCATCCCCACCGGGTTAACTGGGTCCTTAGAGAGCAGTTTATACAGTCGTGCCCCTTCCCGAGTTTTGTCAATCTCTTGACAAAACTCATTCCAGGTCTTCCTGCGTGCTTCTCTAATTGCCCTGTTGTATTCGGATAGTGTTTTCCTATACTGGTCCCACTCCCCGTTCTTTTTTGCTCTATTAAAGAGTCTCCTGGTGGTCTTCCGAGGTTTGGCTAGCTTCTTATTCCACCATGACGGATCCCCTACTTTTCTCCCCTCACTGAGAGGGCAGTTATCAGTAAAGGATTCTACTATAGCCTCGCCAACCAATGTGGCAGAGTCTTCTAGTTCTCTCCTCCCGCCATACTCCAATCCAGCCTTCTCAATCCGAACGCCCAGGTCCCTCCTGTAGGAGTCCCAGTCTGTTCTTCTTGGATCCCTGGTTGGCCGAAGCATGGCTGGATTTAGGGAGATATCATACCTAATATGTCTTTAGTCAGAAAAAGATGGTTCATCCGACACATACCAATTTAGTACATACCTAGCCATCTGGTTCGATGCCACCGTAATGTCCAGGACCTCCTGTCTAGTGACAAACGTCGGCTCTTCCCCCTGATTTAAGACTAGTAAATTCTTAGAGCTAAGATAAGCTAAGAGTTCCTCACCTCTAGTGTTGGTACCTGTACTTCCCCACGAAGTGTGATGGGAGTTAGCATCCATCACCACCAGCAGCTCCTCATCCATAGCCCCGCAGTGCTCGACCAGCCTCCTCAGCTCTTGTGTTGGTAGAGCCCCCGCGTAGTCAAAGGGAAGATATGCTGTGGCCAGGTTCAGCCTCTTCATCCTCCCCTCCGCCCGCAGCTCCACCATCACTGCTATCAAGTCTCTGCAGCGGAAGTTCGTTAGTACAAAAGCACTCAACCCCCTCCTAACCAGGATACACGTCCTAGGAACACCGGAGTCCTTATCATACAACAACTTACCTCCAGATGTCGCCAGCCCGCATATTTGTCCTCCAGAAATCCATGGTTCCTGGATGAGAACCAAGTCCACCTATGCATTCTATGGATGGAACAGGGGGTCCAGCATTCTACACACGACAGCACTAGCCGCCCTGCTATGCTGTAGGTTCATTTGGGGGATCTTGATCATTTTTCTGCTTACTTCGCAGTTGCCTGGGTTGGCAGAGCAGCCCCAGGACTAGAGAGCCCCTTGAACGTGGCCTGTCTCAGCCCCACATTCACCCTCAGGTTGCTGTTCCGCAGTGCCCTGAGGGAACCCTCTCCTATATACAGGATCAGGGTAAGACCTGCATCCTCCCTTTTCCTAACAATCACCTTCCAAGTATCCTGAACTACCCCAGGGTTCTGGGTTTTGACCACCTTCAGGATCTCTTCCGGCTGCTTGTCATTGTAGGGTTTGGGCACCCACATTGAAACCTTTGCAATGCAAAAGATCTCCCTGGGTGGCCCTGCCCTCAACTTTACCCCCTCACTCAGGGTGAAGCTTGGCAGGACCCGAAGGACCCACTCCAGGCTCTCCCGTGAGGAGCATACGACATTTAGAGCCCCCCTCTCTAAGTATGCTGTCCTGAATCCCCTATCCCTACTCTCCGCCTCAGCGGACAGCAGTTCCGAGAAGAACAGCTCCTCCAGCTCCATACTATAAGGTACGCCATGTACTTGTTGACGGGGTCCTCTCTGAACACTCGAGTTCTATCCGTGAACTGTAGGCACGCGCCGCCGTTCATACACTTCCAACAGTATTGCTGGGACACACACAAGTTGACTCGATGCACATGAGAGTCGTTAATAACTTCGTCTTGTCGAGTTTGAAGATCAAAGAAGACGAACAGAAAGTTATTTGCTAGCGGGTGTCAATTCTCATGTAGCACAGATGGCCTGCTGGCATGTAATCCTTACACACTTTACAATATCTCTCGCCGCATACTTGAGGAGCTTTTCTTATTTTCGTTAGAATGTAACTATTACAGTCCCAGTTAGTTACCCAGAGAGACAACTCTCGGAAGAGATGGCGTTGGAGCTGGAGGAGGTGTTCTTCTCGGAACTGCTGTCAGCTGAGGCGGAGAGTAGGGATAGGGGATTCAGGACAGCATACTTAGGCTAGGGGGGCTCTAAATTTCGTATGCTCCTCACGGGAGAGCCTGGAGTGGGTCCTCCGAGTCCTGCCAAGCTTCACCCTGAGTGAGGGGGTAAAGTTGAGGGCAGGGCCACCCAGGGAGATCTTTTGCATTGCAAAGGTTTCAATGTGGGTGCCCAAACCCTACAATGACAAGCAGCCGGAAGAGATCCTGAAGGTGGTCAAAACCCAGAACCCTGGGGTAGTTCAGGATACTTGGAAGGTGATTGTTAGGAAAAGGGAGGATGCAGGTCTTACCCTGATCCTGTATATAGGAGAGGGTTCAGTCAGGGCACTGCGGAACAGCAACCTGAGGGTGAATCTGGGGCTGAGACAGGCCACGTTCAAGGGGCTCTCTAGTCCTGGGGCTGCTCTGCCAACCCAGACAACTGCGAAGTAAGCAGAAAAATGATCAAGATCCTCCAAGTGAACCTACAGCATAGCAGGGCGACTAGTGCTGTCGTGTGTAGAATGCTGGACCCCCTGTTCCATCCATAGAATGCATAGGTGGACTTGGTTCTCATCCAGGAACCATGGATTTCTGGAGGACAAATATGCGGGCTGGCGACATCTGGAGGTAAGTTGGTGTATGATAAGGACTCCGGTGTTCCTAGGACGTGTATCCTGGTTAGGAGGGGGTTGAGTGCATTTGTACTAACGAACTTCTGCTGCAGAGACTTGATAGCAGTGATGGTGGAGCTGCGGGCGGAGGGGAGGATGAAGAGGCTGAACCTGGCCACAGCATATCTTCCCTTTGACTACGCGGGGGCTCTACCAAAACAAGAGCTGAGGAGGCTGGTCGAGCACTGCGGGGCTATGGATGAGGAGCTGCTGGTGGGGATGGATGCTAACTCAAATCACACTTCGTGGGGAAGTACAGGTACCAACACTAGAGGTGAGGAACTTTTAGCTTATCTTAGCTCTAAGAATTTACTAGTCTTAAATCAGGGGGAAGAGCCGACGTTTGTCACTAGACAGGAGGTCCTGGACATTACGGTGGCATCGAACCAGATGGCTAGGTATGTACTAAATTGGTATGTGTTGGATGAACCATCTTTTTCTGACTAAAGACATATTAGGTATGATATCTCCCTAAATCCAGCCATGGTTCGGCCAACCAGGGATCCAAGAAGAACAGACTGGGACTCCTACAGGAGGGACCTGGGCGTTCGGATTGAGGAGGCTAGATTGGAGTATGGCGGGAGGAGAGAGCTAGAAGACTCTGCCACATTGGTTGGCGAGGCTATAGTAGAATCCTTTACTGATAACTGCCCTCTCAGTGAGGGGAGAAAAGTAGGGGATCCGTCATGGTGGAACAAGAAGCTAGCCAAACCTCGGAAGACCACCAGGAGACTCTTTAATAGAACAAAAAAGAACGGGGAGTGGGACCAGTATAGGAAAACACTAACCGAATACAACAGGGCAATTAGAGAAGCACGCAGGAAGTCCTGGAATGAGTTTTGTCAAGAGATCGACAAAACTCGGGAAGGGGCACGACTGTATAAACTGCTCTCTAAGGACCCAGTTAACCCGGTGGGGATGCTAAGAACCCCACTGGGAAATATAACAAAAACGGCAGGGGAAACTGTGGAAGAATTAATCAGAACACATTTCCCGTCCAGTACTCTGAGGAAACTTGGGGGAGCAGACACTGAACCAGTTGCCAAACTCTCCACAAGACGTGGTAAGAGGGAGGACTGGGAAGTGGCAAGGAGGATAGTAACTCCACAAAGGCTAAGATGGGCTATTGGCACATTTAAACCCTACAAATCTCCAGGTCCAGATGGGATCTATCCTGTGCTGCTGCAGCAGGGAATTGATATGCTGGTGCTGGTACTTACTAAATTATACAGGCTAAGCATTGCTCTAGGGCATGTGCCAGCAGCCTGGAAATCTAGTAAGGTGGTCTTTATACCTAAGCCCACCGGTAACCAATCGGAAGTGAAAGGATACAGACCTATTACACTAATGTCTTTGTTCTTAAGGGGCTTGAAAAACTGGTTGGTAGGATTATTAGGGGGGGGGGCTTTGGCTATAAAACCACTGCACTGGAACCAGTATGCTTATCAACCGGGGAAATTCTGCGAGGGAGCTCTCCATTAAGTGGTTGGTAGGATTGAGCAAATGATCGCTAAGAAAGGTTGTGCCATAGGTGCCTTCCTTGACATTGAAGGGGCTTTCAATAACCATTCAGTGGAGACGATGGTAAGTGGTGTAAGACGTCATGGAGTGGATGCGACCACTTGTTTTTGGATACGTTCCATGTTAACAAACAGAAGCATTTCTGTAAAGGTGGCAGGAGAGGTCAGAAGGGCGGAGACAAGTCTGGGTTGTGCACAGGGGGGGGGGGGGTTCTCTCTCCTCTGTTGTGGTGCCTAGTGGTTGACAACCTTATTGAACTCCTGAATGAACAGGGGTACTTCTGTCTAGGATATGCGGATGACATAGTTGTTCTGATCCTGGGCAGATTCCCTGATACAGTCCTTGAGGTAATCAGAAATCCTCTACGACTGATTGAAGAGTGTTGTAATAAGGAGAACCTTAGGGTAAATCCGAAAAAGACTGCTCTTATTAACTTCACCAGACAGCAAAAAGATCTGACGACCAGGATGCCTCGCTTGTTTGGTGAATACCTTGAGTTTGTAAGGGAGGTGAAGTACCTGGGAGTTACTCTGGACAGGAAACTCACCTGGAACCCACATCTTGAGAGGACGGTTAACAGGGCCAAAAGGGCACTGATGACTGTGAGAAGAATGGTGGGTAAGAAATTGGGACTGAAGCCATCAATGATGCACTGGATGTATCTGAGGGTGATAAGACCTATGATTACCTATGGAGCTCTGGTGTGGTGGACAAAGGCCAACCAGGCACAGACAAGAGCTAGACTGAGCTATATCCAGAAATTGGCCTGTCTGTGCACACTGGGAGCGATGTCAACTACACCTGGTGCAGCAATGGAAGTAATGCTTAACCGCCCTCCCCTCAAGCTTGTCCTTAGGGGAGAGGCGAGGCTGGCGGCATGGAGATTGCGCAACTCGAACAACTGGGCTAACCTCCCAGATGTTTCGGGACATATGAGTATCGAGTGAGTGGTCAAAGAACCCGTCTTGGAATTGGGCAGCGACCACATTACTCGAACGTTTGCACCTGACCAGGTCCACCAAACCATGATGGAATGGTCAGGGACATTAACATCGGGAGCTCAGATCTGGTACACAGATGGCTCCAAGATGGACTTCGGCACTGGAGCGGGGGTGTATTGTAGAAACCCAAGGGTAAAACTAGTTTTTTCCTTGGGGAGGCATTCCTCTGACTTTCAGGCCGAAATATATGCTATAAATGCCTGTCTGGGAAAGATAGCGAGAAGGGGAACACACGGGACCTGGATTGCTATTTTCTCCGACAGTCAGGCAGCAATTAAGGCACTAAACGGACATGTGGTCACCTCGGCCATAGTCAGGGAGTGCCTAAATAACCTGTAAGCCCTGGCAAGGCACAATCAAATCAAGATAGGTTGGGTGCCAGGGCATAGGGGAATACTTGGAAATGAAGCCGCAGATGCGCTGGCCAGGGAGGGGTCTTCGACTCCCCTGATTGGACCGGAGTCTGCGGTATTTATTTCCAAATCCATGGTCAAGATGACAGTGCGAAGGTGGATGGCTGAAAGACACTGTGAGCACTGGGTCAGGGCGGAAGGGATGAGACGCAATAAGCTAACCCTTAGGAAACCTTCCTTGGGGCTGCAGAAGAGTCTCATCTATCTGTCTAGGCAGGAATTGAGGATAGCCACAGGTCTACTCACGGGACACGGTGGACTAAGGAAACATCTGCATAAAATGGGTATCTACAAAGATGAACCAGTGTGCAGGTTATGCTTGCAGGAACTGGAGACTACCACACACATTATTTACAGATGTGAAGTACTTGCTGAGAGGCGCTTCAACCTCTTTGGTGATGGAACGGCTCTGGTGGATGCTGAAGGTAAAACACTAGTCAGGAAACTCCTAAACCTGGTAAGAGGGAAGGGGTTATTTGACTAGATCAGGGAGGTAAGTACTATATACCTTAAAGTAGCAGTGCTTCAGGCAGTTTAAAATCCGCTCCCAAGTTAAAAAAAAAAAAAAAAAATCTATTACAGTCTGGACACTTTCTTATAGCCCGGCATACACTTTTGATATGCGCCTTAAAACAAGCTCTATTTTCAAATTGTCTATTGCAGTCGCCGCACAGGATGCCGTCGTCTTCAAACACAAACGGAGGGGACCTCTTGCATGAGTTGCATTGGGCGGAGCATCTATGGTTCATGGGATTATCGTAAGGAACGTGGCACAATTCGCAATAGTAACTACATGCGAACGCACCTGTCAAATTTGTAACAACGTTGAAGTGGTTGGCTAGATATAACAAATTTAGCTTGTGCTTTGGGTTCTGAACGTCGCCCTCACGACCTTTGCAGCTGTAATTGCAAGTAATCGGAGAAATAATCTTGAAACTGTTGCAATTTTCGAATCCCAGCAGTAGTTAAGTGGGCTACTTTGACACAAAAAGTGGTGGTTGGAGTGGGCCTTGAAGCAGTAACTTAAGTCAGCTAGATTGCAGCTAACCTATCCCACCCCTAAGTGTGGGGTGGATCCTAGGTACGTTTGGGAGCTGCCCCGGGGGTTGCTCCGGGAGTGGAATCGGGGTGGGGGGTAGTTTTTGGACAAATTTTGGAAAAATGTGTGTTGCGTGTTAGGGTGGAGATAGAATCCATTTTCTGCAGAGGTGGGGATGGGATCGCCCCGGGGGTAGTTTTAAATAATATATCAAATTGCCAAAAATGATCGGTCCCTGGCGTCGGGGTCTTAGGTAAAAGTCACCCTGGAGTCGTGCTTGAGGTACAGCCACCCAGGAACCAGGCCACAGGTAAAGCTACCTTGGAGCATGGACTTAAGTAAAGCCATCCCGAAGCCAGGCCCTGGGTAATGTAACCCTGGAATCTGGCCTTAGGTAAAGCTACCTTGGAGTCAGGCCTTAGGTAAAGCTTCTTTGGAGCTAGACTTAAGGTAAAGGTACCTTGGAGTCAGCCCTTAAATAAAGCTACCCAAGAGTAGGTCCTTAGGTTCCGGTATGTTGCTATATCAATTACAGCTTCTCGTGTGCAAAGCTGTAGATAATCGGTGACCGAGGACCTGGTCCTTATCATACGATATGTTCAAACCTGATGAGATAACACATTATCTTAAAACCACTACACTGCCGGTGACCTCTATAGCAGGCATAAAACCCGCACAGCTGTTTCACAGTGAATCTAGGCGATTGTTGTATTGATTTCTGTGTCATATCAGTATACTATGTACTGTCATACATGGTTTGAAGCTGAGTGCAAATCAAAGTGATAGAAAAATTGTAAATAAACACATTTCTATAGGAATTTGAAATAAAACAAATATTTAATATCATGCATGATTCAAGCTTTACATATTTCTGAAAATATGCTCTCCTATAAGTAAACTACCGCTCAATATATTGTGTGATCTAGGCTTTACAAAAATTGAAAAATGAAGTCTGAAATATATGCTCTCCTATAAATAAACACTTATTGTGTCATCTAGGTTTAACATAATTTGAAAAAAGAGTAGTTACTTACAATGCGAGTGTTTATAGGTTGTTGTGACGTAGACGCCATCTCTCGTGAATGTATGACTTACAGATTAACGGATCACAATATTTAACCAAAGTATAGCTCTCTTTCGGAGTTGATTGTAGAAAGTCTTCAAAACTAAATAATTTAAATAACGGGCTTAAACAGTTATCGCACCAGTTATCGGAGTCCCGAATAAATTCGAAGCAATCCACTTCGGCTGTAGAGAGTGTGTAACCGGCTCTTTTGATATCGAAACTTTCTGCCTAGAGGAGTACCAGGTTACTCAAACACTCCCGGCAAATATTATTATTATAACCAGACAGACCGGTGTAGTGAAATCTAATAAATTTGAAAAATGTCCTCTCATCGACAAAAACAGGCACCTCGTCAGGGTGGTTCATTAAAAATTCTGAACAATTTAAATTATTGAAATCTATAGATAAAAAATCAAAATCAGAACTATCACATGGCTTCATCAGTATATAGTCTTTAATGAGTTTATCAAAGTTGCTTTACAGATACAGGTAATTCCAAATTGTCTATATCATTTCTGTTCTGTACGCATGCGCAGACCTCAATAGCGCATAGATTAAAAACAAAGATAGAGGCACTGTAAAATTTTAAAAAATAAAAAAGGAACATGCTGAAACGTTCTAAAGAATAATATTATTGTTATGTTCAAATTCACAGTTTGGCCGACATGTTTGGTAACAGTTAAAAATTTGCCTATAATACAGCTAAAATCTTCCTCAGCCAACGCCGTGGCATATCGCTTATGAAGAAAGACAGCGCGTCTGTCTTCATCTACCTGTATGTCTACAAGTACAGCATTACCACACTTTGTCTCTACAAATCGCGCATTTACAACTTTATAGGCCTTGGCTATCTTTAGCCCACGTATAGGCATAGAATCTACAGAATTTAAAGTTGAAAACTTAGCCGACACTGATGATGACAGGATTTTGTTTTTATTTTGTATAGGAATACACAGCCTCTTCACCAACCCTTCAGGATTTGTCGCTCTATTCACCTCTACTACAACCGCCTGACTCGTGGTCTACCTCGTCTCCAAGAGATCTACCTTCCCGACAGCCTAGCGTTGATACGGACAGCGAGGGGGAGGATCATAAACCCAGCAGGCTTCTATCGAGTTGGGATGATTCGTTTTCGTTTCGCCTACACGATTTCCTAATGGAATCTCATCCACCGTGGGACCCACCTTCACCCTACACATGTATACAGACGCTGGATTACACTTTAATGCAACTCCGGCTGGTGATTAGGGATTTGCGGACGACTGCTTGGAAACCATACTACAGGTCGAGCCGAACATTTTCATATAACGTTTGGGGCATGACAAAAAGATTCCTAGAGGATATTGTGGAGGCAGGCGGGAGACGACCATTTACGAACTGTCCGTCGTACCATAATAGGACCAATATTGTAAGTAGTTTTTCATATTATTTCAATTGACTTTTACGCTTTCTTTCAGGCTATCTGGACCGATTTACTAATCGTAACGTTTCTTACAGGATGTTTATATGCATATACAGCTGTTACTAATTGACTTTTTTATCTTACAGAATAAGCCACGACCGGCGGAGATTAGCTTATGCAATATATGTTGTGAGAGCCCTCGCAACGCAGTTGCCACGCCATGCGGACATGTATTTTGTTTTACCTGTCTCTCAAGATGTAATCGCTGCCCAAATTGTAGAGCACGGATTGTCGACACTTTTAAATTATATATGTAATAATGAGAATATATGTTTAGAACATTTTATAACTATGCACTCTAAAATTATTAATATTATACGTTAGTTTAATAAAACATCATGCTGAATACACTTATTGTATATATTGTTTTATCTACCGTCCTTTTTCAACCTGGTCAATACCGAGGACCCTATATCATGCGCTTTAGCCAAGATTATATATTTATACCACTCTTATATTGCTAACACAATCTGTTGAATATATATCAGGCAGAATTAGGATCGTTTTATAACATATATTTATTCATCACTCTACACGTTATGTGATAGGCCTCATTATTGTTTATTATAAGTGTTTATCCATAGACCTTTATATCTAAACAAATTTACAACTATAGGATATATCCATAAAAGCTATTTGATTATTTAAACTATAACAGCCTACATCTATATATACCTAATACGGTTAGATTTTAATAGGTACCTCTCGGTTATATCTAAACACAATTATATCTGTAGGGTTTATACATAACTGATTTATGATTATACATGTATGCCGTGCTATAACCACAGTACGTAGTAAACTGATACTATATGACACAGTAATCAAAACAACAATCGCCTAGATCCACTGTGAAACAGCTGTGCGGGTTTTATGCCTGCTATAGAGGTCACCGACAGTGATTGTTTTTTTAAGATAATGAGATATATCAGCGGGTTCGCACATGTCGTATGATAAGGACCAGGTCCTCGGTCACCGGTTATTTATAACTTTGTAGGCCTGACGTATTCCCTCAAGCGATAAGGCCTTGTTGCACTGATTATTAATTTAGTAGCATAGACAAACTTTGGGAAAGCCATCATATCCCCATACCCCAAGGCGGGGCCCCGCATCATCCCATAGGTCAGACAATGCCTTTAGGGTAGGTTAGACCACTAGGGTTAGGGGTGAGCAGCCTTTTTGCCTAGAGGCCAACGTCACTCGGGTTTCGATTACGACACAGATACTTAGATTTTACGTCATCGGATATATTAAAATAGCGATTCAGTTTTCCAAGAACTACCCCTCCCCCCAACCCCCGGGGCAGCTCCCAAACGTACCTAGGATCCACCCCGCACTTAGGGGTGAGTTAGGTTAGCTGACTTAGGTTATTTCTTCAAGGCCAACTCCCCCCCCACTTTTTGTGCTCACGTGCCGCAATTAACTACTCACAGTGAATGGCGACATGCTTTAAAAATCTAATTATCAGGATAACGTTATTATTTGGAATATCGACTTTTACAATCGATACCAGTATAATATAACTGCACTCCCTTTGCTTTCATGACCTTAAATACCAAGACGATTTCTGTCTGATTTTCACGTTATTATTTTAAACTCAATCCATATACGGGCGTCTAAACGTATGAGACCATGTAAATATGAATACAATCATTTTGTGAAAAGCTTGGATCGCTGTATATTATAAACATTTTTGTGATTGATATTTTTAACCTTGAAAAAACAACATCTATAAATCATATATATATATATATATATATATATATATATATATATATATATATATATAATAAAAATCATGTATGAGTATCCCTTCCTCGCTTTTCCCAAAAGAATAAATTTGAAATTTGAGTCAGAATTTTCATTGAAGATTTTCAGACTGATTGCGATTTCCCAATAAATCTAATGTACGTACAATATTAAGCAGATAAAGGGTTTAAACTCTATACTACTGTAATTTCTCACGGAATGTGCACATCATCCTTATTAACCTGACTAGCTCATTTGAAACACGCCAAAATGATGGCGCAAGATATCTCTTTCATTTTACCAGTCCCAAGCCTGAAAAGGTGTGATGCAAATTAGGTTTAATAGATAAAGTTTAAAGGATCTCCAGTCCCGAGAAACTAAGCGACATCTACGTTTAGCTCCGAGGTAAACTCATTAAGTAGCTTAATGATTTTAAAAGATCTGTGTTCGTCTAAAAGATGTAGACATTTTTCAATTGTCGAAATGTTCTGACGTCATAGCTAACCCTCGTCATTTGTCAAAACTTAATCGTGTACGCATCTTTCGCAATATTCCTGGAGTACGTATATTTCGTTGTACGCATCTTTCGTGTATTCCTTTTTACCCCCTAACCTCCAAATAATTATGTATTAACTTCCAATTAAAACAGGTTTTTTTTAACAGGGAACTACTTTTCGGTTCAAGAGGTCGACGCAAATAACTTAGACAGGCACAATAAAATGTCAATAAATTAACTTGCAAATAAACAGTGAAGAAGGCAACTTTATTGATGCCGAAACGTGAATGAAGCGAATAATATCATGAGTAGTAAGTTTTGTGTACGTTTATATGATTCTTTCTCTAAAGTTCCCGTAGTCACCTTCTGGAACCTGTATCTGGGGCCAGATTGTTACTTTTGGAGACCATGAACAAGCTACGCTCCAGACGTGCTGAATAAAATTCCTAACTAGTTGTGTTTATAATTTGTTTTCGTTTAAGAAAGTTGTATGTATATGTTGACGCTCAACAGTTTACCAGCTCTTGAGTATGCTAACAATTCAATTCGGGGGAAAGCTTAGTACCGCGAAGGTATTATTTTTTTTGTACTGAAATATTTATAACGCACACACACACTCTCTCTCTCACACACACACACACATACACTTTGTCTCTCTCATACACAAACTTGCGCGTGCACACACACACACACATTCTGAGAGGGGAAGAGAGAGAGAAAGAGAGAGAGAGAGAGAGAGAGACGTCAATATAGAGACAGTATCAAAATAGTAATTGCTAAATTATTTTCAAAAGATACAT
>JBAIZL010000005.1:156611885-157069385 GCA_036971475.1 Prosapia bicincta | reverse complement strand
TGAAAAGATCACTGTCGGACAGGTAGTTACTTCCAGTGTGTTGGCTCGTTTCCTGTGAATAGTCGATGTTGTCGTCTGTAACGGATAGATACAGTAAATAAACATTCAGTCCATAAATTCCTATTCTCATTGCAACCACTTTCTGGCAAAAATAATATTAAAATAAAAATAGTTAAAATTTCAAAACACGTAACAAAATTGTTATAACTGCTACTCAGGGTATGCAAATATTTTTGTCTAGGCTACCACTCCTAGCTGTCTTTAGTAGTCACGTTCGGTGGTGCCTTCAAACAGCTAATCAATTTAAGCATTACAAAGTGTAGTAACAATTTGGTAAATGTAGCTTAGGTAAATGGTTCCTACTATAACATGTTAAAGTAAATAATCATTTGAAGACTTACCAAATCCAGCAAAGGAGCTAAACCCAGAGCCATACGTTGTATCGCTGTCACCTAGAACAGAAAAAGTAATTTATGAGGTACAAAATAAATTAATAATTTGAGACAGTTGTGATTAAATAATGTGAAAATAAACTATAGTTTATTTAAAGCACAAAAAACTTACCGCTCTCTGAGTTTAGCTCAAATTCACAGGAAACGGAGTCATCGTCTGTAACAGATGAATATAGTAAATAAACATTTAGTCCATACATTACTATTCTCATTGCAACCACTTTCTGGCAAAAGTCATATTTATCTTAAAAATGGTTTAAAAAGTTAAAATCATCTAACAAAATTGTTGTAACTACTATTCAGAGTTATTTAAATATCTTTGTTAAGGCCACCCCTCCTAGCTGTCTATAGTAGTCACGTAGACCTAATTCATTTTAGCATTACAAAGTGTAGTAAGAATTGGTATATGTAGCTTAGGTAAATGGTTCCTACTATAACATGTTTAAGTAAACCATCAGATTTGATTTAAAACTCACCAGTTCTGGTGCTGATTGTCCAGGTGACATCGTCAACTGAACAGGTTTCGTCTAGAACAGAAAAAGTAATTTATGAGGTAAAACATAGATAACAAATAAATATATTGCTTTGACAGACAGTTGTTAGTAGATCTTGTAGAAGTAAACTAATGAGTTTTTTTTAAAAAGCAAAAAACTTGCTATATTAAAACTTGCAACTTTCGCTATATTAAGTAATTCGAAATCTTTTCATAAATAATTCACAAAACTGTAATATTATGTTAGGCAGCTATTTAGGCTTGTATTTTATACACAAGTTTTTATAAGAAATATTTCATTTAGTTTACAAAAATATATAACATACCACGTCCGGTTGCTCCTTGCTTTTCACATCCGGTAGGGCTTTTTCTTGCGGCTAAAACAGAAAGAATGTTTATATTTTAAAAATGTATCAAAACTATACATTTCTGTAGCTGCTGCTTAAGACTATAAACGTCTCTAAACTAACCAAGAATGATGTATTGAGTTTTAAAAAATACGACCTAAACACTCTCAGACCAATTAAATAAGTTAAATAAGAGAAATTAAAGATGTCATCAATTACATTAAACTTAGTAATATATTAGGATATAAGTAGGCTTTGTTTTAACTTACCACCCTCCTCTTTCCCTTCGTCCTCCTTCTCAACGGTGCCGCAGCAACACAACACTGTAACACAACAAAAACATATGTTGATATAATAGCTTCAGGGTACACAAGCTTTCTAATAGTAAGTTATATTTAACACAAAACTTACAATAAATATATCGAGCTATATTTAGCCTTATTAAAACAGATGTCCATTTCTAATAATTCGTTTTAAAAACAATATTACTTCGAGTAAGTATAACAAACAGAAGATCTAATAGTTCTGTTTCAAATAATATATATTTGCAATCAATTTTTAGTTTTAAAAATGTATTTCCCACTTAGCATAAATGTATTTCCCGCTTTGTCCTCGTACGTTTAACTAGAATTGCTAGAATTGGTTAGAATTACTCATTTATTAATTTGTTTGATGTCAAGTTTTGCAAACTTTTCTCTAATATTTCACACTATAAATATATACTTAAACAACCTTAGATAAAGTGTACAACATAATTTTATCAAAATGTTTGCACACGTATGAATTCAAGAGCAGTGTAATACATGAGGGAGGAGGTTTAACAAACATTGTTCAGTTCACACGAAATCTAAAGGTTCCTCTAAAGACGAACTATTTGTTACACACCTGTCAGATATAGACTGGAACTAAGAGCTGATTATAAAAGACTCCCCCCCCCCAAAAAAATAATTTTCACTAGCTTTTTTATTTACTTCTTCCGTAGTAATATATCTACTGTACTATTATTTAAATTATTAGTTGGTCTTTTTATTTAAAATTTGAAATAGGTACAAGTTTTAATGAATAATTAGATATGTTATTTCTACAAATGTAGTCACGAGGTCCTATAAATTATTATAGGTTTATAGCTCTAGATTATAGTTTAATATATTAAATAGTATTTCTCAACCTTCTCTGCTTGAACTTCGACATTATGCTTGTGCTAAATCTCAATTTTTCTCTAACAAAAGACTTAACGAATGAGAAGTAAACATGGCCTAAATTTGGTATGAGGGTATGAGGGATTGGGTTCAAGACCCAATTGAACACTATGAAATGGAAGGTATTACAGCAAAACGTAGTACAAGGTGGGTCCCGAAAGAGTAAACAAAATAGAAGCAAACATGACTTAAACTTGGTAACAAGTCAATGCAATGCTGTGAAATGGAAAGTATTAAAACATAACTTAGAACAAGATAAGTCCCAAAAGAATAAACAAAATAAAAGTAAACATGGCCTAAAGTTGGTAAAGAGCCAATAAAACGCTATGAAATGGAAGGTATTACAGCTAAACTTAGTACAAGTTGGCTACCGAAAGATTTACCAAAATAGAAGTAAACATGGAATATAGTTGGTAAAGCGTCCTACGAATGCTGTGAAATGGAAGGTAGTACAGCTAAACTAGTACAAGTTGGGCCTTGGGAGAGTAAACATAGCAGAAGTATACATGGCCTAAAGTTGGTAATGTGCCCATACAACGCTGTGAAATGGAAGGTAGTACAGCTAAACTAGTACAAGTTGGGCCTTGGGAGAGTAAACATAGCAGAAGTATACATAGCCTAAAGTTGGTGAAGATCCAATACAACGCTGTGATATGGAACGTAGTAGCGAAACTAGCAAAAGGTACTCCTGACAGAGTAACAAAGCGGAAGTTAACATGGCCTAAAGTTGGTAATGTGCCCATACAACGCTGTGAAATGGAAGGTAGTACAGCTAAACTAGTACAAGTTGGGCCTTGGGAGAGTAAACATAGCAGCAGTATACATAGCCTAAAGTTGGTGAAGATCCAATACAACGCTGTGATATGGAACGTAGTAGCGAAACTAGCAAAAGGTACTCCTGACAGAGTAACAAAGCGGAAGTTAACATGGCCTAAAGTAGGTACTGTGCCCATAAAACAATGTGAAATGGAAGGTATTACAGCTAAACTAGTACAAGGTACTCCTGAAGAGTAAACAGAGCACAAGTAAACATGGCCAAAAGCTGGTAAAGAGTCAATACAAAGCAATGAAATGGAAGCTAGTACAGTTAAACTAGTACAAGGTACTCCTGAAAGAGTAAAGAAAGCAGAAGTAAACATGGCCAAAAGCTGGTAAAGAGTCAATACAAAGCAATGAAATGGAAGGTAGTACAGCTAAATTAGTACAAGTTGGGCCTTGGTAGAGTAAACATAGCAGAACTATACATAGCCTAAAGTTGGTAAAGATCCAATACAACGCTGTGAAATGGAAAGTAGTAGCTAAACTAGTACAAGGTACTCCTGAAAGAGTAAACAAAGCGGAAGTAAGCAGGGCCTAAATTGGTAATGTGCCCATACAACGCTGTGAAATGGAAGGTAGTACAGCTAAACTAGTACAAGTTGGGCCTTGGGAGAGTAAACATAGCAGCAGTATACATAGCCTAAAGTTGGTGAAGATCCAATACAACGCTGTGATATGGAACGTAGTAGCGAAACTAGCAAAAGGTACTCCTGACAGAGTAACAAAGCGGAAGTTAACATGGCCTAAAGTAGGTACTGTGCCCATAAAACAATGTGAAATGGAAGGTATTACAGCTAAACTAGTACAAGGTACTCCTGAAGAGTAAACAGAGCACAAGTAAACATGGCCAAAAGCTGGTAAAGAGTCAATACAAAGCAATGAAATGGAAGCTAGTACAGCTAAACTAGTACAAGGTACTCCTGAAAGAGTAAAGAAAGCAGAAGTAAACATGGCCAAAAGCTGGTAAAGAGTCAATACAAAGCAATGAAATGGAAGGTAGTACAGCTAAATTAGTACAAGTTGGGCCTTGGTAGAGTAAACATAGCAGAACTATACATAGCCTAAAGTTGGTAAAGATCCAATACAACGCTGTGAAATGGAAAGTAGTAGCTAAACTAGTACAAGGTACTCCTGAAAGAGTAAACAAAGCGGAAGTAAGCAGGGCCTAAATTGGTAATGTGCCCATACAACGCTGTGAAATAGAAGGTAGTACAGCTAATCTAGTACAAGGTGGGCCATGAAAGAGTAAACAAAGCAGAAGTAAACATGGCCTAAAGCTGGTAAAGAGTCAATACAAAGCAATGAAATGGAAGGTAGTACAACAAAACTAGTACAAGTTAGGTTGAAAGAATAAAAAAACAGAAATAAAGATGACCTAAAGTTGGTAAAGTGCCAATACAACGCTGTGAAATGGAGCGTAGTAGCTAAAGTAGTACAAGGTACTCCTTAAAGTGTAAACAAAGCGGAAGTAAACATTGCCTAAAGTTGGTAATGTGCCCATAAAATGCTGTGAAAGTAAAGGTAGTACAGCTTAACTAGTACAAGCTGCGCCTTGAAAGAGTAAACATAGCAGAAGTATACATAGCCAAACGTTGGTGAAGATCCAATACAACGCTGTGAAATGGAACGTAGTAGCTAAACTAGTACAAGGTACTCCTGAAAGAGTAAACAAAGCAGAATTAAACATGGCCTAAAGTGGGTAAAGAGCCAATACAACGCTGTGAAATGGAAGGTAGTACAGTTAATCTAGTACAAGGTGGGTCCTGAAAGAGTAAACAAAGCAGAAGTAAACATGGCCTAAAGCTGGTAAGGAGTCAATACAAAGCAATGAAATGGAAGGTAGTACAACAAAACTAGTACAAGGTAGGTTGAAAGAATAAACAATACAGAAGTAAAGATGGCCTAAAGTTGGTAAAGTGCCAATACAACGCTGTGAAATGGAAGGTAGTACAGCAAAACGCGTACAAGGTGGATCCTGAAAGATTAAACAAAGCAAAAGTAACATGTTTTAGGATCCCCAATGTGTTTTATATTATGATTATTTTAATGATCTGCGTAAAATAAACAGTAATAAACAGCGTAAATAAACTAGCAAACATATTGTAAAGTAGTTAAAACCCTGTTATTAATATATATATAAACACAGCTAAAAAACTTGTGTTCAATTGAAACCCCGTGACCATATAAAAAGTGCTTTTAAACATTCATCATATGGTATATTGCATTACCTCCAGATTCACATTATATTTATGTTTTAATCGTATTTCAAATTGAGTTAACACTAACACCATTATAGTTTTATTAAACAAGGACTAGTTTACATTAAAACAGCTGATCGCAATAGTGCAGCAGCTGTACGAGAAAAATAAATTGTTATAAAACTGATCTATACAATTACCATAAATAACTAGTGATTCCGTAACGTAACAAGAATTTGTACTAATTTTTATTACAAATAATTCTATAGTGTTTAAAACAATAAAATAAATGTATATTTAGGAAAGACAAGGACGTTATTTTGCAATATAATTTACTGTTAGTATATTCATACAAGCGTAGCTGGTTGCCTGCATTGCTTTCTAAACATATTCAGTCTGGAATCACGGTAATTTATTAGAATTAGGGGCAGACGTACGTAGATATATACTTTATTGTTCTCTTTCTTGTCCAAGACAGTTTGTTTCAGTTGTGAGTGGAGATGGTTAGCAGATAGAAGGGATATGTCATTAGAGTCCCCGGTATATTTGTACTCTGTGACCTTTCAGAAATTATTTTTCAATTTAGCGGATGGTTATTACTCGTAGTTTAACCCAATATATATGTGTGTTTTTACTGTTTGAGTACTATTTAGATATGTAATCATTTCGGAGGTTATTATTGATACCAGTCGTACGCGACGACATATTCCGTATTAAATCTAGAACAGAAAAAAACCTATGTCTTTAGTCTTCGCAAGTATTTTTAATATTAACTTACGCATTTTTAAAACTGCCAATAGCCCCATTTTGATAGATAAGAAATGAAAACCGAAACCATAGAAACGGTAATGCGAATTTTCTATTGTTACTTATATTAATTTTTTCAATAATTTTTATAGGTCAAATTTTATTAGCCGACACTCTTGTAAATTTGGCAAGCGAGTACCTGATGATTAACCTGTTTGTTGCTTGTTAATTTACAACGATTATATCTCAGGTTGGGAAGCTCCCTACACCTAAGGTTACTCTTGCTTTGCCATAGACCTATGCCTAGTACCTGATGATTAACCTATTTGTTGTGTGTTACTTTACTGCGAATATATCTCAGGTTGGGTAGCCACCTACACTTAAGGTTACTCTTGCTTTGCCATAGACCTATGCCTAGTACCTGATGACTAACCTATTTGTTGTGTGTTAATTTACTGCTGTTGTGAATGCAATAATATAATACTCTATGACAATCCTCTATGGAAAAAAAAAGAAAAAGAACATTATATAAATTAACAGATGATTTGTAATTGTTTTAGTTTTTCTCAGTTCTTTGTTTAGAGTTTTGTTTTAAGAAAGATGTGAAGTAATAAATAGTGTTTAAATATGAAATAAGTTTTATTACCAGCATAATTATATAAATATGACGAGTGTTCCGCCTGTAGCGGCAGTGTCAAAAGTTTATAGAAATAACATATGGCGACCGTGACAGGATAATAATTTGGTTACAGTTAAAATCTATGATCCATTAGTAAGTATTTTATAATGGATGCTCTGAAAAAGAAAAGAAAATTGTTTAGAACTGGATTTTCACGTTTACACAATACATTATTAGAATCCATAAAAAATGAAGATGATGTGATTTTGTTAAAAGCTAATTTAGAGCTATTACGTGAAAAACATAATCAATTGGAGGTCTTAGACCGAGAAATTATTGAAGTTTTACTAAATGAAAATGCATCTACTGAAGTTTTAGAAAATGAGGTAGAATCTGCCGATGAATACTCAGGCAAGTTTAAAATAGTTGAGTATTTAGTTGAACAGGCTATTGACAAGGCTAGGCCTAAGACAGATACTAGTGTGAATGTAGAAAAACGTAAATTTAAGTTACCCACACTTGAGTTTAAAAAGTTTGGTGGTGATATTAGTGATTGGTTGCCGTTTTGGGGCCAATTTAAGAAAATCCATGAAGACCCCTGTATTGATTCTGATGACAAGTATCAGTATCTCCTGCAAGCGACTATCCCTAATACTAAGGCTAGGGAAATTGTCGAGAGTTTTCCCCCATGTGGACGTAGTTATGAACAGGCTATTGAACATTTAAAATCTCGCTTTGCCAAAGATGACCTGTTAGTAGAGTTTTACATAAGAGAAATCTTGAAAATTGTAATAACATTAAATAGCAGTGAAAGTAAAATTACTATTTCCTCACTTTATGATCAAATTGAGTCAAAACTAAGGTGTTTAGAAACTTTAGGTGTAACAAAGGAGAAGTACGCTGCTATGCTCTTCCCATTAGTAGAATCTTGTCTCAGGGAGGATTTATTAATAGCTTGGCAGAGAAGTAGGCCTAACTCTCAACAGGACGAGACCGCGTCAGAAAGTAAAAGTAGGCTAGATAGCCTAATGAATTTTTTGAAAATTGAAGTGGAGGGAGAAGAAAGAATAAACTTAGCTAAACAGGGATTTGGTTTACAAAAAACAAAAGTATCAACAGGTGATAATACTACGAGTTCATATAAAAGAGACTTTGCAAGTAAAGATAAGCATATTAAAAATACAAGAAGGCCTACCAGCAATGTTACAGCAGCTGGCCTTGTAAATGTAAAATCAAATACGTCTACAGTAAGCACAGATAAGACGAAGTTATCGATGTGTGTGTTTTGTGACGGTGGTCATTTAAGTGAAAACTGTTTTAAAGCTAGGGACATGTCTTTAGAAGAAAGGCAGAATATTCTTACTAGCAAAAGGTGTTGCTTTTCTTGTACAAAAGTAGGACATTTAAGTAAACATTGCAGAGCTATTGTTAAATGTATTATTTGTAATGGAAAACATGTACCACTTATGTGTTCAAAGTTGCAGAATAATTTTAATAGGTCTAACATTAAACCTAAATGCGAGGAAAAAGAAGCTGAGCCCAATTTTGAGAATTCCTTGTCCAATGTGAATGGCAATCAGGTTTACATGCAAACTCTTGTTGTCAAGGCTGTTAGTGACACAAAAGAACTCAATGTGCGTTTACTTTTTGACAGTGGATCCCAGAGGTCATACATAAGGAAATCGACTGTTGAAAAAATGAAATATGACACTTGTGGTGAAGAAACATTATTACATGGCCTGTTTGGAGGAGAGGTCACTAAGCCTCGCAATCATGCATGCTACAAAGTCAGACTACAAAGTATAGATAAAACATATTCTTGTAATTTCAAGGCACTTAGTGAAATAAATATTTGTACTTATGTTCCTGCCTTGAAACCAGGAAGATGGACTGATGAACTGATGGAAAGAGGTATTAAATTGTTTCAGGATGCAGACAGTCCAATTGAGATATTAATTGGGGCTGACATATATGGGAAACTTCTAACTGGAAGAAAAGAGGTTCTAGATTGTGGTATTATAGCCCTTGAAACTCATTTAGGATGGGTTTTGACAGGAAAATTTCAAGAAAGTAAAGAATTTAGTTCTATGACAGCACTTTCTATGTTTGTACAAAGTAATTCAATATGCAAGCTGTGGGAAATGGATGTTTTAGGTATAAAAGACCCACTACAGACCAGAAGCAAACAAGAAATTGAACATTCTGTTCAAACACAATTTTTGGAAACTGTGAGAGTAAATGAAGAAGGACGCTATGAAGTCAAATTACCTTGGTCCGAAGATCACCCAGAAGTTCCAAGAAATTTCAATCTTGCAAAAAAAAGGCTTGAAAACTCAGTGAAAAGGCTAACAAATGAAAGTTTATATAATGTATATAACAATGTGTTTTCAGATTGGCTGGAAGATGGTGTTATTGAGGAAATCCCAATAAGCAAATGGGATGAAGGTCACTATTTACCTCATAGACCAGTGATAAAAGAAAACAGCACCACTGCAGTAAGACCGGTTTTTGATGCCTCGTCTAAAGAAAAGGGTTACTATTCCCTTAATCAGTGTTTGGAAATAGGTATTAACTTAATTGAAATAATACCAGCTTTGCTTTTACGTTTTCGACTTTATAAAATAGGAGTTATCGCTGACATAAAAAAGGCGTTTTTGCAAATAAGTTTGTATGAAGAGGACAGAGATTTCCTAAGATTTCTGTGGCAAAACACAGATGGATCACTCAAGATTTTCCGACATAGAAGAGTTGTTTTTGGAGTCTCAAGTAGTCCATTTTTGCTCAATGCCGTCATCTACTACCACCTGCAGAAGTATTTAGTACAGTGTGCTGAAGACAATCAATTTTCTAAATGTACAATAGAAAAGTTGTTTAAAAGTTTCTATGTTGATAACTGTGTTACAGGTGTAAATAATGAAAGGGATTTGAAACAGTTCATTTCAGAAGCAATACAAATATTTTCTTTGGGAAAGTTTGAGCTGCGAGGATGGGAATATACTGAACCTGGTCTGGAAGACAAGACAGAGGCTTCAGTCCTAGGTCTCACATGGGACAAGAAAGAAGACACAATTTCTGTGAGTTTTCATAAAATAGTAAATTTAGAAGAGAACTTGGTAACACAACGTGTTATATTGTCCACTGCACACAGATTGTTCGATCCTATTGGATTCACTTGTCCTATTTCCATATGCCCTAAGTTATTATTGCAGGAATGCTGGAAAGATAATTGTGGGTGGGACAAAGAAGTACCAGAAGAAATCAAACAACGATTCAATATATGGTTTCAGGAACTCGATCAATTAAAAGAGATGAAGATTCCACGATGGCTACAAGGTGTGGATGACGTAATCATTTCTGTATCAGTTCACATATTTTGTGATGCCAGCAAATTTGCGTACTCAACAGCAGTATTTATGCGTTTTGAACTTAGTACATGTATTCAATTACAGCTAATCCAGGCAAAGTCACGTGTAGCACCTGTAAAGAAGATGACAATACCCAGACTTGAACTAATGGCTGCTACTATAGGTGCTAGATTAGGTTCTTCAGTAGTGCAAGAATTAAGAGATGAAAACAAATTTGAATGTAATATTAAATTTTTTTATTGGAGTGACTCTTCTACAGTAATAGCTTGGATTAAAAGAGAAGAAAACTGGGGAGTATTTGTTAGAAATAGAGTTGAAGAAATCTGCAGCCTCACTTCCAGAACATCTTGGCGGCACATTCCCGGCACTATGAATCCAGCAGACTTGCCCAGTAGAGGATGTTCAGTTTCCAGGTTGATTAGTTCCAGATGGTGGGAGGGCCCGTCATGGTTGAAGTTGCCTGAAGATACCTGGCCATCAAATGAACCTGAACCTGACGAAGAATTAATTTCTTTAGAAAAAAAGAAAGGACCTACACCTTCACTTTTAAGTAATAATTACCCAAAAGATTGGTTTTATTACTTTTCAAATGATTTTGATAAGATTGTGTGTGTTTTTGCATGGTTGCTGAGATTTATTCATAATTGTAACCCCTCAAAGAAGGAAAGGTGTGTGAGTAAAGTTTTGTCATGTAAGGAGATTATTGAAGCTAACAATTTTATAATTAGAATTGTTCAACAGCAATCATTTGAAGGAATAAGGGACCCTAAATTGGCTTCATTGTCACCATTTATGGCTGCTGATGGTATTATAAGGCTAAAGACAAAATTAACAGAAAGAAAGGATTTGGAAAATTTTAAATTTCCTGTTGTTCTACCATCAAAACATGACATTGTAGATATTCTTATTCTTACAATACATAAGAGATCATGTCATGTGGGAGTTCAAGGTCTCTTAAGTTTATTAAGAGAAAACTATTGGATATTGAGAGGAAGAAAAACAATAAGTAATACTTTGAAAAAATGTATTCCTTGTCAGAGACATAATTCAAAAAATGTAGAAACAATCACTCCACCCTTACCTGAAAGTAGAGTACGAGATGCCGCAGTATTTGAAGTGGTTGGAATTGATTTTGCGGGACCTTTGTTTCTACGAGATGGCAGTAAAGTTTGGATCTGCATATTCACTTGTGCAGTATACCGTGCTGTTCATTTGGAGTTAGTAAAGTTTCTTTCTGTCGAAGCATTTATAGATACACTTAGAAGATTTATTGCAAGGCGAGGAAGACCATCAATAATATATAGTGACAATGGTACCAATTTCACAGGTACAGAAAAGGCATTTAAAATTCTAGATTGGAATGCTATCTTAAAATATAGCTCATGCCAACAAATTGACTGGAGGTTTAACCCTCCCTCTGCTGCATGGTGGGGCGGATGGTGGGAGCGACTCATCCGACTCATGAAACAGTTGCTACGCAAAACCTTGGGCAAAACGTCATTGGATTATGAGGAAATGGAGACAATCTTATGTGATTGTGAAAGTATCATGAATTCTAGACCTTTGACATATTTATCTGAAACTTCTTCAGACCTAACTGCTATTACTCCAAATATGTTTTTACATGACTTAAAAGAAATTGGAGTTCCAGATTGTGACCATGTAAATACAAAAAGTCTTAACAAGAGAGTACGTTATCGACAACACCTGAGAGAAGCATTGCGAAAAAGATTTAGGATTGAGTATTTAGGACAATTAGCTTTAAAAAGTAAGAAAAACGGCAGACAGTTGAAAGTTGGAGAATTAGTACTGATTGAAGTTGAAAATAAAAAAAGAATTGATTGGCCAATAGGACTGATAGAAAAGACTATCATTAGTAGAGATGGAGTGTGTAGATTAGTGCAATTGAAGACTGCTTTTGGAAGTTTATTGAGACCAATACAAAGACTATATCCTCTTGAAATGCAAGAAGAAACCATCCAAGAACAATTAAAAGAAAAGATTAAACCAAAAGTGACAAAAACCAATGAACATGAACTACACCTGGAAGAAGATAATGTGACAAAAGAAAATAAAATTGTGACATATTTAAGAAGTGGCAGACAAATTAAGCTTCCACAAAAATTTGTTGATTAATCTTTTAACAATATACTATTTTTTAATGTTTTGAGTTAAACCATAACTCAAAAGGTGGGAGTATGTTGTGAATGCAATAATATAATACTCTATGACAATCCTCTATGGAAAAAAAAAAGAAAAAGAACATTATATAAATTAACAGATGATTTGTAATTGTTTTAGTTTTTTCTCAGTTCTTTGTTTAGAGTTTTGTTTTAAGAAAGATGTGAAGTAATAAATAGTGTTTAAATATGAAATAAGTTTTATTACCAGCATAATTATATAAATATGACGAGTGTTCCGCCTGTAGCGGCAGTGTCAAAAGTTTATAGAAATAACAACTGCGAATATATCTCAGGTTGGGTAGCCACCTACACTTAAGGTTACTCTTGCAATGCCATAGATCTGTGTCTAGTACCTGATGATTAATCTATTTGTTGAGTATTAATTTACAGCGACTATATCTCAGGTTTGGGAAGCCCCGTTCACGTGGTAGCCCTTATAGTAGGCCCTTATAGGGATTCACGTATGTAGGTTTAGCAATTATATATATATTGTACACGTGACGAAAGTTTGGAAATTCTAAACGTAGCAAGACCGCAATGGCTCGTAGTGATTAGTTTCAGGGTGAAATTTCACACAAGAAAGCATATCGATTGTGGGTTACAGATAATGTCAACTATCTACTCAGACCGGATATGGACTTGCGATTGCAAAATTCCACACATTTCGAGTCAACATGTTCAGACCAAGTATTGGAGGCAGGTGAGTGATTGAACCAGAGCGGGATGGACTCGTTATATGTCTCAAATAATAACATATTGTGAGAAGTTGATTGGTTAAACGTCGCGTATGATAGTTTTTTCAATGTTGTCTAGTTGAAACGTTGGTCGTTTGACCATATTTAGAGCATTAGAATCACTTTTGGTGAGTTCATATATTATTATTATTTTCTTGACACTATTTCATTTCTATGACGTATATTTTTAAAAGAATATATATATATATATATATATATATATATATATATACATATATATATATATACATATATATATATATATATATATATATATATATATATATATATATATATATATATATACTATGTGTAGCCGCTTACAGACGGCTAGGTTCACAGTGCATATATTTGACCGGCACTCTATTAATTTAATATAATCGTTCTGATTCACTGTTATAGGATTAATACATACCTAAAAGCTGATTATTTTAATAGCCTTAGTCCATTGGCTAGAAATACTGTGTATCTTGTTATATGAACACGGAGTAGAATAACACCCCAGGATGACTTCATATCCGGTCTTAAGGTCCTCCACGTACAACACCCACCTCGTAGCGTTACAACCCGCGAACCGGATCGATTCCCAACCCCATAAAACTTTCAATAGCCCCCAAGACAACCTCGACATTACAGGAAGTGTCTATCAGGTGCTATCTTATAATTGGATATTAACCCCGCTCAGACCGCGGGTATCCACGCCTTACTGCGACCGCATGCGAGACGTCCGTAAACCTACCGAGCCTCTGCAATGTGATAGGTCGATTCTAGTTGTTTATTTGATTTCAAAGTAATTGTTGGTCTATTGAAATGCATGTAAGTTGGTCGGTTAAACTTAGCGGAAGATAGTGTTTCAATGTTGTTTAGTTAAAACGTTTGTCATTTGATCTAACCGATCATTTTTGGTGCTTTCATATATTATTATAAACTACACCATCCCCCGGATCGAACCCACCCCGCATATACCCAACATACACTCCAAACACATACAACACTTTTTCTTAAGTTAGGACACTAGCGCGAGACAGTTAGGCCATCATCTTGCAAAATCGTCCCCCGTGACTCACGAAACTCACCCCTAACTTACAACACACTTAGGGGTAGGTTAGGTTACGTGCCATCTAAGTGACTTGGGTTTGACAGCATTACCGAGCCCCTGCAATGTGATAGGTCGATTCCTACATAGCTTGTTGTTTATTTGAATTCAACGTAATTGTTGGTCGATTGAAATGCTTGTAAGTTGGTCGGTGAAATGGCACGTTTCTCTAGAAAGAGAGAGAGAGAGAGAGAGAGATCTACTAATATATAAATTGAAGAATAGTAATATATAAGGTTAAATTTTCTTTCGATATCAATAACCAATAATTTTTATTAACGTTGTTATTACAATTATTAGGTTTTTTAAGCTAGAGGACGAATTTAACCGAAATTGTGCTAAATCTCGCATTGTCTCTTTGAAGCTTCATCGTTAACTAATTTAACGCTCGGAGCCAAAAATCCATTTATTACATTGAGCAATATACAAGTTTTCTTTTAGCACCAGGACTTAATGTCTCTCTTATTCTCTTCGTGGTACTTTTGAAACAGGTAATCCTTTCGTGTAATTTTTCGAAATTAATGCTGTAATTATGTCTGAAATTTTAAAATGTTACATCCCTGGGTATAAATTAATTTTTTTTTAATCTCGTTTGATATTGTCATTAAAAATTATATTATAAAATGCAGTAGGCATACTTAAAAATTGCTACCGTAAAAGTATTTTATTCTAGGACATTTTACTACTTTAAGTTAATTGTATTTCTTTTATTCATAGTTTAATAGTAACGTCAAATAACAAATTATAGAATGTAGATGGATAGTATGTTTCTATTTCAAATATTAATTTTTTAATGTAATATTAATAAGCAAGATTTTTCCATTTCTGGGTTTAGAAATTTTTATATTTTCATTATTTAAAGTTATTTTTAACTAATCTGATGAATATAGTTTGGTTAGTTATAATACTTTTTACCAATTTACTTTGCTTTTGTTAGTTGACAAGATAGTCGACTTAACACAACACCGCTGATTGATCGTTAGAAGTATCGTAAGTGGGGTTTACACAGAATAAATAACAAAATTCTATTTAAACATAAATTTTTATAAAATAAAATTACATGGAACAGAACGAGAAGAAAACGTATAATTTAATATTTCTTAGCACTTACCATCAATTTTTAACGTCATTTTGTTTACCTCAATTTGCAAAGATATACTTTTGTAAATATTACCCTAATCAGTTTCACGCTTGTTAAGGAAAACAAATTAGTCAAAGCGTTGTGGTTTAAAATACATTAATTGTATTGAATCGCTTATGAACCATTTACTATAAAAAAATTTCATGCTAGTTGCTTTAACAAACAAAAATAGGAAAATTTGTTTAATTTACTTTCGAGTGCGTTATCATGGTATAATTTTAACGATTTCAAAATACTGTGAGAATTAATTATAAAATTAGTTTTCTATATTAGCATATGTAAGTTTTATTTTCATTACTTTTGATCACTTTTATGCCGTTATTGTATTTATCGTCAGTGATTTTGCAGTACATGTGTTTCAGATAGTTGTAAGAGAATGTCCTTTACATATTGTTCCAACAGAAATATACAAGTTTAATTTATTTTTCCTTCTGACGCTGAAACAAAAAGAAAGGCAAGCTAACCCGCCGCTTCGGAGGTACTTTTTTCACGTTTTCACTCCACTTTGTTTTCCCTGGAGTACGAGGAGTGTTCTCATTGCTTCTAAATGAGATCTTTGTTCGTTTTTACTATACTTGCACTTTCAGGAGAACGCGTTTTGTTGTTCACAAGGTTAATAAAAACCTATTGTCGTAAAGCGAAACGAAAATACTGTTTACCTTAAGAGATTGTGAACAGATAGGTAGCTAGTCCTGTCTGCAGTCGAACGTTGAGATATTCTTTTTATTTATAAAAGTGTATATACAACTGACGCCGTCTGTCTTGCCTCAATTATTACCACCGTCTTCCTCTGTCGTCCCAGTCTCCATCCCCTTGCTAATAATTGTTATAGAGCCATTTCTACCCGTTATTAAAGTCGAAACTTCGATCTTCAATCACAAATATTACTTTTGTTATCCTCTGTTTTTTTCTCTCAAATCGTTTCTATTATTATACTTTCGTTCCACTTCACTATGGTCTGTACTCGTTGGCATTCATGCTTTTGCTAATAACCTAGTTCTTCCAATATTGTGGCGCTAAATAAACTTCTACAGAGATTTATTTCTGTACTATTAATATTGATTTATATTTTTTGATGATAACTGGATATAAGTTATTTGCCTCAAATAAGACTCATTGTTAAATCAAGTTATTGTTGTACTTGCCGTAGTTACTATATTGGCTTGATCACTCTTGATTGCAGCAATCTGGCTTTTATTTCGTCAGTGCTAGTAGTTTTATCTACCAAAATAATTCTAGATTTTTAAACTTCTTGTTTTCTTTCATTATTTATTTCTCACGTTCATCCTGTTATTTTTTTTGTCGCTAGGTCTATTTTAATGTACTCTTCTCTAAGCTTTCGGACCTTAAAACGAGGTTTTGGGATATCTCTACATACGCATAGCATAGCTTGTATACTTGTTTACTTCTTATAAGGTTTCTCTTTGGGTTGTTTCTACAAACTAAATAAGGCATTTTACAGAATATATTACATATCATACATGGAACTAAGTACACTTTCAATAACCTTTAAGATGTTTTAATATCGCAGCTGATCTGTGGTCGTTTCTATCAGATTTAGGATGGTGGACGGTTTGTGAGAAATATTTCCGGAAAACTGGCCATGGCGCTTATAAATGCGTCTGTTATCACTATCCGCTGAATTCATTTCCATATACAGAAAATATGAAGATTATGTTTCAATAATTAGCATACCCTATTTCCTATATACTCAAAAATATAACACAAGTTTGATGAAATTAAGGTTCAATATATGAATTCATATGACAGCTATTTTCCCTACTCTTAAGTTAATAAATCTTTAATTTACGTTAACATTTTATGTGATTCCACTTTTCCTTGAGCTACTACTCTTTGGAGTTTAAATGTTGCTATTTAAAATATCTAATTAATTAGTTAGGGCTATAAATGTTTAACGTATTTTTATAAATTTTGTTTTGGTGAATTGTTATATTATGAAGATATGTGAACAGAGACTCTAAAGGGAACTATAAATTAGGTTTGTAAAACTAAGGGTACAATGTACAAGGCTAAACTGGCAGTATTATTACTTTACTATACTATAAATTCTCAAAAACGTTGTCAGTTAAAGAAGCAAGGTCGCTCCTACAAGTAGAGAAAAAACTTGGTACCGTTAAAAGAAAATGAGTTTCAAAAAGACGATAGATTTTAAAAATAAACGTTAAAAGTTTAAATTAAGAACAGTGATTGGTCTAAACTAGTAGAGAAGGGATAAGGGATTCAAAAAGTTAGTTTTGAAGAAAAGTAGTCATCCAGGAACGTTCGATGAGAGCAGACGTCGGTCAAGTTACCTCCAGTTCGTATAATTATATTAAGTAAATCTTTGAAAGTAAAATGCTAAGTAGCAACCCACGCGTTGATACTGAAGAAAGTATTCAGTAAAGCCGTCGGATAATTAACAAATTGAATATTAAGTAAATCTTCGAAAGTCAAATGCTAAGTAGCAACCCACGCGTTGATACTGAAGAAAATATTCAGTAAAGCCGTCGGATTAATTAACAAATTGAATATTAAGTAAATCGTCGGAAGTAGGTTATTAAGTAGCAACTTAAGAGTTGTTAACAAAGTAAAATTAATCGTCGAGAAGTTTACGTGATTATAGGCCAATAGTGACTCAACGAACGGATGGAATTTAAGGAGAATGATCTAAGAACACGTGTCCCTCAAGCTTATTATAGACTTTATCAATACCTCTTGAAAATTTAACTTTTTTGTTGATCTGCAAATCACAAATTTTTCATTAATAATTTATCAAAGGAATATGCAGTAAATAAGAACTATAAAATAAAAAAAGTAAGCTAACACTCCTCCAATTTAAACCCGGACCTTATACAACGACTTTGAGAGCAATAATAATTTATATGTAAATTAAGTTAGGTAGTAGAATATGATTAAGATTTTATTGAAGGTTACTATAATTGGAAAAGCCAAAATTAAAGTAAAGTAAGAAATCCTCATCTAAATATAATATTGCAACTCTTCCTGATATATCTTAATTAAATAATATTAAGAGCCTGTAATATGTGTGTTATGTCAGTGCAATCCAGAGAATCACTGCTATAAATAATCCCCACCATTCTTATCAGTGATAAGAGGCGCCCAAAACCGAATCCTATGAATTAAAATAACAATCAGTAGTAATAAGTAAATAAATACATTTAAACATTAACACATTAAAAACAATAAATAGATATAAATTGATATAACCCCACAGTTTTGAAGTTGTGTTAAAACATATGTTGATAATAAATGAAGTAAATTTGTTCTATTGTATGAACTGAAAACGTAATCAGGAGCGTTGAGACTTTTCAAGACCAAGATCAATTTATTTTTGCTAAAACCCATATTATTTTGCAAAAGCTGCAGAAAAAAGTAGAAAATTTATAATACTAAAATGGAGCCAAATACAAGCTCAATCATAGGTAAAGAATATATATAGAATTAAGCAAACGTTACTGTTGTTTAGGTTAGAAAGAATGACTGTTTAAATATAATAGAAAAACTATATCACGAATAAGTGTGAAAATATTCCACCACACAACGTACAGGAACGCCCCCCTTTTACATACCACTTTATTTTAATTAATTAAAGTCACGAGAATCTAGTTGTAGAATGTACTGCACCAATCATAGAACACACAGTAATTAAAAGGCAATAACTGATCGAATAAACCTAACCCACCAGCGTTATTGGTTTTAATGCAAATAATATCGAAATCGTTAAAGTCACAGCAGGAAGCCGCAACACGAAATCAATCAACGTTCAAACAAGGAAGATGGTGTTTTAATACAATCTAATTACGAACATTCAGGTTTGATTTTCGGAAACTATAAAACCCTACAATATCCTAGTTACAACCAAGCTTTAACATTTCTTTTTGGGTTTGCTTTATTAACAAAATCCAACTATGCAGCAATTTAATAAAATAAAGTATTATTTATCCTCCAGAATGAGAAATAATTAATTTGAGAATTATTTCTTGTTTTGCAATCTCTTAGAAATATTTAGATATTAAAAGATATATGACACACAATAGATGAAACTGAGTTCAAATAGAAAATATTATGGTTAATGTAAACAAATTCTAATTTTTAAAAGGAGTATCGTAAATATAAATTTATTTCCAAATCAAAAAACAATTTGAATAACAGTTTAACATTTCTTAATTATGTTAAATATTATAGGTACTGTCAATATATAATGCATTTACTGTTTTTTTTTTTGAGCGAAATGGATAGTTAACCACACCATTCTCTTCTTTTTGTGGAACTCAATAAAATTTTTTAATCCTAAACGTGCAAGTAAACTAATACTGATTATTATTAAAAATAGGAACAATAACTTCGTAATATAATGTAGAAGCTTTAACAAACAGAAAATTTAAAAGCTGAATATATTATAAAAAGTAACATAATATTACTTTTGTCGTGAAAAAGTCACAACTACATGGAAATTTAAAAAGCATAATGTTTAATTTTATATTGCTAAACACATTTTATAAAATTTAAAAACAAATAATACTCTAATAACCCTAATATTAGGCAACAAGTTTTAATTGGAATCATTAAAATTTTAATTTACAATTTTACAGAAATAGATTAAAATTCGCACGTGCTGTATCTCATAAATAAATAGTGTAACAATTGGAATGTTATAGCAATTAAAAACACTACAATTACAGTAGATTTCAACGACACTAGAATAATACAATAGATAAAATTTACTATCTATTATAGCAGAATAATACAATTTCTTCTTATTACGATATTCTTCGTGATTTCTCTTTATTTAGATAATTGAACAAAGAGGTCTATATGAACCTAGTCGACAGATTTACGGATTTTCAAAAACCCTAATTTTACGGAAAATAATTAGGTTACACTGTTGGCTGATATTTAGAAATTCTAATGCTTGAAAACACAAATAATAGTATAAACAAAGAGCACATTTATTGATCACATATTGTTTACAAAAGGTAGTTATAGTTTATATAAACAATACAGTTCATGACGATCGGTGAAATGTTCTTCAAAGACAAGGGTTTATGGGTGGGTGGTAGGTAGTCCTTGGTGACCTTCACGCACACGGTGATTACTGTCGCTCCTATTGCTGCCCCTACTAGAAAACCCACCAGGAAGTCCTTGGTCCCCTGCTTCATGCTGGCTCGTCCGGACCTCAGTTACTTCCTTTGACAATTATTCACTTACGTATTACTTGTGTGGCTTAGCTGAAATGTGATGCTTCCTTTATTGAAATTTTTGACTATTGATAACTATGGTTTTCCTGAAGAAATAAGTTAATTATTTGTTATTGTTGAATTAAAGATTAACTTAAAAGATACTTTTATAATTCAAACTTTATATGTTATAAAATAATTTTTCTCAATAACATTTTATAAATGGAATACATTGCAAAAAAATTAACATTGTTTTATCAATTTAACTTGAGAAATGGCCCCCTGGTTGCTGAAGCGTCCCAACAGACGCTTTACAGTGCAATATTTTCTGTCTCGTTTGCATTTACCTAAGAATGAATGACGAGAGGCGGATGCTTATGTTACTACTGTCCCCGACGCATGAGAAGAGCTCTGACCCAAGGCCATTCCCAAAAACATTTCTATCACAAAACCTCAGATTACAGAAAATTACAATGCAGAAACGGAATCATATATAATTCATTTTGTCCACCCTTTCTTATTCAAATTAGTAATTTCATGTATCTGTGAATACCTCTATTACTTACTAAAATATACATACTAAAAAACTACCGTACCATCAAGATATGATTGTAAATCATACATACGACAGCGCATCGACAGCGCATACGCATTTCTACATATTGGCTCTACTCTTGTACCTGTCACAGTAACTTACTTACTTTACTTTACTTTATCCAATGCCCCCCCTTGGCTGTTGAACCATTCGGCGTCGAGCCTCCCAGTAACGACCGGTTCTGGACAGGTTGAAATGTGGTCTCCATTCATGACACCATTGAGACAGAGCGGACACGTATCGGACTCTACTAGGCCGAAACGGTAGAGGTGGGCCTGGAGATAGTCGTGTCCTGTCAGAAGTCGAAAGTCAGCCACGGCAATTGCTCTATCGCTTGTGGGCACCAAAGGACCGCGACTGCTAAGTGATGCCCACTGTTTCCCCCTGCTGGCTTCCTCATGATCTTTTTTAATGGAGCGTTTAAGGATAGCATGGTTTCTGCGTATGGTTGTTGCATCTGCGTTCCATTTTTTGCAAGGTCGTCTGCTCTTTCATTACATGTGATGTCGACGTGACTTGGGATCCACTGAAGCCTAATTGACCATTCGTTTTGCAAAAGATGTGAGATTGCTTCTCGGCAGTGGAATATGTTCGAACAGTCTGCTGAAGAGTTGTCGGCTATTGCAATTATGGCTGCTTGGGAGTCTATAAAGAAAACTCGTAGTTGGTTCGTTGCTGGGTGATGCGCAGCAAGAGCCTCTGCGGCCAGTCGCACTGCCGTTACCTCCCTATCAAAATTACTTTAGTTTTCCCCAACGCCTTGGCTGATTTCAAATAGCTTGGAGAAACCTCCAGCGCCAACTCAAGTAGGATTGAGTTTAGATCCATCAGTTTAGATGTGCAGCCAGTCTGGTTCAAGATATAAAGTGTGGATTGTCTCAATGGCAGAAATCTTTAGTTCTTCTGGGAGTGCAAGATGCTTGTGGGTTTTAAAATTAAGTAACGACAAACTTTTGAGAGCCATGGCAATAGTCGGTTTGTTGAAAGTATTGAGCGGGGTTGGGTTTGATTCACGGATGTTATACCTTCTTCTAAGTTCTTCAGCGTGTTGTAGTGGGCTTAGCTGAGGTTTTAGTCTCTGTGAAGCCTTTCTATAGTTAGTCCAGTATCGGTGATTTACTCTTCTTGAGCGTTCCCAAAATTTAAGGGTTAGTTTTTCGTGCTTTTTTTTCAATGGTTCTATGCAGGTTTGCATTTCCATCGCACAAATGGACGTTGAGAAATCTGCGCCGGTGATGATTCTGAGGGCACTGTTCTGGATTTTATGAAACTTTCGCAGATTTGGTTGACTGGCCAGTGACGTAACTTCCGAAGCGTATTCGATGGAGGGTCTGACATAGGTCTTATAAGCACGTCATATAAGCAAGTGTGGATTGTCTCAAGGGCAGAAATCTTTAGTTCTTCTGGGAGTGCAAGATGCTTGGGGGTTTTAAAGTTTAGTAATGACAAACTTTTGAGAGGCATGGCAATAGTCAGCTTGTTGAAAGTTTTGAGCGGGGTGGGTGTGACAATAACTGAACACATGTCTTATTACGTTAGAAAGAAATTTACGTGTATAAGTCTGAGTAATAAAGCATTAAGTATAGCCTATTTTGTCAAAAGGACCATTACTATCAGGAATTATCCAACAAGATAACCGTTAGCTGCCCTTACAGCGCCCGAAAAGCAATCCGTCACACAGTAAGTTTCTTAGTATAGAAGGACGTAACCGATTTAATGTTACTTTAGTATAAAATTTCGCCCACCTTAATACTTCGCCCACCATTGTATACTTTTCTTAACAGTGCATGCAGAAGAGTTCACTTCAATAAAACCATATAAACACATTAAATTTTCATACTCGTGTTATACAGTTTTTTAGCTTTAACTGTTCCTTTCATTTATTTACATTATGTCTTGAACTATTTGCAAACTTTGTTCAAGTCTAATTTATAATTAAAACGTTATTATTTTTCAATTCCTTCTATCAGATCTCACTTTTCTTATATGTATCTTGCTCAAGTTTTTAGTCGTTAGTAAAATACTTTTTATTCATTCACTCAAATTAAAACACATTTTTTAAACTTGTAGTGGATGACACTTGATATGAATACAGTTATTTTCAAATATTTTTGTTCTTTAATTAAATTAAATTTATTTATTTAAATAATTTCTTTTAATTTTTAAAAACAGACATATTTGGCCCTTAAACGTATTGATTGCCATTGTGAATGACATTTCAATTGGAGAATGAAAACGTTTTAATTAAATTGGAACATCTGGAATAACAGAGACTCATGCTGGTAATACATCTTTACCTTGAAACTTGTCATTTAGTTCTAAAAGGTGGGGTGGCATGCCTATCCATTCCAATGAGTTCAAAAACTCTACTGGATAATTTACAGCTTCTTTGGTATCCCAAACTGTATCTATATGTTTGTATGACACCAATTTCCCTGGCAACAACTGTTTTATCTTAAAATACAAGTCGTTGACTTCCAAATTGTTTGCTGCCTAAATCGTTTTTTTTTCTGTCAACCACTCAAGTATTGTGTGTGTATATAGGAAATATCTGGCCAATGAGAGCATCTTGCGAATTAATCATTATACAGAAATACGCCGGCAGTTTTATGCATCTAGTACTTTCATGTTCAGGTATTTTCCATCGCCGATACCTAACAGTTATTTTTAAAATGTTTCTAAAATTTGCAATTAGAAAGCATTTGCTTTTATATGACGAAATTCCGACGTTGAAGTCTCCATTCCTAACTATAAGTTACAGCTTCACCTTGTTAGTTCCTAACACATATTATACATAAACCTGAGACATGGTAAAGATATTTAGGTGACTCGTGTAAACTGGATCAGCACTATGAGATTTGTCACTACGATAGAACAAGTCTGAAAAGAAACAAAATTATTTGATTAATAACATGTATAAAACTATTATAAATTTTTCAAGAGAATGTTTATTAACTTACAACATAACGGTTGCTATTTGATTTGTAATACTACTCACTATTTAAATATAATACCTAAGACGATATCTATCTATTTTTGTAACAGTATCTTGTAAAAATATAAAATTAATCACAAAATAAACATATTGCGTATATCCATTTACCTTTACTCAAAATTTTCACTATGAAGCAAATTAGCTTTAACAAACAATAAAAAATACAATGACAAACAATTTTATTTAAGTATGTTTAATACAGAATTTTAAATACTGTAGCTCCCTATTTTCCTACATCTTGTTGAGTATTTTTAGTTTAATTATGATTTAATTTATTACAGATAATTATTCCTATATTTGCCTGAATAATGTATGTTTAATTTAGAACTACTAAATAACTAAGAGCCTAAAATAAAATATATCTAAAGTTTTTTTCACTGTGTCAACTTGTTCACTGTGTTAAAATCTGCGTAACGAAAACTAATATTAAACACGGATTGTTAAAGTTTCGGTTTCAGAACTAACTGGAGGCTGAGTTTTAGTGACTTGAATACTTGGTAATATCAGCTAATCTCCTTTAGTAACGCTATACAGGCTTACCGAGAAGATTGTAACTCAAATACTGCTTCTCTAATCGTGATTAATTCTCATTACTGTGTGTTATCCTATCCCATGTGGATATAAGAATGGATATTATATTTATATCGTTAGATCAGGTCAGCTGCATTTGAAGTCCCTACACAAATTAAACCGCAACCGATATAAAATTTATTTATAATCTTTATCAAAACAATATCATAGGCTTTGATTTTTTAGAGTCATTTGAAATAAAAACTACTAATAAATATTAAGCTACCAAATGTTATCTCCATGGGAATTTTAATTTCATACAAGTTTTAAAATTATTTAAAGTCATTATTATTTTATAACTAATTTAATTATAATTTATACAAATAAATATTTAAGATATAATACTATTTAATATTATGTTTACACTTATCTGTTTGATAGAGTTGTTAATTGTTGTGGTTTCATAAAATTGCATTAAAAAATTATTATTTCAGAAACATATTTTGCAGTGTCGTTACAATATTTTTATCAGATATACTCCTGCAAAGGAATGATTTCTGTATAAAATCACGAATAATAACCTTAAGATGGTAATTGTAGTAAACAAACAGGTAAGTTACGCCAATAACTAACCTAATAGTAACCAGCCTAATTGGAATGGAGGCTAAAACTAAGGGTTACGAATAATCGTTTTCAATAAAACCGAGAGTGATCCTCGCATTAGACTGAGATCTAATTACCTTAACTTCTTACTCAATTTTTCACTGGAATCAATTTTATGTGAACTGAAGGTGGGTAGAATACAATCTGGTACCGTAGCATCCCGTGAGGATGTGGAGGGTAAGAGCGCGATGATGTCACACCGCCTACACTGTCAACATGGTCCGGCCGCACTGGTAACCTGTCTTGTCATTATTCCATGTCTTTCCAAGAGACAAAGGTATACGTGTGTGGTTGCAGATAATATAGCCCAAACATTAGTGGAGTATGCTCTAAGCACTTTGATTACAGTGATTACGTTAGGGACATGTATAGTGAGTTAATGAATGTGAACAGACGGATAAACTGAAGAATGAAACAGTGCCACATCTACACCCACCTGCCAAGAAAAAATATTATCAGTTCTAATACAAGAGAGGTAAGATTAGATAAACGGTCTTTGAAACGTAAAATACTTTCTGATATTAAATCTATCAAGACATAAAGAAACATAAAACTTCGGATACGGTGAACTTAGATGGGCCCGCCAATGAATTAAAAGAAAAAAATTATGAAATTGAAAAGCTGAAACTTAAACTGAATGTTTATAAATCAGGATTGATGATGGAGAAATTAAAAAGTAGTCGGTTGTCAGACAATTGTAAATTTCTACATATTATGTAATACATTATGAAATAGGCCTACATATTATGTAATTTCTACATATTTATTAAATAACTATAAAGCTTTAAACTAATAGGCCTACATTAACAACACCTAGATATGGAGAGGTTGACAGTAAAAAACATGTTAAGGACTATTTTTACTCCAAAACAAATTGAAATAATGGGATTGCGTTGAAAATAAACAATCAAATATGTTGTGAAAAAGACGAAGACATGGTTTCGGGGATTGTTTTAAGATCTATGTCAAAGAGTTCTTATATTTAATTACGCCCCATAAAGAAAATCCCGCTACCCGATATGACCACTTTGGCCAAATGGACGAAAAATTTTAAATGTTTTCCTGACATGCAAATGATGTAATAAGTGTAATAGAAGCAAAATTCAAATTTATGACTGATTTTTCTAAAATAACAGTTGTATGCTTCGATTAAATGCATATATACAGCAGAATATCATATAATAAAGCTGAAGATAAATGTTATGGCCCCCATACAAATGTACAGGTTGTAAAGCGCCGGGGTTTAAATTCAAAATTGAAACCACCTGTATATTATAATTGTGAAGAAATATTACAAAAGACATAGATCGTTTTCAATCTTGGAAGAACTTGATCAAGCTGGGTGTCATGTTGTAGCAGTTGTTTCTGACATGGGTGGAGGAAAGCAGGGGCTTTGGAAAGAATTGAATATTGGGATTAAAACAGTGAAACATAAATGAGAGGAACAAGAAATGAGACGTACAAAGAAAACTGCAGAAACTGTAAAAGGAAATACCGCTACAATTAATAAAAAACCTCAAGAAATAATAGTAATAGCTTAGCCGCGCAATTGTTCTCACACCATAAAACCTTCCCTTTTAAAATTAGTATTTCCAAAAGAAAATATATTTCCAATTTTTTATGATTTCCAGATTTTGTTTAGACCCTAAAAAAGAATGGCAGGGCGCATTTGGAATGGACTATGAGAATCAGTGGAATGGAAAGGTTTATTAGAAATATACGTTCTGGGGATAAGAAAGGACTTATGCCATTCCAAAAGGGGGTTTTAATGAGCATATTCTCTTTAAAGGGACTCTTTGAAGGTTTAAAGAGAAAACATATGAAATATATAATACCCTGTCGTTTGAACCAAGACGTTTTGGAGGGGTTCTTTTCTCGTATTAGAGATGCTGTATTTGGTTACGGGAATTCAACTCCTACAGAATTTATACACAGTATGAGACGAATTTTATTAGGGGCTGAACTACCTCTTCTCACTTTATTAAATGTCACAGAGAACGAGTGCTATCATTATATAACTAGTAAGGTTTTAAAAAAATATAAAACCTCCCACAGACAATAGCCCTAATACTCTGAGTTACATCATAGACGATATCGAAGATGACTTACATGTTACATGCGAAGACTAAACCTAAGTTCCATTGGAATCACCTCGTTACATTGTCGGATATTTGTCGGCCATTAAAGATGAAGAATAAAAGATTTATTCTTAAGAAGACATCGTCGAAAGAGGATGGATAGATACATTGAGCAGAGGAGGCTTAGCAACACCCAGAAACTTTACTGAAAATGGAAACGTTAGGTAACTCAATTGAAAATATAGTTTTTTGCATGTATTTGTGTGTAAGAGGGTTCTTGGATAATTGAGTTCCCCTTCTTGAAACAGTTTTATGAAGGCGAGTGAAGAGTTTTTGTACTGGGAGGCGAGGCGTCGAAAGGCCGAAAAGCCAAGGACGGGCGTTGCTAAAGTAAAGTAAAGTAAGTGTTTACACTGTGCTGACGCTAGAAATTAAATTGGACACATGATGTGTTTTTCCTATTTAAATATTTTAATTGTCTGTCTTGTTTTTAAGGAACAGAATATTTGAAGCGATTCATAATGAAGAGAACAATTGGTTAAGAAAAGAAGCATGAACTGTGAACAGTTTCTTTATTACTCTGTTTGAACTATATCCTAACATTTCTACTAAAATAATCAAACTGTTTGCAAGAAATCGAGTGTTTATTAGAGTGAAGTTTTGAAACAGAATGTTTTAGTGAGGATAACAGGAACAAAGTTAAGCTCGTGTCTCAAGTGCGCGACATATAACATATATGATAAATAGCGTTTATTATTAACAAACTGTACATATGTACAATGAGAAACCAGGTCATATCTATTATAATCATATCTACCATATCTATGGAATGATACTATTTAGATACTTGGTCTACATTGAAACTATTGTTAGTATCAGTCAACATTTTGTAAGAATAAACTTTTATATAAAATTATGGCATGTACATATTGTGGTGGTACTATTTTAAAATAACTGTAGACAAAATATAGATTATTTACATTAATATTACCCTAAATTGACACTGTACTATTCCTATAAATTGTACCTAAATAATTTAAACAAGAATATGCCAATAATCTGGTCCATACAACAGAAGTAAGATAGAATTATGATTAACGGTAGTAGTAGTTTTGAGACTTGTAGGCACGTGGGACATATCGCTAGCGACAGACAGTAGGTTGTGCTGGGTCGGGGAAATGTGCTCGGAACGATACCACCTTGTATTCTAGCCACCTTGATATGAACTAGTGTGTCTCATAAACATTATTATATATATATATATATATATATATATATATATATATATATATATATATATATATATATAGGATATGTTGAAACTTAACGATTATCTTAACTTTAATCAAGTTATAAATTTGATAAAACTTTGATAAAGCAAAACTGTACTTGTAATGCTGCAATAAAGTTTGCCTAAAAACTTTATCCTGCCAAAACTATAATTCTATGAAACTTTTACCTTTAATATATTTACTACCCTCAGATTTATGACATCCCCAATAAACTGTTCTGTTTTTAAAATATAATAGATTTTGACTGACACATTCATTAGACTTAACGACATAATATATCTTATGTAACGCCTTGCAGTAAAGCTAAATGTAGTTGACTTTGAAGCAAAAATGCCACCTAAGACATAAAGTATACTATTAAAAAAATTACTTATTTATTTGTAATGAAATGTTTTAATTGTTATACAACTTTACTAAATTTTAAAGACTTGATAAAATTATATCCTAGAATCGACCTGAACATTACATCATTTGTATGTATTTTATCATACAAAATTCTATTGTTATGTGCTATCTTGAAAAATAAATACACATTTTAACATTTTTCATACATCACGTCCTAATATTTTGATACTGTTTTACCTCAGGTAGACTAAAGGCGTGGATATTTAACAAATAATAACCTAGTAACCTGAATTCTCATCGTTATATTAACGTTGGCTCGTATATAACACGTATGAAATTAAACCCTTCATATTTCAATAAGTACGAGATTGCATTTGCAAAATAACAAGTAACTAATAGGTCCCTTAGGATGATGATGGTTTTATCATTTTAATTAATTGTAAATAAATTCAAATAATTTAGTACAAGATTACGATATAATAGCTTATTAAGAAATGTATGAACTTCCAGCTAAATTCAGGGCATTCTACTACATACATACATATAGATTAAACACTATGAAATAGACACTGATGAAGATCATCACATAGCGATCCAAAACGTTCTGTTTCAGTAAAGTTTCACAAATTTACAAAATTTAAAGTTTGGACAGTCATAAACTATTGTTAAGTGATTGATTAAGATTCACCGATCGTAATGGACTACAAAATTCAAGAACTATAAAATAGTTTCATTTTAAAGTATAAGTAAAACTCTTTTTATTACAACTAATAATAATTTTAAATGTATACATTTATTTAATATTCCAAATTTGTTAAATATAGGTATCTGAAGAGGACTTTGTTTGGATCTCGAAAAGCTTTAAAATGAATTTTTAAATGTTATATTGGCTATTTGATCGAAACCTTTCTACTAATCATTATTAATTATAATTTACGTTAAAATATTGGTTAATTCTGTAAATTTTAATATATGTATTGAAGGTTAATGTGTTAAAGACTAGAACGTACACTAAAATTAATTGTTTGTAAAACGTGTGACTACAATGTAAGTTTTTTCAAAATTTATTTGATGACTGGAATTAATTTACCGGTAGAAATATTTTAAAGCAACGTCTTTTAATAATTATATCTTTAACGTTGATAATATTGAAAGATTTGATCATAAAATATTACCTCACTTTATTTATCAGCTGTTATTTTTGGGAAACTATTTAGTTATTACCTCCAGAGTTGCAAGTAAACCCTTGTCGCCACTTTCATTTCCGTTTGTCCTGTCACGGAAAAGCGACAGGTAATTCTGGTTTCAATTACCTACATTTCAATCAACTCCAGCGCTTAATCATTATTATGGTCAAACTATGACTTATCGTGATGCCAGTAAATGTAGAGTTTAGTTAAGAAATAACCATTTGAAATGTTTATTATGGACTAATTATATAAATAAGTAGTTGCATGTGATCCCACGACGAAGGCTACTCATAGATTAGTGTTTGTTATAAAATGTTAAATAATGTTGTAACTAAATTGAGTATAAGGTGTCGAAGGTTTGGTATGGAGTCAAACAAAAGGGATAATGGATGTACGGCCCCGACAGGAAGACTGATGATCGGGTTGATCAAGGGTGTGATGAAATGTACCGTCCCTAGTCACTGGTAACTATTGAAGATGGGGAAGTAAATTCCATAAGATATTTAATATCCAGGGATAATATTGATCCCTTCTTCTTTGAGTGGAAACGTTTCTCAATTTATCTAATAATTGTATTGCTGAAGATGTTTATGTTCACGCACCAGAGACGGTATTGTGTAGAATGAACTTCTGAAGCTACATTATTCTCTCTAAATACGTAGAATCCGTTCTACGCTACAAATTAGAGAATACGGTTTGATGCATTACAAAATAGGTCTATAGGGGTTTTATGAGTGCACCACCCTAAAGTAATGCTACAGCTGCACGTTAACTCTTTATATTAAACTATGAGGTTGGTTAAAAATATTTTATTTTATAATTTTCTCAGTACGTTTGTAACGCTAGTTTCCCTTTTTACTTTTAATTATAGTTCAGGTTCAGGCTAAAACCTATTGGACCGCCCTTAGACCTAGAGCCTTGTCTTAGTAATTTATTCAAAATGCTTCACAATTAAAAACTTTATTTTGCACTAGCTCTACATTTTAAAATTAGGTAGTTTTAAAAGTTTAGTGTAGTTATTTTCTTTTGTTGCATCATGCAAAATAATTTTCAATAAATTTTAATCTGTGGATTACAAAGTAAAATTTATTCATGTCAAATTTGAAAATATATTTCACATTCAGTCTTATTATTTGGTTAAAGGTTTATTGGGGTGTTAAATTATGTATACCATACCTGGGTATTATTAGACGATCTAAAGCATAATTTGGGAAATTTAAAAAGGGTTGTCTGTAAACACAGAATGATTGTAACACAACTAATCTATCACAATGATATTTTTGTGATATTGTATCCGTTTGCAGGCGGTTTTCTTCCTCCCACGTTGGTACTCTGCTTTGTGTTTCCCAAACCACTGGCATCTCAGCACTGACACATTATTTTCTCAGTTAGTGTTCCTTGCTGTACAATATTGTAATTATTAGATTACTGCGCTGTTATACGCGATAGATACAGACATAGATCAGAAAATTCTCATGAGACTCTTTACTTTTTTATACCTACCTTTTTATACCTACACCTTTTTGTGTACCTATTTCCTATATAGTATTTTACGTGATTGTAGTTTATAAAACATGTTTTATGAACACATATAAATATTATGTTATAATAATGAATAAATAGGTGTTCAATTAACTATAAAAACGATGGTATAGTTCCTTATATAAATATACCCTAAACCTCGTTTTTCGTTATCACGAAATAATTATCTAGGCTCTTAAATACTTAATATCATAACCTCTACAAAATATTATCGTATTTTGAATCTGCAAATGCCACTGTCGTGACTAAATGCGTAGCACGACAGACGTAGAATTACTGCTACATGCATCTATTTATCATACCCAAAATTATTTTTATCTCCTGAATATTGAGACATTCCTTAGTACCTTTATTGTGGATGTTACCCTAACCCTATTCAAATAAAGAGTTTAATATTTATTAATGAGATTTTCCGTTCCTAAATATCATTATAAATACATTTGATAATAAAAATAAATATAGGAAAACTTATATTTTTAAAATCGATTAAATTCTTTATATTTAAAGAATAATAAATAACAACAATATTGCAACCAATTTACAGACAACATTTCCAAATATTTGGGTTAAAATATGACTACTCTCTAATACTTGCACAGTTTTCTCAATTTTTGTTTCAATTCGGGACCATTTAATATGTTTGAAAATGTCTTATACCTGTGCTTATTGCTACATTACCATTATGAGAATAATGTGACACCAATATATAATAACATTTTATTTAATTAATTAAAGTTTTATATGGAGTTCTAAAAATGCGTTGCTACCAACAAGATTCACGTGCTACCGATTCTTGCACGCTTACTTTATGTTAAGGTAGTTGCTGATGAGCTTAAGTACGAGATTTTCTGTTGTTAGAGTCGATTTAAGTTATTGATTAAAACCCGTATCTTATACAGACGAGTACAGAAAAAATGTATTACAATCCTTCAGGTTCCTCTATAATTCAGTATATTATGTTATTGCGTAGGATAGTAGTCAGAGATTTGCCATTTTTCAGGCTTGAAACTTTTCATTTTTATGTCGGTGTCTTCAAGAGCCTAATTAACTGTTTCCCTTGATTCGATGGAAGTTTTATACTTAAATTATCATACTGAATGCAAATGAGACGTCATAAAAATATCCTGGGAAATAAGTTTTAACATATATATAAGTTTTGAGTTGCGGCGATATTCTATTGTATAAATACTTTATTTTTTATTTAACTTGAGAATATATTAAATTTTTAACAAGAATTATTAAATTGAAAAAGATTTTACATAGTGAAAGTTTACCTTGTAAAACAAAATTGACCTATAATCCAAGTTCTCCTTGAGCTCCTTCATTTCCTCAGAAGTCGTGCTAACAATAAAAGCCTTGTAGAGAGGGATTTAGTTAGTTTAGTTTTGAGCTTTTACCTGAGAGTCATAATAATGTACATAGCCACATGAATTCAGAAAAAACATGATGTAAAATGTATATATATATATATATATATATATATATATATATATATATATATATAATTTATACATGTTTATATCATTTGTAGTTATAAAATAAAAATAGCTGGAATAAATCTCTTCTTTCTGAAGTCAGAAGGATTTGTTTTGATTTTTTTTATGATTTTGTTTTCATCTTTTCTTACACACATTTCACATATTTTTCAAAAACTCTTTTCTTCACATACTGAAAATATAATAAAAACTTTATTCACACCGACCTGATCCTCGGAAGATGATGCATTTTGTTTAAATTGGCCAGCTTCACAAACTAAATATTTCTAAACACTTCATTTGCTTGATATTTGTTGCATAATGTGAATAATGTTTCTAATCCCTGTTACGATAGATTGAACTTGAGCTTTATCATTATCTATGTATGCTTTTTTCGTTTAGTATTTCGAATGGTACGCCATGAATCTGTAACTTTGACGACGACATCAGAGAATGTTTTTCCTAATCTTCGTCAAAAGATTTTTTCACACCTTTCAACCTAATCTTAAACTTTAAGAATAAGAATTTAATGACAATATAAATTGCACCACATGATGTAATAAATATTTGATTGTTTACACAACAAAACTATACAGATTATGTTCTGAAACTGTTGTAATAATCTGTGTTATTAAAAACGTAAGAAAGGTAAAATTAGTATCTGACTTACATCGAACAGCAAATATAATTTTTTAGTAATTAATTTAATATTGTTCAAGTTGCCTGAACTAATAACAATTGTATAAGTATAAACCAACTATATTGGACTGATGTGCTTTTAATATGAAAGCTCTGTAAGTTTATTTTGTCCCCAGCTAAGATAAAGCTAATTACATTAAAAAATAAATCGTATAAATATACTAATATATGAGGCTTGCTAGATACCTTTTATTAGCAATATTTAAATATTTTTTACATTTATGTGCCACAGGCCATAGTCATATAATTCATAATTATAATGTAATACGGAGAAAAAACAAAAACATTTGAATAGATTGTGGTAACAGTTTTATAAGGGGTTTAATAGCGGTCAAAATTATGTACTCGTAGAATTTATCTTGTTAGTATTTTATTTTAAAGATCTGTATAAATCAAGTTCATGTAGCTTCATCACTTTCCTTCACATTAGCCGCAGTTCGATGAATGCACATTGTTACAGAAGTATCACTTCTCTAAATATTCATCTTATAACAGTTTAGAAAGCACCTAAAGAAGGATATTAGCCATGAACATAAAATTTTATCAGACCTAACATGGCTATGTATCATCCTCCGGAATGGTAACTCCCCATGATTACGACTAATTTCAACCGAATTTAATTACCTAACAACATAATTACTTTGCAAAGAAGATCAATGTTGATGTCAAACATAGTTACAAGCCCTACAACATTAATCTACTGACTTAAACCCTTCCTGTGTCATACAGTCACCTCTAAACTTCATCAGGATTTTGTTTGTTGTAAACAAAGTGCATTTATAAAGGAATTGCAACATTGCAAAAGATATTAGAAATGTTTATATTCCCAATACTAATTTATTTTTAAAAGTGACATAGCTTTTGTGAAATTAAAAAGATTTTGATTTACCTTTTAGGATATGAAATAATAATGTTCTTAAAAACATTTTATTATAACGTTACAAAAATAACGGAACCTACTTAATTTTTTTTTTTAATTTTGAATATTTTTCTGAACCTATAAGCTATAGATACTGGTTATTTAAATTAAAAAATAAATAAACAAATTTTGACTATAAATAGAGTATATTATTTCAATATAATTTAAGAATTTTAGTCTTCTAAAATATCTTCCACCAGGAGATGTAACAAATGTTCTTAGAACATATTATTTTGATTTTATTTTTATTTTGATGGAATTTTATTACCAAAACAATGTTCAATATTTTTACCACCCTACCTTTCCGGTTATTAGAGGAATTGTAATATCCAGACAGTAATTATAAAATAGACGTTTGGTAGATACGAGTATTTTCCGTCCAATTGTATTTATGCATGGTCTTATCGTGCTCATCCTATTTAATACAGCCCAAATTACTATCATAATGTAGTAAAGTAATCAATCAACTACTTCCTTGAGGTAGAAATTAATTCTTTTAAAATTAGTTTTACCTTTATTTTTTTAATAATAGAAATGAATGTTAGTTACGAAAAATTTATTTTTTAACGGCGGTCTTGTATGCATTAGATATAGTTGCTCTGGGGGCGCTACATTCCACAAAGTGTTTCAAATCCTCATTATGCTATATTGGTTGGTAATTAGCCAACCAATGTTTATTATTATGTTATTATGTTTATTATTTCTGATTCCAACGTGATAATTCGATCTGTGAATAATGAGATAATTGAATACGTAACATAGCTATTGTATGTGATAACGAATATGTATGTCAGGTATTTCATAAATGTCTTTTTTTTTACCTAATTTATTTCTGAATTAATTTTACTATACAGAGATGTTAGCAATAGACCTATTAAAAATGAAATCATTTCAGATATAAAACAGGTTTAAAGGGAAATAAAAAATAGTCCAGCCAATTGCCTTTTATTACATAAAACATTGCATTCAGCTATTGCAGTTATGATACAAGCTAAGAATATTCTATTATCCACTAACAAGTTTAATAAAAACTATATGGGATTTTTGTTCTTGTAATTTTAAAAATAACTAAAATTAATCACATTTTCCATGGGACATTCTTGAAACTTATATCAAGGTGAGTGTGATCAGGAAATTCCTAAAACATATGATTTAGTACTTTTTATTCATTAAAGATATTTAAACCTCTATATATAGTCATTTCTTAGTAAATGTAGCTTTCTTTCATACTTCGCGCAAATAGTTATGTCACTGTTTTAAATTTTTCAAGTAAATAATTACATTGATATATTGAGTTAGACTAAAAAGATATTTAAAATTTTATTACGAAAAATATATTCATTTTGTATTGCATGAAGAGGTTAAATTTACGTTCCACTAATGCGACGGTAGAGTCAATGTTCAACTTGATTTTGGAAAATAAACAAAACTAATTATACAAAGACTTTACAAGTAAACATTAGGCATTGAAAATTAATAATATAAACAGAGAATCCAAATGGCCAATTTAAATTCAAGTACACGTACCCTCATGTACAATGCAAATTTATATTTCGGAAATACCAATATCCTATGAACATATGTAAATTTAACAAACCACTGCAATCAACGGTTTACACATGGTGACGTTATTTGTAAAAGTAGGCGAGCCTAGTTGGTAATTAAAACATTATTAACTGGTCATTTTATACTAACCGTAATATTGCTTGCATCAGGTGTGGCGAGTAAAATGTCAGATGTTCAATTAAGTTACACGTAATGTGACATCATAAATTGCATATACGGTATTTATGTCTATGGAAAATGTATAAATTCACTGGTCGCTAAGGTTAGCTAACTTGGACACCTTTGAAGAGGATGAAAAATTAGAGATTATAATGACAGTAAAAAAGTAAAATATGTTGTACACCTCTTGAGGTAAGAACGTTATGGAGTAATGATATTCAAATTACAGTAAGGTACTGGAGAAAAGAAACATCACAAGAATAGTATTAAAATAGTATTCATGACACTAACCAATAGTACCAGACAACGGCATCAAAATAGGTACCCGGTACGTTAACTCAAAACTTAAACGAAAATTGTACCCAAAGATGAAATTGATCATAGACTAGGGTAGGGTGAAAAGTTCTCGACCTTGCAATGAAATATGGGGATTTTATGTTTAAAAGAGACTTTTCCTACATAATTTCTTTTGACATCAACACACTTGGTTTCTCCAGCATCAGTATTCCTTCCCGGAAGTGAGAGTCTGAAAGGCTGTCAAAATATTCATGTACGGCCCTCTCAACTTTTTCGTTTGATGTTAAGTGGTTTCCAGAAACAAGGCTCTTTGGGTTTGAAAAGAGATGAAAATCCAAGGGTGCCAAATCAGGAGAGAAGGGTTGATTGGCCGAGTAAATAGTACTCCGAATCACGCAGTTTCCCATTGTCAACATAATTTTGTTAGCAGGTGCGTTTTCTGTGTGAAAGATGATCTCCTTCTCCTTCAAGGCAGGCTTCTTCTCGCCAATTTCGACATCCAGCTGGTCAAGAAGGTTGGAGTAATATTGTCTCGTAATTTGTATGCCTTTTTCAAGGCAATCAGCCAACAATATCCCTTTGGAATCCCAAAACCTACTGGACATGACTTTTCCATTACACCCTATCACTTCGCTTTCTTTGGCGCTTCCACCTACTTTTTAGACTGGTGTTCAGTTTCGGGCGTGTAGTAGGGGACCCATTCCTAATTCATGATGACAAATCGAAGGACAAAATCAGTCGGATCCTTCTTGAATCGGTCCAAATATTGGCGTGAACGTCCTCTAATGTACGCAAGACCTCTACTAAAAATAATCCTGTACACAATTCACTTGAGCGAACAAGTTAAAGCTTATCATACGAACTAATGACATGTGCACACAGGCATTAAAGATAAATTTCCACTTATTGGATGCCATCTCTGAATCAGGCCGAAAACGTTCCATCCTCCCTCGTACATATAGTGTGATACATATAAAATGACCATTATTGTATATTGTGTTACCCAAACGATTGTATATCGTGTTATGCATATTGTTGTATATTGTGTTCTGCAATGTACATTATTATTATTGTTAGATAGTAACAGTTCTAGCTGTATATAAATATGTTATTACAATCTTCTATATTAGTAAAAAGTTATGTTATTAGTAATTATTAGTCTCTAATTAAAAAACCCATTAGAACTATATATATATATATATATATATATATATATATATATATATATATATATATATATATATAATCTGGCAGATAGGGCAAGAGGAATACATGCAGTAAGAAATGTTTTGAGAAAATCACACTAAAATCTAAAGCACTTTAAAAAAACGCAAAACTGTAAACGATATATTGCCACAGATGGACGACTAGTAATATTGGAATATCCACCGTCGCGAGAGGTCGGCTCTACGGACTCTGGGGAGGGTCATCTATTAGTGTATGATGATTCATTAATGAAAAGCTCTTAGTAAATAAAATTTCAATCTCGATTAGAACGATTAGTAATTCAATAGACAATACTTCTGAAATAAGGTCGAAATTAGTGAACAACGATAAACATGAGCAAGGAAACAGTCAGAAACACAATTATTATGAGCAATGGAGGAAAGTAACCGCAGGGAAAATGTTTAAGATCAACATGTTAGTATATTGGTGAATACAAACCAAATAAGTGCATCAAGTAACATGATATTGCAAAATATTAACTGCTAATTGATAAGGAAGAACTAGTTAAGGAGTCTGAATGGATTGCAGCTAAAATTAAAGAGAGAAAATACATGTCTTACTTAACTGCTAATTGATAAGGAAGAACTAGTTAAGGAGTCTGAATGGATTAGAGCTAAAATTAAAGAGAGAAAATACATGTCTTACTTCTCCTCATCTGATTTAAATAGCCAATATACCGGAGAGGTTGAAAATGAAAAAAAATAATGATCCCAACCTATGGATGTTATATTGAATGTTATGCCTGATAATAATCAAGAACTTGGTCAATGAAAAAGAGCATTGGAAAATGTTATAACTAGTTTAGAAAAGAAAATCCAAATGACTGTACCTGTAAAAACAAAAATCAATCGACACTAAATTTAAGAGATTATGTATATACATCCAACAATCTGCATATAGTATACTCCCAAAATCAAGAAAATATTCAAAGATGTTATAAGTTCTTCTGGGAATTTAGATAACAACTTGCAAAAAAATAAAAACCAATGAAAAAATGGCTCCAAACTAGAGGCCCACAAAGCAATACGAAATAAAATAATATTATAAGAAATTTACTTAAAAAACTAAAACATAAGTAAAACTTGAGAGAATCAGCAAATTATAAAAACACAGAATATTCTCTATGGAAGACAACCAAAAGGCTATAGAGGCCTGTTATCCAAGTTTTACTATCAAAAATAGTGGTGAAAGCTGGGGCAAAATAATAAACCAAACGTTATAAGATTTGCAGGACATTTTTCTAAAAATATAAGGGAAAATCATGGTTATTTTAGTCCAATATAACACAGATTTAGGTAAGAATTACTCTAATTAGGTTAGGAAAGGTGAAGAAGAAAATTAAAAACATCACTGATCCAAAAGTCTCCAAGAATTCATTTATTAACTGATCCAATATTAAAAAGAACTTTCAAGATAAGGTTTGTTAGAGTCAACCAATTTATTCAATGCTTCATATTTAATAAAATATGTGGCTCAAATTTCATACGGGCAGAAGTAATTATAACATCTAAACCTCCTCATGAAGCAACTTCATACCTACTCATCTTTATTGCCAAAAATAGCAAAGTATTTGCAAAGCCTTCATTGAAAATATTTGAGCTTAAGGAGAATCTTCCCACCGATTTGGCTTCCAGAATAACCATTCTACAACTGACTACGTTTATACAATAGCAAAGTATTTGCAAAGCCTTCATTGAAAATATTTGAGCTTAAGGAGAATCTTCCCACCGATTTGGCTTCCAGAATAACCATTCTACAACTGACTAAGTTCATACTATAGCAAAGTATTTGCAAAGCCTTCATTGAAAATATTTGAGCTTAAGGAGAATCTTCCCACAGATTTGGCTTCCACAATAATCATTCTACAACTGACTAAGTTCATACAATAGCAAAGTATTTGCAAAGCCTTCATTGAAAATATTTGAGCTTAAGGAGAATCTTCCCACCGATTTGGCTTCCAGAATAACCATTCTACAACTGACTAAGTTCATACAATAGCAAAGTATTTGCAAAGCCTTCATTGAAAATATTTGAGCTTAAGGAGAATCTTCCCACCGATTTGGCTTCCAGAATAATCATTCTACAAGTAAGTTCATACAATAGCAAGCATAATTAAGAATGGTTTAAAGGAAAGAAGTTATACTGCACAATATCTCGTGGTGTTGTTCAAACGTTTGATAGATTATGGCATTAAGATGTGATAAGCTAAAAATGCCCACCCCTTACCATTTGCAAAAATAATAAGGTCGCATACATCAGGTGATAATTTAATATTAAGCAAGACGATGCCTACTCTGATGTAAAGGAAATGCGGGGCGTAGTGTAATATGTCCAATCCTATAACTTCTGTTTACCTGCGTCTTACCTGATAAGGAAAATACCACGATTGCTATGTTGACTGATGATAGTGCAACTATGGCAATCAGTGATAGTGGCCTAGTATTGAATCAATAAAAACTCTACAATTGCCAAAGTAAAATAATAGATAAATAAATAGCTAATCAAATTATATGAAATGAAATTTGTTCAAGTTGAAGGTACAAATATGACGATAACGTATAAATCCCAATATGTGGACCAGTGGATGATCCAACTACTAGGACTAGGCCGAATTCCTAGGCTTGATGCTGGGCCGCGGTGTGAGCCACATGTACGAAAGTAAACAGAAGAACTGAATCTTAAATATTAAAGGAATAATTAATGAGCTAATACGAAGAAACTGTTACTTGTCAATACATAAGCTTTTGATTTATCAACAAATATTTACCAAAATTGATTTTTGGTATGCTTCTTCATGGGTGAACCCCTCAAAGTAGCAGAAATAGAATCTAAATATAACGAAATAAAGTGTTTAGTTAGGGTATACTGAGTGTGTCCAGTATTTTAGACGTAAGTTCCACTGATAGCTTACCGTTACACCGTTACACAAATTAACATAGCAAATCACTCCAATATTACAGTCATAAATACCAAGTATTACATCAGGAATTTAGTCATAAATATTAAGATTTCATTCAGGATTGCACTCGTAAATTCCGATTGCACGATACCACATTATTTAACTACGAATTTATTTGTAAATTCTACTGATACATTGTTGTTACACACATTACCACAGAATATTAATGAACGTAAAAAGTAACAAAGGTGTGCGTTTATGTTTAAAATAGTTTGGTTGGAATGGGGGGATGGATAGGAAAATATTACAATCGTAACCAAGCTGTAATAAAAGTGTATACATTTGATATCTAAATACACAGAATGCAAAAACTTAGTTAAAGCAGATGTGGGTAACAACAATTGGTTAATACGTTAATACCACTGACGTCGGACTCCATAAGGGGTGCCCGTCGCTATGATAACGATTGCTGGCAAATAGCAAGTGGAAGTAGATAACAAATGACAGTTTATACCATGCCGACAATATCCAACAATTTATTTGAATTAATCGAACTTCAGTGAATGCCAATAGCAGATATCGCGTAGTAAGAGCTAGATGAAAATCTGTCTTATCGAAATAAGGGTTAAATTTTACTTGTTAAATAGAGGCTAATATAAAGGCTTTTCAATCGGCCTATTGGCAATTCAGATGTTTAACAGGAGTAGTTTTTAACATTAAAAAAGTAATCCGTTAATCTTACAGACGCTAGAAGTGTTTCTCTAGTTTGGTTGGAAAGTTACATTACTCGGATAATTTATTCCGTTGGATAGCATTTTAAAATATATTACTAGTTAAGCAAACTCAAATAACTGTTGCTAAGTAAATATTATAAGATATATACTCATTTCACCTCAATTAATTTAAGGGTTTCTCTGTAATTTATTTAGGAATTTAACAAATGTTTTTCAGCTTATAAACTCCTTTTGACACTAAATTATTTTAAGAAAACGAAATCTGCTACGCACTGTTCCACAAAAGACGCTGTGTAAAAGAAATAGTTTATTCATACCTATGAGTTGGAAATGCAATTTTAGAGAGTAAAGAAGAACACCCCTCCCTCGTTAATGACAAAGTAGAGTGAAATAAATCGTAATAAGATGAGACTTGAAGAAATACCAACAGCTTTACCATAAGTAAACTTCATATGGAAAACGCTTCACAGACATTTACGTGTTACTGAGAGTATTCAGCTAGAATACTAAAATATTTAGGCTTAGTTTAGCTTCATATAAATATAATTACATCTACACAACTTTTAGTTGGATATAGTTCTTTTGAAATTTCATAGAAAAAAAAATAAGGAACGAAGTTATTTTTCAGTAGAGTAAATACAAAACGAAAAGGGAAGATTAACTAAGAACTATCACATAGGCCAAACCCATCAATTATATCGAAGTATTTAAAAACATATTTGTTGAAAGTTAGAATATAAAAATATGTTATGAAATTCCATAAAATGTGTAACTAAACAAAATGAATGTAAGATCGGACAGGAAAAATCTTGTTTTAATTTAAAATAAGTATAGTTTATTATTGTTTCCTCTTTGCTTAAAATTTTTTTTTAAAGTAATTTGTTCATAAAAATAATTAAAACGACGCAGTTGTTAAAATATTTTAAAATACTGAAATAATATTTACTACTAGATTTAAGATATGTTTGTTAGTGCTTGTTTAACTTTGGAAGTTTTACCACTAGTATAAAGAAATACTACTTGATCATTAGTCCATTAATTTATGGTTAAAGGTCGGCTTAAACACACGTATTTACATTAACACGGCCATCTAGCATAGTTTTATATCTGGAACATTACAAAATACATTCATTTATAAGCATTGTATACTTTTGATAATTTTCTAATTTTCCCTTCGGATATAGCCTATATTCTTATTTAGAGTATCATAATTACCTGTCATTCCCAGCATCGTCACACTCCCCGATGACGCGTTTCGGAGGACCTCCATCTGTCAGAACTTCTTATGAACTCATAGTTTCAGAGTTCATAAAAGGTTCTGACAGAGGAGGTCCTCAGAAACGCGTCAACGGGAAGTGTGACGATGTGGGAATGGCAGGTAATTATGATACTCTAAACAGGAATGCATTGTATAATGTAAGCATCTCTCTATGAAAGGCAGATACTTACAGATAATGAAACTTACAGATATTAACTTACATAACGAAGTATTCAATAAAAAACAAATCCCTTCAGAATCAAAGCCTCTTACGCCTACCAAACATTTAAAAAAAACTAAAACTTCCGTCAGCAAATATTCTATTAATGTTCAGTTCGAGGACTAGTTCTTACTTAATGATAATATCATGGGCAATAAATTCATAGGAAAGATAAACTTCAATTTTATTTTTAAAAAATTTTGTTTAAATATTATGATAATGTTTTTAAAAAAGGGTCAAAAATAATATAAAGAATTATTTATTTTATAGAAAAATAGGAAATGTGTTGTATTTTGGAACCTTAAAAAATAGAAAAAAACATACGTTTGGGTTTTAACAATAGTTTTTAAATTTTAAATTATGTAATAAGTAAAGTTATAACGAAACTCGAAACCATTTGTTAACATGATTCATATATTTAAAAATAATGATAAAGCTATTATTTAATTCTTTTCTAACATGCGGTAAGTTTTAAAGGGTGTAGAATTTCTCTTTAAACGAGACTAAATATGTTATGAATCAGAATAATGATGTCTTTGTAAAAATCAGAAAAGGAATAACGCATGAAACCCATGAAATATTGTATTTTACTGTGGCTTTGTGAGTCTGTTAAACTTAAAACAAAACGAAACTGAGAGTCTTATGTTTAAAATGATGAAACATCAAAGCATGCGGCGATAAGGCCATACAAGTTATGAATGCATCTCTATAAATCGTAGAGCGTGTGACACTGCCTTTCTATTTTCAATATTTTTCATAAGAAGGAAATGGATCGTGAAACCGAGTCTGCTTTTACGGAAATCTCGTAATATCCAATATCGTAAGAGTTCCGATAGTCGATGGTTAAACAAAAGTTGGCGGGAAAGAGTTTCATGATGGTAGATGATAACAAAGAGCAGATCTTCACTATCTGAAGGAGATTCTGATAAAATTCGTAGAAAGAGTAATACTTTGGTACATGTCATAAAAAATGTATTTAGTGACACACGTTTTTGTTAAAACGATCAACGTATTAATAATTTCTTTTTCAAAATTTGTGTTTCGTTTATTACATTTTCATATATTCATACTTCAACCCACCATCTGTTTCTATATTTGCAATAGTCTTCATCTTTCTTTATTGCTCAATATATATCCTTCTATTAATTCTCTTTCTCTAGATATGCCCATCTTCTATTATTAGACCCTCTCTTGTGGAAATACAAATACTTTGGTTAATGTTATGACAACTCTATTTAGTGTCACACATTTCTTTAAATGATTGATTGTAATATTGTTTCATCAAAATATGTATTTTGTTTATAATATTCTGACATCTTCTTACCTAAGAGCATCATCTGTTTCTAAATCCGCATTAGCCTTTACCTTTCTCGCTAGCTTAATCTTTATCTCTCTTTCTCTAGAATTCTAAATCTTCTATTTCCAGACAGTTCTATTATTACACATACCTTTTTAGTTTACCTCTTTTGGTTCATTTCTGGTTGTATTAAGCTTATTGAGATATCTGTAAATAAGGGTAATATATTATTCTGTTTTTTTTTCGACATTTGTATAAAATACTTTCAATATCCTCTTGATTAGGTGGTTGAAATAAAACAAACAAACATTCCTTTATGTACAATAAAAAAAAGATTTAATCTTTTTTATAAATGTATAAATTAATTATGAAAGCAAATAATTTAATTAATAACTTTAATCAAACCTATTAAGTAGAATAAAATCGTTTTCAATTTCAAAAAGAGGTAAGTTTATACAATTGGGTGTATTCACTTTGAGAAAAGATTACATAATATTCAATTACTGGAAAACATTTTTTGAAGATGGAAAATTTCGTCATACAAACTATGTCTAATTTCGCGAAAAAATAGCATCTAACTATATATATATATATATATATATATATATATATATATATATATATATATATATATATATATATATACTTTCGCATTAGTCTATAACTATCCGAACTTTAATTTTATAAATTTGAAAAACCTTACAAATTTTAAATTCGGATAGTCATAAACTAATGATAAGTTATTACTTAAGTTTCACCGAACGTAATGGGCTAAAAAACTCAAAAGTATATACCTATATTTATGTATATATTAAATATGGTGATATGTTTTCTTGTAATATAGTTAATAAAATAAAATTATTTCAAAAACAAGAATACTTTTAATGAATATATTTATTCAAAGCTTTTCGCCGATAAAATAGTACCAGAATCTTCAGGAAAATAATTATCTAATAAAATATTTTTACAAAATTGTACAAAATTATTGTAAAAATATTTTATTAGATAATTATTGTCCTGAAGATGCTGGTACTATTTTATCGGCGAACAGATTTTAATAAATATATTTATTAAAAGTATTCTTGTTTTTGAAATATATTTAATTTATTAATTATATACTTATATATATATTTATATATATATATATATATATATATATATATAAAGAACTAAGTCAAAATACAAATACAAGAATTATAATTGATATTACAATTCAAAGCTTTTCGTTGGCTAACAGTACCAACATCATACTGTTAGCTAACGAAAAGCTTTGAATTGTAAATTCAATTATAATTCTTGTATTTGTATTTTGCCTTAGTTCTTTATTAATACACAATAATACATATTGCGATATTAATATATATATATATATATATATATATATATATATATATATATATATATAGAGAGAGAGAGAGAGAGAGAGAATTTTTTTCTTTCAATTGTCTTTATTTACATTAAATTTGTAGCATACAACAAAATGCTACATTTTATTGACTATAAACTTATTAAATTATTACTAGGATTATGATACATCTATCCATCCATCTATCCATCCATCTATCCATCCATCTATCCATCCATCTATCCATCCATCTATCCATCCATCTATCCATCCATCTATCCATCCATCTATCCATCCATCTATCCATCCATCTATCCATCCATCTATCCATCCATCTATCCATCCATCTATCCATCCATCTATCCATCCATCTATCCATCCATCTATCCATCCATCTATCCATCCATCTATCCATCCATCTATCCATCCATCTATCCATCCATCTATCCATCCATCTATCCATCCATCTATCCATCCATCTATCCATCCATCTATCCATCCATCTATCCATCCATCTATCCATCCATCTATCCATCCATCTATCCATCCATCTATCCATCCATCTATCCATCCATCTATCCATCCATCTATCCATCCATCTATCCATCCATCTATCCATCCATCTATCCATCCATCTATCCATCCATCTATCCATCCATCTATCCATCCATCTATCCATCCATCTATCCATCCATCTATCCATCCATCTATCCATCCATCTATCCATCCATCTATCCATCCATCTATCCATCCATCTATCCATCCATCTATCCATCCATCTATCCATCCATCTATCCATCCATCTATCCATCCATCTATCCATCCATCTATCCATCCATCTATCCATCCATCTATCCATCCATCTATCCATCCATCTATCCATCCATCTATCCATCCATCTATCCATCCATCTATCCATCCATCTATCCATCCATCTATCCATCCATCTATCCATCCATCTATCCATCCATCTATCCATCCATCTATCCATCCATCTATCCATCCATCTATCCATCCATCTATCCATCCATCTATCCATCCATCTATCCATCCATCTATCCATCCATCTATCCATCCATCTATCCATCCATCTATCCATCCATCTATCCATCCATCTATCCATCCATCTATCCATCCATCTATCCATCCATCTATCCATCCATCTATCCATCCATCTATCCATCCATCTATCCATCCATCTATCCATCCATCTATCCATCCATCTATCCATCCATCTATCCATCCATCTATCCATCCATCTATCCATCCATCTATCCATCCATCTATCCATCCATCTATCCATCCATCTATCCATCCATCTATCCATCCATCTATCCATCCATCTATCCATCCATCTATCCATCCATCTATCCATCCATCTATCCATCCATCTATCCATCCATCTATCCATCCATCTATCCATCCATCTATCCATCCATCTATCCATCCATCTATCCATCCATCTATCCATCCATCTATCCATCCATCTATCCATCCATCTATCCATCCATCTATCCATCCATCTATCCATCCATCTATCCATCCATCTATCCATCCATCTATCCATCCATCTATCCATCCATCTATCCATCCATCTATCCATCCATCTATCCATCCATCTATCCATCCATCTATCCATCCATCTATCCATCCATCTATCCATCCATCTATCCATCCATCTATCCATCCATCTATCCATCCATCTATCCATCCATCTATCCATCCATCTATCCATCCATCTATCCATCCATCTATCCATCCATCTATCCATCCATCTATCCATCCATCTATCCATCCATCTATCCATCCATCTATCCATCCATCTATCCATCCATCTATCCATCCATCTATCCATCCATCTATCCATCCATCTATCCATCCATCTATCCATCCATCTATCCATCCATCTATCCATCCATCTATCCATCCATCTATCCATCCATCTATCCATCCATCTATCCATCCATCTATCCATCCATCTATCCATCCATCTATCCATCCATCTATCCATCCATCTATCCATCCATCTATCCATCCATCTATCCATCCATCTATCCATCCATCTATCCATCCATCTATCCATCCATCTATCCATCCATCTATCCATCCATCTATCCATCCATCTATCCATCCATCTATCCATCCATCTATCCATCCATCTATCCATCCATCTATCCATCCATCTATCCATCCATCTATCCATCCATCTATCCATCCATCTATCCATCCATCTATCCATCCATCTATCCATCCATCTATCCATCCATCTATCCATCCATCTATCCATCCATCTATCCATCCATCTATCCATCCATCTATCCATCCATCTATCCATCCATCTATCCATCCATCTATCCATCCATCTATCCATCCATCTATCCATCCATCTATCCATCCATCTATCCATCCATCTATCCATCCATCTATCCATCCATCTATCCATCCATCTATCCATCCATCTATCCATCCATCTATCCATCCATCTATCCATCCATCTATCCATCCATCTATCCATCCATCTATCCATCCATCTATCCATCCATCTATCCATCCATCTATCCATCCATCTATCCATCCATCTATCCATCCATCTATCCATCCATCTATCCATCCATCTATCCATCCATCTATCCATCCATCTATCCATCCATCTATCCATCCATCTATCCATCCATCTATCCATCCATCTATCCATCCATCTATCCATCCATCTATCCATCCATCTATCCATCCATCTATCCATCCATCTATCCATCCATCTATCCATCCATCTATCCATCCATCTATCCATCCATCTATCCATCCATCTATCCATCCATCTATCCATCCATCTATCCATCCATCTATCCATCCATCTATCCATCCATCTATCCATCCATCTATCCATCCATCTATCCATCCATCTATCCATCCATCTATCCATCCATCTATCCATCCATCTATCCATCCATCTATCCATCCATCTATCCATCCATCTATCCATCCATCTATCCATCCATCTATCCATCCATCTATCCATCCATCTATCCATCCATCTATCCATCCATCTATCCATCCATCTATCCATCCATCTATCCATCCATCTATCCATCCATCTATCCATCCATCTATCCATCCATCTATCCATCCATCTATCCATCCATCTATCCATCCATCTATCCATCCATCTATCCATCCATCTATCCATCCATCTATCCATCCATCTATCCATCCATCTATCCATCCATCTATCCATCCATCTATCCATCCATCTATCCATCCATCTATCCATCCATCTATCCATCCATCTATCCATCCATCTATCCATCCATCTATCCATCCATCTATCCATCCATCTATCCATCCATCTATCCATCCATCTATCCATCCATCTATCCATCCATCTATCCATCCATCTATCCATCCATCTATCCATCCATCTATCCATCCATCTATCCATCCATCTATCCATCCATCTATCCATCCATCTATCCATCCATCTATCCATCCATCTATCCATCCATCTATCCATCCATCTATCCATCCATCTATCCATCCATCTATCCATCCATCTATCCATCCATCTATCCATCCATCTATCCATCCATCTATCCATCCATCTATCCATCCATCTATCCATCCATCTATCCATCCATCTATCCATCCATCTATCCATCCATCTATCCATCCATCTATCCATCCATCTATCCATCCATCTATCCATCCATCTATCCATCCATCTATCCATCCATCTATCCATCCATCTATCCATCCATCTATCCATCCATCTATCCATCCATCTATCCATCCATCTATCCATCCATCTATCCATCCATCTATCCATCCATCTATCCATCCATCTATCCATCCATCTATCCATCCATCTATCCATCCATCTATCCATCCATCTATCCATCCATCTATCCATCCATCTATCCATCCATCTATCCATCCATCTATCCATCCATCTATCCATCCATCTATCCATCCATCTATCCATCCATCTATCCATCCATCTATCCATCCATCTATCCATCCATCTATCCATCCATCTATCCATCCATCTATCCATCCATCTATCCATCCATCTATCCATCCATCTATCCATCCATCTATCCATCCATCTATCCATCCATCTATCCATCCATCTATCCATCCATCTATCCATCCATCTATCCATCCATCTATCTAGTGAATTTTCACTAGGACTATAATTAGGATTAAAAGGTTATTTTACAATTATCATTAGGAAAAGGTTGCTATTTCCTTACTACAGAATATAAACATGAAACGATAGAGAGAGATATAAAGTAAGGAAGCCTTTATATACCTTTAATAATTTACTCTGTGTTTATAAACACTTTAAAAAAAACAATTTTTTCTACAACAGAGAAAAAAAACTAAACCACGTACGAAGTGAATTATATAAGGCATTTGTGTGAACTTTCCGTTTCAATATCAACAACGGAGATAAATGAGCACAGAAGATATTTATCTTACGGTCAAATATTCGACATCGACGCAAACAGGAAGTCGAAAAGCAATTGATCTTTAGAAATAAAGCTGACTAAGGTGGCTCAGTATTTTTCATGAAAGTTTATTACGAGTACTACATAGAACTTCCAGGACGAACATTCTGCATAGAATTAACCACCACTGCATTAACAACCAACCTGTATTAATAGTCCACCAATATCAATGTAAACATTTCTATTTTTATGTAGAAGAGTACAATGGTTAATTTGAAACGATATTCAATAATAATCATTCCTTTTTATGATGTGCTTTGTAGTTTGGTCGTTAGTCAATGAACTTGGATTACAAACAAACCTCTAGCAATACTTAACATATGAACTCTCAACTTATGTCTTGTAACCCCAAATGATTAAAATCATTAACTGACAGTTGGTTTCTTTCTGTTAACGCTAATAGTGTGATCTTTCAAGGAACCAATGGTAAATAGAACCAACCAATATATTTTTTCGGGATTCCCTCCTACGTAACGGAAAGTTTTCAACGGCTCGTATGCAAAAATAAAATTTAAGAACACTATACTGATCGCTGGACAGAAAAATGTTTTTAAATGTGAACTTATTGCTAATTTATTGTAAGTAAAACAAATGAATGTTTTATTTAAATTTAATCTTTCGAATTACGTAAACAATTGTTAAAAATGTCTTAGTGTATTTTAAAATAATGGATAGTCAGTATTTTATTAGTATTTTTATAGAAATAACTTTTCCCTGGTACAAAAAGTCAACTGCAAATAGGGTATTACTTCAACCTGTAAATAATATTATTTTGACTGAGCATCACACATATTTTTTCCATTTAAAATATTTTATATCTCACTAAACAAATACAGCATTTTCAATGGACATTTCTGTTCTTCTATTTATTATTTATTACTTTTAATTTTCTGAAACCCTTACTTAACACCCTTTGTCTAGATAGTTTATCGTTTCTACTAAATTCATTTTAACATTAAAATTCAATAATATTATATCTACTTAATATTTATGACAAAATAATAAATTAGTTAAATTACTAAATTTGATTCAATTTTACACACTACAATTTCTAACATTACAGTTTAGATAATATATATTTTAAAAAAATATAATTAAATAAATGTTACATCTCACTATTGAAGATCAATGTATTACATAAACGCGATAATTAACGGTTAAATTAACTTTGTTTTTGTTACTAACTGTATTGTAAAATCTTATGTATCACCTAATCGCAACAAATAATTACCATTCTTTCTTGATTATTGTTACTGATACAAAATAGTTACTTTTTAACTGTTACCGGTTCCGAGGTTATCCTTAAATGGCCTATACACATCGCAGTATTTGGTTGTGGATTCTACGTTCTAAAAAAATAGGTTCGGAAATGATTACCGCGCCTTAACGATTTTTCCTTTACTTATTTTAGAAATGTCAAGAAGTGATAAGTTTGCACATGAGTTGGTTTTAAAAATAAAAATATGCAGGTTTTTAAAAATACACGTATACCTTACTTTTACATATAATGATTTGTTTGATGAATAATCCACAATGTTATAAATTTTGTGTTTGACCATATCAAAAAAAATTTATATCTATATTTTGGCTATTTTAATTTCATGACTGACAAATTAATTCATAAATTTTAGGAGATATGAAATGAATGTGTATTTTCCTAAGGCGTGAATAATAATTTCAACGATATGATCTATGTGAAAGTAATATCAAGTTTCCAAAAGTTTCCTTTCAGTAATATATTTACTTTGTTAAACTGTGAAGGTCAAAAGGTCAAACACATAATCAATAGTACGCTATGTTTCAAGGTAATGTATTAAATGCATTCAGATAAGTAGAACCGAAACTAGTTCACAAGAGGAAATCAAACGTACTTACCTAGCACTTGTGGAATGTAACAGGAATACATAGTAAATTAAACGTAATTAGTTTGTTGCAATTCTTGACCAGAGAAAGCAAGCAGGAAATAGGTGAAGGAGCTTTCCTGTTGATGAATCGGTCTGGGAATAAATAAATGAAGAACTTATAGTTATTCTAAATCACCTTTCTCCGATTTTCTTACCATTTTGTTTCGGTTTACCTTCGCAAGTAAAATAAGAAAATGAAATCCTTATTTTTCATTATAGCTGTTTAAAATTTCAGTTTCGTCTTACAAGAGTACGTTTACGACACATTGAACGCCAAAGGTATTTACAGCTTTAATAAGTATTTTGGAGTTATTTTAGTGGCGACGAAGGTGCATGTCATGGTGCTTATTTACCATTAGGTGGGATCAAAAGTTTGACGGTGATATTCAGAAAGAAATCTTAATACTGGACCAAAAGGTAGACATTGGGAGATTGGCGTAAAAGTCGGCATTGTCTCTATGCACTGCTATAGCAATTTGCGTTTACGATGTCACTTCAAATTTTAAGAACATACAACTCTTTTTAGAGTTTTAAGGCACTCTTCATCTACCTGGTAACATTTTTTGCCATTGTTCTATATCAGTTTGTTCTGATGAATAAACTGACATTCGAGCATTATAGAACTGTGGAAGAAGGTCTGAGCGTACTGAGATCTAAAGACGACCTTAAAGATGTGAATATATTAATTGACCAAGTATTTGGGAACTCCAGACAAATTTAGAAACATTTACTGCATTCACATAAAAAGACAATACTTTCAAAGTATATTTGTGTGCAACATAAGTTTCCAAATTTTACTTGATTCTTACACTATTTGAGTGACAATTCTTCTCACAATTTCATGTGTGATTTTATATACGAAGTAATTTTGTTGAATCTAAAATCTCATGTAAGTAATTAATGTTAAATATTGCTTATTAAATATAATTAAATGAATTTGGTAACCATTTGCATTGTCCATTAAAAATTTAATTTGTAACAAATTGGAAATTACTAAGTAAAATGCTAGCTACATCTGAATCACACCAGCTGTATATTATTCCTAGGATACCCTACAACTTCATATTATTAATAATTTTCCCAAAGTAAATTTATTAACCTTCCTCCCAATAATAAGAAGCCTGTGACCAATAAATTGTAATGCTTGATTTTTAAGAGGGAAGCTATTGAAAGAGTTTTAATGATATAAAAATATATTAATGGTGTTTCACTCACATCATCTCTGTTTCTTTATAGTTACAAGACAGTATTAAAATGTTTTTACTGTTGAACAGTTGGTGAGGTTTTTTTATTGATAAAAAATATTATTTTTTTTTAGCCTCCTTGGAAAACCTATATTTTTTATAAAACCGTTTTACAAAACTACAACTATGTCGTGAGTGCTAGAAGGCAATATCTATGGGGGGAAAATATAGCCTCAAGAATTATTGCAACATAATACAGAATATCTTATTTATCTATTTGACAACTGTTTTTAAATTTGGCATGTATTTAACTTAGCATATAACTGAGAAATTAACTGTTTACAAGTATATTGCAAGAAGGTATAAGGAATATTCAAGAAACATTACAATGAATCAGGACGTACTATGAAAGAACAGGAAGTACATACCTCTCTTTTCCTAAAATAGTTTCATCCTTTATTGTTATTATACATTTTTCTTTGCTTTTCGAAAAAATCAATTTAATGAGCAAGGAAATAAAGAGCAGATTTTATGAACTATATAATCATCTGTGTATTTGTATGAGTGTATAGGGGTAGGTGGCTGTATGTGTGCGCGTGGGTGTTTGCTGCGATGGTCTACCTACCCAGCACACGCAGACGCCTTATATTGGCCGTTTTTTTCCTCTAGACCCCCACTTACCTGTAGACAGCCGATGCTGGTTAAATTTGAAACAAGCAGATCTGACACGAACCAGAACCTGTACTGCTGCTTGCTAAATTCTGCCAGAGAACCAGTCACTGGATTTTAATTTTAAAACCTTACTTACTGATATTTAACCCTTTCAGTCCCTATATCTCTAGGAATATATAATTTAAAGGCTTAAATTAGTTTTAATTAGTAGAGACTTTTTTGACTACTTTATATTTACTTAAAATTTACTTTGAAAATAAGAAAAGTATGGATTTACAATTTTTTAAAACGTTTATTTGAAAATTTTAAAATCATGAACAAAATAATTAATCAAAATTTAAAAATTAAAAGACAACCAAAGACAGTGCTAACTTGTTTTTCCAGTTCACTTCCACGGGAATCCTCGGTCCGACGGTGGTATGGTCCTAGATCCGGTCTGTCTTTGGCTAAGCGGTAGAATTACCACCCCCCTCTCTCTCTTCTTCTCTCTCTTTCCTCCTTGATCTCGTTTGACGTAGGTCCTTTTTTTATAGCGAAAACCATTACATCTTAAATAACCTTAGTCAGGCTTACACCTTGTAATATTGTAATTTAAAAGGTTCTGACTCCAAAACCTTCTCAAAATATTTTTTATATTATGTTATGCCTTGTATGACGATAGAAACGCTATATATGCTACGAAAGTCACGTATAACAATTGTTTATATCGTGTGAATGATGCATGGTGTAAATAATGTCAGTCAAACAATTTTCATATTAATTTGAAAATGTTTACAGTTATCCATTTTATAATAATGACTTACAGTTATTTATATAATCAATTACTTGAAGATTAGGTAGGTAAGTAGAACATTAAATTAACTCAAATTAGAATGACCTTCAAGAAGTACGTATGTTACTAATTAGACAGTTGTCTTCAGACGTTAGCTATAATTAATAAATTTAACGATGGCTTCTCAGGATTCTGTTGTCGTCATACGTGAGGTGAGAGAATTGTAGTTTGCTTTAATATATATTTATATTTTATAGGTCATTATAATATTTACTTAGTATTGTATTTGTGATAATTTGCAATGGAAATTTATTAGACGTTTAGTCTACATAATGAAGGAATCTCACATGAGTTAAAACCTAACAAATGAAGTAATTAATAATTAAAACTGAATAAAATAGTGATTTTGTAAGTATAAAACATAACAACACTTGCCTTTCTCTGACCAAGTGGGACGTTAAAGAACTCTGTTGAAGAAGTAACACTTTATGACATCTCCATACCCTAATGCGGTTTTTGTAACTAAAATATATTTATCTTTCTTGGAAAAGTAAAGGTAAATATAGTAAAAGGCAACAACTTAATTAATTAAAACAGCCTCTCACCAAAAATTCAACAAATTTTATTTTAACCTTATGTACATTTCGACTACAAAGTAATCATCTTCAGAGGTATTTTACAAATAACTGATTTGTAAAATACCTCTGAAGATGATTACTTTGTAGTCGAAATGTACATAAGGTTAAAATAAAATTTGTTGAATTTGTGGTGAGAGGTTTTTTTTAATTAATATAGTAAAAGACATTGTTGAGGAAAATACAATTTTCCAGTACCGAATAAGGAAGTTTCCGGTAAGGGTTGTTTGTAGTTTAAATACGATTCGTCTGTAAAGCTATTCCAAAGGATATAAATTGTGAATGAAGGTTAAATTAAGAGAGGTGCATATAAAACCACTTGATAAAGGACAAAGGGTAATTTTTTAGTTTCACGTTTGGTTCTCGTACCTTTAAGGAGAACTACGGTCAAATTTTGAAAGCTGGCACTTGGGTCTTAAGTAGAAACTGTATATTCATCGTCTAGAAAACATCATAGCCACATCTCTCATCGTCATCTCTCATCGATGCCACAAATCACGTCATACCTGTCCCAAACCTTAGACAATCCTATTAGCACGCTTCCGTGAATGCCCTATTTCCATTTGTTGTTGTTTATACTATACATTAAAAAATATAATTAGGTAATAATATAATTCATTCTTTTTTACAGTTATGTCTTTTCTACAGGTCGATGTCTTTGAAAATAAGTATCTAATTACTAGGAATCAAAATAAAGAGCTAAAGATTTATTCCAATTTAAACTTTGATTTTCATAAAACTATCCCATTTTTATTACCTAAGGAATTTGTCAATAAATTTACAAACAACCAATTTCGCTTATTTCAGATGTGGATAGGATTTCTGGTTGTGTTTCTACACTTAAACATTTCTCCTTAAGAGCAATCCACCAACTTTTATCTGCATCATTTGGAGTTCGAGAAATGTGAAAAGAAAAAACGAAATAGTTATGAAGATTGCAATAATATTAGCTGCTAATAATTCAACTGTATTGTTTTCTCGTCATACATAAGTTAAAAGAAACGTAAAATTTATTATTGTTTATATTAAAACCTTTTAAAACTCAAATTCAGCTGCATATTAATGTTTTTGGTAAATATGTGTTTTTATAATGCCTATGTTTCCTAATTAATAATGTTTAATTGACATATTATTTTCAACGAATAATATCTTTTGTTTCTTACTATGCTTTAGCGCTACTTACTAAAATAACAACATCAAAATTATGTTTTTACCAACTAAACTACTAAAGTTAACAATATAGATTAATATGCATATTATTGAAATAACAGTTATCAATATACTACTTATATCAATGCGTAATATTGTTTAAATAGTTATAGTTAATTTATAATCAGAAGTGCGAGGAGTATTTACTTCTTGATTAAGGAAACCTTTATGAACACAATACCATAATTAGGTAAAACACCTCGTCATTAGATCTTAGACACATGCTATTAGTGTACTTCTGAATCCACTAGAAAATAGAAAATGCTGTGAAGATACTCACAAAACACACACACACACACACACATACAAATACACACACTATAACAGTCCCTGCTCGTAAAAACGAATAAAAGTAGACATTAAAAGTTTTAAACAATTTTTTAATGATTTTAACAAATAATTTGAAACTTTTTTAATTTTTAAAAAAATTTTGTAAAAGAAAGGTCATTTTGAAAGAGACGGAATGTAATTGACCAGCAACAAGGCCGTGTTTAATTATGTCAAACGCCAATTTCCACGTAAAATCAACATCGACATTTCATTGTGATCAGCTGAAGAAATCTGAGAAAATTTGAAAGTATAAAACAATTTAATATAAAAAAAGTAATTGCGCCCTCAAACTATTAATGCTTTCTGTACATACATAAATTTTGTCTCCCCCAACTCTCTAAGTAAAATCAACAAGTTATCCATCGATCCATTAATGAAAGTATTTGAATGTGTAATTTTGTAACAGAGGTTAAGAAAAAATCTTTTGGATGACTCAATAAAGTCATTAGAGCCTCTTCTATAGTAACGACAATACAAGGCATGACCTATGTATTGTCACAACTTCACTTATGACGAAACCCTAGAATACATCTTTACGGATATTTTGAATGGAGCCCTTGATGAAAATCGAAATAGAGAAATCGAAACACATATTTATGGAACGAAAAAAATTCCAGGATCTTATTGTAGACGACCGTCGTTTATTGAATAGGGAATCCTGATGAAGAAGTAATTTTGACGCTATTCAAAAGGTTTGTTTGTTCTGAAATTCCACAAGTTCATTTTTTATCTATTTAAAATGAGTTAGGTTTTAAAATGAATATTATATTTTGAATATAAACTTATTTGACTATCTATTAATCGTTCTGTTTCACACAAATATTTTATTTCATAAAATAAGGTAACAAAATCGTTGTTAAAGTAAAAATAATCTTATCTTAAAATATTTTAAATCGTAAAGAATAAAAGTTATACTGTTATATTTAATCATAAAATTATAAATAAATGCTATTAAATGTGATTCATCAAATATTTATTACATAATAATTACAATTTCTGTGACAATTTTGTTTTAGGGCAAATTCTTTCAAGGTTTACTAGATAGACTTCATAAAAGTATTGTTTAGGTCATGAAGGTAATTTATGGTTAGGTAAGATATCATTTCATTGCAGAAAATATACCTGGTAATGATTAACAATGTCAGGGACGTAGGAATTAGTGCGAATCCCATAACTGTTAGACTTAACCATCACTTCTCAGAAATCGAGAAAAATGAATCATTTCATCACTTAATAATTTCCTTGAAGAAGTCAAATGAAAATTTCTTTTTATAAATGATTACTAAGATATATTACAGTAGGCCTACAATATAGCTACAATGCATACGTATAGGTTATATTATGTTTAGAAGACAACTAATGTATGCAAATAGTACATGCAATAATTGAAATACAGCCTCCTTGATTCCTGATCAAGGAATCACTACTTTAGGTAGTGAACACCTAAATCTAGGCCATTTCAGTTGCTAGCAAGTTTTCACAACCGTTGTAATGTAGTACAACATTGACGTTTTTATAAAAGAACTACGCCATTTTTAATATTTGCTCGTGCTGTGAGGTTAATTTCGTTCCTATTCAACGTTCTTTAATTTTAAGACTTAAACAACATATTTTAATTTTGTTTTTGTTTTTTTTCGAGAACTTTGTACATAACAAGGTATATTATGTTTACAACATCAGGGACGTATGAATAACTGGTAAGATATCTGTGATATTCTCAAAACAAAAAAAAATAATGATCATTTAATTATTATATAAGAACTAACGACTATTTTATTATTGTAAAATATTTAAGGATATTGCACAACGACCTTACAATGTAAGACAGGGAGTCTACATATGATGATATTTTTATAATTTTTGTATTTCCATTCTTATAGATTTGTTTTTCTTGTTGTAACCTATCTCATAGTGGTGATCCAGCTTACAAATGTTACATAAACAGCTGAAAACTAGGGGTTTTGAAACGTCTAATTTTATCTATAAATAACTTTAGCTTAACAAATTATTTAAAATTATTTTTTGTAAATCTAAGAAATAATAATATTGATTATAGTGAATGAGTACTAATATTTCATTAGATTATTCTACTAAAGAGTACTTTAGATCCACCTTTAATTTACCTTATCACAGGTTTTACTTAAATTTTATTACACATCTTTATTTATATATTTTCTTATTATTTACATCCTTATTTAATAGGTTGTATATTTCTCCATAAATCATAAATTGTTTATCAAATAAATATTGATAAAACCTTTGTTATGAAAATGTAAATTTGATCGTTGTCTAAAGAGAAAGACAAATATATAAAAAAAGGAACAATGATAAAACTATACAGGATCACGTTATCTTTGAAACAAATAAAATATATTAGAAAGCTATAGTCAAATAATAACTATTTAGTAACTATATAGTAACTTAAAGAATGTTTACACAATAGATAACGATAAACAAATTATAAAATTCGAACTTTTACATTTTGAAACATTCCAACTACACCAAGAGAACAATGTTGTCAGTAGAATACCTTTATCACATATCTGAGAAACAGTGTCCGATAGTCTTCAGGAATAAGCTAAATATAGGCATCATTCTTAAAAGACACATACTTTTTCAATAGATTTATTTTTTAACCGTTGTGAAGTTAATAGATGAAGGTCAGAAAATACTTAATTCACAAGGAAATCAAATTATATGAGTATACGTAGCAGGCAATACAAAAACGAGCAAATGGCTTGTAAATTAGTCCCTACGCAATGAAAAGTGAAATTTATTTTAATTTGATGTAGGTATTTAAAATAATTTTAAAATATTATTCTTTTCAAAAAGATCAAGACAAACTATATTGCTTAGTATAAGTTTTCCATTTACGAAATTAGTGACCTTCCCACATTCAGTGTTTAAGAGAAGTCTGGCCCCAAGCATAAAGTAGCCATTTCTCTATTATTTGTAAGCTATATTCTACTAAATTCAATGTACGTTTCTCTCCTCTCAAACCTTATGGTCTCTCGAAGGCTATATCGAATGAACCCAATGTCATCTAACCTAAACTCTTAGTTCCTCAGTCTAGGCGACTTGCATCACCAGGCTCGAGGGGCTCGATAAGACACGTGGTACCCATATTTACGAAGTCAAGAGTTTCTTTGCAAAGACTAAACTAAAGTTGGTTCAGAATGTGTTTGCGCCTGATGTAAACACTATCACGAGGCGAACACGTGCAAGGGACGGTAAGCTATGAGTCCGGTTCACAATCATGCATCGGCAATTGGGCTACGTCTTACACTGGTACACTTAATCATCCGAAAAAGAGAATTATAGACTAATGAAAGTAATAAGACTATTCAATAATTTATGCTACAAGTTTTTAACTTACCATGTTATTATTTCATGTTTAAGGGGTCTGCAAAATCCGATTCCGATGACGACGAGGAACTGTCGTCAACAGCTATGACGAATGGCTCGATGTCTTCAATTATATTGTCTAATTTCCACATATTCGACTCTTCAACGTCCACCACATGCTTCACATACTTTTCCCACTTATCAGGTGTAACACGCGAGACACCTTCGGTTAACAAGTCTGTGCACCTCTTTAATGTTAAAAGTAACATTGTTAGACGCAACATAACCTTTAACCTCGGCCCATACCATTTCTATTGGGTTTAATTCGCAGTGATAAGGAGGGGTTCTCAAAACTATTCTATTTGTTTCTTTAGCAATTTCATCGATAACGTATTTTTTGTAATTTGGCCTATGATAGGAAACGAGTTTTAGTAATTCGACCTTCAACATGGATTCATCTGAAAAAATCCCTTTGTCAGTCAACCACTTTCGAATTTGTTGCTTATTCCAACGGGCCGTAGGTTAGCCTTCTATTTGTACAGAATGATACGGAGCGTTGTCCATTACGATAACGCAGTTGTTGTCCAATTTCTGTATTATCGCGGAAAACCATTCTTTAAAATTTTCACCATTCATTTCTGAATGGTAGTCAATATCTGATTTTGATTCGAAAATCAACAGTCCATCTTCTTCAAAACATTTTTGTGACCCAATATGAGTGACAATAAGTCTCTTACCCTTTCCAGTTGGACATTTTTAACCCGCCGACAGACCCCTCAGAAAAGCATCTTTACTGGAACAGACTGACTTATCTGTCCAAACCTTTGATTTCGTATGGCCTGCATTGACCCACGTTTCGTCCAAATAATAAATCGTACGACCTTCCTCGCGATAGGCTTTTATTTTTCTTAAGTAATCTCTTCTGCATAGAATAATATCTTCTTTGTCCAACAGTATACTTTTACGGTTACGTTTCTCATACCTGAAATTTAGCTTTTTTAATATGTGAAACAAAGTGGTTCGTCTTAGGTTAGGTAAGCCTAACTGTTCGTCGGTATTAACTAAGTGTAGTACTTTATTTAAAGTCGGAAGTTCGTTTTTAAAAAATAACTCATGTACTTTCTTCCTTATAGCAGTTTTTAAAAAGTCATCCATATTATTAAAAATAGTTTTGGTTTTTGGTTTCCTTTTGGCAGGAGACTTCAGCGTACCCGTTTCTTTTTTTTCTTTAACGATTGAAAAAACACTTCGAGCAGAAATTCCTGCAGATATCGCTACTTTCTGCAAGATGTCTTTGATACGGCATTCTGGATTTTCATCCTTTAAATTTTTATAAAGGTGTAAAATAACTTGTCTTTGCCCGGAGTGTATTACTTGTCCTCGTTTATTTTTTTGGACAGGGGATGACATTACTTAAAAGTTAATCCATAAAAACTTAACAACACCACAAACTCACAAACACAAATATAACAAACAACGATCTTAAATTATTCCACTGTCACTCACCACTAAAAATGTTAGGCACAATAAACAGACGGGCAAATGTAACCCTGGACGTTTCCAGACTAACTGTTAATCGGGCGGCAGGATATTTCAGTTTTGTCACGAGGTCACTCAGCCAATAGGGTTGCCGAAATCGTTATGTTCACGTGAACAGTTCACCACTCCCTGGCGCAAACACATTCTGAACAGACAGTAGAACCGGTTCGCCTTTGACACGTGATGGGTCTCCGATCAGTACATTAAGGTTTTGTCCTCTCTTAAGAGCTACTGAAGTTCGACATCTCAAACTCTCCGATCCTTTGTATCGTCAGAATTCCCTTTGGTTGGTTCAGTTCAGGTAGGGAAATCGAGCGTTTATTCACGCTCGGCTAAAGACCGGACTCTCTGAATATATTATCAAACCGTCCACAGATGGAGAGGAATAATTCTCCTTCCCACTAGTACTTGAGAACATCGAATTGTAACAAGTCAGAATAGTTATTCACAAAGTTAAATGAGATTTTACCCATAAAATGTATGTTAATATAAATTCTTTTTTTAACATCTTGCCATATGGCGTTGACTTACAGGAATAAATAAGTACCGATACGTGAAAAAGGCGCGTACATCGACATTAACTCATTTATTATCTGATACATTTTTAAATCAAATATTCAATTATTGTGAAATAAATTGATTGTTTAAGGTATTGTATAGAACATTATTTAAAATGTGAACTAAATATATTAAAATAAATAATATAGCACTAGAAAGTATAGCAACGTCAATTAATTTTAGAATGAAATTGATAAAAACTACATTTTACAGCTAAATAATAAGGCTTTTCAGTTAACGAATACAAACTAAAACAACTAAAACTTAGAACACTTAAGAAAATAGAAAGGTCAAAGTCAATTTTTAAAAATCTCGTCCGAAAGTAAAAGTGAAGGTATGACTTTTGGTAGATATTGCATTCACTATTTATTTATCTTTAAAGAAGAATAAGCGATTATTATGAAGCGACATTTCAAAATCGTAGGTTTTTACATCAATACTTTACAAAAGAAGTCAACAAGTTTCTGTTTGCTGCTAGCCATAAAACGAAACTGTAGAGGAAATGCGCATGCTACAAATAAAAACTTAATTCACAGGTACCTCCAATACTTACGTAGAAAGAGAGTAACCAGAATGTATGCATTATAAATAAAGGGAATTAATAACAAGACACACTTGGGAGCATAACTAACCGATTAAGCTAAGGTAGCTTAGCAAAAACTAAACAAAATTATCTATTACAAAAACATTACGTTGAAATGAAATTTTAAAAAAATAAACCATTAAACTGATTAGTGTAAAGAGTTCCAAAGTGACCGACAATTCACTAAAAAAAACCAGAAACCATCCAGATTGTGGTCCTTAAAAATAATATGAATACTTTGGTAATGTGAAATGAAATGATAAATATCAATATGAATAAAAAACAGAAATAATGAAAATAAAAGCATTTTAAAAACTAGGAACCGTTGTGATGAGATACCCAGAGAATACTACATATTTTTTATTTCAGTACAAAAAATGAAAGCATAGAGGTTTGTGAAGACGCCCTGCCTCCATTGCTACAAAATATCCGTTGACCTGTTCGTTCCTTCCTCTCCTTGCGGAATGCATTATCTGGAAGACGGTATCCATGCCACAACTAAACAGTTATGCAAATACCAAGCAAAATGGTGGACACCATTACTATACATTCAACCCACATAACTTTATTGTAACTATTAAAGCATTTATTTTTTAAAGTACCTGATTTAATTTCTTTTTGAAGTGACTTGGAGGTTTCCAAGAAAAGACATTTTTATCTATCCTATCCAAATTCTGTTCAATGAATTGACGGTATAAGATATTCGCATTAGGAGAGTTGACACCCATTAATTCTACCAAATAATTTATATTTTTCACTGTATCATCTTTCATATGACAATTTGGTGAACGTACGATTAAGAAAAGAAGGTTTCAAACATTTTCCGTTCGGCAACTCTAGGGCTAAAGTCTATAATAATATTACACTCTTAGAAATTCCATTTTAGTACTGGGCTTGTCTTACCACCAACTGAAATGCTCTACTGTGTCAGCTAATTCCGAATTACCAATCAAATTTATTAACATTTTGCTAGTTAGAATAATGTTTGATATAACCTATTTTCACAAACTGAGACAGGAGGATAGGTTAGACATTGTATTTAAACCTTACTAAAATGTAGGTTAGGTATTACTTATTTAGAGAGCGAATGGGATTGAAACATAATATAAAGAGGTTACACATTGGGGAAGTAACATTATCTAACCAAACCTAATTAGACTGTATCAGTTATGGAGATCCAGTAATATTTTCTATTGATGTCGTACATTTTTCTACTCCATAACCCATGTTATTTAATATCTAGTTCCAAAACAAAAAATGATTAGTTCGACAGGACTGTTTTAGTACCTAATACATGCCAAGACGTGAAACACTTTCCTACATGTTTTATTTCAAAAAAAATATATCAATCATGTGATCCAAGTTTTTGGTTAATATAAAATGGAGGGAAAAATCTTATTTTCCATTGCAGCCGATTCAAAAATTATACATAATTCCCATTCAACACTATAACATATAGTGTAATCCATATTGTCGGTGTCATTTATATTTTTAATTAGTGTGACACCAGAGTGACAAATGTTTATTGAAAATAAATCAACAGATTTATTGCGGTAATGAATGTGCCGCATGTGCTGACAAGTATTGCAAATAACTCTAACCTCATTAGTCTTTGACGATAAATTATGTTTCATTTGTAAACTGCAAAATATGTAATATTTATATAAATATGTAATAGTTACAAATTTTGTCCTAAAAATATAAAATACTTTTCTAAATTAAAAAAGTCAATAATCTGACCAAAAATGACAAACTTTGTGGTTAGCAGAATGAGTCATCATGTCGGTTTTGTCAGGAAATAATCAGTTTCAATCACACAACACCTTTTCAAATATATTAAACGAAATACACTCAGTAACAAAATGTGAAGTGTAGGCCTGTGTATTTAACAAAAGAGAAATCACATTGAAAATCTATTTACTTTGAAATATGTTTTTGCCTTCTTCTATACGTTTTATAACCAATTCATTTGATATTTACAAAACAAAATGTTTTGTAGTGAAAATCGACCAGTCAGTACTTATTAAAAGGTTTATTAAATGTATGTAACTATAATTTACATATTCTATTATTATTTTACAATAATTAAGGATAATACTATATAGAAAGCATAAAAAAAATAAATTGAAAAATATATGGAAGTGTTACGCGTCTACACTGATATATAAAAGAATATTTTGTTACTACTTTTATAGAGAGAAAAATCCTGCAGCCTCAAGTAAACATTACATATTTACCTCCCTCGAGGCTGTAACGAATGATCTGAAATGTTTAAATATATAGAAAGAACCCCAAGAAAATTTGATAAGAAAAAAGGAAATGAATTTACGAAAGTTTTGTACAAAACAATATATATCTATATTACTTTTATATTTTAGAGATAATACTTCTTTTCTAACTAAATTGTAATAGAATTTGTAATGTGTATTTGTTTCAACTTCCAGTCCAAATTAATTTGTACATTGAATTAACAAAATAATGTTGGTAATAATTCTTTCTAATTACTTTACTCTTTCATCAACAATTTTTTATACTTCGATCATTCGCGTCAGTAGATTAGCTACGGCATTGAATAAATAGAATCTTGGAGTCATTGAGTAATGGAGGTTATTAGATGGTGTTCAGCCATTCTGGTCATAGAAATTATTTACCTCAGGAATTAGTTTAACCCAGACCGATCAAGGCAAAGTTAAGTTTAAAGATAACCGTGTCCCGTTTTAAGGGGGGGGGGGGCAATAGCAACGCCGGCAGGGTGTTATAGTTCTTGAGGTAGGCATTTCAAAAATTTCCTCTACTGTTTCTTGCTATCGCATCTCCCTCAACAATTTTACATATGGGTTAAATGCAGCGTCTGTTCTATGGTGAGCATAGAGAGGAGTGTGTGTGTGTGTGTGTGTGTGTGTGTGTGTGTGTGTGTGTGTGTGTATGTGTGTGTATGTGGGGTCTAGGACGAGAAGACAGACCATTTTGCGAAGTTGCCAGCTTGTACGTTTCCAACGAATGTTGTATCGCGTGTATCGCGAATGACACCTTCATGACAACAGTAGTTGCAGTTCGCATCTACATGATGCTATCAGGAACAACTGCAATGGTTACTTATGTGTGTGTGTGTGTGTGTGTGTGTGTGTGTGTGTGTGTGTGTGTGTGTGTGTGTGTGTGTGTGTGTGTGTGTGTGTGTATGTGTGTGTGTGTGACAACAGTAGTTGCAGTTCGCCTCTACATGATGCTATCAGGAACAACTGCAATGGTTACTTATAACATGGATAGTTATAAGAGATGCAACTTGCAGAGGTGATTGAAACAGGATGTTTACAACCTCTATTACTAAACTGCTTGAATGGAGACTGATACATGGAATAACCATAAGTAATACTCCACTCTAGATTCTTCAGTTATATAGTTTGAGAAGGCGTTAGTGTAAATGGGTAATACATTGCCTTTAGTGAACACACACACACACACAAGCGCACTTATTGAATAGTCACAATTAAATTAAAGTCTCCCTTAACAATCGTTATAACCCTCAGAGGGAATTTGCTTGGCATTACAGTGAGGTATGTTTTACATTTATTTTTATTCCCACAGCTGTGTTAGTAGCTTACACGTACACCATTTATCCATACACTATTTTCTTCGTAGATACACGAGCAAATAAACCAGACAGAGATCCCTGAAGGTCCATTAGCATACAACTGGTCATGCTACTACAATATGTAGGGTGATTATAGGTGATATATACATAAAAAATAATGTTTCGGCATAAATATACCATTTTAAATGTTTTGTATATATTAGCGTTTTCTTGTTTTAGAATAACTAGATAACGTAAAAAGTATAATTATTTAAAAATTAGTATATCAATAATTACTATAATAATGTTACTATTACTAATAATAGTACTATTTATTTATATATTTTTTTCGAAGTGTTTACTCCGTGTTAATTTTACTGACCTCTTGAAAACGTGATAAATGTTAAATCTATGATGATTATCTAATTTGACCATTGTCTTGAACTATATTCAAACTTGATGCTTTCACTTCGCTTGAAAGTATGTCTACTTCAGACAAGAGACTCTTTCCACCTGATTTCATAGTGTTTCTTATTCCTAGTACCTGAGGATCTTCCTAAGCATTCCTTAGCTTTCCCAGTATCATATATCCTCATAACTTCCAACCCTTCTTGGGCAATAATAGTCCTAATTGCTAAACAGCTTAGAGACAATAATATTAAATCTATCCTTGAACTTTAATTTTTCCTCTTACATGATCGTATTTCCTACATTAAACGTAAATGATATACCAAGTTTAAAGAATAAAACAGGAATTTAGTGGTTTAAAAACAGATATTTCGATGGAAGTGGTTAGCCTTTTGTCAATTTATAAATAAGGAAAGATGTCTAAAACACAGAAAGTAAAAGTGTTTTAAAATTAACGGAGTTGTCAGAAAGAACTTTTTAAGTATATACGAACACAATGAGCTGTTCCCGAGTGTCTAACAATGTAGCATATGCCCTTAATTTGTATTAAATAGGAAATAGTCATCCTTTATTGTTCTGGGCTAGAATCGTCTTCGGTCTTTGTAATAATAATAACGATAAGGGCATTTTATTATTCGATACTCTCAAGCACCAGTGGTCAGGATGACAGTCCTATTATGAGGGTTCGGGCCTTAGCTGTAGGAAACCTTTCGAGGGGGATTTTGCTTCCTGCACTGAACCAATAAGAGGAGAATTCTGACGGTACAGAACATCGGACTTCAGCAGTTTTCCAAGAGCTGACAAAACATTAGTCTACTGGTCAGAGACTCGTCTTGTAGCAGAGGAAAACCGGTACTAGTCTAGTCTTTGCGGAGTAACTGTTCTCTTACCATGGGTCGTGGCATTAAGCCCTTCGGCCCTGGTGAAGCACGTGGCTTGATTGAGCTGCTAAAAGTTTGAGATTAGATTCGGAGGCCAATGGCTTCGTTTGATGTATATAGTCTTACAGTCGAAAACCACGAACTGATAAATAGACCGACTGGATTTAGTCAAATCGTATTAACTAACTCGATGCCAACTCTCAAAAATCGACTTATCATTCACTTTGTAAATATTTGGTAAACCGACGTTCTAAAAATGTTCACATAATTTTAAGTCTGGTGAAAGTAAAATAAATCTGTCAGTATACAGTTTATTTTCCTGTTAAAATATGAATTACAGCAACATTTTATTTACAGTTCATATGTCTATCAATATCAGCTTTACTAATTTTATAATTTTTGTTTACTGACAATTTCAAAATATGTTTAAATTCTGGAAAAATTCCACGTCATGCTAAAGGGGACCTCCTACTTTAATTATACCAAGAGAAACTCGAGACATCTATGTTAGAAATATTGTCAAAAATTATACACATTTTTCATGAAAGCGTTTTCCCCAACTCTGAAAAGAAGCGCATTGTCATGTGCTCTTGGCAGAAGCCAATTTTGATAATTTTAAGCTCTATGAGGCTTATTATTTGACACAAATTGAATTACATTAATATTTTCTTTTTTCTATATTGTGTAGTACAGAGGTTTTATAGAAAAATCGTCTCATATCCCTTAATTTAAAAAAAAATCACTTTAGAGAATGAGTTTACCTTTTCGAGAAAAAAAGCTTTTTCTAATTTCCTTAAACTTACTACTCCTAAAGGTGTATAGCTTTTGTTTTAATCAACAAATCAATGACTTTAGAATTATTCATCTATACCTTTTTCTGTTTACGTGACTGCAATTCCTTACTTGTTCAGAAAAAATCTCTTCATGGGCACATACAAAGTGATACCTTATACAGTATACATTCTACGTTTTTTTTTTTGACACAACCACTATAGCTGAATATTGTAATATTCGCTAATAAAGTTAGTGCAAAAATTATGATGAAATATTACCTAGAAAAATAATTTCTAGTAAAATATTTTAACAAAATTTTATCTTCTGCTAGAAACAATACCACTCTGAAATGACTTGTGTCACGTAAAAACTTTGATAGTCCTTCTACACGATTTTGTCAAAGTATCTTCATCGTTTTCCCGACACGAACTAAACATACGGTTGTCTTTTAAATCAATGTTCATGCACGTGTATATATCAACGCACTTTTTGTGTGTTGATATAGATTATTATTAAATATTTTTCAACAATAATACAAGGAGTTAGGCGATGCTTTTTAATGCGGATATGGTAAGCGTGACGATAGCATATGGTTAATAAAATTATCATCATTAAAGGATTTTCCCAAAATCTATAATTTCTCTCACTCAGAAGCACACAGGATGTAACAGTAATTTCTCTCACTCAGGAGCACACAGGATGTAAGAGTAATTTCTCTCACTCAGGAGCACACAGGGTGTAACAGTAATTTCTCTCACTCAGGAGCACACAGGATGTAAGAGTAATTTCTCTCACTCAGGAGCACACAGGATGTAACAGTAATTTCTCTCACTCAGGAGCACACAGGATGTAAGAGTAATTTCTCTCACTCAGGAGCACACAGGATGTAACAGTAATTTTTCGAAACAAACGTTGTATTTAAACATTAATTGGTGTAAGCCATTGGTCACTGTTCTAATTCGTGAGGGTAATTTTATAAATGTACTAGACAAATAAAAATAATTGTGTATGTAATGTTTCCTTAATATTATTTGAACCCCATTTCTTACAAGCATTTTTATGTTTAATTTTCATTTTACTAGATTACTCATCAACTAAAAGACAATATAACTTAATGAAATTAAATGAGTTTTAAGATAAAACGAAGAAATTGGTTTTCGTTTATTTCAAGTATTCATAAATCATGACTATATTAATACTTAGAAATAAGTCAAGCGGAATAATGGAAACATCACAAAGAAATGCTGCAAATACATTCTTTTGTATTAAAGTCAAATGGTGTTTGTGACACGTTAATTAGTCCCCAAAAGTTCCACATCTAATTATCTTAATTGCTTCTTACCTTAAAATTGAGCTTTGTATGTTCTATAGAAAATGTATTATTTCTCTTTATATCATAAATACACCTTAAATTAAATTCTTTTTTTTATTAAAACCAGTCTGGGAATATAAGCTTTTTATTTCCCCAAATATTTATAATGGAAGTCAAAATGTGCCTGGTTTGTCCAGAATTATTTATTAAATTGAATGAAAAACAAAATTTATTTTTGAATCGAATTTTCTCACAAGCATATTTAGTGCAAATGTGCTTTGTGTTTTCAGAGTTATCAATATTTGATAAGATCAAGATTGAATATTCGTTTGTCGGCCCAGAGTAAGTTACCATGTCATTAAAAAACCAACACACCTTTATACCTTGATACTATACCCACCTCTATAATTACCACAGGAAATATAAGAGATAGCATGAGGTATTCACACACATTTTAATAAAGGATCTTAATAGCTCTGTATTACAGGATTTCTTATTAGCTTAATTTATTTTTCTCTTTTTTAAACAAACGTTACTCTAGGCAAAGTAAACGCTTGATGATACTTTTACTGTTATTAGAATAAATACACAGCCATGTGTGTGTGTGTGTGTGGTATTAGCTCTACTCACTAACATAAATTTATAAATAGCATGAAGAAAGTAAATAAAACTTTGAAAATAATAAATATTGGGTGGCAAATGTAGAAAGGACCAATATTTAAACTGCTATTGTCAGTGAGCGTTTGATATAAGACTCAGATATAATAGATGGAAGAGTTTTAAAATTTCTTCACGTAATTATTTACCCATCTATTAAATTAAGCCAAGAATTATATTTTGTTTAATATATAGATGTAATAGCAGGATAACGAAATACAACGGATAGAAAGGTGCATGGTATTACTCCGGTGACGAGTTACTCTATGCGGAGTTTAAATCTTTATAAATCTACACATTTAAGGTTATATTATAACATGTATTTCAAAATGTATTTGTTTAAATTTAGAAGTAATGGTACGAGTGAAATGTAAATGGATGCATTTTAATTTGTTTTACCATTTGCAAATAATCATGTTTTTTTTTAATTTTAGGGATAGGTGATTCACAAGTCACAAAATAGTTTTATCGATTAAAAAAAACTTAGTAAAAGCAGATAAATATAGTGTTAGTTTGTCACGAAAAAACTCTGTGTGTGTGTGTGCATATGGTTAGTTTGCGAGCATGCATTCGTGTAAGTATTCGAATTACTTCCCTCAAAATTTCGGTTCTATACTCTTCTTTAAACGATCTCTCCTTCACAGTTCCTCAAACCTTCGAGTTAAGTCATTGTGTATTCTAGCATTGAATAAGGCATCTGAATAGCTTTAAACTTACACTGATTGGTTTTAAGGGCCCTCTGGATAAGAAAATAATAATTTTTCGATATATTTTGATTTATTGATTCTTCTTCTTTGCATAATTGCCTATAAAATTATGTGCATTTCATATAGGTTGCAGTTATATTTCATTTGGAAAACATCCATTATATAAAGATGTACGCTGTCATTGAATCAAAAAATCAAGTTCTCTCACGCCATCATAATGTTTCATCATTATACACAATGCTTCTACTCATTTCCAAGATATATTTCACTTTCAGGTTGGCTAACCTGTCTATTACAAGCTTTTTGTGTTTATTAACGCTTTTTGTGTCTGCTATTAACAATATTATTGTTTTCATTCCTAGAGACACCTGGCAATTAGCAAGATCCAACTGTTTTATGGATATGGAATAAGAAAGAATACAAGTGAGAAAGACACGATGAAAGCTATATGTTCTACCTTCTTCCATCTTTAGTCTACCAACGGCGAATCGACGCAATAACTATATCCATGCGGAAACGACACTAGGTGTAAATAGAAGAAAGCTATGGTTTCGGGTCTCAATTACGATCATTGAAAACATTTTTATCTACCTGATATAATCATTTTTGAACTAAAGCTAATATTTAAGTCTTTGTCTGATCCTGCTCTTCTACAGAAATGTTTGAAAGTCGCAAAACCCACATCAGTCACTCAATAATTTAATATGACCTCGACTTTTGAAAAAAACGCGTTTTATAACTGTCCACTTTTAAAGTGTCAAGAGCTATATTATCTTTCCATAATGGATATCCGAAGAAAATTTGTTGGAACATCTAGGGCTTCAATTTGGTAAACATCTTGTGCATGAAATGGAAACATTAGACAGCAAGCGAGTCTACGAAGCAGAGAAGGTGATGAATGAACTCGAGAAGAAAATAAGAAGGAAAAGAGCAATGGTTAAAAGAAATGAGGAAGACCAATGTGCAAAGATAGAAAACCCAGACAACCCTTTACATAGTGCTGGTGACCATTAAAACCAATATGATTGTACATTCAAACATTTATTCATCCTATTTTGTTAGTTACCGGAAATTAACATTTTAAAATATTCGCTTCACATACATCAGATACTGCTCAAAATATCTTGTAGACGTTTTAACTGTGGTTTTATAATTGTAAAATAAAGTTCCTGCCAGAAACAGTTATAAATATAATATATAGGAGCAAAATAAAAAAATATTTTTAAACCATTTTTTTCAATTAATAATACTATTAGGAAAAAATAAATATAAAATTCTCATGGCTTGTAAATCAATAATATAAAGTTAGGTACTACACAAAATGTTAATCTTCAAAACAAAATTAAAATTAAAACAACATCTACGGTAGAAAATGTTATATGCAATATAGCTAACATTGAGTTTAAATGGAGTTCGGAGTGGTTTATTTCATGTAGTTCCAAGTGTATTTCACGTAAAATTAAAAAAGGAAATGTCAGTTTCTCCGTGAGTTTGAACAGACACAGTCCTCGTACACTACACCATCTTCTATCCACGTCAACTAAACAAACGTGCAACCGAATGTATCCTTACTTGTTTCCAGTCAAATACAAACAATCCTGGCCCTAGACAATGGGGACCACCAAAACCCTCTTCTTTCATGGCTGGCTGATTAAAATTCTTTAAAGAAAGTGTATATAAGTTACGTTTTATATTAAGCACGAAAGGTTTTTAAAAATGATTTTATTTTTACAAACCTTTTTTAATTAAGAAACATTTAATTTAGAAATGGTTACAATAATTTAGCTTAATAAAAACAAATACAATTGATGTACACTCAATCGGAGTGAGAAACGTCTGTACGATACAGTGGCCGCTTAAACACTGCCGGGGCTCTGTTCTCACCACCTATATAATACAAAAGCTGCGTAAGCAGGAATTTTCCTAGCACGCATTTAACTATGAAATGTTCACATAAAATGTTCATATAACTTATATCAATTGGAATCTGGAAACATTTTTAAACAAAGTTTAAATATCGTACACCAAGACGAGTGGTGAAACTTTGCTAACAAACACCACTTCATCTCGAATTAAATGGACAAATACCTCGTCGCTTGGAGTATTGCAAGTTGTTTCGATGCCATTTCGTTCCATCCACTCAAAACTTTAGTTTGATTTTAAGGAATATAGTCTTTTAATTCCGACTTTCACCAATAAGCATTTATTTGTTTAATTTAAATAGGTACTTATTGTGGTACGTTTTGTGAAATTAAAACCAATATTATGTAATAGAAGACATACGAGTATTATTGTAGAAATATTACCATCGTAGCAAAAGTGATTAACAAGTAATTATAAAAAAAATGTTAAGTCAATTCCTACTTAGTTCCAGAAAGAAATTATTAATAATACTTAGGGCGTTACTTTTTAATTAATAACTACAATTATATAAATAAAACAACATAACCTATGCGTTAGAACACCTGTTCCATCACATAACATAATCATAGAATTAGCTCTCTTATGTAATCATATGTTATCACTTATTTTAAGACAAATGATGAAAAATAACTAGACTGCATACTTTGCTCACTTTGTGAAAAGTTTATCTCATGTAAAACTTAAACTATTTAATTAAGTTTAATTATTTAATTAATATTTGAAAAGAATCTATTCACATAAATTCTCAGCCGCTACAAAGTTTGAAAAAAATAATTGAACTTCAGTGGACGAATAAAAACTATTTTAATAACGATTGAAAATTAGAATATATATATATATATATATATATATATATATATATATAGGAAGGAATGGAAAAAATAAACAAATTGGGGTAAATATGTGTTTGGAGTTGCGATCAGATTGAAGTCTCATGATTACCTTGATGAGCACCTTCACCACATCAATGTGCTACCGACCACGTAGTGTCTGCTGTGTGGTAGAGAACTTATGAATGCCGAACATCTAATGGTTGTACAGCCCTGGACTGAAACCAGGAATACAACAGTTCAAGGAAGCCTGTCTCTAGTGGTCAGTGCGTCGCCAAATGGCTCAACTACCAAGGGTGGGTGTTGGCTAGTAAGTAAGTGTGTTTAGTTTCTAAATTAACAAAATTTTAACTGTGAAATAAAATAATTAAAAAATTTATTTTATAATTTTAGTACCAAATATTATTTAGGTCAGGTTCAAAATATTTCATGTAATAATAATCCATTAATTAAAATTGTATTTTAATACTTGAATGTATAAAAAATATGTGTGGTGTTTTGCAGACCCGGAAAAAGTGAAATTGAATAATAAGACCTGAAAACATATAAAAGCACAACCGTACTATTGTAAATTCTATTTAACATCTCAAAATATTGAAGAAAATGTTCAATTTTAATTTCAAGGTCAACTCAGAAAGATCAATACGCGTTTCACAAATACATTTTATACAATTTTAACTATAGTCGAAAATACTCAGAAAAATAAAATTAATCGAAATCATTTAACCGGAAATAAATTAAAAACAATACTGCCTAATATTTATTTTAAATATTGTTCTACTAGAATTCTAGTACTTCAATATAGGCTACCAGAGAAACGCAATAAATGCTAATTCTCGGTACAGTATAAGCGCAATTAGAGTAACTAATTTTAAAGTTTACACAAGTTTAGATCTAAGGTTAATTTAAACCTACATCCAATTGAAAACACAATTCAACGCTTCCAGTGGACGAGCTATAAGCTACACAAAAATAACTTGCAACAACTTTAATAATTCAAACAATACTTATTTAATGGAAAATAAAATCAAGCCTAACTGTGTGTATTTAATGATATTGTAGTAATCATTTGTTTATTTTAAAACCTAAAAAAGCGCATAAAACAACGTGTTTAATTATTTATTATTCATAAATACCTATAAATTCCGTAGGTATCATAACACTACATATGTTTCAACTAGAATTTGTCAAGTGCTTAAAATTATCTAAAACCACCTGGGTATATATATATATATATATATATATATATATATATATATATATATATATATATATATATATATATTCCGCATAATTGAGTAGTTAAGTTATGCTTCGTCCGTGCTTAGCCCTGAGGTAGCTCACATCTTTACTTCTATATTTTCTTATATCTATGTTTAGATAGAATGCTTAGTTAATTTTCATAATAGCAAAATATGATATATATATATATATATATATATATATATATATATATATATATATATATATATATATGACTAATACTGAGTATTTTACTTTTTTAACGAAAGTATTATAATTCTCTTAAACTCTAACGAACTGAATTCAATACACGTTCAGAGAAATAATGAGTGCAAATAGTTAAAGAGAAATCCTTGGACCGTAAACTATACAGTTTCAAAGGAAACCTTTGATTTATTTATAAAGTCCTTCTTCAATGATTGTAAATGATTGTAAATAAATATATTATTTGTGAAAGTTTTTTTCAGTTTCATTACTCCAATTAATTAATTTTACTAATAAATCTACTCACTTCAATTTTATTATTAAATCTCTTCAATAAAAAAAATACCCATTTTCAGTCTATTTCAACAAATCTCAAAGAGTGTAGTGTGCAAGCGCTTGTACCTGTAACAGAAAGAGATTGTGAGTGACAGAGAGAGAGAGAGAGAGAGAGAGAGAGAGAGAGAGAGAGAGAGAGAGAGAGAGACAGACAGACAGACAGAGAGACAGAGAGAGAGAGAGAGAGAGAGAGTTTATGTTTTTTGAGTTTTTGATATTTATTTCTAGTTCTTTGAAATATTCCAAGAAAATTATATAACAATATGTCTTATTTATTTTACCACTACATTAAAAATGTGTCCTTTCAAATGAAACGTCTGTTCTGTTTTTTAAATAGATAAAAATAAATTGTAAAACAGAATTAGACGATGAGTAAGATCTATATGTAGTTCTCTTTAGTTAAAATGGGTAAATCATAAAATCCAAATCACTTTTAACTGTTAATGATATCATTATTAGAGCTGATTATGGATATTATAAATTTGTTTGTAATATCATAGGAAATAATCAGATCTAAGTATGTTTTACTTATGCCTATAGAAATTTAAAAATTTCTAAAATTTTAATTGTTATATTAGGTTTGTATAGAAAAATATTTCTTGAGATTTTATTAAAAAATATTGTTATAACAAACCAAGAAAAATAGTTTTATTTGAGAATAGCAAACAGTAACATGTTTCTATCCCAACAATCATATAATATCTCAGAAGCGGATTAACAGCCTTTTAATTCTCATCAGGCAAGTAAAGGTTGCTAAGTTTAATGAAAAAAAATCCTTAGAAAGAATCATTAACTTGCAATTTCTCAAGAACAAAAAAAGTTACTATATTGCTAATTATCCAAGGCCAATACAATATCAGTATAATAACATTATTTGTCAACACAATGGATAAACAGAAAATGTTGACTTTTATAAACAGGATAAATAGGAAATGACGGCAAACTAATGCTTACTTCATCGCTACACTTTTGAAATAAAGTTTTAACCTGTCAAGAGAAAATGTGTTAGCATCTAACAGTCAGGTAAAATGAAAGTGCTGCACATTTTCAGGGAAGTGATACAGAGACTTTTTTTCTATTTCTAACGATGCATTCTACTTGTGCATCTGATTCTCAGACATGAACTAAAGTGAAATAATGAAAGGTCTAGCTAAAAGTAAGACACTGTATACAATTGTTATATAAAACCTGTTATATAAAAAATTGGTTTATAATAAATTATTATCATTTGAAATTAATCAACATGTAATAGTGTTTTAAGTATATTGAAAACCATAACATTCATCTTGTATATTCAACATTTTTGTTAAAAGGCCAAAATACGTTTGAAGTGTAAAACCAATTACTCAAAATGACGTATTTTTCCTATTCAAATAATTTGCCTCTGATTCCCTGTATTTTTTTTACAGCGTGCTATCATGAACGTTTCAAGTTCTAAATAGCATTAACGACATTTTTACATATTTTTCAACACCTGACAAATTCTAGTTGAAACATATGTAGAGTTATGATACAAACGGAATTTATAGTTGAATATATATTTATGAATAATAAATAATTAAACACGTTGTTTTATGCGCTTTTTTAGGTTTTAAAATAAACAAATGATCACTACAATATCATTAAATACACACAGTTAGGCTTGATTTTATTTTCCATTAAGTAAGTATTGTGTGAATTATTAAAGTTGTTGCAAGTTATTTTTGTGTAGCTTATAGCTTGTCCACTGGAAGCGTTGAATTGGGATTTCAGTTGGTAATCAGTTATTATTCTGGATGTAGGTTAAAATTAACCTTAGATCTAAATTTGTGTAAACTTTAAAATTAATTACTCTAATTGCGCTCATACTGTACCTAGAATTAGCATTTATTGCGTTTCTCTGGTAGTCTATATTGAAGTACTAGAATTCTAGTAGAACAGTATTACAAATAAATATTAGGCTGTATTGTTTTTAATTTATATCCGATTAAATGATTTCGAATATTTTTATTTTTCTGAATATGTTCGACTATAGTTAAAAATTTTATAAAATGTATTTGTGAAATGCGTATTGATCTTTCTGAGTTGACCTTGAAATTAAAATTGAACATTTTCTTAAATATTCTGAGAAGTTACCTATATAATAATATTAGCATTAGTAATATTTAATTTAATTTTTACCGTATATTTCACTTTTTTCGAATATGTTCAATTTTTTCGGGTTTGTACAATGGAATAAATAATGCTTTCCAAATCCAGCTTTATAAGTTGGACGTTTTTCTCAAACGATGTCGACGTTTTCGATTATTTTCTGTCAAATCGGTTTCCATATAGAAGTGGCTCTACTAATTTCTTATATACTTCAAACATATTTAATAATGAAGCAATACTGTAATGAATTCAGTTCTATTTTTTTAACTAGATTGGAATAAAATGTATGTTAATAAACATGGTTCATGTTATGATAATTAAAATTTTATATACAATATCTGGAGTTACTTATGGTTATATCCATACATAGTCTTTAATTAACACAAGTACAAAGAGATTATTACAATAATATGACAAATAATTATTATAAAGTAGTCTATATTAGGATAAGCTTTTTAATTATTGCAAACATTCAATTTTATAAATTTAAATCTTCTATTGTTAGTAATGGATTTAAATCATTGTTATATAACAAACAGATAAATATTTAGTTATATATTTGTTTCATTTTTAATGGCTTTATATAGAAATACAGTAGTTTTATTTATGCATTGAGTACCTGTATTAGTACCATTAACCGGCTGTTACACAACTCTTATCTACTAAAATTAACTTGAACATTTGGAGTATTAAAATACACTTATGTTTTAAAATACGATCCAATCCATATACTGTATTTCATGTTGTTAGCATTGTTTTACACCCTCTCTATAACATTCTAATGAAACAGCTGTGAAATTCTACGTGTTATACTATTCATACATGTATGACAGCTGCAATAGAATTCTCTGCACAAATCTCTAATTTTGGTTAGATTCTAAATGTAAAGGATTTAGACTAGTCTTCTAAGAAACTAATTAAGTTGTAATATATAATAATGTATCACATTTTAAGGACTATGATATTGTATAGCTATAATAAATGTTTATATTGCTTTAAGAGGTGAAGACTCATATCTTAAAAAAAGCTCATAAGACCTTTATGAAATAATAGACTGAACAAACTGCACCCCAATAGTAGCCAATACTTCATATATTTTATGTGTATGTTAGTAACCAATTAAATTTTTGAAAAAATTTAGAGTTGTAGAGAAACAATTGCTTTAGAGGGGCGAGAAAATATAATACCAAAACAAACAAATATCAGCATTTCATTCATTTGACAATGCTTTATCCATTCGTGTGAGTGAGTGTGTGTGTGTGTGTGTGTGTGTGTGTGTGTGTGTGTGTGTGTGTGTGTGTGTGTGTTTGTGTGTGTGTGTGTGTGTGTGTTTGTTTGTTTGTGCGTGTGTGTGTGTGTGTGTGTTTAATACGAATTATTTTTAAAAAGTCTGTCATAATATGACTATGAAATATTATAATATGTGTATATTTTAATAAAAATCATATATATTCGAAGTAGTTGAATGCAATTATTGTATAAATATTGAAAACATATTTATCTATATGTTTGAAAATTTTGCTCTTTTATTTCCATTACTTCTTTTACTATTTCTACATCACGTTTATGCCTTTCCTGTTGGTCTGACTTTTTATTTTTTCAACGTTTTTCAGATCAAGCTCATTAATGATAATTTTTATACGTTTTAGATTTAAATGACAAAACAAAGTAAATACTATTTAAGTGCAATATGTACAGTTAAAAATTTCTTAATAACCTCAAAATAGTATCAAAACCGCCGCACTCCATTTCTCATCCCAACGTGACCCACTAATCACTTTATATTACTTTCCATTGGTGTTTTAATCTTTTAGAGTAATCATAATTCTTTAGAAATATTCTGAGTAACACCCGCAGAGTACAAAACATAAATAGCTAGCACAAAGAAATATGTGTGATCTCCGCATTCACAACAAACGCTGCTACAAACATGTCTTAAATATGTAGGAAGATTGTACTGAACATAATCTGCAAAGGCCATAATGTGTTATCCTTACAGTAGAGTTCAGATGTTTAACATTTCAGTGGTTACCTATTATAGGAATCTCTATTGTATGAAAGTGGTATCGTATTTTACCTATGTTAGGGCCTACAAAACAGTTTTTCAATAAATTTCTAGTAGTTATTGTTTAAATGTCAGGTATAATTTTTTTTACATATTACGTATTAAAATAGATAAAATTATATTTAATTTACAAAAAATCATTGTCAAGTTATTGGCCCACTCGAAAGTAATACAGCACTAAATACGTTTCTTCACTAATTAAACATTTCTGAAGCGATAAAACAGTCATTGTGTAGTTGTAGTAGGAGACACCAGGAGACATCACATATTTTGGTTTCTATATTTGTTACTATAAATATATTTTAGGCGAAACAATAAACTTTTATTTTAAATGTTACTAGTCATAAATAGTTGTTAAACCTTGCTTTAATTATTCCCTTACAAACATAACCTTATCGAGTAGCAGTATTATTCATGAAGGCTTTGCATTGTACCACATTTCTATAAAGCTATATTAAATTATACTTACAAAATATCCTATAAGAATAGGATTTATTATTAAAGAAATAAGTAAGATAGGTTTCTAAATAAACCTACAGTTCTTCCATCTTTGCATCAGCTGCCGTCGGCTACGCAACCGTATTCAACCCTAGCGTCAATAAAGTTATTATGTTTTAAAACCAAAACCAATTAAATCCCAGTACTTTTCTAGATTGTAAAATAGCCATACAATGATTGAATTATATAAAACTAGTGGTAATTCTTGATAAAAAGAATGTTCAATTTATACAGTTTGTAGTATATATGCAATGGCATCACGTGCATTTGTTTAAAATTATGAAGCACTATTTGTAGGTGGCGACATTTAAAATTATTGTGTTTTTGTTTACAATGTAGTTTTGGTAAATTACATAAGAGTGAAATATTCGAAGTTAGATGGTTACTGCCGTTTATTGAAACAGTTTGATGTGACAAATGCACATTGCATAGAACAATTTGCATCCTCAATGTAGTAATATATGCTGCAAAGTATAATTTTGAAAACTAAATCTTGATAGATACATTCTCAGGCTATTTCTCTATTCAGTTTTCAATAATCATTTAATGGTTTACAGTAGGCCCTTCATCGCCCCTCCACATTGCATTATTGGTTGATTGGGAAATTTTAAATTCAACGAGGCAATATATGCGTATTAATATTTACTTCGTACGATGTTAGTATTTATATCGCTACAAGTTAATATTCTGCAATGGATTTTAGAGTTATCCTTTCACCGTTTTATAATGGAGAAGAATCACGATCGTTTAATGGGAAATTAATGTTCAAACCTTTTCTTAATTTTGATTGGCTCTTAAAATGTGTTTATTCCTTTCAAGCTATGAAGATATTAAGACGGAAAATATAGCTTGGTTATATTTCACACAGTTAAATTAAATTATGTCATTAGAACGTTATGAATAAACATTAGAAAGATAATGCAATTTTTTATTTGAAATACAAACCGGTGTAGTCTTACTACATATAGAAAAACATTTAAATAAACCTTTCCCTTTACATTTTGCTGTATGTAAATTGACCTCACATAACACCGATATTGGCTGGAATTTCAGATATTTGATCCTTGACAAACAACGCGTGCTCCATTTTCTCTTGTTATCAAAAAACTCTTGGGGAATATTATGCAGAGCTCTTTAGTTTAGTATTGCAAACAATTTAGCTTAGAAATCAGACTCTCTTATTACTCACATACCATTTGGTAATAAAATTTAACCACGTGACTCAATAAATAAAAATACAAATACAAATACATGAAGGTTAGAATTTAGTACGAAGTTTACATCAAGTTTACTAAATTTAAAAACAAATTTTTATGCCAGTTCTCCTAAGCAAAGAACGAAGGTTTCTGAGTCGTCAGCGAGTCATTAGACGAGTAGCTCGTCAACATTCAAGCGACAATAGCATTCTCAACGTATAATTAATACATTATTTCAGCTGTATTACGTTAAATATAAAGAGGATTATAAAGTATTGAAACAACTTAAGTGTATGTCTCATCAAATCTAGGGTAATATTACATATAAATTATTTGTTTATCGAAAGTTTTAAATTATGTATATGCTATCATGACTTAAAGTAAGCAAAAACTTGTCAATGTTAGGTTAGGAAAATTTATTTATTATTTGATCAATACTTTTACTAGGGTATATGCCCAGTAATTACATATCAAAGTGCAAGCAACGTATGACAGAATGCTGCGTTTGAAGGGTTTGTTACAGAAACGTTGTACATGGTGGACGAATGTGTCAGATGATGGGTTTCATTCAGGTCGCAATGTCTTGATAGAAATCTGATCGTCCTCAAATAACAGATGTTTTTCTAAATGATTGTCAGTAAAAACTTGAAAAATTGTTGGACTGTTGGTAGTTATTTTCGAAGTACCAATCCAGCTTCTTCGTTCAAAGTGTCAACGCCAATGTTAATGGTTAAACTATAACTTTGGTGTGGTATCATTTGAGAGGCTTTTCAAAAGCCTTTCCTTTCAGCAATGACTAGTTGCCAGTGGATTGCATAGTAAGCTGACGTTTTTGGATTAAATGTGATTGTAGATATTTCATAATCTTGTACAGAGTCATTAGGCGAAGCCCGAAAGAAGATGAAAGAGCGAACAAGTATTTGATAGGTCGTCGAATTCTGTGATAATGCCATAAATGTGTAACGGAAATAGGTAATCAGTGGGACAACAAATTCTACGGTTTGGGTCCTGGATTAACTATGTATGAGTTGTGATCTGGTGATGAACACCATTTTTAGCTTAGGGTATGACCTAGATTCTTTGGGTTTAGAACACAGTGATGTGCTAAAGTTGCAGGTTTAGCGTATACGATTGCTTTAAGCTTTTGGGTGTGCCAAAATGAATATATTTTAAAACTTGAACCCACCAAAGCGCTATCAGTTGAAATGTTGCGAAAACTATAAGGAGGTGAAGAGTGGTTGTCACTTGCGATTGAGTGTCGCTGTGGTACAAGTCAATGGTATGGGGTTTTGAATGAACAAATTCTGATTGAGTCAAAACCCGAGCTCGACCAGAATTGATCTCATAGCCGATGATAAAGCAATGGAGCATTTTCATAAGTACTTGTGGGGCAGGATTTTCATTCAAAGACGGAACAAGTAGTTTTAGTGTGGTTGCGAACAGTCAGGAGCAATCGTCTGCTTGAACGAAGGGTCGAACCATTTCCTGTGACAGAGGAGGATGACAGGTTTATTTTAGTTGTTACTACTTCAGTAAATGGGTGGAGTCCTAGGTTCTGTCCAATCAGGAGGCTGTATTCATACTGTATTTATTGACAAAGAGTCTTTCGATTCGATTTGGTGTCCCCTTAGAGCTGCGTTCATATCAATAAAGAAATTCGAGTCATCACCCTTTGTAAGGTGTGCTAAGCGCTTGTCCGAAAAACCAGGACCACTGTCCTGCAGCCGAAATCAGATGGGATGGTAGAAAGAATGAACAGTACAATAATATATTATTTGACAAAGGTAGTTGCGGATCATCATCGAAATTGGGGCCAATATTTGCTCTATTTGTATTCGCATATTGTTCTTCCATCAATATGTACTGTACTAAACAGTCAAATAAACGTTTGTCAGTGAGTTGTCTAGAAAAACCTTTGCGTTACCTATGAACTACATTTTTGCAATTAACTGAGCAAGAACTCTGCAGGAAAGGACTATCAGTTGAACTCATTGTCTAGTAAAATAAAAACTTTTTAATTCAAATTTATGCCCAAACCATTTACTCAAATAAAACACGAGAGGAAGAGTGTTTAGCCTTCTTACTATAATTCTCATGACCACGTTCACTAACACCTCCTGTCTCTTGGTCTCACTCACATAAGAGGCATCACACTCCAGACAGTTAATTTTATATAGCACATTATTCACACATATCTATTTCCTTTCCTGTTTCCTGGATAGACCGAATTCCAGACAAGAAGAACCACCAATCTGGAAGCATAAAGTCATCTCCTAGGACCTAGGAACGTATCAAGGAAAGTGCGAATTTTGGGCAAGTCATGATTTGTATACAAATTTAGTAGTTTAATAGAATTTTATTTTGAAATACATTTCAAAGTTTACAGTAAAGATTCGAATATTTAAATAAATAATATAAATGTGAAAAGATATAAATAATGGCTGCATTACCTTGATAAACAAATTAAAAATTGAAAATTACAAAAATATTTAATTTATAAAAATGGTTATGTAAAATTTTACAGTGTCAGGTATTTCTAAAGAGATAAAATGGTCTACTTACGAGTACAATTAGTAATAATTTTGGTTTAAATAATACAATATGCAATTTTATTGAATGTCATTTAACTGCTGGCACAAAATTAGATCATAAATTAAATTTGGAATTTTATAATAATTGATATAATATTAGCCAACCTCCATGAGATAAATATCAAGGTAATTTTAGTTTATTTAAGGACCATTTAATTTGTTTTGTTAGCAGTAGGGAATTTTATAATAAATAAAAATGTTATTTGACATGTTAGTTTTTAAAACAATATTGTGAAGCCAACAAACAGCTACAAAGAACAATACCTTTCAGTTAAAAAGACATTAACCAATAGATGTAGCTAAGGACTTCAAGATATTATTATTTGAGAGAATATATCTAATTTGTTTCAGTTATAAATATAAAAGAAAAAATTTTCTTTATTATTAAATTCAGTTTCCAACGACAGTCAAAAGAGAAATTTTATTGAATTAAACCTGTGTACCAAAATAATTTAATTTAATTATTTCCCAAAGTGTAAATTATAATAGTAAATTATTAAAATCAATATAATATAATATTTAAAATTCAGTTTATTAGAGTCAGTCATATTTATTTAATAATAAATAGCCATGAATCACAGTGCAACCTAAAGATAATCGAGTAACCCATCCAGAGAAATTAAATAAATTAAATTATAAATTATGAGCTAGATTAAGGGCTAGTTGGTTTTGTTTTAAAAGCCCAGGAGTTGACACTCACTGGCAGGTAGAGAGGAGCTGGGGGGGGGGGTACGGTTGCAGTGTGTGTGTGTGTGTGTGTCTGTGTGTTTGTGTATGTGTGTGTTTGTGTGTGTGTGTGTGTGTGTGTGTGTGTGTGTGTGCGTGCGTGTGTGTGTGTGTGTGTATGTGTGTGTGTGTGTGCGTGTGTAAATATAATAGTCTGGATACACCTATAGAGCTTTATTAATTAAACATTTTGTTGGCGATGATAACCACAATTGGTTTTTCGCCAGGAAAAAAAAAAAAAAAAAAAAAAAAAAATTAAACATTTAATATTTGTTACTGAATATTTATTATTGAATATTAAATATTAGGAAGGATGTTCAATGTGTTAGTGAACAGGATATTTGCCTTCTAATCTAATCGTCCGTAATTCAAACCCCGGTAAAGCCAAGGAAAATATTTTTGATTTTTCCAGCTAGTTTGTTCACTCAGCATGGTAGCAATGGTAGTCTCGCTATGGTAGCAATGGGGGACTGAATCTGATGACCAGTCATAATATTTTAAATAGGAAAGTTCCAGGAACGATGTTGTATCCTGTTTCGTTTAGAAAATGAGGCTATTATCACTTTATTATGTGAATATTAATTTGTTTCACTTGATAGTTTCGTGACAAAAAAATATTTTAATTCCAAATATCAAGATTTTTCGATGCACAAAATTATTTTTTTAAATAATAATAATAATGATACAGTTATGGTTAATAGCAAACCTTATACGTCATATTGGATTATTAAATCTAGTTTTATCTACTCTAGTTTATAGCGGTTTTAAAAGTAGGTACACAGAAGTTTAAAGTTGATACTCGTTTATAATATAAACTAGCATTGCATAAACACCCTGCATTTGGTTCTAGCAATAGAATGAGACCAGTTCTTCAATTCGACATAACAACTATACTGTAGTAAGAAAAAATAATAGTGCCAAAGTAAATCCATAGCTATCAAAATAGTATTAGTTTTGCCATACAAAATTGTAAAAAAGTACTGTAACATGAAATCCGTTACTCACATTAAACTTGTATCAATGACCAATCGAACAACATCAATGAACAACATATCATTGTATATCAAGGGAAACATTAAAAGAACGTTATTTTAGTCATAGATACTTATGATGATGACAAATCGGTCACAGAAAAGCGTTTCCGCGCACTCGTGCGCGCGTGTGTATGTGTGTATTAGTTGTATAAGTGAAAGAAATATTTTCCTTAGAAGAAAAGGGTAAAATTTATTATTTTATAAAAAATTGGATTTAATTAAATTCAGTTCACTTTATTTTTCTCTTTTAACCTTATTTTTCTTTATTATCTGGTTTCTTAGATGTTCTTTTAAATTTAATTCCTTTTTCTGTGTATGAGATATTTAAAGTTCTAAAGGTACCTAATAATATCTTGCTAAACACTTTAATCTTATTAACAAAGAATATCATCTCAGTTATTGCATTTAGATCAAGGTTTTCAGTATAATTATATTATTATATTATTGAATATATGTAATTATTTTATTACATTAGGAACATAGTTATTTACAATTTTTGTTAAGAAAACATATCTCATCAAAGACTTCTCTTATGGTTTTAGGTTATATAAAATTTTCAAATATTCTTTGTTTTCACCTACTGAAATATCAGCCTGGCAATCTAAACATGCTTACGGTTTAAATCGAGATATATGTAATCAAGACTTTTATTCCGATGTATTTTCTAACCGCAAATTAATCAAAAACAGACAAATACATTAATTAATAAATTTTTCTTGTGATGAACGTGCAAAGTCATTCAAAAACTCGTATATTTTAATTAACTACCGAAACGTTTCCCTCTATATTAAAATATTATACATTTTACTTACAACTGCTCATTTAGGGATTTCTATCCTAGTTATTTGGAAACATATAACTCGTAATAAACTTCATTATGCAATCTGATTAGTTACTGACCAAATTATTTCTTTTTTATACTCTGACCAAAGCATACTCTGTAATAATTAATTACATCGTATGATTGAATGGGCGTCTGAGTGATCTAGTGGTGTGATAACCGTTAACGTCAAAAATCTATGTGCAGTGTCAGGCCCAAGTTCAATTTTTTTTTAAGCTATCATAGACCAAATCCTTGTTAATAATATGAGTGAATATATATATATATATATATATATATATATATATATATATATATATATATATAAATATATATATATATATATATATATATATATATATATATATATATTGGTTAAAATAAAGATTAAACCGAAGATCAGGTCTTATCTCATTACCTTTCCTAAATACAGTTCGTTTCAAGAAAAGCAGATATGTCTACTAGACTGCTCTATTGTTCTAAATTTATTCATTATAATTTTGTAATGAAAATAACTCATTATCTTTTTTTTCTTGTAGATGAACAATTTTCTTCTGGAGCTGCAACACCAACATGTGGATATGTTTCTAAACTCTCCCTACAATATTTCAGAACGAGGTTTGACTTGGGTAAGCAAATGCAATTACTTTATTCCTACTGAAATAAAGGGGATTATAGTCGGAACTTCATTTTACTTTCACGGCAAGATTTCGTACAACCTTTTAAAATGTCATAAATTATTTTTGAAGTATGTATAATTATATAAATGGGAAATAAATATTATCCTACTATAAAATAAAGGTCATTTACACTGTTGGTAACTCCCACTGAGGGTTGATTATATAACGTGTAGTAAGCATGGCTTAAATTGTTTAGATATTTATAGCTTTTACATATTGTCAATATAACTTTCTTCATCATCATAAAAAAGACCGATAAAGCATGTGTTTTATATATATATATATATATATATATATATATATATATATATATATATATGTATATATGTAAATATCGCAATATGTATTATTGTGTATGAATAAAGAACTAAGTTGAAATACAAATACAAGAATTATAATTGAATTTACAATTCAAAGCTTTTCGTTGGCTAACAGTACCAACATCATCCATATATATATATTAAGGCGACAGACTTACACTAGTTGATATTAGTTGTTTTCCTTTTCAGATTGGCTCCACTGTGGTGACGTATCTCATAGTTCTCATACAGTTTACCCGAGAAAAGTAAGATTACCATTCTAGAGCATTAGGTTTATGTACTATAATTTAGTAATAAATATAATTTAGAAATTATATATATATATATATATATATATATATATATATATATCACTTTCACTTATGTACTTAAACAAGAATCTTACTTGGTATTTATGCGAGCTAACTTTCAATGGCTGGTCGTGCCGTCATCCTCGGGCATACTGAACATGGTTGTTGTAGACTGCGAGCTGAATGTATTTCTCGTTGACCTTGGTGTACCGTTATGTTCTATTTTTAGATTCACTGCACTGTGCGAGTTTTTAGAGTATTTCTAAACAAAGACCCCACTAAAAAATACCAAAACGAAATCATACAATTAGCAAAAACAATGACAATTTATTCAACCAAAAAAACCCTTACCAATATACAATAGACAACCCAAAACCCCCCAAAATGAACGCCCTCATCAAAATACATAAAATCAACAATAACATAAGACCCTTAATAAATTTTAAAAATGCACCTGCCTATAAAATATCACAAATAATAGCCAAAAACCTAACACACGAACTTAAATTGGAAAATAAATACACCATAAAAAACTCAATTGAATTAACGGAAATACTAAAACAATAAATATAACCAAAAACACCAAATTTGTATCATTTGATATCACAAACATGTACTCTAATATACCAATTAACGAAACAATCCAAATAATAAAAAACAAATTAACTGACCTTAAAACCTACCCCAAATACACAAACCAAATCACAAAATGCCTAAAGACCATACTAAACCAAAACTATTTCATATTCAATAATAAGATATATAAACAAATCAATGGCTTAGCAATGGGATCACCACTTTCAAGTATAATATCAGAAATTTACCTCCAAAAACTTGACGAATTAATCACACAAACCATAAAAACACAGGACCCCAACGGACATTGGATACGATATGTTGACGATGGATTGTACAGCTCACAAAATAAAGCAATAAATCAATAACTTACACCCTAACATACAATTCACCATGGAGGAAAAAATAAACAGTAACATAAACTATCTAGACCTAACATTGACTAGAAATATAAATAACAGTGAATATTCTATTTATAGGAAACCCACACAAACCATTAATACAATACCAAACCACTCCCACCATCCCCACAACATAAAATGGCCGCTTACAACTCACTTTTATACAGGATGCTAAAATTGCCTCTAAATAATGAAGAAAAACAAATAATATATCAAATAGCCCAAAAAAATGGATACAATAAAAAAACTATAGATAAATTAGAATTTAAAATATTAAATAAATTAAAACAACCTGAAATCCAACCACAAACAACAAAATGGGCTACATTCACATACACAGGATACAACATAAAAGGAATAACTAAAACACTAAATAATAATAACATTAACATAGCCTACAAAAACACAGGAAACATAATCAACAAAATAAACCAAACAGAAAAAATATGTCCCAAACTTAATAACGGAATGTACAAAATCGAATGCTCAGACTGTAATAAAATATACATAGGCCAAATAAAAAAGAAATTAAAAGACAGATATCAAGAACACTTCAATTCATACATCAAACCTGAAATTTATAACTCAACTTAGCCACACACGCCATCAAAAACAAACACACATTCCCCACATTAAAAAACGTACACCTAATAAAAAATATTCAAAAAGGCCTCAACATGACAATCTGGGAACAACTAGAAATTTATAAAAATAAAAATAGTATCATTAACGAACAATTACAAATAAAATCAAAAAACGATAAATTATTCAATCTAATAGACAATATTAACCCCAAAACAAACTCTAAAAACTCGCACAGTGCAGTGAATCTAAAAATAGAACATAACGGTACACCAAGGTCAACGAGAAATCCACTCAGCTCGTAGTCTACAACAACCCTGTTTAGTATGCCCGAGGATGACGGCACGACCAGCCATTGAAAGTTAGCTCGCATAAATACCAAGTAAGATTCTTGTTTAAGTACATAAGTGAAAGTGATAAGTGTATACAAGAAAACAGTGTTGCAAAACTACAAATATATATATATATATATATATATATATATATATATATATATATTAAACAACATAGGTTATTCAAATACAAGAATATTTATTAGTTCTTATGTATATATATATGTGTGTGTGTGTGTGTGTGTGTGTGTACTTCGTGAACTGGAATACAACAGATATTCATAAAAACTATTTTTCCAATCCCCATAAGTGTAGATTATCAGGGATACATCTGAAAGCAGGTTCGCTAAAATTAACAATAACAATTTTGCTATTTCTTGTACGTGTGAGCCAGTGGGTATATATTCTGTTATTTGAAATAGATGTAAGGAGAAGATATAAATAATATATAAAATTTTTTGTTTACTACTGGAACCTTATCAAATTTCTCACTTGCTACCAAAATTATAATTATTGTTTCACCATTAGTACTATTTAATACTTTAAAATAGCAAAACATTATACTTACAATATGGGATAATGCCAATATTGTTATTATGTAAGTTGTAACAGTAATTAATTTTACTTTGAGCTTTAATTCCTGAGGAATTAAAGCTGTTGTTGAATATTGCAGTTTATTGCTACACAGTGAGATGATGACCTGCAAAGTCTTATTTAATTGAGATGAAAGTTATGTGTGTTCGTTAAATAATTCTACGCATATATCTTCAATTCGAATAAATAAAACGTTACTTTACTAACAAAAATCATTAAATTACAAACAAAACATATTTGAGAAATATTGCGTGAGTTACTGATTTCATGAATTTTTACCAAATTACTTATTTACTGGGACCTTCACAATTTACAAATCTATGGCTGAGAATGACTCTATTTTCGAGTTTGCTTTGCTAATTCTTTTCATATTTAATGTATATAATTTATATTTATTACAATTCACCACATGATGCCAAAAAATAAATTTAAATGATGCATTGAAAGTTTAAAGTATTAAATTTGAACATTACTATTTAAATAATTAAATTTTGCAACTTGTTCACTAAAAGTTTTAATTTTTACAACTTAGCTGGTTTTACAATTGGTGGAGCCACGCATCTCCCGTTAGAAGAATTCATTAGAATATCATCTCGCTCATGATTGTGAATTTGGTTCCGGCATTATTCAGTAAATCCGCGTCCCATCTACTAAAGCAAAGGAATATTAGAAACTGTTACTATTCCTCGCTCTGCTATCTTATGCACGTGCAGCTAGCTCCATGGTTTGGACAAGACAGAGATTTTTCTCCAAATATGTTAACTTAGCATTTCTCTAACAAATTAAACTTTAAAACAATTTTACACTTTAAAATAAAAACTTTCCTTGCTCCTCGGTTTTAAAGACAAGCGTCCCCCGCTACATCTTGTAATCGAGAGAGTTTTAGCATGACCAGCACACTTCAATCCTAATTAGCGCGGACCGTTCTGCACATATTATTATTAGTTTCAAACCTACTAGCTAGAAATCAGTATCATCCACAGATTTACTTTTACAAATTGACAATGTTTTTTATATACTTATTTATTGTTACACTTTGTACTATATTCGCGTTTGTTTTCGGAAATTTCCTTTTTAATATGTAACACCATTTAGAGTGTGTTACAAAGTCATCTAATAATTCACTTACATAGTAGATTGTGATCCCGCGTTTATAATTTTACATGATATGGTTTTATGTTACTATATATACTTCAACTTAGCATTGCTAAACACAAGACGTAGGCGATTTCTACACTCAGACATAAAACGCTTTTTCAAACGTTTAAATTAAAATAACCACATGTGTGTTTCCTTTAAATTATATAAAATATAAAGTTTTCTTGCCATTTATATTATAATTTTAAAGACCATTTAGTACTTACAGGCACACATTTAAGTTACTAAATCATTCAACTTTGAAACAAGCATATTATGTACTATGGTAACTTATTAATTCTAGCTTGGGTGAATTACAAATAAGCTTTCAAATACATTTATGAAGTAAAAATCAATGACAATCTTTAATTTGATACCGAATACAAAAAAAATGGACACTTAAAGCCATTTGTCCTTTTAATACTGGGTGATTCACGAAGGTATGTAGTAACTCTGTGAGTTCATTCTACATGTAAAAATAATGAAAAACGTTTATATGAACATGTGTTCGAAAATCCTTACTTACCGAGTTACGGACAGCGAAGGATTTCGCCTGTAATTCAGCTCACCATGCAAAACGAGGTCTTCCTGAAATTCTGGTAAGGTAGACTTAGGAGATAATTCAACTATTTCTTATTTTTCTTGACCTGATAATTTGAATAAATCAGGTACTAGAACTGTAAGTTAGGTAGCTTTTAAGAAAACCAGTGTAAAATGCTAAGAAATAGAATAAACATATTTGTTTATCTTTGGGTAACAATTACTTTGTTATTTCTCCACGAAACGGATCAAAAATTTTAATACAATTTATATAACGTGTTATTCTGAACAAAACGTTAAAAATAAAGTACACAGAAAGCGAATAGATGTTTGATTAAATGAATTTTTATTTACAACAGCACAGCACGCCTTTTACATTTGATTAACATAACTCAGTTAGTTACCCATTAAACAAATTATATTTCCACTCAGAAATTATAAATTTCATTTCTTAAATGAAAAACTATTTCATACAGTAGATTGGGCTTAGCATTTTGTGCGTTCAGGTGCTGCTGGCATACTACAAGGCTTGATTTAAATTGATTTAAAATTACAGAATGTTGTTTTGCGGGAAATTTTTATTTCAAAAGTTGGCAAAACTTACTTACTACATGGAACAACTTGGGGTTACTATATGGTGAAAACCACTTTAAAACTAACTATTATACTTAAATAGTGTTTTTTTAATTTAGTATATTGATTGTGTTTGTAGATAAACCAGAGACATTTGTCACTCGATCACTGGAGTTGTATCAGAGGGCAACAAGAGGCACAAGAGGTAGCGATTAGTGCTTCAAGGTTTTATATAAGTACACTAAAAAGTCGCTGGAGTAGCTGTTACCCAACAAATTTAAATATTGCACGTCAATATATTATGTTACACGTTAATATTAAACTCCAAATAAACATTTAAAATTACTCGACATAAATACATTATTTATATATTATTGTATTTATTTTTGCTATTGTGGTTATGATTATATAGCCCCTAAGTTTTTAATCTTAATGGGAAAAAAATTTATTTAAATCTTTGTAAATAAATCCTCCTATTTTATAAAAGAACTATAATTATAAAATATCAGGTTAATTGTTTGAAAATGTAAATCAAGAGATTTATATGGTCGAGATATTTGTATAAATATCTGCCCTGGAACCTGAACCAGGAGATGTATGCCTCCCACTGAAAGGAAATATAGTGATTTTTATACGCAAATCAGGGACATATTTCAGGGCAGTTTTAGCCTTTGATTATTCCTGTTTGTAATTGGGTTATTCTGCTTCTTTCTCAAAAACATACTGTTTCTTCGGTAGAATTGATATAGTAACATTGTAATTTCTCATATAAATAAATAACTTAACGTGCAGAGTTAGGGTCTTATTTATAGTAGATATGCAATATAAAAGCATTACATTCTACCAAGAAACCTTTTCACTAAAGGGGCAATAAATTTACATATGAATAGGTGGATTGGTTCGAACAGCTGTAAATTTCCCTTAAAAACTTTTCTATTTGTTCTCAAAGAACAAGTTCTAAAAGACAGAGTTCTATAGAATCTGTTAAAATAGATACTATCTTCTTCTACACACTGGCGTTGATTACAATGATCAATTGAACTTATAAATTGAAAAAAAACTTTCAATTGAAAGAGTGAACATTTAAATTAAATAAAAACAGTTCAACTCAGAATAAACAATTAATCAAAATTTCGTTTCAGTAAATAAGACGGCCAAGTCCTAATCTGAACAACAAGTATTCAATACTTGTTACTCGATACAAGAAGCATTTGTAATTTTGGTACAGGACAGTAAACACAAACTCTGGGAATGTGTGAATTCATCTATCACTATTTTCTCCAAGCACATTATTTGCTTCCTTTTTCCATCTTTCTCCTACTCTATTTATTCTATATAGTTATTTAAATATTTTCTTCTTTACAGTAATTATAGTCACCGAAAAATCTCTCTCTCTCTCTCTCTCTCTCTCTATCTCTCTCTCTCTCTCTCTCTCTCTCTCTCTCTCTCTCTCTCTATATATATATATATATATATATATATATATATATATTTGCGTGTGAGTGTGTGTGTGTATTTATATATATATATATATATGTAACGAAATTTTTGGAAATATAAATCTATTAAATTATTTTATTTCACCAATGAGCTGCTTTCCAGGTTATTTCTTTTCTATTTAAACGTCCAATGCTTTTGACGATTATACTAGTATTAATTACTTTTTAAAGAATAATTTTAAATAAAAGGGAACTTTTCACAAAGTTGTTTTACTATCGACAATGGAATTCTAATTGTTTGTGAATACTCAAGAACAATTGTGTATGTAGGAACATATCTAAGAAAACTGTTTAAGTATTAGATTTTTGAACTAATTTTTGTTGGAACTGGCCTAATAGGATAGATGGTACACCACTTCACGATTAACATAAGGGTAAGATTCACCGTAACGCTACAGAATTTTATTGTCACTTTTTAGTCTCCAGTTTGAGAAAGACGTAAAATGAGTATAATTTGGGAGGTATAGCAAAAGACTAGGAAGGTAAATGTGGCCTAACTTTCATAATTGCCACCTTGTCATTTAGAAGGGGGAGCTCAGTGTTCGTCGAAACAAGTGTGTCATTTTCCTCACTAGATGAAAAATAAGGTTGTCTGGGTCTTCCACCTACCTCCATTAATTATCGAGCTGGCCTCCCATCTTAAATCTCTTGCTGTGACTCGGGAGTTATACCAAGGGTCAAGTCATAGGTACTACTGGTTAAAACGTAGTGTTGGTCACATTTACTATCATGAGTACAGTTCGACCCATGTTTGGCAGTTCTACCCTTCATTTTCTAAGTAATGTTAATAATATACGAAAATTTAATAATATTTATTATCTCGTATATCAATACTAGAAAATAGAATCTTTTTAAAAACTTATGTTCATTAACAGCAGCCTTCATGAATTAAACCCGTGCATATAAAGGGAACTAATTTCTTTATAGGATGCAAATTGTAACCACATTAAACTAAAGAACCGCCTAAGAATTAAGTAAACATGAGGGGCAGAGTAAAGACCTAATAAAATAACTATAGACATTTCATCATTGATCAAGAAAAAACATCATCTAATGAGATAGTTTCTCAAACAATGTCTATTATCACTATGTCATAGACCACAATTGAATATTATAAAAATAATGTATAATAAAAATAATTTATCCGTGAGTTTAAATTGTTTCTGAGAAAACTGTGTAGCATTATTTAATACCCTTCATTGTGGATACGATATCATTGAAGCTCCCTTTGATATCAACAGATTTAAGAGTAATTTAAAATTTATGTTTATTAGAGTTTCTCATTACTTTTTTCTAGGATTAATTTTGTTAATAAGTAAATATTATTACAAAAATTACTTACTCCAAATCCACTACTAATAATATCTGTAACGATCTAATGGCAAATAAATATTTGTAATTATTTTTTTCACCATGAAATAAATATTGGATAAATTATAATAGATTAGTTTTAGACTAATTATTAACTTCACTGCTAATCTGTGTTAAGATTCTTGTAGTTATCAGTGAGTGCGAGTATTGAAATATTTTAATGAAATATATATAAATATATTTGAATATAAATATATATTAAATATAAATTAACCCGTTTTCAAAATTATGATCATGGTGTGAAGCAATAAATGCATATTCAAGATTTACAAACAGGTTATAAAGTCATAAACAAAAGATTTAATCATGGTTATACCTCATGACCAAAAGATAATATTTTATATATTCGAGGACGTTAAAATCTTTGTAAATCTATCCACATGCATGTGAATTTTTTTTGTTGTATTCTAATATAGTTTCTATTACACTACGTTTGGAGGTAGAGTTCTTCCGACACTCAAATAACTAATTTGAATATAAAATAAATGTCGCATACGTTTTACCGATAAAAAAAATCTACAATAATATGCTTACAATACATTTTCTCCTTATTCTAGGCAAAAAGATTTTTATAAGATATATTACTTTTAAAGTAACCCGTGCTGCTGAAAACTACAATTCCATTAAAAAAAAACACAGTTGATGCGTGAGTCAAACAAATCGATTTATTACGCCAGAATATTTTGGACAGATTTCTTAATTTCAACTTAGATCATCCGATGTCACAGAAACCTGGAATGGTATAGTCTCGTCAGGACAAGTTCTTGACCTATCCCATCCTTCCTTTCATCATATTTGAAACTTGTACAAGAATATTTATTGCTTGATGGTTACCCTTATCAATTTATTAAATTTCATATTATTAAAAGAATATTTCCAAAACTTGACTCTTTTCCGTCTTCTGACAGTGTCGGAGGTAAAAGTAATGAAGTTAACTTCTATGTTAGGCTTAATTATGTGAAGGGTTTCTTTGAGAAGATTTCTAAAAAGCTAGAAAGATATAACGTTATCAGCGTTCCGCTTATTCCAAAAAATAATTTATCTGGTATTGTTAGAAGAGGTAAGGATAGGACTGATTTTTTGAATAAGAATAATGTTGTATATAGTTGTAACGATTGCGATGCTTCCTATGTTGGAGAAACTAAACGTGAATTGCATATTCGTCTTTTAGAACATAAATAAATAGGAAAAAAAGGTCTTCATCTCTTCTCGGTGTTATACGATCACATCAATGAATATAGTAATTCCTTTAATTTACAAATTTCTATGATTTTGGAAACGGAATGTAATTAGAGCAGTCGAATTTTGCCTCAAATGCGCCATATCAAAATACAAAGAAGTTCTGTTAATGTTAAGGAGTACACTTATAAATTGGTACTAATAAGAATAATAATTGACACTAATAAATTTATAATCCTTTAGTCATAAAGCTTAAAAACTCTTGAGAGATCTAGCTGTTGATGCACCAGATATCTAGTAATGATTTGTTTATACGGGATGTATTACTGTTATATGTTTGGGAATTTTATTGAATTCAAACAATACATTTTAATTAATTGTTTATAGTTTTTATTATCATGGACTATCACTTTTTATAGTGAGTTTTATAATTACTTAATTTATATGTGTTGTTGTTTTGATAATGTATTAGTATTATTAATTTATTGTAATGTTTTGATTTTATGTTACTTTTGTGGTGAATTTTTATGACCTAAATGTTAATTCTGTCTATTATACTTGTAGGCCTGAATGAGGACGACAATTTAGTAGCCGAAACGTTGCCAAATTCCTAATAAATCGATTTCTTTAACTCATGCATCAATCGTGTTTTTATTTAACTAAATTTTGTGAATGTACACCTCATCATACAAACATTCCAGTTATTACTGAGCTTGAATACTAACATTATAAAGTCGGAAGTTAGTTTTGACCTAGGATACTTCTACTGCGACAACAATGAATGAGAAAAGGTTGAAAGAGTTGCATAGCTTCGAAATGGCAAAACCAGTACTCCAGTTTCTTAAGCTTCTGAAAAAGATATGATTAGTTTACATCCCTTGTTCGAAAAAGGAGTAAATATTAAATTTTAAAAAATATACAAAATATAAAGGTTTATAAATAAGAGAGTTATATTATTGTTTGTAGCCTTAATAGCCGTATGTATATATACACTTTAAAATTAATATACAACTTTGTGTTTTAAAATACCAATGAGGACAATTCCTGCCAAGGACAGCTTATATTGGTTATAACCAAAGTACAGTGTAAAGCAACTCATATTATTCAGAACATTTAAAATTACTGTTCAATTAATGAGAAAAGAACAAACATGGACATTTTTAACGTATAGCTATTTCAGTTACAAAACTCTTCAGGGGATCATACTATTAGAGTAACGTAGCATAACGTAGACAAATCGTCAATTTTTTTACTTTTTTTGTAGTTTTATTTGTTAAAAACGTTTTATTACTCACTATTGCTGATAAGGGTGTTGCTTTTTCTTGCGTACGTTGTATTCGACTATTACACGATGGAAATCAAAGCATAAAGTGCTAAATAAAGAAATGAAATGCTGAAATATACTTTTAAATTATATTATCTTTATAAGAGTTACGAATTGTTTAATATATTTTTGTCTCTAAAAACAGTTTCAGTAAAGCGTTACTGCTTTCAACGTTAGTCTGCCATAAATTTATTCAAAATATACAGTAGTACAGTTTAAGAATAAAAGTAGTTTAATTTATTGAATTGCTGGTTTTAGGTAAGGAAATACCCATAACTAGTAGGCGGTTTCTTACAACAAGTAATAAATTCTAGCTGAATAAATTATACTGGAATAACTCGTCAACTAACAGCTATAAAAGAGCTATAAAGAACTTCGCCAACGAATTTTTGTATTGTTTTCAGCTTCTGATTGAATTAATCTCTTGCGATAAATAATATTGTAGTCTACGGTAGTAATCTTAGAGTATAAATTGGTTTTTGAATGTAGTGCCACCTAGTGGGTGTCATATTAACTTCTTGAATACCAAATGAGACAAGTATGACCGAAGTAATGAAAAGTATACAGTAGAGTAAAGAAAACTAGCTAACGTAATTAATAGTAATAAATAGGAAGGCTCAATAAGATTATTTGACGAAATTAGGGATACAAATTAAAGCAAAAACAGTGGGACAAATAAACAGTTAATGGATACGAGATGTGAAACAATGCTGGATTACCCGGCCTATTTTTATTTTGTTCCTATGTAAAATAAATCTTGGGCACCAGCCACACAGTTGTAAACATTTTTACACAAAATATACACCCCGCACTAATTAATTTATTGGTTAATGTAAGGTAGAATACGTAGCTAAACATTTTCTTGTATGCTACAAACAATTATTATTATAAATACACAATATAACAGTTGTATATTATTCAAAAACCAATTGAAAATGAAAATTACAATGTTTAATCTAAATTCTGGAAGTGCTAACGTTACCGGAACGACATCTAAAGGCAATTACCTGAAGTATTGTTGCGGAAAGAGTTAATTATCTTCCTAGTTCCTGTTTTCAAAGACAAAGTGTTTAAACAAAGCAATATAATAAATTGAACGGACCATCATTATCCAATAGGTAGGAATTTGATAGCTATTTGCATGTTTTTGTCGGTTAACGTCCCTACTCTTGAAACTATTAATTTACATTGACCATGCAAAACCGTTTTATTGAAGATTCACAAAATTGTGAGGTCGAAAAAGTGTACCTATTAATCATTTCAGAAATTTAATACTAAGGATTCAAAGGAAATATTTCAAATAGGAAAAATTTCAAAGGGAATATTTTGTGATTTTATTTTTAAAAATATTTATTTGGGTAATAATTTGTCTTATTGTTTCGAAAGTATTTAAGACCAGACATTAAATAAAAATAGAGTACTAAACACAAAGAATCTATCTCTTAATTAACTAATTAAGATTTACCGAACGTAATGGATTACAAAATTTAAGAATCTTAATCGTAGGTATTGTCGTAACAATTGTTACAGTATAGTTTCAGCAACGATATCACCATTATCAGTTGGGCTGAATAAATTTACGTAAACGTAAGTAAACGATAGAGTCTCTTCGTACAAAATAGCAAACAACACACGAGTAGTTATAATCAACAAAATCAAAGAACAAATCATTCTCATTCCATATAAGAAATTACTACACCTTATATAAGGGAGTTATGTATTGAAATTCAGTACTTCGATCACATACATTCATGTACAAGCTTCAATTACAGGATATAGTGTGTGCGTGCGTACGTGTGTGTGTGTGTGTGTGTGTGTGTGTGTGTGTGTGTGTGTGTGTGTGTGTTGTGTGTGTGTGTGTGTGTGTGTGTGTGTGTGTGTGTGTGTGTGTGTGTGTGTGTGTGTGTGTGTGTGTGTGTGTGTGTGTGTGTGTGAGTGTGTGTGTGTGTGTGTGGTATTAGCTCTACTCACTAACATAAATTTATAAATAGCATGGAGAAAGTAAAAAAAACTTTGTAAATAATAAATATTCGGTGGCAAATGTAGAAGGGACCAATATTTAAACTGCTATTGTCAGTGAGCGTTTGATAAAAGACTCAGATGTAATGGATGGAAGAGTTTTAAAATTTCCTCACGTAATTATTTACCCATCTATTAAATTAAGCCAAGAATTATATTTTGTTTAATGTATAGATGTAATAGCAGGATAACGGTTAGAAAGGTGCATGGTATTACTCCGGTGACGGGATCTTTATAAATCTAAAAAATTTAAGGTTATATTATAACATGTATTTCAAAATGTATTTGTTTAAAATTAGAAATAATGGTAAGAGTGGAAAGTAAATGGATGCATTTTAATTTGTTTTACCATTTGCAAACAAACATGTTTTTTTTAATTTCAGGAATAGGTGATTCACAAGTCGCAAAATAGTTTTATCGATAAAAATACTTAGTAAAAGCAGATAAATATAGTGATAGTTTGTCACGAAATAATCGGTACAATGTATGGCTTAGCCATAGATTTATTCAAAGTATCGCTTAATTTTCTGATAAAATATGGTGAAAACCATAAAAAGAACTGCTTATAACAACTGTGGGCCTCGATATATAGTTCAGATTAGCCGATAAATATTAGCTACTTGAAAATTTTAATGGGAGGGGGTCACTGACCCTAAGTACGGACCGCCACAACAGCTCTGTCTTGTTCACGGTTTGATTATATGCAAGAGACTAGTAGATAGCTGCATAGCCTTGTACCTCTACAAGTTGGCGAACTCCCCCTATGTGAGTCTGCCCGTATCAAGTCTCTGGCTATATCTCGTGAGTTATAATTTATAGTACATTTGCATAGGTTATATTCAGGAATATGTTTAGTTTTATTTTGTTTATAGATTTGAAATATTCTTATATAAATTATTCGAAAATATTGTTTAATATAATGTTTTCAAATCGCATCCACGATGAATTGGTTTTAACAAATAGAGATTTCTCAAGATAAAATATTGTAACTTTCTTACATTTAAAAAAGTTTCAAAAGATTCACTACAACACTTTAAACGGAAATAATTCTAGATAGTTATTTGAAAGGAACCAGTTATTTGAAAACATGTTAATATAATGTAATTAATACCATAATTAGGCCGTTCGGTTATTGCTTTGTGTTTATAAACCGTAACACATATATTTTTAAATACGTTTTCCTATAGAACTTGATTGACTCATTCCGAACCGCCATAAGCGGCTAGGCAATAAATTTAGTATATTATCCCTCTCATACCTGAAAGCGTATTAAGCCTCCTGTTGCTTAAGGTACAGTAAGATACTTTCAATGCCTGTAGCTACAGAGAGCCGAGCCGATTTAGTCTGTCTATCTGACAAAATGGTAAATTTCAGGGCAGGTAAGGGAGAATGAAATTTTAAAAATTATTTTTTCTTACCAAATGATATATACGTTGTGAATTAATAATACTATTTAAAAAAATATGTTTCTAGACACAGTGTCCGTTGTGTCAAAATATACTCTAAATATACTCTAAATATAGTAATTACTTGGTGATATAAATTAAACCTTTTTGTACCATACCCCATATTTTATAGAAGTACTAGAACAGTAACTAGGGGGATGTGTTTCGCATTTGTATGGTCTTTAATGCCTTTTAAATAATTTTTTCTTCTATTCTAATTAAATATTTATCAGTTCTTTACTTTAAACACTCTTTTAATAAGTTCCCCTACTTTGGAACCGATGCGAGTTACATGTTAAAATATGAATAAGTTGAGTTAATATTTGATACTGCTGTGACTTTTAGGCGAAAACTTTATCTCGTCAACTATCAGAGGATTTTTAAGGTTCTGATGGAGTGTGGTAAACCTACTTGTATTTAGGAGCAGGTTGGATAGGTTTTTCTTTATAACTGTACAGTCACTCGATTACTGCTCATCAGTATTGTGAATTTATTAACACACCAGTTGTCTGAATCTATTCTGTCGGCTTTAAAAACTATTTTAAAAAAATTAAATTTCAATAATTAAACATGTGTAAGTTAATTATTAATTTACGAACTCTTTCCTTATAGGCTCGTTGATTATAAAGTTTTTTATTTATTTTGACACGCAAAGAGGAAAATATATTCGTGGGTGTTGAAGATACTTTAATGCAATTATTTTATAAGGAATTTTACTGCACGAAGTAACTTTGCACAGTGTCCTTTAGAGCTTCTGTATTATTTAGAAATTGAAACTATTTTTTACTTCTTTATATTGTTGTTACTTCTTCATTTCGAAAAGTGAAACCTTAATTATGACTTTTCATTTCAAACGTCAGGTCTGGTTATAACTTTATACGGAATTTATTAGACATAAAATCAAGCAGAAAGTGGAAGCACGGTATATTATGTAAATATTCAAGGAATTACTTTTTTTTTAAAACAAATACTGAAGATCAATACCGTCTGATTGGCAATAGAAATTATCATAGGCTACTCATTTCTCTTAATCGCTATACTTGATACGGAAAATATGTTTAAGACATTTTCCCACATTTTGGTTACCCTGTTTCTTGCTTTACATCAGCCACCGTGCTTAACTCTGGTTTTACTATAGTAAGAGACATAATATTATGCAATATTGATAGAAGCTATTCATTACTTTTATTACTAAAATGTGGAAACTGTGCAGGAATTTTAGAACAAACAAAAGTTATAAAGGTATTGCACTTAGGAAATAATCCAACTGTTGTATTCACCCGGATAGTAGAAATTTAATAAAACGTATCTCTTTGCTAAGAAAAACTACTATTTATTGATCAGGATAACTGTTTCTTTTGAGCCCTTATAAAGGGGCTCAGAGGCTTGTTACCGTCTGTACGTTTTAACTGCTCCTTCTTGAAAAAAAGAGAGGTATGTTTACATTAAAAAACCATTCGTAGAGTTGAAAACAACAAATTATTACCACAATTAAAGTTTCATAACAAAAAATAATTTTTAGTTTTCAAAATATTTGACTGCAAATATTTACGTCGCTTTAAGATAGGGATGATTGTGTGACGCATGCATTACTGCCTGTGTTAACCTAAGTGTGTCATAAACGTCTCCTAACATAGCTTTCCCATGGCAGATAGGAATGAAATATCAACGAGTAATTTAACAACGTGCAATTCCATATCCTCTGATTGCTGAATATACCTTCACTAATAAAATATACACACTTACCGTTCCGCAAAATAGGATACCTAGCGTCGATTTGAGTTTCACTACGTCTTATCGTAGAAGATATGTATGTTATGTAAGTTACGAATGGACTTCAAAGTCAAGTAAGTAAAATACTTACAATGGAAAACTAATAAGATAATGGAAAAGTACGTTGAAGAAAATGTTCAAATAAATTGAAATTACAGAAAACTTTAAAACACACAATTCTAACTATAGCTATCCGAAATGAACTTCTAGTTTGTGTCTAGAGATCAAATGAAAAGGGTTTGTTTTCGAGTATTTCAAGCTTGGTATCCCCTTACCCTTAACGTATTGTGTAGAGCCGCCATTGGTTTAGGCTAAATAACCCGATGAGCGCTTAATAACACTAAAGTTGGCTTTCTAAAACTTTTCAGCAGTGTTGTCACTAGGGTTTCGTTACAAAGAACGCTTCAATTCCGAAGCTCTCCAATCTGGCAGCGCTTACATCTGTAATTTGCATCCCCCCTCTCCATGACTTCTAATCTATAAACAAGTATAATCTAAAACATTGTTAAAAGTACAACAAAAAAGGGAACTCTTTTTTTCTTTTTCAAGTCAAATATACATACAATTAAAAAAACAAATGTAACATACTCCAAAATATATGTATATGCTAAACTTATCCTCTTTATTCTTAAAATTCATTTAGTTTTAGCATTGGACTGTGTCAACCACACAATAATTAGAAAGTAGGTATGAATGGATAGTCAAGTGTTGAAGAAAGGATTAGACACGTGACGAAAACAAAAGTTGTTACCCAGCGATCAATAGGGAGGAGGGCAAATAACTGTTGCTTGGACTTACAAGAAAGGTTTTTAGTAATGTTGTGAAGTGTTGGCGCTAACGGAACTCGATATAAAGGGAAAGTCCCAAGTTTATAGGCCTCCTATTCTTAATATACGTACAAATATAAATTAAGTTAATAATATTATACCAGTGAAGGATACCGTGTATTTGATAACACGAAATAATTGCCTTAACTCCCAAAGCAAGCCAATAAAACTTTAAAATTTTATTGAATGGAGGTGATATTAAAATCTTTTGTCTCCACAAGTGATATTTAAAAGTACTACAGATAATGGATACAGTTAGGACTATGTAAGTAAATTGCCATTTAAAGTAACTTGTTTCGCAAGAAAAAGTTAAAATATACGTTTCAAACAAAAACTCATTTAAATTTTAGAAGTTAAAATTTTAAACGTACAAATGATTGCATTATGTAGCAAGTGTTTTCCTTTACTTTATTAAATCAATAAATAAATAACGTTTGTTAAATAAATACATAAATAGAAACATTTATTTCAAACTTAAACCTATTTTAAAATAGAGATTGTATTTATTTTAAACGAACAAAATCGTAGCATTAAATAGAAAGTTGCTCCCTTTACTTTATTAAATTAATAACTTTTGGTAAATAAAAGAAAACATTTCTTTCAAAATAAATTTAGTCTAAATAAGAATTTTTAAAATTTTAAACAGACAAAATGGTTGTATTATTTGGAAATTTTCTCCCTTTATTTCACTAAATACATAAATATTTACTAAAAAAGATTGTAACAAATTATTAGATTATTTCAGATTGAAACGTCTTCTAAAATCGATTATCTACATATGTTCCTATTCTCTTTTATTATATTTCTTGTAAGATGCCTGTTTCTGCCTGAATCTTATGGTGTGAGTGAGCTGCTTTGGGGTTTCGGCTTTTTCCTGGCTAAGTCCCTCTCCCTCCTAAGTGCGCTGAGTCCTTTGTTACGGAAAGGCCTGTATTTTCTGAAGAAACATCTATGTATACAGTTCTAGGCAGCATTAACAATGCCTTTAACAAAGACTGATGCGGAGAGATATGGTTTATCAGTTATTAGGCTAAGCGTGACCATTTCGTTAGTAACCGCTTTAAACCTTTCCCAGTCAGCTTTATTCAAATTCCATCTCAACAGTTGGGCTTTAGGAACAGAAAAATTATTTGAATTTACTCTAAGGAAGAGGGCTCGAACTCCACATCGCTCCATAGCATTATTAAGGTGTAGGGAGGACCTGTTAGACAAACCAGCCTGAACCAAAGCCAGATCTGGTGTGGCTCTATGACCACATCCTTTCATAGCATCCTTAAGGTGTAGGGAGGACCCGTTAGACAGACCTGCCTGAACCAAAACCAGGTCTGGTGTGGCGTTATGTCCGGCAACGGATAGAAAAGTATGGTTACACTGGAGCCGAATTAAGCTTGTCATATCCATCAGACCTTTAATTGCTCGACTAGGAGCATTTGCGGTAGTATAGCCCCAACAAAGGGAATGAGCGTTGAAATCACCATTCACTATTGAATTTTGATGTCTTGACTAGTTAGTTAATTGAAATGTACTAAGCCTTACATCCCTAGTGTAAGTTAGAGGTGTTACAACTAAATTAGGAGAGTTGAACATCCCTAGAACTTTGAAATGTTGGCCACTTTTCCAAATTTCCAAGAGTATTGCCTCATGTTTGTCATTGTCAGTCATTTCATGCATTTTAGTACAGCTGGCAGCTAGTTAATTTTTTACTCCGGTTATGATACCTGTCTCGATCTTGGTAAAATAAAGTTTATGTAATTAGTCACATTAGATAATAAATTTATAAATTCACAAAATTTTGAAATGTTGAGACCGCCAGCGATCCAGAAAAAAACGCTGAGACCATCGATAGAGTCCTGAAAAGGACCTTTTAGTAGTTTAGCACGTCTTGCCCTCATTGATTATCTCTATTAGCGCAGTGTCCCTGTAACAAATTGAAAGTTAACCATGGTGCACCAAGAGGAGGCCATCTGCTTTACACACTGATATATATATTTTATTGAAAATACTACATCATATTTGGAGTTCTATTTAATAAATTAATTTTTAAAACAGCTATTTTTCTAAATTATTATTATTGCTATTTACACTAAACTAGAGCCAAGAAAAATATTCTCTTATCTTTTCAAAAGTAGTATTTTCTGATCAAACGTTGTAGATTTTCAGATTCTATAATTTAAGAATCTGATACAGCTTAAATTGCATATTTTCAAATTCTCCTCTCAACATATTTTTTTTCAAATTCCTATATTTTAAAGAACTTTAAACTTCTCCTACATTACACCTTACTAAATGGACACTTTAGGGAAACCAGAAAAGCTAATAAAAGTTAACTCAGATAACTAGGCTCTAAGAAACAAGAAACTTAGTTTTTATTTGTAAAAGCAACATTTTTTATACTTCGCCATTGTTTTAAGTAACTCTACCTGAAACCTTTACAATAAAGCTAAGCAATCAATATAAAGTTTCTACAACTCTTTAAATTTAAATAATAATAATTTAACTGCGACCATACAGAAGGAAACTGGTGACGGCAACACAACGCAAACTTGAGTTGCTTTTTCACAGCATACGGAGTTGCATGCAAATATTCATATAGAAGTGATAGCAATGCGATCGACTAGCGAGTGACGCAGAAACTAGAGTTGCTCTAGTCACGGCACGTTGTATACTCGTTGCTCAGTTTCTCAGTTGCCAGCAGTATTTGTTCTGTTGTGTATGCGTTTCTCAAGAGTGATACCGTATTTATATGATAATAATTTTTATTTGTTATTATTATAAAATTTCATTTGCTTAAAAAATAATTTTTATTTCATTGTAATGTAATGTTATTCTACGTTTTGCAGTTATAAATAAAAATAAGTACATAATTGAGCAATTAGCCTTAGCAGAGTGTTATTGGTAATCTTTCTCCAGCTGAAATTTATTTCTCCATCTTTCTCTCCAATTATTTGTTTTTTTTCTATTATGTTCTAAAATACATTACTTAGAAGGTAATCGTAACTGCTAATGCTCATTCAGTAATAATTAAAAATTGGTCTGGGTAAATTCGTGAATTTTGCAAAGCAATATATTGACTTTGTCTCGCATGAATAACGTTATAGAGGAGTAGACCTACATTGAATTGTCTTTTTTGATAACGCTTTTGTAGTTCCTTTCTTAAAATATAGACAATCTTTCTCTGATGGTGACATAACTGACAACTAAACTAGCAACTTCATATGAACAATCGAGTAAACCGGCTATGAAACTTTTTAATAGCAACTCAAGTTTACGTTGCGTTGCGATCACCAGTTGCTTTCTGTATGTCCGCAGCCTTTTACCACACGTATTCAAACCATCTAACCTGATTGCGAATTTATACCTGTCTAGTAGGTTAAAAGCATCAATACGACCCCCCCTCCCCCCATGGATGGTAACACATTGTCGCTTTGTATAAGCTCCGTGCTAATAAAAGCGCAGCCTTCCCATCTTACTTTACAAGTTCAAATAATTGTTCCATTGTGAACCCATATCAGGTTACGCTTCAATGTGTAATGTTATTGTGAATTATGTTATCGCAAAACAATATAAGTTTTAAATGAAACTATAACGAAGCAACACACAACAAAATATAGGCCGAAAGTAAAGTAAAAGTACTGGGAGTTCTAGATCGATTTACATATACTGCTCAGAATATTTAGATATTATATTGGTTAAAAGATCGCTTTATAAATTCCAATAAACAATCGATGTTTTTAAGATAAACATAGCTCGACAATATTAACAATATTGTGAAGTTGGAAACTGGCAATAAACACGGACATTACTGGACCATTTTACAGAGATATGAATAGGAGGTACTTATGTAGAAAATAACGAACGACAGTAAATTAAATAAAGCAATTATACAAAGAAACAATTAACGTAGAATTGTAAAAAAAATGGTAACCATAATAATTTGAAAAAAAACATATAGAAAATAATTACAAATTTCACCGTAGCCACATTCATTGTAAAGTCTGAGGGCGAGCAGGACCTCAGCAGAGCAGAGATTTATAACAAGATAAGTAGAGATGGAAATTTGGGTCGGAAGCTGTTACATGTACGGAACACACACACACACACACACACACACACACACACACATAAATAAATACATACATACATATACACTCTTACGGGCCTCACCTCCATTCTGCCAAACAATCGACGCTCTCCGCTTAACTACTTTTCATACCAGCTTTAAGGTAGAAATCAGCGGGTAGTGGCTTGCGTTTAGGCGTGGCAAATAACGGGTGAACACAAGACAAATATTAAGAACGCTCGAGGCTACATGAGCCCGAGAGCAGAGCGGAGATAAGCAGCCGCGAATAAAAAGTAGCAACGCCGTAACACCATTAACGTTACGATAAGTAGAACAGAGTAAGGTGGGGGGACGTTTCAACACACATACAAACACATACACACACACACACACACACACACTTTGAAAACCACTTTATATACTGAAAGGTTACCGCACGTGAGTGCACAATGGTTTGTGTAACGACACATTTAATGTGTCTCTCTATTCCCCACAGGACCACAGTGGTTGGCATCATTTATATAACAAATATTTCCGCTTTTACTGTCACAGCAATATGAGTGATGTATGGCTCTGCCATACGACAGCTGTTTGTTGGCCCATTTCAGTGCAGTTCGATCAGTTCCACAACATTAGCCTTTGTAGAATTCGTCCGCTACGTTTGAATTTTGCAATGATATCATTATAGGCAGAAGCTCTACTAGTTTAACTCTGATTATTAAAAGTATCGCCTTTTTGCTTTTCCACAAACCACACCCCCTTTGATTACACATTTATCTGCCAAATGCAATCTTCCGATGATGTTCCTTACCCCAGTTTAAACAGAGTCAGTCCTTCTCTGAGGAGTTCTACTTAAAACATTGATGTATAAAACATAAGGAAAACCAGATGCAAAAGAGAGACTAAATGTTGAAATAGAAGGTGGAAACTGCATAGGTATGAGCATATGCAAATACTGGTGAGAGACCAATGAGAGTAACAGCATGGGAATTGAAACCAAATGGAGGAAGAAATAGACAGTATCCTAAGTGGCAATGGAACAAACAAATACATATCTTAGAGAGGAAAATTTATACGGAGATAGGGCTATGACAAAAAGGCAAACGTATGCGGTGCAGGAAAACAAGTGAGCATACAAACACAAATATTTATAAATAAATTGTTTAAATAATTCTAAGTTACAATTTTATAACTTCCGAAAATACTTCGTTATTCTTTTTCCTTGGAGTCACATTATATAAAATAAACCAATGATGGTTAATTGTTTTGATTTTTACCTTGGAACATAAAACATTTAACATAAATAATGTTATAAAACATTGAAAAATAATACTGTTTCTTTTTAGAAAAAAATGTTTTTACACTCAATTTGTTGTTATTCGTAAGGCGTTGTTTTCAATACTTCAAATATTAAGGCAATAAAACAGTTTCGAGAAATAACATTGTTTCCTAATTCTAGGAATATTTCCATGCGATTTTACTAGGAATATTCAAAGGGATGAAAAGTAAGGAAATATTCTGTTTCAACTAGCAATAAAATATTTTCCCGGAATATTTCGTCTACAGACTTATATTATGTTTAGTTGTAGTAGCAACTATAAAAACTAGAAATGTTATATTGCCATTACCTCATCAATGCAAAGCGAGTGCAATTCATGCTCTCCTAGTTTTTAAAATATCCGATCCACCTCAGTGGTGGGCACCCGTTTGATCTTATTTCGACATGGGACCGTCATTGTAAAGCAGGGTTTTAATAACTTCAGTCCGTTTGTATGGCAAGTTGTGTCACATGACTACATTTAACTACCTCAAGGATCCTAACCTCAGTATTACTTCAGGCCAGGTTTTTTATTGGTAATTACTTAAAAAAGACATAAAAATATGTTTTTTCTTAATCATTATATCATTACATCGTCAACATTGAGTAGTAATATCTATAAAAATTCGGTTCTATTTTTATTAGTATTATAAGTAATGAATTATTATAAAACTGAATTATTATTATTAAACTTTCGCATATTATTATTATTCAAAATGTATCTTTCAGAATTATCTCCGAGTTCATATAATAATGAACTCAAAGTTTAGTTGCTTTGAAATATTTCACAATTGTTTTAATAAAATGTTTGCTTCTGATACTTTATAACTCATAAGTACAAAACTGAAATAATCGTTTGACATAAATAAAAACTATGGAATTTCGTTGGACTATAATTATGTATCAAGATCTATAAGTCACTTTATTCTAATTGTATCTTAGAAAGAAAGATTGATATAATTTCTTATATTATAAAACCAAACGTTTTACCGTTTGAAATGAAAGCCACAATCATAATAACACATTTACAAGAGTTCTTAGCTACAGAATCCATTCTAGACGTACCATAGTTCTGTTGAAGGAATATCATCTCAATACCTATTACGTCACCAGTTGGATTGTTTTACTTGGCTTAACCAAAAACATTGCGAATTGTTTCTGCGGGAGTGATTCAAAAAATTGACTCACGTTAGTAATAAAGGATAGCTCGTGTCAAGCTTTGATTTGGAATGCGCGGAATTGGATTCAAAGCAACGTTTTCCATTATCTGCTGTCGAATACCAAAGCAATACCTCCTGCTCTAAATTACATGCCTTTCGGAAATTTGTTATTGCAGTTAAAAGAAATCAAAATGGCGAAATTGTTTTTACGTATAGCGTGTACATTTGCAAGGCGTGCAACACTTTTGCAGAACATCGAAACTGATAACAACTCCCTCAGTAGGTTTAGGGACATGCTAAGCATTAACCTCAATGTATTTCGTAGATTACAATCTCTGGTTTTATTTTGTCAAAGCTCCTCAATATTTTATAAGGCATTTACTCAATTTATAATAATAATATGCATAAACTCAATATGGTTTCGTTTTACAGAGAATACTTCCAGCACACCACATGATGCTTTCTTGTTTCAAAGACACTGATTAGACTATTTGAAGTAATATAATATATACTATATAAATTTTAACTATCATATTAAATCAATCAAAGATACAAAATGTCGAAATATATATTTTTGTCGACAAGTGTCAGTATGTGTTGGACAATTTATTAGTAAAGTCTTCTAGCAAACTACGTTTTGGTTAAATATTTTAGTATTTTTTTTATTTTGCTTAATATTAAAATGTCATAGGCCTACATACTATTGCAAATACCGTAGTTTTAGTTTTATTTTTTATGAATATATTTTTGTAGTATGATATATATTTTTTCTATCTTCTCTGATATATATTTTGGAATTTTTGTATATTTTTTGTTCTTGTTATTTTTTAATTAAGAAATACGCTTTATAATTTATTGTTGTTGGGCCCCTTCATGTCAAGCCTGTTATCAATTCTTTATTGATAAGTTTTCAGTTCGTTTTTGGTTGTTATAAACTGTAGTTTCATGTTGCGGTTTTGTGGGAATTTTGGCTGGTATCATATTTGATGCGTTGGGTTTGATAGGTTCTTGCAAAATAAGACGGTTTTGTCTGACTTTGTGCATAGTTTATATTTGTTTTGATATTTATTCTTTAACTATCATGTGAGCGTAATGCAAGCGTTAATTGTACGTTCATATAAAGTCTCGGCATGTTACTTCCCACGCTCTCTGAAACACCTACATACTCGTATACTGAATCAGAATTCAATAATTTTACCGTGTATCTCTTTACTATTAATTCAAACTTAAAGATTAAAATTTACATGAACCTATTAAAACCCATTTACATGAACCAAAATAGGTTTATAGTTAAAAACTAGACAAATATAAAAATTACTGTAACTAAATAAAATGACTTCAAACGATATCTATTTCTACTTTAGCCATATTCTGAATTAAACTATAGCGTGAGGATGGACAATAAATTATCCTAAAATTGCATAACAAAGGTATCCGTGTGACGTCTCCTGTATCACATTTAGGCTTAGGTCGTTATGCCTTATTTTATAACTATACTACATAAGAAAAATAATTTGAAACTTTAACAACATAAATTCAAATAAATTGTTCATTTAACAACAATAAACTCAGTATTTTATTACTCAACAGAGATTTATTTCTTCCAGTTATTAAAGAAACACAGTTTTCTTGGAGTTAGTTCAAGTAAAGTTTACGCCTCTCAATCAATTAAAATCTTGAATATACATGTTTCATTTACTTGACAAAACTTAAAATGAATTTATAATTATTTTACAAAACGAATGCAGATTCTATTCCTTGCAGAACGAACCATTTCCGCTATTCAAGAGCAAAGAAGGAGTTTATTTATTCACGGAAGTTTTTCAGGAAAACTCATTTAAATCAATTTATTAATACAGGACATTATTAATTGCGTTTAGTTTTCCTTATATATATATATATATATATATATATATATATATATATATATATATATATATATATATATATATAACATATATATATATTTCTTTACCGAAATTGCAGTAAAGCTCATATTTTACTATAATTTCTATAGGTCATGGTTTACTTCTTCGAAAAAGGTAGTTCAACTGAATTCTAAAATGTCTACTCAATTTTGGGTTCTGTGACCATAGTGGAGCAGGCGGGGCTTCAGAATGTTTTGTTTGGTAGGCACAGTTTACGGGAATCGTGAATATGCGGGCAGGGGAGTTCTATTCCTGTACTTGTTTAAAATTAAAACGGTGTGTTTGAGGGCATTTTACTCTCACAGCAAATAGGTATAATAAGCTAAACAAAACAGAGAATTTATTGTTGGTATTTATTGTTGTTTGGTGCATTCTATATTTCACTATAATATTAAGAGCTTTTCTTATTGTCTTAGATAACATTAATTCTTGTAAATTAATGACCAAAAAAATATATCACTCAGTCACTGTTACTTTTAAATCTATCGACGCAGGCTCACACTATGAAAATTAAAACAAATTTCAATTTAAATACAATATGTTTGATTTTCCATATGATTCATAAAAATAATGTTGAAAAAATCATATTTAGAGTAAAAATAAATCATATATCTCAACTCAATTCAGTAATTCAGTTATGTTATAAATATTATTGTTAAATATTAAGTTCAATGAGGGCGCGGAGTAGGAAGGTTCGCAATGAGAAACATTTAGTTTGCTTCAGAGAATAGTTCATAATGTACGGTGACGTACGAAAAAATGTTTGTACATTCCAAACACAATATATAACTACTAGAAATCGATATATTTTTAAGTGTAGACGATAACTCCCCATTTTATCCTAAACGCTCTGGTGACTGTTGTACAGGCATTATTCAGTTATTTCACTCTAAATTTGAAACAGCATTTTATCGAAAATAATTTGGTAACTAACATTTTTTTATGCCGCCTTTTTTGCACTTAACATGCTAATTTATACATGGTAAATAATTCTTTATAGAACTAACTGTCATAGATGTGACAGCCCCTTAAATTTGTATTTGACGATTTACATTACTTATAAGGCCTTTATTTATAAATGGCTAGAAAGCCTCAAACATATCCTGTTTGTAGAATATCACAAACACAAAAATAAAACAAAAATACTAATATAATAATAAATACACAAAAACCTCTTAACCACAAACTTTCTTTAATTTACCCTAATGTACATTTCAGTTACAAAGTAACCATCCTCAGAGGGATAACATACAAAGACTGATTATAAGCTTGATAAAAATTGAATTATATCTACGATAACCATAAGGCTCTTTAAATACACTAACAAAATATGCTATACTAATAGCAAGAGTGATAGAGAAAGCATAAACTAGTTTCTCACAAAGAAATGTAAATATTGAATGTTTGAACTTACGAACGGACGTAAACAGTTGAAGTAAACAAATGTCTCTTATTCAAGGTTACAATAACAAGATATCTTCCAATAATTGCAATCAGAAAAACGTTCAATACAAATTATGAAAAATGTAAATATTTTAAAAAGAAATAATTACAATTACATTAGACAGCATGTAACTGAATGATCTGCTTCAAAACAATAAGCTTTAATAAATATAAATTTGCAATTTATAAGCACTGAAATCATAGGTGACTTCTTTTACCATACTAAATAGTTAGCAGAAAATATTTATAAATATATATGCCTATTAACATTAGCATGAGTGGGCAACATACATTTTGAATCATACGAATTGTTTACAAATAGACAAGCGTAATGAATTATAAAGATATGCTTTCAGAGAGGGTTTTTTATAATCTACTGTATTTGAACAGCTGAGAGATAAGAAATTGAGTGAGGTAAGCCTTGTAACAAGGACAAGATATTGCGTGCGGTTGGAAATATGTACGTCACACTTGTGGACATGTTTTAACATAGGACCTATTCAAAAGATCCGGGCCGTAGGACCAAAACTGTTAAATATTTTGCCATATAACGGCAACATTGATTTCCGGAGGACCTTAAATAATTAAATGAATGAAATTGACGTTTTGTACATACCTCACTGGGCGAAGTACCACCACTTGTCGGACAGTTATTCGGGTGCACCCTTTCCCGCACTTATCAATTACCTGTTGAACTTAAAGAAATCACTTATATTCAAAATGTCACTATTAATGTTAAGAGTACCTTCGCCACACGACAGGAGAAACAAAGAGAGAGAAATGGTCTAAACGGAGCCTCGTTTAGAACACACAAAAACTACGTCACGTCGAGAGTGACGGGAGAGATGTCGTTTAACCGACGATTCGAAAGGAACTGGGCGTACCGAACCTTGTAAGAGACAAAGGTTGGCCGATAATGAGTCCCTCTCTGAAGCATTTACACTGTCATTTTAAATTATCTTTAGTTTAAAGAAAAGTACGTAACATACCGGGGGCCTTGAATCTTCCTAGGATTCAAAGAAGAATACAATATAAGCTACCCCAGCATGAGAGAAAAAAAAACAATAATTTTCAATAAACAAACTGAGAGTTCTTCACAAAAAACAAATATACACTAAATAAAATAAAAATTCCTTTTCTAGAAACATGAGAAAAATAGTAAGTTTATTCTGCACTAATGGGCAGGGGGAAAACCTTATGAGAAGGTCGAGTTATAAGTCCTTGCTGTGTCTTGAGCTGAACAACTCGCACCACACCGTCTGTGCCAGGGAACACTTGTGTCACTCTTGGCAATGGCCAAGAGAGAGGCGGAGTAGGTTGTTGCACTAGCACTAGGTCGCCCACACGAAGGTTGTCTGTCGTTTCCGTCCATTTGGTCCGCTGCTGTAGAGTGTGAAGATATTCCAGCTGCCACCTTTTCCACAAGCGTTGGTGAAAAGCATGGACGAGGTGCCAATGCTTAAGTCTATTAGTAGGGACTTCAGCCAGATTTCTTTCGGGTACGGCGACGAGTGGAGCTCCAATTAAAAAGTGTCCTGGGGTCAGAGCAGTGAGATCGGAAGGATCGTTAGATAAAGGTGTGAGTGGTCGAGAGTTGAGGATTGACTCGACTTGAGTTGTCAGAGTCATGAATTCGGAGAGAGTTAGAACGTGTTCACCTATGACGCGACGCAAGTGATGTTTAGCACTTTTAATTGCGCTTTCCCATAGCCCTCCTTGATGAGGTGCAGCAGGAGGATTGAAGTGAAAATTAACTCCACGTTTAAATGAAAATTCACAAACGAGATCTTGTCCTGAGGTCCTGAGTAGAGATCGCAGAGCATTGTCAGCTCCCACAAAGTTTGTTCCGCAGTCGGAATAGAAGTGTTGACAAAGACCTCGTCTAGACACAAATCGAGTCAATGCTGCGATGAACGCGTCCGTCGAGAGATCAGTGACCACCTCAATGTGAACAGCTTTGGTGACAAGGCAAACAAAGACACAGATGTATGCCTTGATGGTTCGAATAGAGCGTAGATTATGTACTTTCAGAGTGAAAGGACCACCATAATCAATGCCTGTGTTGAGAAATGGGCGAGTAGGGGTCAGTCGAGGTTGAGGTAAGTTTCCCATAAGAGGATTTTTATTTTTAGGTCGGTGCTTAAAGCACACAATACACTTGAAGACGCGTGCACGGATTACATTCCGAGCACACAATATCCACACCTCTTGTGCGAGAAGTGATTGAGTGAGTTGAACTCCAGAATGAAGGTACTTCCGATGATATAGGTCAATCAAGGAGTCAACCACAGGGTGTTTCTTAGGCAAAATCACCGGATGTTGTGTCTCATAACGAATCTGTGCTGCTTCGAGTCGTCCACCAACTCGCAGGACGCCATCGCTATCGAGAAATGGTGTTAATCGTCGAAGCCTAGAAGATACCCTGTTAGGAGGGGTGTGTCCTAATGCCTTTAAATCTTCGATGAAGGAGGATGCCTGAAGTAATTTGAATATTCGGATTCTGGCTGAGTTCAACTCCCCCGTAGTGAGAGGTCCAACAGTTCTTCCCAAGTGACGAGAGTTGTGTATGAAACGCAACAAGTACGCCATTACACGCTGCAGTCGACTAAAGCTAGAATATTTCCGCAGCAAGTCCCATTCTGAGTGAAAAGTGGAGAGAAGAGATATAGGTGAAATAGGTTTATATTCCCCTGTGTCAATGAGTTTTGCGGTATCCTGAAGAAACGTGGGTGTCTCTAGGTGTTCGTCTGGAAGATCCTGTAATAGTTCATAAGCGTTAGTAGTCCATTTCCGCAATTCGAAGCCACCTCGAAGTAAAAGAGAAATGAGCTGAGTTTTCAAATGAGAGGCCTCATTAATAGAATCACCACCCGCAATAATGTCGTCGACAAACGTTTGTGTGCGGAGCACTTCGGCAGCCTGAGGGAATGAAGCACCTTCATCGGAGGCGAGCTGATGAAGAGTTCTTATCGCCAGGTAAGGTGAACAACTAAGTCCATAGGTTACTGTGGTCAATTGATTAGTGGAAATAGGTTGATCGACATGGTCCCTCCATAGGATCAGCTGAAAAGGTTGATCATCAGGGTGGACTTTGATTTGACGATACATCTGACGTATATCGCAAGTAAAAACCACATTATGATAGCGGAACATGAGTAACAGATCACAAATGTTGGTCTGCATTTTCTGTCCTGTCCACAGGGTGTCGTTGAGAGAGAAACCGTTGGATGTTTTTGCACTGGCATCAAAGACTGTTCGAAGGCGAGTAGTGGTGCTGGATTCTTTTAGAACCCCATGATGAAGTAAAAAGTAGTGAGGTGAACTGAGCTGAGTGTTTTGGGCAAGTATCTTGTGTCCAGAAGTCAAATAGTCAGACATGAATTCTGCATAAAGTTGCTTGAAGCGAGGCTTAGAGTTGAACTTTTGTTCGAGAGATTTTAATCGTACTTCCGCGTTCCCGCGAGAAGTTCCGAGAAGAGGTTTATCTTCTTTTAAAGGAAGTCGGACACAGTAACGACCTGAACTGTCGCGTGTATGAGTAGCGACATAATGAGCTTCACATGCTTGATCATGTGGTGAGAGTTTTGAGGTGAAGGGCACTTCTTCATGTTGCCAGAATGTTTGTAGAGAATTGTGCAGTTCCAAGTCATTCACCGTGAGTAATGTGGTGGACATACTAGCACTAGATTCGCTTTCACAAGTAGGCAGACATGGAGCTTCTCCCATAACCATGAATCCAAAGTGAGTGCCTATCAGGCACGGCATATTAGAGCCGAGAGAATGCGTGGTTGGAGTCAATATTAAAGGAAAAAGAGCGCCGCCCAGAAGAATATCAATGCGACTTGGCAAATGAAAAGTAGGGTCGGCAAGCGTATAAGATTGTACCTTATTTAGTACTTTAACGTCAATGTGAGTACGAGGTAAATCGACGCAAATTTTGTCGAGAATGAGAAAATTATGTTTGGCAGCTATTACTGTACCATCGAGAGTGTGCACGCCTAAAGAGGTCATGCCCCTTGAGCGAGTAAGAGTTTGAGAAAGTCCAACAATGTTGTGATTACTTCTCGTTCGAGTTACACACATTAGTTGAGCTACTTGCTCTGAAATAAATGAGGATTGGCTTCCTGAGTCCACCAGAGCCCGGAAAACATAAGTTGTCCCGGTAGGAGAGGAGAGTTTTACTAAAAGTGTGCCCAGGAGCACAGTTGTACTTTGAGAGGCAGGATTAGTCGCCTGAGAAGTCATACTAATAGGTGACTGAACAACTTCTGTTACACCTTGGTCCTGGGAAAGAGAGGACTTTAATGGTGTATGCTGAGGCAGGTGATCGTTGTCGAAATGGAGAAGAGTGTGATGTTTCCTTTTACATTGAAAACAAGTCGAATTGGATTTACAAAACTTCACACTGTGAGCGCCCAAACATGTAATACATCTACTATACGACTTCGCGATCTTCAAACGCTCTGTCGGAGATTTGACCTTAAACTTAAGGCAGGAATAGATTTTATGGACTGTTCCTTTACACAGAAAACATAAAGGATGCTTTGTTTCAGACGCTGTGTCATTGACAGAGTTACAAGTCACCAGCGAAGTCCCCTTTCGGTTAACATGAGTCTTATACATTAACTGTTTTCCCTTTGAAATTTGAGGTGAGTTTGAAGGTAATGAGTTAGCGTTGAGAGTTGCAAAGGAATGTAGTGTCGCGTGTTCAAGTTCACTACATTTTTGTGAGAGGAAGTTGATAATTTCCGCAGGTGTTGCCAGGGTCGACGTGTTATCCCGTGATTGTTCAAGCTTCTTCAGTATAGTAGAATTCAGCTTGCGTAAAATCATCGCTGACAATAAGGGATTGTTACTCGTGATATCAATTTGTAGCCCCTTCAAGGCTTGGGTGTTCTCTGTGTAACTTGTAACAAAGTTACGCATTTGGTTAGAAGTGTAATTGATATTCGGCAAGTCGAGAATTCTATTGAGATGAATTGACATTAATAGTCTTGGAGAATGATATCTCTCCATAAGAAGGTCATACGCGACTTGATAATTAACTTCCGAAATAGGTAAAGAGTTAATTAATTTTAATGGTTCACCTGAGAGTACACTGAGCAAATACTGTAGTTTGGTGACAGCATTGAGAGATGTATTCTTATGTATGGTAGAGTCAAAGAGATTTTTGAAAGAAATCCATTCAAATGGATCACCCGTGAAATGTTTGAGTTCCAATTTTGGAAGTCGCAGTGGGATTTGCGACGAGAGTGAAGAGCTAGCTTCGGTTTTTTGCCTTGCAGCTTGTTTCGCTTCTATTGAAGCAACAGTGTAATTTATGCGAGAAACAAGATCATTAACCACAGCCGAAGTTGAGAAATTGGGAATAAAATCGTTATCTTTTTCCAACGAGAGTTCATTGAATAAGTCCAATGTGTCTAAAAATTCTTGTTTAATGCTAGCGACAGAGGGAGCTCGGATCATTAATTCCTGCATGATCGCTTTATCAGAAATCTTTTGCGTGAGATCATAAATAGATTGGATCTGGGAAAATAGAGCTTCCTTCTTAGCAGTGATTACTCTTAGTGATTTGGCCATTTTTTAGAATTGAATTATATCTACGATAACCATAAGGCTCTTTAAATACACTAACAAAATATGCTATACTAATAGCAAGAGTGATAGAGAAAGCATAAACTAGTTTCTCACAAAGAAATGTAAATATTGAATGTTTGAACTTACGAACGGACGTAAACAGTTGAAGTAAACAAATGTCTCTTATTCAAGGTTACAATAACAAGATATCTTCCAATAATTGCAATCAGAAAAACGTTCAATACAAATTATGAAAAATGTAAATATTTTAAAAAGAAATAATTACAATTACATTAGACAGCATGTAACTGAATGATCTGCTTCAAAACAATAAGCTTTAATAAATATAAATTTGCAATTTATAAGCACTGAAATCATAGGTGACTTCTTTTACCATACTAAATAGTTAGCAGAAAATATTTATAAATATATATGCCTATTAACATTAGCATGAGTGGGCAACATACATTTTGAATCATACGAATTGTTTACAAATAGACAAGCGTAATGAATTATAAAGATATGCTTTCAGAGAGGGTTTTTTATAATCTACTGTATTTGAACAGCTGAGAGATAAGAAATTGAGTGAGGTAAGCCTTGTAACAAGGACAAGATATTGCGTGCGGTTGGAAATATGTACGTCACACTTGTGGACATGTTTTAACATAGGACCTATTCAAAAGATCCGGGCCGTAGGACCAAAACTGTTAAATATTTTGCCATATAACGGCAACATTGATTTCCGGAGGACCTTAAATAATTAAATGAATGAAATTGACGTTTTGTACATACCTCACTGGGCGAAGTACCACCACTTGTCGGACAGTTATTCGGGTGCACCCTTTCCCGCACTTATCAATTACCTGTTGAACTTAAAGAAATCACTTATATTCAAAATGTCACTATTAATGTTAAGAGTACCTTCGCCACACGACAGGAGAAACAAAGAGAGAGAAATGGTCTAAACGGAGCCTCGTTTAGAACACACAAAAACTACGTCACGTCGAGAGTGACGGGAGAGTTGTCGTTTAACCGACGATTCGAAAGGAACTGGGCGTACCGAACCTTGTAAGAGACAAAGGTTGGCCGATAAGGAGTCCCTCTCTGAAGCATTTACACTGTCTTTTTAAATTATCTTTAATTTAAAGAAAAGTACGTAACACAGTTATTAAAGAAACACAGTTTTCTTGGAGTTAGTTCAAGTAAAGTTTACGCCTCTCAATCAATTAAAATCTTGAATATACATGTTTCATTTACTTGACAAAACTTAAAATGAATTTATAATTATTTTACAAAACGAATGCAGATTCTATTCCTTGCAGAACGAACCATTTCCGCTATTCAAGAGCAAAGAAGGAGTATATTTATTCACGGAAGTTTTTCAGGAAAATTCATTTAAATAAATTTATTAATACAGGATATTATTAATTGCGTTTAGTTTTCCTTATATATATATATATATATATATATATATATATATATATATATATATATATATAACATATATATATTTCTTTACCGAAATTGCAGTAAAGCTCATATTTTACTATAATTTCTATAGGTCATGGTTTACTTCTTCGAAAAAGGTAGTTCAACTGAATTCTAAAATGTCTACTCAATTTTGGGTTCTGTGACCATAGTGGAGCAGGCGGGGCTTCAGAATGTTTTGTTTGGTAGGCACAGTTTACGGGAATCGTGAATATGCGGGCAGGGGAGTTCTATTCCTGTACTTGTTTAAAATTAAAACGGTGTGTTTGAGGGCATTTTACTCTCACAGCAAATAGGTATAATAAGCTAAACAAAACAGAGAATTTATTGTTGGTATTTATTGTTGTTTGGTGCATTCTATATTTCACTATAATATTAAGAGCTTTTCTTATTGTCTTAGATAACATTAATTCTTGTAAATTAATGACCAAAAAAATATATCACTCAGTCACTGTTACTTTTAAATCTATCGACGCAGGCTCACACTATGAAAATTAAAACAAATTTCAATTTAAATACAATATGTTTGATTTTCCATATGATTCATAAAAATAATGTTGAAAAAATCATATTTAGAGTAAAAATAAATCATATATCTCAACTCAATTCAGTAATTCAGTTATGTTATAAATATTATTGTTAAATATTAAGTTCAATGAGGGCGCGGAGTAGGAAGGTTCGCAATGAGAAACATTTAGTTTGCTTCAGAGAATAGTTCATAATGTACGGTGACGTACGAAAAAATGTTTGTACATTCCAAACACAATATATAACTACTAGAAATCGATATATTTTTAAGTGTAGACGATAACTCCCCATTTTATCCTAAACGCTCTGGTGACTGTTGTACAGGCATTATTCAGTTATTTCACTCTAAATTTGAAACAGCATTTTATCGAAAATAATTTGGTAACTAACATTTTTTTATGCCGCCTTTTTTGCACTTAACATGCTAATTTATACATGGTAAATAATTCTTTATAGAACTAACTGTCATAGATGTGACAGCCCCTTAAATTTGTATTTGACGATTTACATTACTTATAAGGCCTTTATTTATAAATGGCTAGAAAGCCTCAAACATATCCTGTTTGTAGAATATCACAAACACAAAAATAAAACAAAAATACTAATATAATAATAAATACACAAAAACCTCTTAACCACAAACTTTCTTTAATTTACCCTAATGTACATTTCAGTTACAAAGTAACCATCCTCAGAGGGATAACATACAAAGACTGATTATAAGCTTTAATAAATATAAATTTGCAATTTACAAGTAGTGAAATCATAAGTGACTTCTTTTACCATACTAAATAGTTATCAGAAAATATTTATAAATATATTAACCTATTAACATTAGCATGAGTGGGAAACATACATTTTGAATCATACGAATTGTTTACAAATAGACAAGCGTAGTTAATTATAAAGATATGCTTTCAGAGAGGGTTTGTTATAATCTACTGTATTTGAACAGCTGAGAGATAAGAAATTGAGTGAGGTAAGCCTTGTAACAAGGACAAGATATTGCGTGCGGTTGGAAATATGTACGTCACACTTGTGGACATGTTTTAACATAGGACCTATTCAAAAGATCCGGGCCGTAGGACCAAAAATGTTAAATATTTTGCCATATAACGGCAACATTGATTTCCGGAGGACCTTAAATAATTAAATGAATGAAATTGACGTTTTGTACATACCTCACTGGGCGAAGTACCACCACTTGTCGGACAGTTATTCGGGTGCACCCTTTCCCGCACTTATCAATTACCTGTTGAACTTAAAGAAATCACTTATATTCAAAATGTCACTATTAATGTTAAGAGTACCTTCGCCACACGACAGGAGAAACAAAGAGAGAGAAATGGTCTAAACGGAGCCTCGTTTAGAACACACAAAAACTACGTCACGTCGAGAGTGACGGGAGAGATGTCGTTTAACCGACGATTCGAAAGGAACTGGGCGTACCGAACCTTGTAAGAGACAAAGGTTGGCCGATAAGGAGTCACTCTCTGAAGCATTTACACTGTCTTTTTAAATTATCTTTAATTTAAAGAAAAGTACGTAACATACCGGGGGCCTTGAATCCTCCTAGGATTCAAAGAAGAATACAATATAAGCTACCCCAGCATGAGAGAAAAAAAAACAATAATTTTCAATAAACAAACTGAGAGTTCTTCACAAAAAACAAATATACACTAAATAAAATAAAAATTCCTTTTCTAGAAACATGAGAAAAATAATAAGTTTATTCTGCACTAATGGGCAGGGGGAAAACCTTATGAGAAGGTCGAGTTATAAGTCCTTGCTGTGTCTTGAGCTGAACAACTCGCACCACACCGTCTGTGCCAGGGAACACTTGTGTCACTCTTGCCAATGGCCAAGAGAGAGGCGGAGTAGGTTGTTGCACTAGCACTAGGTCGCCCACACGAAGGTTGTCTGTCGTTTCCGTCCATTTGGTCCGCTGCTGTAGAGTGTGAAGATATTCCAGCTGCCACCTTTTCCACAAGCGTTGGTGAAAAGCATGGACGAGGTGCCAATGCTTAAGTCTATTAGTAGGGACTTCAGCCAGATTTCTTTCGGGTACGGCGACGAGTGGAGCTCCAATTAAAAAGTGTCCTGGGGTCAGAGCAGTGAGATCGGAAGGATCGTTAGATAAAGGTGTGAGTGGTCGAGAGTTGAGGATTGACTCGACTTGAGTTGTCAGAGTCATGAATTCGGAGAGAGTTAGAACGTGTTCACCTATGACGCGACGCAAGTGATGTTTAGCACTTTTAATTGCGCTTTCCCATAGCCCTCCTTGATGAGGTGCAGCAGGAGGATTGAAGTGAAAATTAACTCCACGTTTAAATGAAAATTCACAAACGAGATCTTGTCCTGAGGTCCTGAGTAGAGATCGAAGAGCATTGTCAGCTCCCACAAAGTTTGTTCCGCAGTCGGAATAGAAGTGCTGACAAAGACCTCGTCTAGACACAAATCGAGTCAATGCTGCGATGAACGCGTCCGTCGAGAGATCAGTGACCACCTCAATGTGAACAGCTTTGGTGACAAGGCAAACAAAGACACAGATGTATGCCTTGATGGTTCGAATAGAGCGTAGATTATGTACTTTCAGAGTGAAAGGACCACCATAATCAATGCCTGTGTTGAGAAATGGGCGAGTAGGGGTCAGTCGAAGTTGAGGTAAGTTTCCCATAAGAGGATTTTTATTTTTAGGTCGGTGCTTAAAGCACACAATACACTTGAAGACGCGTGCACGGATTACATTCCGAGCACACAATATCCACACCTCTTGTGCGAGAAGTGATTGAGTGAGTTGAACTCCAGAATGAAGGTACTTCCGATGATATAGGTCAATCAAGGAGTCAACCACAGGGTGTTTCTTAGGCAAAATCACCGGATGTTGTGTCTCATAACGAATCTGTGCTGCTTCGAGTCGTCCACCAACTCGCAGGACGCCATCGCTATCGAGAAATGGTGTTAATCGTCGAAGCCTAGAAGATACCCTGTTAGGAGGGGTGTGTCCTAATGCCTTTAAATCTTCGATGAAGGAGGATGCCTGAAGTAATTTGAATATTCGGATTCTGGCTGAGTTCAACTCCCCCGTAGTGAGAGGTCCAACAGTTCTTCCCAAGTGACGAGAGTTGTGTATGAAACGCAACAAGTACGCCATTACACGCTGCAGTCGACTAAAGCTAGAATATTTCCGCAGCAAGTCCCATTCTGAGTGAAAAGTGGAGAGAAGAGATATAGGTGAAATAGGTTTATATTCCCCTGTGTCAATGAGTTTTGCGGTATCCTGAAGAAACGTGGGTGTCTCTAGGTGTTCGTCTGGAAGATCCTGTAATAGTTCATAAGCGTTAGTAGTCCATTTCCGCAATTCGAAGCCACCTCGAAGTAAAAGAGAAATGAGCTGAGTTTTCAAATGAGAGGCCTCATTAATAGAATCACCACCCGCAATAATGTCGTCGACAAACGTTTGTGTGCGGAGCACTTCGGCAGCCTGAGGGAATGAAGCACCTTCATCGGAGGCGAGCTGATGAAGAGTTCTTATCGCCAGGTAAGGTGAACAACTAAGTCCATAGATTACTGTGGTCAATTGATAAGTGGAAATAGGTTGATCGACATGGTCCCTCCATAGGATCAGCTGATAAGGTTGATCATCAGGGTGGACTTTAATCTGACGATACATCTGACGTATATCGCAAGTAAAAACCACATTATGATAGCGGAACATGAGTAACAGATCACAAATGTTGGTCTGCATTTTCTGTCCTGTCCACAGGGTGTCGTTGAGAGAGAAGCCGTTGGATGTTTTTGCACTGGCATCAAAGACTGTTCGAAGGCGAGTAGTGGTGCTGGATTCTTTTAGAACCCCATGATGAAGTAAAATGTAGTGAGGTGAACTGAGCTGAGTGTTTTGGGCAAGTATCTTGTGTCCAGAAGTCAAATAGTCAGACATGAATTCTGCATAAAGTTGCTTGAAGCGAGGCTTAGAGTTGAACTTTTGTTCGAGAGATTTTAATCGTACTTCCGCGTTCCCGCGAGAAGTTCCGAGAAGAGGTTTATCTTCTTTTAAAGGAAGTCGGACACAGTAACGACCTGAACTGTCGCGTGTATGAGTAGCGACATAATGAGCTTCACATGCTTGATCATGTGGTGAGAGTTTTGAGGTGAAGGGCACTTCTTCATGTTGCCAGAATGTTTGTAGAGAATTGTGCAGTTCCAAGTCATTCACCGTGAGTAATGTGGTGGACATACTAGCACTAGATTCGCTTTCACAAGTAGGCAGACATGGAGCTTCTCCCATAACCATGAATCCAAAGTGAGTGCCTATCAGGCACGGCATAATAGAGCCGAGAGAATGCGTGGTTGGAGTCAATATTAAAGGAAAAAGAGCGCCGCCCAGAAGAATATCAATGCGACTTGGCAAATGAAAAGTAGGGTCGGCAAGCGTATAAGATTGTACCTTATTTAGTACTTTAACGTCAATGTGAGTACGAGGTAAATCGACGCAAATTTTGTCGAGAATGAGAAAATTATGTTTGGCAGCTATTACTGTACCATCGAGAGTGTGCACGCCTAAAGAGGTCATGCCCCTTGAGCGAGTAAGAGTTTGAGAAAGTCCAACAATGTTGTGATTACTTCTCGTTCGAGTTACACACATTAGTTGAGCTACTTGCTCTGAAATAAATGAGGATTGGCTTCCTGAGTCCACCAGAGCCCGGAAAACATAAGTTGTCCCGGTAGGAGAGGAGAGTTTTACTAAAAGTGTGCCCAGGAGCACAGTTGTACTTTGAGAGGCAGGATTAGTCGCCTGAGAAGTCATACTAATAGGTGACTGAACAACTTCTGTTACACCTTGGTCCTGGAAAAGAGAGGACTTTAATGGTGTATGCGGAGGCAGGTGATCGTTGTCGAAATGGAGAAGAGTGTGATGTTTCCTTTTACATTGAAAACAAGTCGAATTGGATTTACAAAACTTCACACTGTGAGCGCCCAAACATGTAATACATCTACTATACGACTTCGCGATCTTCAAACGCTCTGTCGGAGATTTGACCTCAAACTTAAGGCAGGAATAGATTTTATGGTCTGTTCCTTTACACAGAAAACATAAAGGATGCTTTGTTTCAGACGCTGTGTCATTGACAGAGTTACAAGTCACCAGCGAAGTCCCCTTTCGGTTAACATGAGTCTTATACATTAACTGTTTTCCCTTTGAAATTTGAGGTGAGTTTGAAGGTAATGAGTTAGCGTTGAGAGTTGCAAAGGAATGTAGTGTCGCGTGTTCAAGTTCACTACATTTTTGTGAGAGGAAGTTGATAATTTCCGCAGGTGTTGCCAGGGTCGACGTGTTATCCCGTGATTGTTCAAGCTTCTTCAGTATAGTAGAATCCAGCTTGCGTAAAATCATCGCTGACAATAAGGGATTGTTACTCGTGATATCAATTTGTAGCCCCTTCAAGGCTTGGGTGTTCTCTGTGTAACTTGTAACAAAGTTACGCATTTGGTTAGAAGTGTAATTGATATTCGGCAAGTCGAGAATTCTATTGAGATGAATTGACATTAATAGTCTTGGAGAATGATATCTCTCCATAAGAAGGTCATACGCGACTTGATAATTAACTTCCGAAATAGGTAAAGAGTTAATTAATTTTAATGGTTCACCTGAGAGTACACTGAGCAAATACTGTAGTTTGGTGACAGCATTGAGAGATGTATTCTTATGTATGGTAGAGTCAAAGAGATTTTTGAAAGAAATCCATTCAAATGGATCACCCGTGAAATGTTTGAGTTCCAATTTTGGAAGTCGCAGTGGGATTTGCGACGAGAGTGAAGAGCTAGCTTCGGTTTTTAGCCTTGCAGCTTGTTTCGCTTCTATTGAAGCAACAGTGTAATTTATGCGAGAAACTAGATCATTAACCACAGCCGAAGTTGAGAAATTGGGAATAAAATCGTTATCTTTTTCCAACGAGAGTTCATTGAATAAGACCATGTGTCTAAAAATTCTTGTTTAATGCTAGCAACAGAGGGACCTCGGATCATTAATTCCTGCATGATCGCTTTATCAGAAATCTTTTGCGTGAGATCATAAATAGATTGGATCTGGGAAAATAGAGCTTCCTTCTTAGCAGTGATTACTCTTAGTGATTTGGCCATTTTTTAGAATTGAATTATATCTACGATAACCATAAGGCTCTTTAAATACACTAACAAAATATGCTATACTAATAGCAAGAGTGATAGAGAAAGCATAAACTAGTTTCTCACAAAGAAATGTAAATATTGAATGTTTGAACTTACGAACGGACGTAAACAGTTGAAGTAAACAAATGTCTCTTATTCAAGGTTACAATAACAAGATATCTTCCAATAATTGCAATCAGAAAAACGTTCAATACAAATTATGAAAAATGTAAATATTTTAAAAAGAAATAATTACAATTACATTAGACAGCATGTAACTGAATGATCTGCTTCAAAACAATAAGCTTTAATAAATATAAATTTGCAATTTACAAGTAGTGAAATCATAAGTGACTTCTTTTACCATACTAAATAGTTATCAGAAAATATTTATAAATATATTAACCTATTAACATTAGCATGAGTGGGAAACATACATTTTGAATCATACGAATTGTTTACAAATAGACAAGCGTAGTTAATTATAAAGATATGCTTTCAGAGAGGGTTTGTTATAATCTACTGTATTTGAACAGCTGAGAGATAAGAAATTGAGTGAGGTAAGCCTTGTAACAAGGACAAGATATTGCGTGCGGTTGGAAATATGTACGTCACACTTGTGGACATGTTTTAACATAGGACCTATTCAAAAGATCCGGGCCGTAGGACCAAAAATGTTAAATATTTTGCCATATAACGGCAACATTGATTTCCGGAGGACCTTAAATAATTAAATGAATGAAATTGACGTTTTGTACATACCTCACTGGGCGAAGTACCACCACTTGTCGGACAGTTATTCGGGTGCACCCTTTCCCGCACTTATCAATTACCTGTTGAACTTAAAGAAATCACTTATATTCAAAATGTCACTATTAATGTTAAGAGTACCTTCGCCACACGACAGGAGAAACAAAGAGAGAGAAATGGTCTAAACGGAGCCTCGTTTAGAACACACAAAAACTACGTCACGTCGAGAGTGACGGGAGAGATGTCGTTTAACCGACGATTCGAAAGGAACTGGGCGTACCGAACCTTGTAAGAGACAAAGGTTGGCCGATAAGGAGTCCCTCTCTGAAGCATTTACACTGTCTTTTTAAATTATCTTTAATTTAAAGAAAAGTACGTAACACAGTTATTAAAGAAACACAGTTTTCTTGGAGTTAGTTCAAGTAAAGTTTACGCCTCTCAATCAATTAAAATCTTGAATATACATGTTTCATTTACTTGACAAAACTTAAAATGAATTTATAATTATTTTACAAAACGAATGCAGATTCTATTCCTTGCAGAACGAACCATTTCCGCTATTCAAGAGCAAAGAAGGAGTATATTTATTCACGGAAGTTTTTCAGGAAAATTCATTTAAATCAATTTATTAATACAGGATATTATTAATTGCGTTTAGTTTTCCTTATATATATATATATATATATATATATATATATATATATATATATATATATATATATATATATATATATATATATATATAACATATATATATTTCTTTACCGAAATTGCAGTAAAGCTCTTATTTTACTATAATTTCTATAGGTCATGGTTTACTTCTTCGAAAAAGGTAGTTCAACTGAATTCTAAAATGTCTACTCAATTTTGGGTTCTGTGACCATAGTGGAGCAGGCGGGGCTTCAGAATGTTTTGTTTGGTAGGCACAGTTTACGGGAATCGTGAATATGCGGGCAGGGGAGTTCTATTCCTGTACTTGTTTAAAATTAAAACGGTGTGTTTGAGGGCATTTTACTCTCACAGCAAATAGGTATAATAAGCTAAACAAAACAGAGAATTTATTGTTGGTATTTATTGTTGTTTGGTGCATTCTATATTTCACTATAATATTAAGAGCTTTTCTTATTGTCTTAGATAACATTTATTCTTGTAAATTAATGACCAAAAAAATATATCACTCAGTCACTGTTACTTTTAAATCTATCGACGCAGGCTCACACTATGAAAATTAAAACAAATTTCAATTTAAATACAATATGTTTGATTTTCCATATGATTCATAAAAATAATGTTGAAAAAATCATATTTAGAGTAAAAATAAATCATATATCTCAACTCAATTCAGTAATTCAGTTATGTTATAAATATTATTGTTAAATATTAAGTTCAATGAGGGCGCGGAGTAGGAAGGTTCGCAATGAGAAACATTTAGTTTGCTTCAGAGAATAGTTCATAATGTACGGAGACGTACGAAAAAATGTTTGTACATTCCAAACACAATATATAACTACTAGAAATCGATATATTTTTAAGTGTAGACGATAACTCCCCATTTTATCCTAAACGCTCTGGTGACTGTTGTACAGGCATTATTCAGTTATTTCACTCTAAATTTGAAACAGCATTTTATCGAAAATAATTTGGTAACTAACATTTTTTTATCCCGCCTTTTTTGCACTTAACATGCTAATTTATACATGGTAAATAATTCTTTATAGAACTAACTGTCATAGATGTGACAGCCCCTTAAATTTGTATTTGACGATTTACATTACTTATAAGGCCTTTATTTATAAATGGCTAGAAAGCCTCAAACATATCCTGTTTGTAGAATATCACAAACACAAAAATAAAACAAAAATACTAATATAATAATAAATACACAAAAACCTCTTAACCACAAACTTTCTTTAATTTACCCTAATGTACATTTCAGTTACAAAGTAACCATCCTCAGAGGGATAACATACAAAGACTGATTATAAGCTTTAATAAATATAAATTTGCAATTTACAAGTAGTGAAATCATAAGTGACTTCTTTTACCATACTAAATAGTTATCAGAAAATATTTATAAATATATTAACCTATTAACATTAGCATGAGTGGGAAACATACATTTTGAATCATACGAATTGTTTACAAATAGACAAGCGTAGTTAATTATAAAGATATGCTTTCAGAGAGGGTTTGTTATAATCTACTGTATTTGAACAGCTGAGAGATAAGAAATTGAGTGAGGTAAGCCTTGTAACAAGGACAAGATATTGCGTGCGGTTGGAAATATGTACGTCACACTTGTGGACATGTTTTAACATAGGACCTATTCAAAAGATCCGGGCCGTAGGACCAAAAATGTTAAATATTTTGCCATATAACGGCAACATTGATTTCCGGAGGACCTTAAATAATTAAATGAATGAAATTGACGTTTTGTACATACCTCACTGGGCGAAGTACCACCACTTGTCGGACAGTTATTCGGGTGCACCCTTTCCCGCACTTATCAATTACCTGTTGAACTTAAAGAAATCACTTATATTCAAAATGTCACTATTAATGTTAAGAGTACCTTCGCCACACGACAGGAGAAACAAAGAGAGAGAAATGGTCTAAACGGAGCCTCGTTTAGAACACACAAAAACTACGTCACGTCGAGAGTGACGGGAGAGATGTCGTTTAACCGACGATTCGAAAGGAACTGGGCGTACCGAACCTTGTAAGAGACAAAGGTTGGCCGATAAGGAGTCCCTCTCTGAAGCATTTACACTGTCTTTTTAAATTATCTTTAATTTAAAGAAAAGTACGTAACACAGTTATTAAAGAAACACAGTTTTCTTGGAGTTAGTTCAGGTAAAGTTTACGCCTCTCAATCAATTAAAATCTTGAATATACATGTTTCATTTACTTGACAAAACTTAAAATGAATTTATAATTATTTTACAAAACGAATGCAGATTCTATTCCTTGCAGAACGAACCATTTCCGCTATTCAAGAGCAAAGAAGGAGTATATTTATTCACGGAAGTTTTTCAGGAAAATTCATTTAAATCAATTTATTAATACAGGATATTATTAATTGCGTTTAGTTTTCCTTATATATATATATATATATATATATATATAACATATATATATTTCTTTACCGAAATTGCAGTAAAGCTCTTATTTTACTATAATTTCTATAGGTCATGGTTTACTTCTTCGAAAAAGGTAGTTCAACTGAATTCTAAAATGTCTACTCAATTTTGGGTTCTGTGACCATAGTGGAGCAGGCGGGGCTTCAGAATGTTTTGTTTGGTAGGCACAGTTTACGGGAATCGTGAATATGCGGGCAGGGGAGTTCTATTCCTGTACTTGTTTAAAATTAAAACGGTGTGTTTGAGGGCATTTTACTCTCACAGCAAATAGGTATAATAAGCTAAACAAAACAGAGAATTTATTGTTGGTATTTATTGTTGTTTGGTGCATTCTATATTTCACTATAATATTAAGAGCTTTTCTTATTGTCTTAGATAACATTTATTCTTGTAAATTAATGACCAAAAAAATATATCACTCAGTCACTGTTACTTTTAAATCTATCGACGCAGGCTCACACTATGAAAATTAAAACAAATTTCAATTTAAATACAATATGTTTGATTTTCCATATGATTCATAAAAATAATGTTGAAAAAATCATATTTAGAGTAAAAATAAATCATATATCTCAACTCAATTCAGTAATTCAGTTATGTTATAAATATTATTGTTAAATATTAAGTTCAATGAGGGCGCGGAGTAGGAAGGTTCGCAATGAGAAACATTTAGTTTGCTTCAGAGAATAGTTCATAATGTACGGAGACGTACGAAAAAATGTTTGTACATTCCAAACACAATATATAACTACTAGAAATCGATATATTTTTAAGTGTAGACGATAACTCCCCATTTTATCCTAAACGCTCTGGTGACTGTTGTACAGGCATTATTCAGTTATTTCACTCTAAATTTGAAACAGCATTTTATCGAAAATAATTTGGTAACTAACATTTTTTTATGCCGCCTTTTTTGCACTTAACATGCTAATTTATACATGGTAAATAATTCTTTATAGAACTAACTGTCATAGATGTGACAGCCCCTTAAATTTGTATTTGACGATTTACATTACTTATAAGGCCTTTATTTATAAATGGCTAGAAAGCCTCAAACATATCCTGTTTGTAGAATATCACAAACACAAAAATAAAACAAAAATACTAATATAATAATAAATACACAAAAACCTCTTAACCACAAACTTTCTTTAATTTACCCTAATGTACATTTCAGTTACAAAGTAACCATCCTCAGAGGGATAACATACAAAGACTGATTATAAGCTTTAATAAATATAAATTTGCAATTTACAAGTAGTGAAATCATAAGTGACTTCTTTTACCATACTAAATAGTTATCAGAAAATATTTATAAATATATTAACCTATTAACATTAGCATGAGTGGGAAACATACATTTTGAATCATACGAATTGTCTACAAATAGACAAGCGTAGTTAATTATAAAGATATGCTTTCAGAGAGGGTTTGTTATAATCTACTGTATTTGAACAGCTGAGAGATAAGAAATTGAGTGAGGTAAGCCTTGTAACAAGGACAAGATATTGCGTGCGGTTGGAAATATGTACGTCACACTTGTGGACATGTTTTAACATAGGACCTATTCAAAAGATCCGGGCCGTAGGACCAAAAATGTTAAATATTTTGCCATATAACGGCAACATTGATTTCCGGAGGACCTTAAATAATTAAATGAATGAAATTGACGTTTTGTACATACCTCACTGGGCGAAGTACCACCACTTGTCGGACAGTTATTCGGGTGCACCCTTTCCCGCACTTATCAATTACCTGTTGAACTTAAAGAAATCACTTATATTCAAAATGTCACTATTAATGTTAAGAGTACCTTCGCCACACGACAGGAGAAACAAAGAGAGAGAAATGGTCTAAACGGAGCCTCGTTTAGAACACACAAAAACTACGTCACGTCGAGAGTGACGGGAGAGATGTCGTTTAACCGACGATTCGAAAGGAACTGGGCGTACCGAACCTTGTAAGAGACAAAGGTTGGCCGATAAGGAGTCCCTCTCTGAAGCATTTACACTGTCTTTTTAAATTATCTTTAATTTAAAGAAAAGTACGTAACACAGTTATTAAAGAAACACAGTTTTCTTGGAGTTAGTTCAAGTAAAGTTTACGCCTCTCAATCAATTAAAATCTTGAATATACATGTTTCATTTACTTGACAAAACTTAAAATGAATTTATAATTATTTTACAAAACGAATGCAGATTCTATTCCTTGCAGAACGAACCATTTCCGCTATTCAAGAGCAAAGAAGGAGTATATTTATTCACGGAAGTTTTTCAGGAAAATTCATTTAAATCAATTTATTAATACAGGATATTATTAATTGCGTTTAGTTTTCCTTATATATATATATATATATATATATATATATATATATATATATATATATATATATATATAACATATATATATTTCTTTACCGAAATTGCAGTAAAGCTCTTATTTTACTATAATTTCTATAGGTCATGGTTTACTTCTTCGAAAAAGGTAGTTCAACTGAATTCTAAAATGTCTACTCAATTTTGGGTTCTGTGACCATAGTGGAGCAGGCGGGGCTTCAGAATGTTTTGTTTGGTAGGCACAGTTTACGGGAATCGTGAATATGCGGGCAGGGGAGTTCTATTCCTGTACTTGTTTAAAATTAAAACGGTGTGTTTGAGGGCATTTTACTCTCACAGCAAATAGGTATAATAAGCTAAACAAAACAGAGAATTTATTGTTGGTATTTATTGTTGTTTGGTGCATTCTATATTTCACTATAATATTAAGAGCTTTTCTTATTGTCTTAGATAACATTAATTCTTGTAAATTAATGACCAAAAAAATATATCACTCAGTCACTGTTACTTTTAAATCTATCGACGCAGGCTCACACTATGAAAATTAAAACAAATTTCAATTTAAATACAATATGTTTGATTTTCCATATGATTCATAAAAATAATGTTGAAAAAATCATATTTAGAGTAAAAATAAATCATATATCTCAACTCAATTCAGTAATTCAGTTATGTTATAAATATTATTGTTAAATATTAAGTTCAATGAGGGCGCGGAGTAGGAAGGTTCGCAATGAGAAACATTTAGTTTGCTTCAGAGAATAGTTCATAATGTACGGAGACGTACGAAAAAATGTTTGTACATTCCAAACACAATATATAACTACTAGAAATCGATATATTTTTAAGTGTAGACGATAACTCCCCATTTTATCCTAAACGCTCTGGTGACTGTTGTACAGGCATTATTCAGTTATTTCACTCTAAATTTGAAACAGCATTTTATCGAAAATAATTTGGTAACTAACATTTTTTTATGCCGCCTTTTTTGCACTTAACATGCTAATTTATACATGGTAAATAATTCTTTATAGAACTAACTGTCATAGATGTGACAGCCCCTTAAATTTGTATTTGACGATTTACATTACTTATAAGGCCTTTATTTATAAATGGCTAGAAAGCCTCAAACATATCCTGTTTGTAGAATATCACAAACACAAAAATAAAACAAAAATACTAATATAATAATAAATACACAAAAACCTCTTAACCACAAACTTTCTTTAATTTACCCTAATGTACATTTCAGTTACAAAGTAACCATCCTCAGAGGGATAACATACAAAGACTGATTATAAGCTTTAATAAATATAAATTTGCAATTTACAAGTAGTGAAATCATAAGTGACTTCTTTTACCATACTAAATAGTTATCAGAAAATATTTATAAATATATTAACCTATTAACATTAGCATGAGTGGGAAACATACATTTTGAATCATACGAATTGTTTACAAATAGACAAGCGTAGTTAATTATAAAGATATGCTTTCAGAGAGGGTTTGTTATAATCTACTGTATTTGAACAGCTGAGAGATAAGAAATTGAGTGAGGTAAGCCTTGTAACAAGGACAAGATATTGCGTGCGGTTGGAAATATGTACGTCACACTTGTGGACATGTTTTAACATAGGACCTATTCAAAAGATCCGGGCCGTAGGACCAAAAATGTTAAATATTTTGCCATATAACGGCAACATTGATTTCCGGAGGACCTTAAATAATTAAATGAATGAAATTGACGTTTTGTACATACCTCACTGGGCGAAGTACCACCACTTGTCGGACAGTTATTCGGGTGCACCCTTTCCCGCACTTATCAATTACCTGTTGAACTTAAAGAAATCACTTATATTCAAAATGTCACTATTAATGTTAAGAGTACCTTCGCCACACGACAGGAGAAACAAAGAGAGAGAAATGGTCTAAACGGAGCCTCGTTTAGAACACACAAAAACTACGTCACGTCGAGAGTGACGGGAGAGATGTCGTTTAACCGACGATTCGAAAGGAACTGGGCGTACCGAACCTTGTAAGAGACAAAGGTTGGCCGATAAGGAGTCCCTCTCTGAAGCATTTACACTGTCTTTTTAAATTATCTTTAATTTAAAGAAAAGTACGTAACACAGTTATTAAAGAAACACAGTTTTCTTGGAGTTAGTTCAGGTAAAGTTTACGCCTCTCAATCAATTAAAATCTTGAATATACATGTTTCATTTACTTGACAAAACTTAAAATGAATTTATAATTATTTTACAAAACGAATGCAGATTCTATTCCTTGCAGAACGAACCATTTCCGCTATTCAAGAGCAAAGAAGGAGTATATTTATTCACGGAAGTTTTTCAGGAAAATTCATTTAAATCAATTTATTAATACAGGATATTATTAATTGCGTTTAGTTTTCCTTATATATATATATATATATATATATATATATATATATATATATATATATAACATATATATATTTCTTTACCGAAATTGCAGTAAAGCTCTTATTTTACTATAATTTCTATAGGTCATGGTTTACTTCTTCGAAAAAGGTAGTTCAACTGAATTCTAAAATGTCTACTCAATTTTGGGTTCTGTGACCATAGTGGAGCAGGCGGGGCTTCAGAATGTTTTGTTTGGTAGGCACAGTTTACGGGAATCGTGAATATGCGGGCAGGGGAGTTCTATTCCTGTACTTGTTTAAAATTAAAACGGTGTGTTTGAGGGCATTTTACTCTCACAGCAAATAGGTATAATAAGCTAAACAAAACAGAGAATTTATTGTTGGTATTTATTGTTGTTTGGTGCATTCTATATTTCACTATAATATTAAGAGCTTTTCTTATTGTCTTAGATAACATTAATTCTTGTAAATTAATGACCAAAAAAATATATCACTCAGTCACTGTTACTTTTAAATCTATCGACGCAGGCTCACACTATGAAAATTAAAACAAATTTCAATTTAAATACAATATGTTTGATTTTCCATATGATTCATAAAAATAATGTTGAAAAAATCATATTTAGAGTAAAAATAAATCATATATCTCAACTCAATTCAGTAATTCAGTTATGTTATAAATATTATTGTTAAATATTAAGTTCAATGAGGGCGCGGAGTAGGAAGGTTCGCAATGAGAAACATTTAGTTTGCTTCAGAGAATAGTTCATAATGTACGGAGACGTACGAAAAAATGTTTGTACATTCCAAACACAATATATAACTACTAGAAATCGATATATTTTTAAGTGTAGACGATAACTCCCCATTTTATCCTAAACGCTCTGGTGACTGTTGTACAGGCATTATTCAGTTATTTCACTCTAAATTTGAAACAGCATTTTATCGAAAATAATTTGGTAACTAACATTTTTTTATGCCGCCTTTTTTGCACTTAACATGCTAATTTATACATGGTAAATAATTCTTTATAGAACTAACTGTCATAGATGTGACAGCCCCTTAAATTTGTATTTGACGATTTACATTACTTATAAGGCCTTTATTTATAAATGGCTAGAAAGCCTCAAACATATCCTGTTTGTAGAATATCACAAACACAAAAATAAAACAAGAATACTAATATAATAATAAATACACAAAAACCTCTTAACCACAAACTTTCTTTAATTTACCCTAATGTACATTTCAGTTACAAAGTAACCATCCTCAGAGGGATAACATACAAAGACTGATTATAAGCTTTAATAAATATAAATTTGCAATTTACAAGTAGTGAAATCATAAGTGACTTCTTTTACCATACTAAATAGTTATCAGAAAATATTTATAAATATATTAACCTATTAACATTAGCATGAGTGGGAAACATACATTTTGAATCATACGAATTGTTTACAAATAGACAAGCGTAGTTAATTATAAAGATATGCTTTCAGAGAGGGTTTGTTATAATCTACTGTATTTGAACAGCTGAGAGATAAGAAATTGAGTGAGGTAAGCCTTGTAACAAGGACAAGATATTGCGTGCGGTTGGAAATATGTACGTCACACTTGTGGACATGTTTTAACATAGGACCTATTCAAAAGATCCGGGCCGTAGGACCAAAAATGTTAAATATTTTGCCATATAACGGCAACATTGATTTCCGGAGGACCTTAAATAATTAAATGAATGAAATTGACGTTTTGTACATACCTCACTGGGCGAAGTACCACCACTTGTCGGACAGTTATTCGGGTGCACCCTTTCCCGCACTTATCAATTACCTGTTGAACTTAAAGAAATCACTTATATTCAAAATGCCACTATTAATGTTAAGAGTACCTTCGCCACACGACAGGAGAAACAAAGAGAGAGAAATGGTCTAAACGGAGCCTCGTTTAGAACACACAAAAACTACGTCACGTCGAGAGTGACGGGAGAGATGTCGTTTAACCGACGATTCGAAAGGAACTGGGCGTACCGAACCTTGTAAGAGACAAAGGTTGGCCGATAAGGAGTCCCTCTCTGAAGCATTTACACTGTCTTTTTAAATTATCTTTAATTTAAAGAAAAGTACGTAACACAGTTATTAAAGAAACACAGTTTTCTTGGAGTTAGTTCAAGTAAAGTTTACGCCTCTCAATCAATTAAAATCTTGAATATACATGTTTCATTTACTTGACAAAACTTAAAATGAATTTATAATTATTTTACAAAACGAATGCAGATTCTATTCCTTGCAGAACGAACCATTTCCGCTATTCAAGAGCAAAGAAGGAGTATATTTATTCACGGAAGTTTTTCAGGAAAATTCATTTAAATCAATTTATTAATACAGGATATTATTAATTGCGTTTAGTTTTCCTTATATATATATATATATATATATATATATATATAACATATATATATTTCTTTACCGAAATTGCAGTAAAGCTCTTATTTTACTATAATTTCTATAGGTCATGGTTTACTTCTTCGAAAAAGGTAGTTCAACTGAATTCTAAAATGTCTACTCAATTTTGGGTTCTGTGACCATAGTGGAGCAGGCGGGGCTTCAGAATGTTTTGTTTGGTAGGCACAGTTTACGGGAATCGTGAATATGCGGGCAGGGGAGTTCTATTCCTGTACTTGTTTAAAATTAAAACGGTGTGTTTGAGGGCATTTTACTCTCACAGCAAATAGGTATAATAAGCTAAACAAAACAGAGAATTTATTGTTGGTATTTATTGTTGTTTGGTGCATTCTATATTTCACTATAATATTAAGAGCTTTTCTTATTGTCTTAGATAACATTAATTCTTGTAAATTAATGACCAAAAAAATATATCACTCAGTCACTGTTACTTTTAAATCTATCGACGCAGGCTCACACTATGAAAATTAAAACAAATTTCAATTTAAATACAATATGTTTGATTTTCCATATGATTCATAAAAATAATGTTGAAAAAATCATATTTAGAGTAAAAATAAATCATATATCTCAACTCAATTCAGTAATTCAGTTATGTTATAAATATTATTGTTAAATATTAAGTTCAATGAGGGCGCGGAGTAGGAAGGTTCGTAATGAGAAACATTTAGTTTGCTTCAGAGAATAGTTCATAATGTACGGAGACGTACGAAAAAATGTTTGTACATTCCAAACACAATATATAACTACTAGAAATCGATATATTTTTAAGTGTAGACGATAACTCCCCATTTTATCCTAAACGCTCTGGTGACTGTTGTACAGGCATTATTCAGTTATTTCACTCTAAATTTGAAACAGCATTTTATCGAAACTAATTTGGTAACTAACATTTTTTTATGCCGCCTTTTTTGCACTTAACATGCTAATTTAGACATGGTAAATAATTCTTTATAGAACTAACTGTCATAGATGTGACAGCACCTTAAATTTGTATTTGACGATTTACATTACTTATAAGGCCTTTATTTATAAATGGCTAGAAAGCCTCAAACATATCCTGTTTGTAGAATATCACAAACACAAAAATAAAACAAAAATACTAATATAATAATAAATACACAAAAACCTCTGACTGAGTCTTTGTATGTTATCCCTCTGAGGATGGTTACTTTGTAACTGAAATGTACATTAGGGTAAATTAAAGAAAGTTTGTGGTTAGGAGGTTTTTGTGTATTTATTATTAAATTCAACCACAGTATATTCCTAATAAATAGTAATATAATAATGATAGAAGTATTTCTAAACTAATAACTATAATTATTCCGCCCTTCTGAATTAATTTAAGGTAATCTTCTTTATGAGAAATAAGGGAAAAGGTACATCATGATTTTACATATTTACATGAAAATATAATAAAACATAAATGCACTAAAAATGTATAAAAATAAATATTAATTTAAATTAACTGTACTGATTTAATAACTTTCCGAACTCTTTATACCTTTCTTTATGCTTTACCCAAAGTATTCTACAATCTATGTTGTAATGGCCTCGTCTACTTCACCTGTCCAGCATCAATTTGGTTCCCGTCCTACATCTGCTGTGATGATTTTAGATAAGCTTAAAAAACACCCCAACCCTTCGAGCTGTATAAAGTGATTCAGTCATGTCCCTGTAAGTGTCTCTATAGTATCTTCTTATGGTTTTATAGAGAGTAAATTGTTCAACCCCTAATCATAGTTTAAACTTGTATCGATTTGACCATGAATTTCACCTTTTACTTATAGCTGAAGTGCATTATAACTAAGTAATCAACTCTTGATATTGCAGTCTCTTTTGTTCCTCAGACACTGACGAAGATCGCCACGGAGTTATCGAAAACGTTTTATCTCAGTAAGTTTTACAAATTACAAAACTTAAAGTTCGGAGTCATAAACTAATGTAAAAGAGATTAATTAAGTAATTAAAGTATAACAGGAAGAGAATGGAGTGTTGAAACTTGAACAAATTTCTAAGACTTGAATTACATTATGTGAGAAGTTGGACTTGACTTTTCCGATGATCTTCGTCCTTTAGTTTCTCTGTAACTGCAGGAAAGTTTCAGGTAACTTTGTCTTTGTAAAAGTTGCATTACGTAACCTACTTTCGTGAACTTAAAAATTAAAACAAAAGGTGACCGTTTATTTCAATCCCTTTTTATTGTTTTATGGAACACATTGTAGCCTTATGTAACTTATGTGTAACACATTGTAACTTATGCTTTAAAAGTTAACAATTACTCACAGAAATATAGTCTTTGTAAGCCTAATCGGTAATATATAACGTTATATTACATCTAATCCAATATCTATTGTTACATTTTTGTTTTGGCAGTTGACAGTGTGTACGAATGTCTTGAGAATATCAATAAGTTACTTTCATCGATTTAAGTACTTTTATCGTTCGAGCATGAACTTTTATAGATAAATATTCTTACTGATGAAATATGTTTGGAATTATAAGCAATTAATTAACAAACACACACACATACACACACACACACACACACACACACACACACACACACAGACACACACACACACACACACACATACACACACACATACACACACACACACACACACACACACACACACACACACACACACACACACACACACACACACACACACACACACACACACACACACACACACACACACATATATATATATAATCATTTAATTGTATCATATAGGTAGATATTTTCATATATATATACATATACATATATATATATATATATATATATATATATATATATATATGTATATATATATATATATATATATATATATATATATATATATATATATATATAAACACATAAAATCGCATTTCCGACGTTTCGCTAGAATCTTATCCAGCATTGACGAGGTATTCTATCAAGAGTTAAAGTGGGAATGAAGAGCGCATACAACTCTGCTCCTATATACAGAGAAAAGAAACCCCTTCTATTGACGTAAATCCACACACACCTGATGTCAATTATTTTGCTTATTCCTCTATTAATAGTAGGGGAGTTGTCTCCGTTCTTTATTCGTACATCACTGTTGTTGGTCTCACCTCACCAATACTAGATGAGATTCTAGCGAAAATTTGGAATTGCGATTCTATTCACTGCAAAATGAACGATTTATTCCGGATAGTAACTATTCAAGATATTGGTCCACGTATATATATATATATATATATATATATATATATATATATATATATATATAAATATGTGTGTATATATATATATATGTGTGTGTGTGTGTGTGTGTGTGTGTGTGTGTGTGTGTGTGTGTGTGTGTGTGTGTGTGTGTGTGTGTGTGTGTGTTTGTGTGTGTTGCAACGAACCCTCCTAACCCTTTTGTGCCCGCTTCTCTGAGCAACGCTTAACCATCTACGTACTGTTTAGTATCTACTTAAACTCATGTAACGACAGGCCGACCTGACTTGCTGTTGTTAAATACCCCCTACTGTTAACTAATAGTATGAGGGCTATATATAGGTATATATGTCAGTAATTTGTCAGCTGAAATGATACATATTAGCATTAACAATCATCATATACATAAGTCCTACAATATGCTATTAATAACAGGTGATCCATGTTGGGATGTGCTAAATATGATTCTGCTTAATTTTACCTTTTTATAGGCTCCTGCGTTACACTTAAGCAGCATCTGCCAATGGTGCATACCCCTCGACTTTGATTTAAAAACCAACTATCTTTTGATATAGCTCAAATATTTTAAATTAATTTATTCTCAAGAGGAAACTCTCCTGTTATAACACTAAACTTTTATTTTATTGAATTTATTGTTTTATGAATTTAAATACTCTTAATAGCTAACTTTGCAACTTTTATTTGATTAGTTGTAAAACTTTAGGCTTTTAAATATTTACTAACACAGGATAGAATCAAATAAATTAGGAAAATTTTGTATATTAATTTTAGGGATAAAAGAATACAATAAAATTTAATATAATTTTACACTTATTGATTTCTCTTTTGTTATCATTGGAAATGACCAAGTTTCTAGTCGCAACCACTCTAATAAATTTAAATAATTATTCTTTTCGTATTTCTTTTCTGACTAAGGTGGTCTAGAGACTTTAAAACGAAATTTGAATAATGCACATGTAAAACTTTTCTTTTTTGGAAAACTGACTTTATTCATTTAATTTTAACTATTTTACACGATTCAATATGACATATAAGAAAAATGTTTTAATTTTTAAATATTATTTAACAAGTTTACTAAGAGTGAAGCCATTGTTTATTTCGTTATGAATAAAAATTTTAATTAGCGATTTCTGAAGAGTTTATTAAAATTTTAACCGACAAATTTGATTTTAAAAAATGCCTTGCCAAATTTGTCACTTCCGGTCATTCCCGGTTCCTGGCGCTTGGATGTGCTGAGGCGGATGTCTTCTTTCTTCTCCCTGGATCCTTTGGAATTCTCGGACAGCAAAACTTTAATAAGTCGTAGCGATTGAGTTACATTTCTATGAAATGGAAGTACCGATTGCCGAATCTCGATTTATAACTGGCGTTATACAATTTCGATGGAAAAGTTCCTGTAGATGCCATCTGACCCGTCGACGGTTTTGTCTAGCTGAAAACCGGCATATTTTCCTTCCGCACTTGTTCAAATTTTATTTTTTCCGACTCCTTCAAAAATCCGCCCGTTAACGTTTATATTTCCCTCGTCATATCTTCCCCCTCCAGCCTCTTGGTCATACGACTCTTAATTTCTTAATTACCTTAATTATCGGCAATACACTTCCTGTGTGTCAAGTGTATTTCTTAATTACAATTTTTTATTACTGACTATAAAATATTGGCATTTACACTGTAATTATATCCTCTGTTTTAACTTTTATTTAATATAAAAACTTTAACATTTTCTATTTACAACTTACTTTGTGAAATTCAAATTTATAAAAATATTAATTTCTGTAGATTGCAAAGGCAAACTGCCCCTTGCAATGTGTATGGGGTTTGTTAACTAAAAACTTGTGTTGGTTAATAAAGTATAGTCATAATAATGTGGGAATGATGTTTTGATATTTAAAAAAAATGTGGTGTTATTTGTAAAAAACAAAAAAATAATATAAATGTACTTGTCACAATGTAATAAATTATGTAAAATATGCTATTTACATTTTGAATGGTTCAAATTCTCTACTTTGTAATATATCTATAATGTTACTTTGCTCAACTTGAATAGGTTTTGGAAAATAATTAGAATAACAGGTTACCTCAAAATAGAAAAACGTTTAGTTAATTAAAACTGCCTTGAGTAATGTTTTTAAATACAAATTGTTTTTCAGTTCACGTCACTGATTGATAAATTTGATGAAGTCTTAACCTCACAACATTCTGCAGACATCAGGTCAGAGGTAAGCGATTATTGAGTACTTTTAGAAATGAATTCATTTTTTAAATATATATTTAGTATAAGTAGTGTAGTTGAATTTACAGCTCTGGTAGAATTTGTAGAGTTTACTATAATTTATAACCTATTTTTCTATAGGGACTGATTTTTTAAATATCTTATGTATATTTTGATAGTAGTTTCGAAGAAGTAGTGTTATAGGAAATGTTTCCCTAAAACAATTAAGAATACATAATTAAATGATGGCGCAATATTCAATAATGGTAACCTTGACATATCCATATTCGTTTGGCTATAAATGGTAGAAAATTTACAACTGACATGTATTAGAGTTCTAGTTATTTTAAAGGCATTATACCTACATATCATATATATTTTATTAGAGTACAAGTAAATAAATAAAAATAGTAGGAATGTATACAGCTTTTTTAATTAAAACAAATATTTTTGTGCAATCTCATATCTTTCTTTCTCTCTCTCTCTCTCTGTCTGTCTGTCTCTATCTCTCTCTCTCTCTCTTTCTCTGTCCCTTTCGCACTCTCTCTCTCTCTCTCTCTCTCTCTCTCTCTTTCAATGTGTATGTGAGTGGAAAAGTGATAGAGAGAGAGAGATAAAACATTTCAGTTTATCGAACGTTATATTTTCACTTGAAACAAACTAGACTTCTTGACCTTTAAGTTTGCTGATTTATTTGTTGTCAGTTAAACGTCAGTACTAGCAATTGTTAAAATCAACAAAAGGCTTTAAAAAGTAAAAAACCTCAGTTAGCTGATGGTTGTGTCAGTACTGTATAAGTTGTTATCCTTCAGCTCCTTGATACCCGTAATGTGTTTCACCAGCACCTATAAAGTTTTAATTTTGTTAATACGTATAATGGAACCATTGGAAATATAAATCATATGTTTTCATGTTACACATAAATTCAGCATTGTCTGGAATTTTGAGATGGCTTTCAAATACAATTAAGACATAATTTTAACAATTTACTATTTACTGACTAAATACTGACTATCATTACAAATATTTCCATTTTTTATTTCAACAGTCAATAATTTTCATTTTTGCTTTAGTTAAAGACATTTTAGTTTACTTTATAAAAAAAATAATAATAAGTTTTTAAATTCATATATATTTTTACCGCTAATATAATAACTTACGTATACTAATTCATAATCATGTAACCATTTTAAAACAGATGCTTATTTCCTTACACGAGCTAAATCACCAACATCATGCAATGTTCAATTACTCTCCATACAATACCTCTGAACGTGGACTGGCTTGGGTAAGTTCTACAAAATATTTATTTCTATTTCAATGAAATAACTCTTATATTTGTAGTTAACTTTAGGACTAATCGCAATGATGCTTCAAGATTATTGAATTAGCTTTTATTGTTAAATTTAGTACTATTTTTAGTACCATAGGCCACACATACACTAATATATATATATATATATGTATATATATATATATACACCAAACAATAAATCGAAAAGTTGAGTTAATTCGCTAATTTCCATTGGTTATACATATAGAAACACATATATGTAAATACATTTATTATTAACCCTATAATATTAGCATTAAAGGACATTAACTTCAAGGCAGCATTACACGGCAAGCTGTCGGGTAATCATCTTGCTCCTTTTTGATTTCTCATTGTTCTAAACGTGTTGAGCAGTTTGGCAATTTATTCTTATGGTCAAAATGACGTAAATTAGATACTTGACAATAGAACTCAATTATCATGACACTTTCCCATCACTATTTACTCCTTATTTAGACAGCACCAAACCCACGTCCAACTAAGTCAATAGCTTGGGTGCAGGTACCCCGACCACTGACGCTTTCTTTGAAAAAAATGCCGTAGTCCATGAGTGACCCCTGTTGTCCAACTTCTACCGGCCTTGCCTCGTCGTCGACTCCTTTCTATTTGCATTTTATTTAATTATATCTCTATACTTTCCTAATAATCTTATACTTTAGAAAACGTGTTTATTTGAGTTTAAAAGTTCGTTCCAATAATTCATTTGTATATATTTATCAAAATTGATTTCTTTCACTGTCCTACTTTCTTTAATATCTTCTCGATTACAGCGCTATTGTGTTCCCGTCGTAAAGTTTTACAAACATTTTGTAATTATCTCGCGTTTGTAATTATCTCAATATGCCTTTATACTTGTACAGCCTATTTTGACTGTGTTAGTTTTATGTAATTTTTGAACTTACACATTTTAACAATTCCAATTTATTTCATTCATCCTAGTTTAAACTACTCTCATTTATTTAGTTCAATTTTACTACTTTTTACTATAATCTAAAAAACTTTTTATGGTAAACCTTTTGACAGTAAATAGGACTAACAACTAATTTCAAAAAAAACACTTCGTCCGTGACTAACTCCGGTTAAATTTTTTAAGTAGATATCTGGGGTCTAATGTAACTAATTGAAACTCTTTATTATTCCCGCATACATAATAAATTTTTTTTTAAACATTGGAAAACTAAAATTAGTATTATTTATTTGTAAGATATTTATTGTCATATTGTAAGTTATACCGAAAATAAACACATAAACCTTCTATTGCATGTTGATAATAGTTTTATATGCTGATAAACGCTTCATTTGGTTTCATTTCAGACTTGCTCTACAGTAGTGACATACCTCTTAGTGCTGATTCAGTTTACACGAGTCAAGTAAATGACTTTATAATGTGGGTATTTATATATATAAATATAACTGTATACATTTTATTTAATAACTGAATAAAGTTACAACACTCGATTTTGTGGAGTAGAGATACAATAATATTTAAACATTGATAATGTAGAGAAAAAATTAAGTGTGTGTTTTTAGTTTTCACTAGACCCTTGGAATACAGTTCAGTTGTAGGGATGTAAGGAGGTCAATAAGAATATGTAGCCCAACTTATGCATTTTTATTTATACCAATGTAAAAAAAAGTAACTCTGTGTTTAGTTTAGACTAAAGAGGTGGAATATATTTCAGTTGTAGAGATGTAAGTACGTTATTAATATTATGTAGGTCTAAATTTGCCTTTTTATTTAACATACTGTAAAACAATTAACTGTGTTTTTTAGTTTAGACTAAAGAGGTGGAATATATTTCAGTTGTAGAGATGTAAGTACGTTATTAATATTATGTAGGCCTAATTTTGCCCTTTTATTTAAACCAAAGTAAAAAAGTAACTGTGTTTTTAGTTTTGACTAAAGAGGTGGAATATAGTTCAGTTGTAGAGATGTAAGTAGTTATTAATAATATGTAGGCCTAATTTTGCCCTTTTAATTAAACCAAAGTAAAAAAGTAACTGTGTTTTTAGTTTTGACTAAAGAGGTGGAATATAGTTCAGTTGTAGAGATGTAAGTAGTTATTAATAGACCTAATATGTAGGCCTAATTTTGCCCTTTTAATTAAACCAAAGTAAAAAAGTAACTGTGTTTTTAGTTTTGACTAAAGAGGTGGAATATAGTTCAGTTGTAGAGATGTAAGTACGTTATTAATAATATGTAGGCCTATTTTGCCTTTTTATTTAAACCAATGTAAAACAATTAACTGTGTTGTTAGTTTAGACTAAAAAGGTGGAATATAGTTCAGTTGTAGAGATGTAAGTACGTTATTAATATTATGTAGGCCTAATTTTGCCCTTTTATTTAAACCAAAGTAAAAAAGTAACCCTTGTTTTTAGTTTTGACTAAAGACGTGGAATATAGTTCAGTTGTAGAGATGTAAGTAGTTATTAATAATATGTAGGCCTAATTTTGCCCTTTTAATTAAACCAAAGTAAAAAAGTAACTGTGTTTTTAGTTTTGACTAAAGAGGTGGAATATAGTTCAGTTGTAGAGATGTAAGTACGTTATTAATATTATGTAGGCCTAATTTTGCCTTTTTATTTAAACCAATGTAAAAAAAGTAACTGTGTTTTTAGTTTTGACTAAAGAGGTGGAATATAGTTCAGTTGTAGATATCTAAGTACGTTATATATATTATGTAGGCCTAATTTTGCCTTTTCATTTAAACCAATGTGAAAAATGTAACTGTGTTTTTAGTTTTGACAAAAGAGGTAGAATATAGTTCTGATGTAGGGATGTAAGTACGTCATTAATATTATGTAGGCCAAATTTTGCCTTTTTATTCAATCCAATGTATGAAACGTAACTGTGCGTTTTTACTTTTGACTAAAGAGGTGGAATATAGTTCAGTTGTAGGGATGTAAGTAGGTCATTATAATATGAACGCCTAATTTTGCCTTTTTATTTCAATCTATGTAAAACAAGTAACTGTGCTTTTTTACCTTCGACTAAAGAGGTGGAATATAGTTAGTTGTAGGGATGTAAGTAGGTTAATAATAATATGTAGGCCTACTTTTGCCTTCATATTTAAATTTAAGTAAAATAAGTAATTGTGTGTTTTTAGTTTTGACTATAGCAATGGAATTGAGTTCAGTTGTAGAAATGTAAGTAGGCTATTAAAAACATGCACTTTTGCCTTCCTATCCAAACCTTGCTAGCTAAACTTATAGTATTATAGAAATTGTTTAGTTTTCTAGTGATGAAAATTAAATATCTCAATGCCAGGAGAAATGTTTAATGCACTATTAATAAAACACATTTATACCAAAATAACTTTAAATAAACGATCTTAAAGTTTGTAAATACTAATAATTTGTTTTTTTCTAATTGACTGTAAAAAAAATACAATTTGTTACATGTTTTTTTTAGACAGACTAACTATCAGGAGTCCCATACGAGGAGTGCAGTAATTAAGTTTTCCTCCAGCACTTAGGTCTTAACCTCTACTAACATGTTTAAAATACCGCATGTGTAAAAATAAAGTATTTTTTAAAAGTGTTTAACACTATTACTAGATCGAGTAAAATTTGTTTACAGAAAATATGTGTACTACTGCTATTGTTCTGATAGTAATCCCCACTTCGGCCGGAAGGTTTCTTGATCGGGTAATATGTCATTTTCTAAACATTTATATATATATATATATATATATATATATATATATATATATATATGTGTGTGTGTGTGTGTGTGTGTGTGTGTGTGTGTGTGTGTGTGTGCGTGTGTGTGTAGCCGAGCGAGAATTAAAATTGGGCAACAAAGAAAATTATTCTTCACCTTGAATTATCTGTCGACAGTTGGAGCATTAATGATTTACATTTAATGATTTACATTTCAAGCAAAAAGAATGTATTTAGTACTTTGTTTGCATTAAATTTTAGGTCAAAAAACTACTACATATTTTCATGATAAAAGGTTTTAATTTTTTATGTAACATTCTTAAATAAGCGCATCATACGTAACATAACGACAAATATCTTCCAATCTAGCATTGCCACATTTACTTTGACCCATCACATTGACGTGTTTCTGAGTAGCTTCGTCTTTCTATAAATTCATTGGAATAACAAAGTACTGCGACCATTCAATTACTAATGCAAAACATAGCATAAAAATGTAATTTTATGATAAAGTTAACCTAATTTATCCTAAATGATAAATTTTTGTGTTATTTCTACGTTCAATTGATATGTGCTGTTTTAACAATTTTAATTTGATACACATAAGTATACATTACTTATTAAGTGCCATAGAAAATAACAATACGCCAATCTGTATACTATATTTCAACTACTGTAGTTAAACTGTGCCTATTGCTCTTGGAAATGTAAGGAGAGGAATGTGTTTCAAGTGAGATAGCCAAATTATAACATTTTAAAAAGACACAAATATATCCAGCTTCTTCCAACCTATATATATATACTTATTACCGTCAACATTTCGAGAATAGAAATTACAAATAATTTTTTAAATTTCGGACACTATAGGAAGTGCATTAGTCTGTCTTGGCTAGAGCAGAATTAACACCATTAGACACCATTAACACCATAAAGTCCGTCATATGACTCTAAAAATAATCAAATAATGTGCCCCTCGCTACCTTTTTTACTACTAAACTGTTTATTACATAAAATAATTTGAAAGTATGTAACAAACCGGATATTTAAAACCATAAAATAAATTTTATTTCCAAAACTTATAGGGCGGTAGCTTTTTGCAAAATATAAAAGGTAGCAAGTTTAACGGAACTGTATTTTACGTGGTCCTGCTCATGACATTCCATTAGTTGTATGCTATGACAATATAATGGATTGTACGAGGTATGGTTTCTATGTACGAAATCATTGAATTACTCGCAACTGTATTATTAGTACTCTACTTACATACATCATTTTCTCAACATTTCACTGAAAAAAAACATTTTACACCAGTTACGTTCCGCTTATTATACATAAATGTATACTTGCCTTTATTCTGGTTTTACACAATGAGTAAGGAAAACAACAGTACAACAATCGTTTTATTAAGAAAATTTCAAAACGTCTAGAGAGTGATGAAAACAATGAAGTTGTAAATGACATTTATTTAAATAGTTTAAAAAGTTAGTTTTAAAATTAAAGATATTTTAAATATAAACAAACAAAAAATACTAAACATTCATTTCCCCTATATATTAAAAGAAAACAAATTCTAAAACAAATAGTACGTAGAAATTTCTTAACGATGGAGTTCCACCGAAGCCCGTCGACAAGAGTTATTAATGATAATATGATAATATTAATGTAACAAACAAGCTAAAATCTTATACAATTGCCAACACAACCTTTCATTTTCCAACTCGCATTGATGTACTTCTATGTGGCGTTTTGTTCGTCTAATGTTAACTACCCAAACTCTCGGCTCTAATATTCCGTGCCTGATACACGCTCCCTTCAGGTTCATGGTTATGGAAGAAGCTGCATGTCCGCCTAACTGTGAAAGGGAATCTAGTACTAGTATGTTCCCCTCATTACTATCTGTGAATGACGTGGAACTGCGCCATTCTCTGGAAAGAAGTCTGGTAACATAAAGAAGTTCCCTTTACCTCAAAGCTTTCAAGCTTGTGAGGATCACAATGTCGCTACACATACACGTGACAGTTCAGGTCGTTTTAGTATCCTACTTCTCTTTAAAAAGATAAACCTTTTCTTGGGACCTCTCGCGGGAAAGCGAAGTACTAGTAAAATCTCTCAAATAAAAGTTTAAGTCACAACCTCACTTTAAGCACCTTTATGAAGAATTCATGCCTGAATATTTGACTTCCGGAATTATGATACGCTATTCTCAGTTCACTTTACTACTTTCCACCTAAGCATGGCATTTTCAAAGAATCCAGCACCACTAATCGCCTTGGAACCGTCTTTGATTCAAGTCCCAAAATACATCCAACGGCTTCTCTCTCAACGACACTCTGTGGACAGGAAAAAAAATGCAGACCGACATTTGTGATCTGTTACTCAAGTTTCGCTATCATGATGAGTTTTTACTTGATATATACGTGAGATGTATCGTCAGATCAAAGTCCATCGTGGTTATCACAATATTATCACCTGATCTTATGGCGTGATTAGTCGATCAAACTATTTCCACTTATTAATTGGCCACAGTAGCCTATGGGGTTAGTTTTTCGCCTTACTTTGCGATAAGAAATCTTCATCAGCTCTCCTCCGATGAAGTTCTTAATTCCCCCAGGCTACCGTAGTACTTCGCACACAAACGTTTGTAGAAGACGTTAATGCCGGTGGTGATTCAATTAATGAGCCCTCTCATTTGAGAACTCAGCTCACTTTTTTTATGTTGACGTGGCTTCGAATTTTGTATTGAGGTGGACTTCTAATTCAGGTCAACTATTACATGATCTTCCGGCGAACTCCTAGAGACGCCCAGGATTCTTCAGGATTCCGCAAAACTTCATTACTACATCCTAGCACTTCATTGGCTATCCTCTTCGGACACTTTTACGTACAATTTGAATTTTCCTCTACACTCTAAATCTGAACGCCAAGTACTCTGCGTTATATCTCTAATTGGTGAACCTTGTGGTTTCCTTTCGCCTGTTGTCATGTGGACAAACCTGTTTAGGGAGCCTATCAGGACAAAGAGCTTGTACTGGGTCGAACCCCTACCACCTGAACTCTTATTTCAGTGGCAAACTATTCCAAATACCTCAGTTGCTAAAAAAAAATATTCCAATTTCCCGTGCTTTACGCTTGAATCAGTCGCCTAGAATTGAGAAACACGATTTCCCAGATATTTCTGAGAGCGGTACGGTGCTGGCATTTATTAATATGTTTGTTTAGAGACAACTTTGTGTTAAATCGGCAACTATTATCGAAGACTCAAATAGCCTCACTGAAAAGGCTCACAGTACTTCGCTTGGAACTAAATTCTGCTCATTTACTCGCCCAATTAGGAGCATGTAGCATCTCTCTGTTTTTCTATGGGGCGATTCGACACTAACACTGACAGAGATACCGACACCTCCTTGTCAACTAAATACATTTGTCGCAAACCGAATAGCTCAGATAAATAAATAACAATAACCCTTGCTACAAATATTTAAACACCCTTGATGCACGTTTCGCCTACACAGTTAGCATTATCAGAAGGTTACATACATACTGAGGATGTTTGTAACCTTCTGTTGATGCTAACTGTGTTGGCGAAATGTAAATCAAGGGTGTTTAAATATTTGTAGCAAGGGTTATTGTTATTTATTTATCATAACTACGCTACTGCGCTCTGTATAAAACTTCGAATAGCTCAGGTTCAGGAATTAGTGTTTTCACATTATTGGAGGCACATAGCGAGTGAACTCAATCCCGCAAACTGCTCATCGCGTGCATTACTTTCTTCAGAACTACCTCAACATAAATTATGGTGGTACCTCTCTTGGTTACAACAGTCTAATGATAACTGTCCTATATCTCATTTTGAACCTGCAAAACTCATTGACACTGGGGAATATAAACATATCTCACCTTTATCTCTTATTGCCTCTGTTCACTCAGAGTGGGACTTGCTACGAAAATATTCTAATTTTAGTCGACTGCAAGCGACTACATTATTCTAATATTACTTAACATATAGTGATTTTACCCAAGAAACATCTTGTCCTTGCCGACATAATCGACCTATATCACCCGAAATATCTCCATTCTGGAGTTCAACACACGAAATCACTTCTCGCACAAGGGGTGTAGATATCGTTTGTCGGAATTTAATCTGTGTTCGAGTTTTCAAGTGTATTTTGTGTAGTAGGCACAAGTGTAGTTTTCAAGTGTATTAAGCACAAACCTAAAAATAAAAATTTTCTATGGGAAACTTACCTGAACCTCGATTGACCCCTACTCGTCCATTTCTCTACGCAGACAATGAAATCGGTGGTCCTTTCACTTTGAGAGTACGTAAACTACGTTCTGTTAGAAAAATCAAGGCATACAGCTGTGTCTTTGTTTGCCTTGTCACAAAGGTTGTTCACATTGAGAGGGTCATTGATTTCTTGACGGACGCGTTCATTGCGTCATTAAGTCGATTTATATCTAGACGAGGTATCTGTCAACACATCTATTCCGACTGTGGAACTAACTTTTTAGAGGCTGACAATGCTCTGCAATCACGACTGTGAATCTCAACTGTGAGCTTTCGTCTTAGCTTGTAGTTATTTTATATTTCAATCAACCTACTCCACTTCATCAAGGAGGCCTATAGGAAAGCGCAATTAAAAGCGCTAAACATCATTTGCAACACTTACTCCGTATATTTTATTTGTTTACAAAACCAAAGTACGCGGATTCCACTGTATACTGTTAGGTTACATATTGTCTTTTTGTTCATGAATATTTTTCTCTGTAATGGCCAGGGTATTACCAGAGCCTGTATTCTTATACCTTTCATTGGCCTTAGTAGCAAAGACTTTTTAATGGACTTCACATTTCTTTCCTACAGCCTTATATAATTATAATTTGGCTGCTTCTATTCGAATTTCTGTTTTGCTTACTAATCAGTATATTGTTATAAACAAAAGAATACAAGGGCTAGCACTCAAAATTATAAACACTTAATTATCAGACGCGTCTCAATGACATATGCCATCATCTTAATTAGGTTTCGATTGTGTAATATCACTAAGGATGATCACATAATGCCATTGAAATGCGTCTGATAGTCAAGTTTTTAGAGTCGTAGCCTATTTTTTCTTTTGTTTATAGCTTTCCCTCTCAAGCCAGCTCGAATATTGTTTGTACAGTCTATTCTTGTTAAATTTGTACATATGTCTGATTGCCCGTTACAGTGTCTGATGTTTTATTCTAGACACATTGTGGGGATTAGTATGGGCGTAGATGTAAATAATTTTGGATAATACTTAGATTTTACAATACAAATATTGGAAAATATTGATCACTCTTGTTAGCTAGATTGTAATTTTGTAATAAGACCCTCTGATGATGATGACATGGTCATCGAAATGTACATAAGGGTTTAATCTTAAGTAGCTTGTTTTATTTGTTATTTTTAATTATTTGTTTTGTGGTGTTGGGTTTCTTTCCAATATTGTCATTGTTATATATTGTACCACTGTACTCTTGATATTGTATATTCAGATTTTATCTATTATTTAGATTTGCTATAGAGCCTAACTAAAATGCTTCTTGACGGAGTGAAAATTTCAGTCTATGTATCCTTCATCTGTTTTCTTCTCGTTTCACCATCTTAATTTTTTGTCACACATTGCCCAGCGAACTGTAGTTTGTTAAATTCAATTTAATTTTTCATACTCTAATTGGGCTAAAGCTTTTACTTATCTCAATAGACTCTTCTTGTTGAGTTCTTTGATCTTTACTTACTCCGCTAAATATGTTCTTACTGCCTTAGGTTTTTTTGGATACGTGTCCCTTTTCTTTATATATAATCACTTTCACTATATGTAATTAAACAAGAATCTTACTTGGTATTTATGCGAGTTAACTTTCAAAGATTGGTTTTGTCTCCATTATCAGGCATCACTGACGGGGGTTGTTGTAGACTGCATAAAGTTAGTTTGAAACGTAGTTTGAAAGTTACCTCGCATAAATACCAAGTAAGATTCTTGTTTAAGTACATATAGTGAAAGTGATAAGTAAATACAAGAAAACACTGTTGCAAAGCTACAAATATATATATATATATATATATATATATATATATATTTTAATATATCAATATTTATTATAACTGTTTGAAAGACATGTTTTAAAATATTTTTAATGCATTACTTCATTCGACCGTTATTTATTCTTAATACTTGAATTATAATGTCCACAATGTCACTGGCATGTTTGTACTAAACCTTATTTTGCCTCCAGTAATAGCATGTAGAAAGACCTATACTCACCCTTAAACCTCTTTGTTAAACCGTAATAAACGATTGCTAACTTCCAAGGAGTAAACTTATAGCAAAAAATCTGAAGATATAGTTTCATTAAAACGTGTGTTAAACTAGAAGATCTCGTGATTCAGGCTGGGAAATGCTACATTGCAAGCAGCGTTCTTAAATAGTGCATGCCAAGGTCACATCACACACACAAACATATCAATCTATATAAGCACTGTGAAACTGTTACTAGTTTCAAATATTGTGGCTATCGGTGCAACATCTTTGAAGACAATGCTTGTTCAAAGGTGTTTCAACGAGCCGGTCTGTATTACCTGTTGTATATCTGAGTTTGCAAATATATATTTTGTAAATTTGGTAATGGAAATTAACACTATAAAATATTAAAACGAATATCCATTTTCTTTAGTTACGATTATACATTGAATGTTTGCCTGCAATAAATATTGCCACTCTATTATTAATCGTTGTCTATTAATACTAAGATACACCAGAAGAATTTTCTTTTAATGAAATATTACATTTAGAAAATTATTTCTCATGCATTGCTGGGAGTTATTTATATCAATGTATTTCATTTGCTACACATATGAAGCAAATGCTCCTAATGATTGTTGTATGAATTATCACTTTGTAGGTTTATAATAACGTTTCCTAAATTATTACACCGGCAGAATAATTTCATAAACATGATGGTTTACAGTTCACTGCTGCTGAATTTTTTTTTCTGAAAGACTGGGCATGATTGATGCGGTCCATGAACGGCCGCATTGCAACAATGTGAGTGGAGAGAAATCACTGCAGTATGTACAACTGAATCACTCGACAGCCTGCTTTGCTACTTTGATACTGTCTGCGAACGGCTTCATTGCAACAATGTGAGTGGAGAGAAATCACTGCATTACGTACAACTGAATCACTCGACAGCCTGCTTTGCTACTTTGATACTGTCTGCGAACGACTACATTGCGATAATGTGAGAGGAGATAAATCACTGCAGTACGTACAACTTACTCACTCAACGGCAAGCTTTGCTACTTTGAAACTGTCTGCGAACGACTACATTGCAAAAATGTGAGAGAACATAAATCATTGCACTACATAGGCCCTAAAACGAAATTAACTCGACGGCGAGTGGTTAACGAGCAGTTTCTCATTTTAAATTTATTAAATTGAGTGTGGTATGGGTTAGTGTTATCTATCTAAGCCACATCTATTTAAGTAGATAAATTTTAAAGGGAATAAACTCCTAAAAATATGTTAACACATAGAATACTTTCCAGTTTAAGTATATAATTTGTGTCTATGTACCTTTTTATAATGTATAAAGTGAGTCTTGAAATTCCGTATGTAAACTTCTAAATGTGGCAGTTTTAACAATATTTAAAAATTATAATTTCAATTGAGTTAATAGTTTTTTTCATTCCGTAAGCTAGTTTCACCTGAGGGAACTTATACACATAGAGAAAACTATATACAGCCATAGAGTATAACTATACGTTTTTATTGCATACTTGAACGTAGATATATGCATGTTTAAATTTTTCACTTTACTATAGCAAAAATTAGTAAATGGTATTACGTTTCTTGAGTTTCCTTGAACTGGCGAGTTCTACAAAATTATTCTCAATAATATTTGTCATAACAAAAACAAATAAAGTAGAAAATTAACATTTAAAGTTATAACTTGACAATAGTTTAAATATTATATTAAAATGTTTAAAACATATTTTATTGATATTCTTTTAATTGTTTAAGTCATTTCAAATTGTATGAAACAATTACGACACGAAACAATTATGTATAAAAATGCCCCCAGCTAAATAGATAATACGTAATTACAAATTTAAAAAAACAATTTGTATTACAATGTGTGGCAGCGACCAAAATTTACAATAGTGTTGAATTTGTAATATTACTTGAGGCGTGGTTCCAAATAGTACTATTGGAAGATCGGGCACATTTATCACTGTTTCTGAATAAAACATGAGATCCGTATTTCAATTTTTTAGCTATACATACAAATAGGGGTAATCCTAGTAGACTAGTTAATTTCAAGTCCCTCCAAAGTATTACATAAATTTAACTTTTTGCATTTGTAAAGTATTTTGAGGTATTTTTCTCGTGATAATTCACTCGTGATAATTTTCCACAGACTATGTGTGCAATTTGTAGCAGCGCCAATCTCTTAGCCACGTAGATAGGCCCGGAACTGGCTGCCTCGTCTACACGAATATACGACAGATGTGCCCAGCGACACTTGTGACAATGATGAAATATGCGACAGTTGTGACCAAGCTACTCCAATTATACCATGGATTGGGAGACCCACATTATTTTCTGCATTAGGTATGATTGCCTCTCTGACTGCCATCACACTTTGCCCAGGCTTTGGACTGGCTAAGTGATAGAAAACAAGTTTCACCATTACTTAGAAACACAAGTCAGTTTTCTATCATTTAGGCGTGTTTAAAATCAGCTATAAGCTTCGTCATTTTTATATTTGTTTTTATATCATAGATCAACATCAATTTCTTTTTTTGTATTTTAATTTTGTATTTTTTTTTGTTTTTTTAAATGAATTTCGTACTATTTACAAATATGGTCATTACTTTTATCATTATCCATTTTGAGCTCAGTCTAATTTTTGTAAGTAGGACATAGTTAGAAGAAATGTTCTTATATCACTATTTTGTTCATAAGTCTTGAATATTTTGTTAATGCCTTATATGAGTCTTATATAAGTGGATTTTCTCCTCTTCCCTCCAAGGTTCAACTGTAGCGTCATGTATGCGCGGGCTGCATTTTCCGCTTCAGATTTCAAACAGCTAATCAATTCTTTGATTCTAGGATTTGTTTTCCGAAGGGTGTTGTTTAGTCTGTTGTTCCATCCTTCAACAGCATTAGTTGTTCTATGACGTCTGTTGAGCCATACCCAACCCCTGTTGTCCATAGTTCAATAGGGTAGTCATCATTTTCCAGCCATGTTTCTATGAAATAATCAAAAAACTCAATTAGTTTTGCATTTTCTGTAGCCTGAGAGTAGATCTCCAACCAACCGTCACTAACATCCTCAGATTTAAGGAATGCAAGAGCTGCACACATTTGAATGTGAAGGCGTACTTGGTCATTGTCTTTGTAGTCGCCCGTGAGACCTACCTCCTGCACTCTTCTCCACAGACACTTCTTCATGTGGAAATAACACCCCTTCACCACAACCAAAGGGAACACCTCTTTTAACGCTGATATCGCTGCTATTTCGAAGTCAACGTTGACAGTTCTTGGCGACCAGCTAGGTATAACTTCACGTACAATTTGAAACAGCCTAATGTATGTCTCTTTCTTTTTATTCGGCAACAGTGCAAACGCCACACGGTATACATTTGTTTCTTCTGGCGAACTTACAAAATCGGCGTGGATTGAATTTATCTTCGAAAACTGCTTGCTTGAGCTCTTGAACGGTCTATCCATAAAAAACTATTTTTGGAATTTCAGTCCCTTAATCTGTTTCCACAGAACACTAAAATTCTTTCACTAGCGTTGTCGACAGCGAGAAGAAAACTGCTGCCATCTTTCATTTTCAATATCTCTTTATCAAGAATGATGTCTTCGCGTGTTTTGGGATCTGTTTGGTTTCCTTGAGATTTGTACCGTTGACGATGGAGATCTCTTTTCGCCGCACGTTGAGATGGCATTTCCGTGACAAATTCATATCCGTAATGAAAAGTAATTTTTAAAAAACTTTCATTTAATTTTCATTTACAGTAGCCACAGCGAACGCTGTTATAGAGATTGAAAGTATTTTATTCAATATAAATAAAATCCACGCTATTATTTTGTTAATTTTTTTTACTAACCTTTATTTGTATTTATACGCATTTCAGATAATTTTTCTCTATGACGGGTATCCATTGGAACGTGAACCTTCAGCCCCAATTAGTCCGTACTTTTGAACTTGTAATCGGTTCCGATAGGACAGAGGTTAAAATTCAACATATGAATTATTAATTCGAATAACTTGTAATATACATTTTTCTTAATATTTTTCATCTTTTTTAATTAAAGTTCCTGCGTCCATGACCCAATGTCTACTAAAGGGGAAAGTGTTTTAAATAATATTTCCAATAATATATATATATATATATATAAATAAATAAATATATATGTATATATATATATATATATATATATATATATATATATATATATAAATGAACTACATGGATTTTATTTTAAAGATATTTATACGAACGAATAGATAATTTTATAAAGATATTGAAATTTAATTATAATAATTATAACTATGTATATTTATTAATTATTTTAAAATTTACAATTTTTTATAATGTCTAAAAAGAAACGAATAAATTTATTAAAAACATGTTTTCATTGCATTTGTTTGTTCATAAACAGTTGATAATTGTTGAAATAGCTTACAAGTGCTCACACATCGACTGTATCGTGATACATTTAGCAACGGCAACATTTTTACATTGGGAAATTCGTAGATATTACAAATAAGATTCGCTTCGTTTATAATGTGTTTCGTCCCTTTACTTCTAATTGAATTCTGGACTTTATGAGATTTAATTTTCAATGTCTTTATTATTATTATTATAAAAATCAACCTAAACATTTATTGCTCTGTAAAACGGCTCTGTAAGTCCACCATCATCTGCCACCGTCATATATAAATATATAAATGATTAAAATCTGCTTATAAGTATGGTCAATTTTTTTGTGGAATTTGAGTCATTGTATTTAGGCTACTACTGGTAGTTAAATCTAATTTCAGTTGTCTGGCTCAAGGTTTTAGAGGTGCTGTATTGATTACAAACGGGTCTCATTGGACTTACCGTGGACACGATATACTCATGAGTATTTAAACAGTCATCGATTAACATGGATTTTTGTTTGTGCGTTATACTCAACGGGCGCGATTTACAGTTGTTTTAAAATTTTAATAGACATTACCATTTCTTAAATTCATTTTTAACGTATCTTCAAACGTTTTATAAAACTTATTTTGACGTTAATAGTTTGAATAATTATTAATACTTCTTGAAGAACTTCTCTTGATGAGAGATTGACTATTGCAACAGTTCGAACCAAAAATATCATATCCTTAGCTCTTTATTAAAGTAACCTCTGAAGTAATGGAAAATTAAACTTCTTTGAAAATTGTCTCGTATCTCCTCCACGCACCTACACCGTACTACAACAAAGCGTGGCAGGGTAAAGCTAGTTATTTAAAATAAATTGATTTCTTCTTCCATCTACATATAACAATTATTTGTTACTAACTTGCTCAAGTAACACTAAATGGTCTCGAGAAACCGTTTTAATAAGTTTCAATACAAAATTTTATCACAAAGTGATTTGTAGGCCAAAATTATATTTAGTATTAAATTATCTTTCGTGGTCTTAGTAAAAACTCTAGCGAAAATCAATTGCACGATATTACAATTAATAGAATGATTTAAATCTTATGGGATGGTTACTCTTTTAATATTATTATTTGATTTTTAAACAAGACTGAATAGATTGGGTTCCCGTTTATGTAAATTTCTACTTGTGGTACTTTCTTTCCAGATGACTCAGCGACTGGGAACCCTTAACCTTTTCACTTAATCCCAGCAATACGGTAAGTGGCGTTACGTTGAATCTCTTATACCTTGATGGTCATAGTTACTTCATAACGATATCCGAAGATTACATTAAGAAATATACATATTGTATCATTGTGTGTATCATAGTGTGTGTGTGTGTGTGTGTGTGTTTGTGTGTGTGTGTGTGATAGCGCTTGTGAGTGTGTGTTTGTATGTCGTTGTTTTAAGTCTGTTGTTAAAATATATATTGTTTTAACAGTTAGTTATTTTACAAGAAATTTGATGACTAAAACAACATTTTTCCAACAATTTTATTAAAATTTATTTAATTAAAAACACATTTAAACAATGTAAATTATGTGCGTGAAGATACATTTTATTTCCTAACGTTTCCTACTGCAATGTTATTGCGTTTTAGTAAAGTCATCTTTATAGTGAGATTGCTCATCAATGGCCGGGTTCAGTAGTTGCATATCTTTCAAGTTTTTGTCAAATATCAAGGAAAATATTAGTTATAGCGAAATACATGATATCTACTAAATTAAACTACTTAAAATTTGCTACATAACTGGTCCCACAACTGTTTAGGTAGGAGCTATGTTTCACAAGATAAAATTGGTACCCATATATACAAGTTTCTATTCCTCACCCCCTCCCTCTTCTACCTTTCGTCCTATTCTACCTCACAAAAAAAAAAATCATTTTATCAAATAGTTCATTTCTACTTCTCCTCCGTGGTTAAGTAATAAGCAGTTTATGAAATGCTTGATAAATGTTGCAGTTTTGAAAAAGATATTGTCAGGGGTAAGTGCCTTGTCAGTGATAAAGACGTATTGAGTGATATTGAACAAAACCTCAGTATCAAGTGATTTGAAAAAAAGGTTCAGTCTCTACAAGATCCGTCTATACCAGGCTCCAATCCCCTGTTTAAGATCATCTCAAACTTTTTTTGAATTTAAAAGTAGGTGCTTATTTTGGAAACTATTGATCAATAATTTTATTAGCGACAATAAACCTGTCAGTACGTGTCGAGATGTATTCTCTTTCCCATCAGTCGAATTTGAGGGAAGTGCAAGAGAAAGAAATGGTGAATGCGGTAGTGCGATTGAAATACGTATAAATATTTTGGTAACCTTCATGGTTTTTACAGCGACGTACGACACCAACTAGAGGATAAACATGTCATCCTCAGGATGAATTAGTTTCAAAAGCAACTGAAGAGATGTATAAGTAAATGGACACAAAAGACGATTTCCATTATTCTCTTGAGGAATTGATGGAACAAATTTTAGGTGATAAAGCAAAACCAGCTACAATTAGGGCCTATTTTTTTTAATGAGGCTGAACAGTTGGTAATCAGAGATTCGAATCACGTTATTCTGACCTAAGCTACCTCACTACAAATTCATTCTTTTATGTTACTTAAGCATCTGGGTCTGCAATTCCTGCAATCTAAATACTAATGTGACATTTAATTCCGGTAATCCATTGTAATTAATTCTGATTAACGCGAGTTAAATAGCTGTCTATTTAAATCAATTAAATAATATAATTATTTTAGAGTCAAAAATGATTTTTATGGACACAGACATAGGTCAAATATTACCACAAATTAAACCAACTAGACTAAACCAGATTAAAAAAAGGAAAAAGTAGAAAATTTTGAATGAGCTAATTTAAATTATTTGATTTGAAATGGTTTAGAATATTGAAATTTTGTAAAATATATTACATTTGTAAATAGAAGTCAATTAGATAGCTTCACTCCCAAGCGCCAAAGATTGGGCAAATAATAGTATCACAACAGGTTTAGAAATTAATAGTCTTAATTAATGAATTACTACTCGGAAAATATCTAAATATTTAATACCTAAGCTTTTTGTGTAACGTGATTTCGAATTTGATATTTATATTTCTGAGTATGTAGGAATATTGATTTTAATTATTATTATTTCAATGTATTTACCATTGTTATTTTATCAAGATAAATAACTTTTTGTAAGGATTTTGTAATGAATTATAATAATAAAACAAAATAATAATGACATGTTAAGTTAGTAAAGTGGTAGTATTTCATTATGCATTCTACAGTTTTATAAGTTTTTGCAAATAGGTTAGAGACGTAGGAAATATATAGGCATCGTTATTAGAAATTATAGATGAATTAAGGCAATAAAATAATACATTAAAATTATATTGAAATAAAACTTGTTTGTAAAACAAAATTTTTTTATAAAGGTAAATCTAAATGATAAAAAAAATAATATAAAACAGTACAAAATATGTACTCTAAAAATAATCATAAATTACTTTTAACATTTTTTTAGAAAAATCAAAAACTCATTTTCCAATTAGCAGTTAGTTTTTTGTTATGTAAAGTAAGTTTCACTAAAGTCGAACTATTAAAACAGTCTTTATGTAAAACATGTCTCTAAAAGAATCCGTGAGCCTGATGAAGCCTAAATATCCTACAGGTGGTTCATTGGTTTTATTAGAAATTCAGGAGTTGCTTCTTCTGACAGATTGTTTTTTTTTAGAAATACAGGTTTCGAATCAGACTTCGAACTTGAGGAATAAATCATAACTTTCCTACGGATAAGGTGTGGTGTAAGATCGAAGAGTAGGAGGCAGGAGAAGAACTGGCCGCAGAAGAGAGGTGTTGGTGGTTCAAGGTAAGGTAAGAGAAAGTCCGTACGAGAGTTTGAGTGTGTGTGTGTGTGTGTGTGTGTGTGTGTGTGTGTTGAGACCTGTATTAATCTGAAACTAGATAGGCAGGTTGAATAAAAGTGTAGGTTAGATAAAACTTAAGAGGATAAATCCTATAAAATAACATAAACTAAATAATATAAACTTCTAATGTTAAAATACAAATTTATATTTTCCAATTACCTTTGTTTTCATTTAGGATATAATAAATTTACTAGATATCCAACTGTAGTATTTAAGTCAAAAGTGTCTCTCAAAAATTCCATTACCCCGAAATGAGCTTAAAAGGCTTATAGGAGGCTAATAGGTTTTTGTAACAAATTCAGGGATTGGTTCCCCTGGGAGGTTTATTACTTGAGGTACGTATCTTGAACCAGGTTTCGAAGTTAAGGGATAAACCATTACTTTCTTGCGGACGAGGAAAGGTCATCGAGGTGAGAATTGAAAAGTAGTTAAACGTATGATGTTCCTGAGGTAATACCAGAAGACAGCAGGAATAAAGTTTATATAGGACAAACAAAGAAAAAATTAAAAGAAAGGTATAAAGAACATTTTAATGCTTTTTTAAAACCAAATATATATAGGTCTAATTTCGCAACCCATTGTATTAATAATAATCATATGTTTCCTAATATAAATAATATGAAAATTATAAAGGAAGTAAATAAAGGGTTGAAAATGAACGTATGTGAAGCATTTGAAATTTACAAGCATAATATTGATAACAAATTAATAGATGAACAAATTCAAATACGATCTAAATTCCATACTATGTTCAATGTATATAATGTTGTGGCAGCAGTGGAATAGGTTTGGCAATATTGTAATAGATTTGGCAACTGTGTAATGCTTTATCTAGTAGCTTCATATTTGTTAAACAGTTCTTTTATCATTCTTAGTATTGTAATTCCTGAAGATGTTGGTAATGTCAACCAACGAAAAGCTTTGAATGTATTATTCAATAAATTAAATATTCCTGTATTAGTGTATATTATTTAATCTTAAATATATATATAAATATATATATATATATATATATATATATATATATATATATATATATATACAGTAAAGTCCCGATTATCCGTGGGCGGATTAATTGGTTTGCGGATTATCCGGGGTCTGCCATTGTTTTACAAATATCCAATTTTTATTCCAATCAGATTCATGTGTTTAAATTTCCAAACGATGAATTACGACGAAAATACATATAAGGCTTAATAGAAGTTGAGATGAAGGGAATAGATATGTAAATATGTGCGTACTAATTTTTACATTGAAAGGGAAACATACCGACGCCGGCCAGCGAAATAAAAGGGGCAAGCAGACTACTGTATATAAGAGAAAATGACAAAATGCTTGGACGATCGAAAACCTAATGTGTATCATAAGATTGTAAACAAATGTCAGCTAATCTCGGCTATAAATAGTCTAGGACGTGACATATGCATTATCCATGTCTGTCATATACATTATCGATCTTTATGGCATTGTGACACAAGTAGTCACTGTGCGACAAAATGGTTCTCAAGAAACTTAGATCGCACATTAAAACTTAATCAATTCTCACAAAAAACAGACGAAAGTGACAGATATTTTGTTCAAAAGTGAAAGTATTATGTGTAAAGGAAATTACATATGTACATACATACTTAATTTTGACATATACTTATGTACGTATTGTAAATAGCTAGACACATAAATGTACATGTTATAATCCATCAAATACATCGACATTTTAAATTATTTTCTGTATTTATTTTGTCCTCTGAAGATTATTTGTGAGTTGCATTAACCGGGGTCATTATTTGTGTAACTTATGGTATAATAATCAATTATCGATCGTTTTGCGTATTCTTTGTTCATAGCGGATTATCCGGGCAATTCGTTATCCGGCGTTACCGGGCCACCCTATTCCACGGATATTCGGGAGTTTACTGTATATATATAAGTTTACTGTATATATATATATATATATATATATATATATATATATATATATGTATATATATTTATTCTCACGGATCTTTCCCTTTGTCGCCTTTTTCTATCACACCTTTAGCTCACTCATCTACTTTACTCCACTCACCTCAATTTGTTAACCCCTCCTTGACCGCAAGAAAGTGATGGTTTAACCCTTGAATTCGAACGCTGGATTCAGCCTGAGGTTTGAACCTGTACTTCAACAAATACAACTCTCAGGAGAACCAAAGCCTGAATGTGTTACACAAACCAATTAGCCTGCTATCAGCCTCTTGAGCTCCTTTCGGAGTAGTGAAATCTTTGAGAGAAACTTTTGATATAAAAACTATAATTGGATACCCAGTGAATTTGTTTACCTTATATCAAAAACAACGCTAATTGGAAAATATAATTTTTGTGTATAAAATAAATAGTTTGTGTATATTTACAACATGTTGCATCTTATTTTTATATTAACTGAAATTACAGTTCACCTACCTTTCGAGTTTCAGGTTAATAGTGTAGAATAGCTCTCCTCGTTAAGTCTAAATTGTTATTAACACCTATATACCATATTCTTTCATGATAATATCAAATACCCTAAAGATTTTTAATATATTCTAACATCTAACCAATTACCATGATCCTGAATAATTTTATTTATTAGAGTTAATACTTCAAATATATCAGAGTGTTGTTAATATATTACCATTTTAAGGATAACCTATCTATTACAATTAAGCTATGCATTTTAACTATTATTTTATATTATCAATACATAATTTATATCTGTTATTTAGGTCTAAAGCCACATTGAATCTGTTATACACAATTAAAACCCTACTTCCCATTTCACACAAGCGGTTGAATGGAAAGTAAATTTAGAATACTTATAATTTAAATTAAATAATTTAATCGAGGTTTGTCTCCACTAGACCTTTCAAAGTTTACCTAATTTTAACTTGAAATGAATATATCTTGAAAGACAGATTTATTAAATAGGAAAATAGATTGTTTATATACTGCTAACTGATGAATTATCTCCCAAATTGGTTGAATTTTGTGCATTGTATATTTCTTTATTGAAGTAACTATTTCACCTGAATGCATGGAGTCTGTAAAAATCTCTTGTCGAGATTAGGCACCTTCTTCTCGATATGATGTTGTTAGGAGATGATGTTGTCTGGGCATTTTACACTCCCGTGCTTTGATAGCACATCAAAGCGCTATTTACTGTTGTTTTACAACGTATTTGCACTTTAACTTTGTTCGTTATTAAATCACAACTGCTCGTTGTGATAGCTTGGTTTCGACCCCCTGGAATCACTCTCAAGGCACGGTATCTTTTCCAAAAGCCAAAATTCTACGTCCCACCTTCGTTGTGGATTTCTCCACCAATGGAAACGCTGTTACCTTTGAAACCACGTTTGTTTATTTATAATCTCCAATTCATTCTGCTTGTATTTACTTAACTTATTTCTTCTCGATTTTTATGAAAGTCTTTTATTTAATACAATGTCTAGATCTAATTTGTTACCTTTCGTTTTAATTATTTATTTATCTATATTTCTTCAAATTTATTTAATTTACTGTTGATTTCTCATATAAATTTACGACTGCAACGCTCTTTACTCAATGTGGCACGATCCTATAAACAATCTCTCTCTTGGGTCTTAACCCAGTCCAATATAACTTTTCACTTTAGAACCTAATTTTAGGCCATACAATTTTAGACAATGATTATTTTCAGTACATTATAGGAATCACAATAAAGCGCTATCTAGGCTTAAGTTACACTACTTTCATTTCTCTTTCTTATATATACTGATATTTTTTTTATTTAGTTATCATTTGTGTAATATTAGGCGTTTTGACATGGTTCCATAAACTAAACTATTAACGTCTTATTACACTGATGATTTAGGCTGACACCTTTACGGTTATTGTTTTGTTTAATACATCTTACTAATTACAATTTGTTCTATCTATGAATAAGTTATTTTGTCTACCTTTTTTTTAGTCTATAATTTACTGTTCTGTAATTCATTTGGTCCAAATATAGGAATTATTTTTATTTCAAATACAAAAATTATTTCTTAATTTATATTAAAAACTTTTCGTTGATAAACACTACCAACATCATCAGGAATGAATAACACAATAATGTAAGATATAAAACATATGTTAAATTAGAAATAGAATTGTTGTAAAATTTATACAAGTTGCCAAGTTTATTTTGTTGCCGTAACATTATAGACATTGAATATAGTATCAAATTTAGAATGTATTTGTATTTTTCTTTTAATAATTTTTTATTATTACTGTATTTATATATTCGAATGCTTCATACATGTTCATTCTGAATTATTTATTAATTTCTTCTATAGGTGACATACATTCAATACTTGGAAATGAGTGCTTATTATTAATACAATGATTTGTTGAATTTGATTTATATATTTCTAGATTTTTATAAGCATTGAAATGTTCTTTATATCTTTCTTTTACTTTGCTCTTGGTTTGACGTATATAAGTTTTATTACTGCTTTCACATTATAATTTATAAACACCACAATTTCATTCATATTATTTGTTTCTAATTGTCATTTATTATGTTATTATTTTATTATTACTTTTACCTCTTTATAAAATATCCTTTCTTGTATCGAGTACCTTTTAATTTTGGTTTAATTTCTAAATGTAAAACTTTAATTTAGATCTAAGTTGTAGAGTAAATAAGTAATGTCATCAAAATATAATTATATTATGTAAATTAAAAACCCATATTTAAAATAAAAGCTATTATTTTATTGAAATGATGAAAGTTTTTTTAAACAAGAATGAATATGTAGGAGAATGATTAAAATATAATATGACCAAAAGCTAATATAAAATTATAATACGGTAAAATAAAGAAGAAAGTAACTAAGGCCAGGCGTAAGTAAATGGCGAGAGAAAAGGTGAAAAAACTAATGTAACACCAAGTGACACAGATTATGTATATGAGTGAAAAGGACAGGAGAGTAAACTGTTGTAAACATTAGTAAATATAAGGCATACTTAAGGACTTCATAGACTGGAACATCCAAGAAAAGGGATTAGAAAATTTTGAAAAGACACTTTCTCTAGTTCTCCAGAATCTCTAATTAGATGTTTTCTCTTAAATTTAACATCGTTAAAGAAAACTTTAATTAAATTCCATGGTATTGTAGTCAGCATTTATAATAAATAAAATAACAGTACAAGGGTAGACAACCATATATTCTAAATTATAGCAGACAAAGATTTCAAAATATCAGTTTTGATTACTTGTTTCGAATTTGTTTCAGCCAGTTTACATGGATAAATTATTCATGGGTTCCAAGAAACTTTACAAGAAATAATCGTCATAAATTAATTAATAATCTAACAGTTTCCTTTAAATAACTGATGAAAAAGTACAACAATTATAAGTTTATTCTTGGTTTAGGTGCGTGTTTTTGCCTGGACACATTAGGAATTTAGTGCAGTGTCGCCGTCTACGGTGAAGGGTTAAAGAGAAAGTTTGGAAATCAAATGAAAATTCCTTATACACAAACTCAGTAAATTTTGCTACAAATCTGGTAAATATCTCTACCTAAAATTTATATTTATATATATAGGTTCAAACGTTATATCTGATATGTTAATAAAAATCAAAATTAATACATGAACTATCTTCAAAACTTTGTGTAGTAAACTGTTATAGTAGACTACAGTGAAAAATGTTGTATAATAGTTCTAAAAGCACGTACATTCACTCGTGTGTGTACATATATATATACATACATATCTATAAGTCAAACGAAGTGACAACGCGTTTACTCTTCCCTCAGTCTACCCCACTTTTGAAAAATTATGAATTTTATTAACAAATTATTTATATATTAGCTGACATTTCTTGAATTTAAGTGAAATAAATAAAGTTTTGATATATATAAATATATATATATATATATATATATATATATATATATACATATATATACATTTATATATATATATATATATATATATATATATATATATATATATATATACGAATTAACAACATTCATGAAACTTTTACTTATGAAACTATTAACATATTATTTTAAAAAAATTAATAAATTTATTCTGTTAAAAATCTGATTTGCCATATAATCATCACTGCAACGAAACCCCTTCATCCTACCTGAAGCAGCTATCCTTATCCATGTTACCGAATAGCATTCACCAGTGATCGGTTTTAAAAATTCCAATAATACTTTTTTATAGTTATTTTCTTTTTACGAATTTCAAATACGAATCACCGCAATACTAGCTTAAAACCAATGGCCATAACACCGACGACAGACATATTGAGCTTAAAATCTTGGCTAATGTCGGAGTCTTGCCACGGATCAGGATCATCCCGTTTCCTAAGTTATGTCCACTCAATGCACTCTCTTATGGAAATCCTTTTTTTCTTAATTTTTCCTCTACTTATGCTGGGCTACAGTTGACCTATTTCTGTAGGTTACGCTAGGCTCCAATCTTTTGTTTGAAGTTACCTAGCAGGCGACTTTTGTATCACTCGCGTTGCAATAATTGTTCATTTTGGACACTGCCCTTATACATGTTACTTAAACATTTATTATTTTATCTTACTAATACACTGGCCAAGCATGATTTCACTTTTGACCATTTCAACTTGAAAACAAATGCCCTCTTTATGTCTGATTACTTTTTACTATCACATATTCCTCCCCACTATTAGGTATTTAATTTTTGTTTTACAATAAGGCTGCAAGTTATGCTGATGTCGTACCTTTGCTCAGGCCTATTATTGATTTCTGAATATTTCAACATCCCATATCTTTGGGAAACTTTATCTAAAAATAAATTATAAAAAGTATTACCGGTATTGAAATTAATATTTTTTCTCCATAGTTCAAAACAGTGAGTGTGTTTATTTGTGTGTGTGTGTGTGTGTGTGTGTGTATGTGTATGTGTATGTGTATATGTTTGTGTGTGTGTATGTGTGTGTGTGTGTGTGTGTGTGTGTGTGTGTGTGTGTGTGTGTGTGTGTGTGTGTGTGTGTGTGTGTGTGTGTTGTGTGTGTGTGTGTGTGTGTGTGTGTGTGTGTGTGTGTGTTGTGTGTGTGTTCGCGCACGCGCCTCTCGTATTAGTTACGACTGTATACACTCAACAGAAAATCGCATCCAATCGTAAGCTATCTTCTGTCCGAACCTTACCTTACCTGTAAGACAACCGGACGCAGGTATACATTTTAAACGCGCATTTCTGATCCAAGACAGAATCTGTGGTATGCTTCCTAAATTCGGCCAGAGAAACAGTCACTCAACTTTTTAAATTAAAACTCACTTTTTCTAAAACCTATCCTTTTGGATGTAATTTCCCGGGAAATGAATTCGATGAATGTATCACAAATTAATGATATGGCTTAGTATTATTTTTTAAAAATCTACTCTAGTTACAAGTTAGTGAAAATATAGTTTTTATTTAATTTCAAAGTTAAAAATTTATATTTAAAATATTAAAAAAAATTTTTCGAAATTACAGTATATTTTAAAACAATTTAAAAAATTCTAATGAATCATTGAAATTTATTTCTCATATTTAGAGGTTACTCACTTTTGAAATATTTAAAATACAAAGCTAATCTAACATGGTTGTAATTATAGCCTTTACTAAACATATTGATAACTGAAACCTGCAAAACTTTCAATTGTATATAATTACAATTTAAACGTGAATAAAATTAATACTAAAAAATTACAATTCGAACCTGCAGAGCATACACAACCATATAATTTCAATAATAACATAATGCATAAACAAGTAATATAATGCAACTGCAAAGTTTTGCTCAATTTCAACAGAGTGTTTCTTAATTTACTCAAGTTCCTTTTTTCTTATTTATATATAATTTCCGAAATGAAATATTTTCCTTGTTTTTTCCTTATGAATGTTAATAGACAAAGATATTTAATAATATTGTAACATGCAGATAAACTTAGGTTACAAAATAGCATGTTACACAAATATTTTTTATTTTAGCTAATGTAAAATCGGACAAGTTTAAAAGACATTTTTGTTTCTAAAATTATTTCATGACAATAAGAGTTCAAAGGGACGCCATTATGTAACCTAAACCATTGAAAGGCCTTTTTTTAATGTATAAGGGCGGAGATTCAGTAACTAACTTGCGCTTCGAAACTGCGTTCGATTTATTCTTCTACTAGTCACGGTGGAAGGAGAATCGTCAATAGCCTGCAATCGTTCCTATTTTGTGTTTAAGCTTTGTATTCAATTTTTATTAATTTAATTATCCAAATTTAAAAACTACGGCATATATTTTATAAGTAGCTCTGTTTCGTTTATTCTTTTTATTATCAAAATTTAACTATGTTATAAGATTACACCAGTGTAAGGATATAATATGTAATAACAAAGTTATGTAAGTTTAAGTGATTGCCGAGGTATGTTTTATATTTAATTTCTTGATAATTTACGATAGATACAAATCAGTAAATATACGAATTCTGTGTGCATTAACCTAGCGTCTTAACCATTTGTAAGAGATGTGGGCCTTTTGTATTTTCATTAATGTTGTTAGACTTGTACATAGCAATTTTTTTATGTATTTTTTAAATTGTTATAAAATTAAATATTTTTTGAAAATACAAACGAGATATAAATTGTAACCTATTTCCTTTAGAACGGCTTGGATAGACGGATCAGTCTAAGCCAAGTCTGCCTAAGTAGTTAAGGTTTTTGGAATAAATTAAAGTAGCGTATACACCCATTTCAAATTACCTGGGGGGGGGGGGGGTTACAAATTCCCGATTCTGTTCTTTGCTTTCTTTTCTAGTAATTTTAGAGGTTAGATTTTACACACTTTATTTTAATTTTTTGCGCCCATATTTTTAAGTATTGTTTACTGATTTTAAATTGTGCCTTCTTTCATCTTTAAGGTTTGTTATTTCTTGTACTTATAGTAAGTTTGATTGAAAATTTTCAAAAATGAGTTTAAACATAGATTTTTTGCCTAAGAACGAATTAGTTCTTGAGTTGTAACTTAGATCAGTAGAGATTAGAGTAGATAGTACTAGAGTAGTAGATAATGAATATAAAGCAGAATCTATAGATCTAATTGATATGATGAATGTAGGAAGGTAATTAGGAACTATATAATCTAAATTTAAGAAGTTATTAAACATTGTTAAACCCTTAAATACAGAATCGAGAACTACATATGTTTCAGTAGTAGAAACTAAATTAATACATTTAAGAATAAGGTTATAAACGTTTACTGAAATTTGAATTAGAAACATATATTACTGATGGCATTACAGATTATTTTAAATAAAGTAAATAATTTCTAAACTATAGTCTCAGAAGTTAACCTATATCAACCATATAGGCAAAACTAATCAACCATATTTTACAGAATATAAAAATGAAATTAATAAACTGGAACAAAATACGTACGCTAAATTTGACGAAGTTTTCCCGGCTATTTCCTTTCAGAGTAGAATGCTTCTCCTGCCGCTCCAAGTAATATGGAAAATTATTGATTTAAAATAGTAAACTATTTATCTAACAATTTCTTCATTTTACCCAAAGCGGCGCAGAGAGCCTTGTCATATTGTTCTTAATCCCGGAGTCACCTCATATGTAGCCATATATATATTTACATGAAGCTGCTAAAAGTAGAAATGTTACACACAATCATTGAGGTAAGAAATAACTGATTGCCTTAAAAAAATCTTCAAACGGTTCTGGCATTGTCAAAACAATATTTCTCCATACGTATTCCACAAGGTACGGCTCGAACGTAGAGACTGGCATTCTTCAACGCATATAACGTTTTATCTTGGACCAATGACTTTCTATTGCCTACGTATGCACATTCGGATCACCAAGGCAAACCAAATTGAGAGTGATTGACCGTTTTGGGTAGATATCCTTTTTGACTCAGAAAATTACACCCTCTCCACATATCAGTAATGACTATCGTCCCAGGCACCGCATTTTTCATTATTATTTGCAGTAATGTTGCTGAATCCCTTTTTTTCAATAATTTGTTTCAGAAAACACCCACCAATAGTTTTGGTCAAACGCCCACGTTTGTACTTAGGTGTCCAAAAAGCGCTTTTATCTACTTTAACAGTTTGCCATGAGTCACCTATTTTAGTTGTACTCTCCAGAAGCCAAACAACGAGAAAATCCCTGAAAGCATTAATCAGCTTCCTCACTGTAGGGCGCGAAAGTCTAGTCTCACAAACAGTACTAAAAAACGCATATTTCAACATCCACTCTACCGAAACTGTGAGCAATTGAAGCAATTGTAGCTTGAACTAATCAAAAAATGGTTTGTCTCTTACTGGTGCCAACTAAAAGTGCCTTCAAGAACGTGAAGGGCCCAGTGATAAGTGTAATCGAGCAGTAACCGAGAACAATAGAATAACCTGGTAAAGAGTAATAAAATTAACCTTTATGGACTAACATTTAGATCCAGGTCGCGTGGGCCCATCTGGTTTCCTTAACCCATTTGTGTATTTGTAATTAAAATTTCTATAAATGATATAATATTTTTGAGGCAAAGTTTTTTTTTGTAAAATTGTTTCAATGTATAACGTATGTGCTATAAAATTGTATTTAAACCAAAACAAATATGTTTGTTACAGGAAAAATGTCGGAAACAAAGAAAAACCATACAACGAACATATTGCTACTTCTGTTTCTATTAATTGGAATACGCATTAAGAACTTCAAAGCTGAAATATTTCTTACATATATGATTACAATGGCTTTCTTCTGGATCGTGGCTCTCACATTAATGGTTTCAAAAATCGTCCTGAATCAAAATAGTGACGTCATGGATGACACAATTGAGGTCGTGTCTGATATTTCTATCGGTCTATTCAGCATGGCTTATATCTGTAACACTTTTAATCAGAGACACATTTATGGCATTGTGTACAAAGTAATAGTGGAAGGTCTGTATGTCTACAAAATTCCTACAGTGGAAGAGGCAGAGATGATTAAAATCAAGCACAAGAGAAGAGCTTGATTTTATTCTACTCTACTACAATCATGACAATATTTACGGTCGCTAAGTACTTTGTTCCTTTCTTCATTGCCATTTATCAGATAATGAACTCTAAAAGAGATATTTACACACATTTACAACTTCCTCTTTCTTGTTGGTTCCCGTTTTCTTTAAACAGCCTTCCCAGGTACCTCTTTGCATACTTTATCACTATGGTACCGGGACTATTTGCTGCGTTGGGTTACACAGCATCAATTTCTATTGAGTGCTTAACAATTACAATCGTTTTGTATGAAAATAAAATTCTATCTTTGTTCATAAAAAGACTAAAAGAAAAAGCGTTTTTATTGGCTGAACAATCCCCTTCACAATCAGCGACTGAGCATCATGTGGACGAATGCTTCAAGATATTAGCAAAGCAAGGTATTCAGCACCACCAGAAAATTATAATGTAAGTAGATATATCTAAATGTTCAACAAAAGTTTTGGAATAACATTTTGAAAAGTTAACAAACGTGTTAATACCACTATTTATTAGGAATACACTGTGGTTGAATATTAATAATAGATACTCAACAACCACAAAACGTTTTTAATTGTATTTATTTATTTATTATTTTTATTTTACCCTTATGCTAATTTCAATTACCAAGTAACCATTCTTAGAAGAGTAACGTACAAAGACTCACTTTTTTATATTCTTTGTACATACAGTCTTTGTATATCTCTGAGGATGGTTACTTGGTGACTGAAATGTAAATAAGGGTATAATTTTAAAAAAGGTATTGCGGTTAAGAGATGTTTTAGTATTTATTATGTACTTACTTTCTTACTAGCCAACGCCCACCCTTGGCTGTTGAGCCCTTTGGTTACGCGCTGGCCAGTAGAGACGAGCGGCCCGGTATACTTCTTCTTTTTGATTGGAATGGTCAAGTTTCGGACATGCAGCGAGATGTTCTGCGTCCATTGTAGTGTAGCCGCACAGTTGACAATGTGGTGTTGGGAGAACTTTGATGCGATGGGCTGCCAGGTAATCATGGCCTGTTTTCATGCGGAATGTAGCAACAGCTCGAAGTAGATCGTCTCTAACAGGCCCAGCGGTGACAAGGCTTTCCCATTTTTTACCAGCTGCCTCTTGGATTAGATGCTGTCGGACCCACTTCTCTCTTGCAGCACTTATTTGCAGTTTAGAATATTTTAGAGATGATTGGCGCCCAGGTTGCTGGAGTGTAGTCCCTTTAATTGCTAGTTTGTCAGCTCTTTCATTTCCGAAACTTTTGACATAACTGGGGTACCATTGAAGTTTGATAAGCCATCCTTTTTGTTCGAGTGTATGTAGAATTCGTGGGCACTCTAGTGTTCTTGGGCAATCTGTTTCTTTGTTATTTGATAGGTTATGGATAGCTGCCTGGGAATAAACCAAAAAACTGTGTTTATAGGCTGGTTGATCTACTCTATCTCCTTAGCCGCGGCCAAGACTGCATCAATTTCAACTTCGTAATTGCTGATAGGTGCACCCACTGGGAGAAAACCTTCAAATAGTCGACAAAAGTAGCCTGCTCTTGTTTTGCCTGTTCGTCGTATCGAGGATCCATCGGTGTATATGTGAAGCCATTTATTCAAAGGATAGTCTTCGGCAATGATTTGATTTGCTGCTTTTTCTAACTCAATGGGTAGCGATTTCTGTTTTGTAAGCTGATGGTTTCTTAGGTTGAACTTAGCTTCCGGAAGATGGTTGAAAAACTCGTTGTGATTGAAGAGTGGAAGTGGTTGAGAGGGAGGATCTCGTACTTAGTTGGAAGCTCTTTAAACATTTCAATGGGAGTTTTCTGTGTTTTAAGCCTAGAGGAAGGTTGTTTATAGTTATCTCATTTGTCTTTGTAAACACGCTTGTTTCTTTCCCAGAATTTAAGTGCAGTTTTTTCTCCGTGGACCTGTAGTGGTTGGATATTAGTCTGTGCTTCCATTGCCGCTATGGGGGTTGATTTTGCGACTCCAATTATGGTTCTCAGGGCAGTATTTTGTACGATTTCAAGCTTCCTTGCGGTCGCAGAGCTAGCTGTGACCGTAACTTTGCTGCCGTAATTTAATACGGGCCTAACGTAGGTCTTGCAGGTTGTTGTAAGCACATCTTGGGAAGCACCCCACATTGTCGCAGTCAATCTTTTAAGGAGTCTTGTTCTTCTTGAAGTTCTTTGTGCGCAATTTTGTATTTGCGGTTCCCAGGATAGACGGCGGTAAAAGGTTATTCCTAGGTATGAGGATAGGTCACTTTCTTTCAGGGTTGAGCTCTAATATTTCAATGATATTTGTGGCGGCTTAGGGGATAGTGTGAAGAGTTGGAAAATGGTTTTTGTTCTGTCATTGCTTTCATAGCCATCCACTCATTGCCCGAGCTTCCTCAGTACCTGATTTAAACATTTTTCCAAAGCGGGGATAGAACCGCTGGTTGCCCATATCAGGGATTATCGGCATATAGGAGTGCTTCTGCTCCAGGTATTTCTTTGATTGCCTCTAGGAGATCATTGATCATTATATTAAATAAGGCACAGCTGAGAGCAGCCCTCTGCGCAAGACCTTGTCTTTGTAAACGGAATTTTGAGGTTACGTTAGAGAAACGAACCCGAATTTGTCGCTGTGAAAGGAAAGATTTCATCCATCTGAACATATTTCCGTTCAAGCTGTACATTTGCAAGTTTGTGAATGAGCATCGGTCTCCATACAGTATCGTAGGAGACTACGATCGATTATCGCAGCTTTTAGATCGACCAAAATTTCAAGTGTCGACATCTTCCTGTGATTCCATCCTTAACATGTTGGGTGAAATTTAGTACCTCTGTTCTTTCGAAAGCCAGCTTGTCCGCTGTTTATGATTCCGTAGGTTTCAGGGAATATGCCGAGTCTTTTCCCAATCATTTTTTCAGCTATTTTGCTGACAACACTTGTTAAAGATATTGGGCGGTAGCTATCGGCTTGATTTGGTGGTTTACCTCTCTTGAGGATTGGGATTATTTCAGCCTTTCTCCACTGGGGGGGGGGGGACATGAGTTATCCAGGTAAGGTTAACGGCTGCTAGGATGGTTTCTTTGCCAGTGCTGCAGAGGTTCCTTAGAAATTCGGGAAATATTTCATCGATGCCACCACATTTAGAGTTCTTTGTGAGTGCGAGAGTGAGTTCGAGCTCTTCGATAGTGAAGTTGTCCGTGAATAACTCATATAGTATAGGATAGAGGGAGGAACTTGAGGGTTTTTCTGTAAGGGATTTGCCAACGACTCTGTCTCCTTTTACGTGACTGATTTTCGCATAGTGCTTACACAGTGCATTGCTGATGTCCAATGGGTTTGTTAATGTTTTGTTCCCACATTCTAAGGGGTGCTGGGTGGCTTGGTTTTGATTATTGTTCAGTCAGGAAACGTAGCGCTGTGCTTTAGAGCCATCTTTTCTGAAATCAAGCTTCGCAATAAGGTTTTTAAAGGCAGAGCGTTTGGACTGTTTGATTTCGCGTCTCAACATGGCTTGGCTCCTCTTCAAGTTGATTACATCGTTCAAAGACTTGGTCGCCTCTGGCTTGCGGCGCTTCCCATTTTTGTTCCTTTTTGGATTGGTTAGAGTGGTATTCCAGAAAGTTGTGAATTTTTTATTCTGACCCCCCGGGATGGATTTAGAAGCACACTCCAGGATAGCTTTGTTTATAGAAGATATTGTGTCTTCAGGGTAATCTGTTACTATCGACAAGGGAAGAGCAGCATTTGTTAGAGCGCGAAATAACTGCCAGTTGGCTTTCTTAAAATTCCAGCGTAGAGCTCGGCTGCTTTGGACTACTATCTTGCCTGTACGGATTCTGGTATGAACACCCCTATGGCCCCAGCCTCCTGCATCCTCCAAAAGCTTAATTGAAGTATTTTCTGTGATATGTGGATGTGTTATAATAAGGTCAGGTCTGGAAGTTTGTCCGTTGTAGGATAGAAACATTAGAGTGGTCTCCACTACATCAAGTAAGCAGCCATCTATCATCTCTTTGACAAGTCGTCCTACAGGGGTGGTATATGAATAGCCCTATCTCTGTGAAGGACTGTTAAAATCTCCCAGAAGAAGACTATTTGGTTGGATGGTTAATTCTATTATGTCCAATGATGGTATGTTGCCAGGAGGGTTGTATAAATTTACAATAGAGAAGTGCTGTTTGTCCTTCCATATTTCGATCATAAGAGCTTCAAGTTTGACTACATCATCCATCTCGTGCAAATTCTAAACATGGTTGACAAGTTGCTTTTACCTCCACAGCATATCCCCGAAGCTACTTGCCTGGATCTTATCAGCATCTGAATAACGTATCCGGTTAAAGAATAAACATTAGGATTCTCGGTAGCATCTCCTGCTTCCACGATAAAAAAAGATATCGGCGTCTTCTTTCAAGACGTTTCGTTTAAGCTGTAGAAATTTAACATAATTTAAGCCCCCGGCCTTCTAATATAAAATTTGGAGGCTGTCGTCAAAGCTCTTAGAAGACGGACGAGTAGCAAATAAAGTAAATTTAGTAGCTAATTGCGATTGAGTAAAGTAACCCGATTGATAAATAATACACACAACCTCTAACCACAAATACGTTTTTTATTCTAGTCTTATGTACAACCGCAAAGACTGAGTAAAGTAAACAGGTTGATAAATAATACACACAACCTCTAACCACAAGTATGTTTTTTATTCTAGTCTTATGTACAACGTAACCATCCGCAAAGACTGAGTACAGTCAGCCGGTTGATAAATAATACACACAACCTCTAACCACAAATATGTTTTTTATTCTAGTCTTATGTACAACGTAACCATCCACAAAGACTGAGTAAAGTCAGCCGGTTGATAAATAATATACACAACCTCTAACCACAATTATGTTTTTTATTCTAGTCTTATGTACAACGTAACCATCCACAAAGACTGAGTAAAGTAAGCCGGTTGATAAATAATACACACAACCTCTAACCACAAATATGTTTCTTATTCTAGTCTTATGTACAACGTAACCATCCGCAAAGACTGAGTAAAGTAAGCCGGTTGATAAATAATACACACAACCTCTAACCACAAATGTGTTTTTTTATTCTAGTCTTATGTACAACGTAATCATCCGCAAAGACTGAGTAAAGTCAGCCGGTTGATAAATAATACACACAACCTCTAACCACAAATGTGTTTTTTATTCTAGTCTTATGTACAACGTAATCATCAGCAAAGACTGAGTAAAGTCAGCCGGTTGATAAATAATACACACAACCTCTAACCACAAATATGTTTTTTATTCTAGTCTTATGTACAACGTAACCATCCGCAAAGACATGATAATACATACTAACTCTATACAGTTCCCCCTATTTAGAACCAAACTACTTGCCCCTACCCAGAACGCCGCGGCCTCTACGGGATCACGCCTTCCCCTTACCAGTAACTGCAAGAAATCGCATCGTATAAACTCTAATACATAAAATTAACTTATAAAACTTTCACAATAACTTCTATACATAACATCAACATATACAAAGCTTAAATAGATCATTACCTTTCTAATAAAGAAAAATAATAACCGACCAAAATTATATGTAAAAATCAAACAATACTTTAAAAGTGAATACAAAATAGAATTTGCCTCTGTCACAAATTAATAAAATCTCACGGTCATATTTACTAATATATACACTTTAAAAACTATTCATCAATTTATAGCTCCTAAAATTTGTAATTAATTTCACATTATTAACATCTAAATAATTATAATGCCATACTACAGATAAAGTAAAAATTTTAACCAGACTTATGTAAAATATTTTCTCTTTAAATTATATTTTAATTACCTTACCTTTCTATAGTCACACCTTCAGGTTTCTAAATGATTACCAAACATATAAATTAATTTAGCATTACTTGCATTTATTTATCTGACATTCAATAATTACAAACTATGCAAAATTACATTATTACGATGCAGTGATAAATATTTATTCTTTATCTAATACTACAATTACTAAAAAGGTGGACTCTTGAGGCTTAAGGTGTTTAATACAATAATGTTTATTAACTTCATTGTTCAATTGCTCTTTCTCTAGGGTCGTTATTACGGGATCTTCTATAAATTAGTAAGTGGTGAAAAAACTAGGTTAATTATTATAATTCCAAATTGGTTTAGAATTTAAATTGGTTCTGAATCTGCTAATTTATAAATCTATGTTTGGTAAATCTAATGTAAGTAAATTTGTACTTATTGTTGAGTTCCTGGAATCCGCTGTTACGTTAACTGCTTCACTGCATTTTTACACATAAATAACTTACATCCATAATGTCTTTATTATCTGCCTAATTCATTCCCGTTGCGCTTTTAAATTTTTCATATACATAACTAACAGTTCCTTTAACTCTTCTAAATAAATTTGTTTTGTTTAATCATTGCTTACAACTTTGTTCCTCCCCCATATACGTAATAACGTTGTGAATTGTAATGATTGCTACCAAAAGTAAATTGGGCTGACCAGTAGAAAAGTTATAACTAGATTTAAAGAGCATATTAGGGACATAAGATATGAAAGGTTAGATAATTCAAGCATTGCTGCTCATATATTGGAGACTCCAGGGCCTGTTAGAGACGATCTCCCGCGAGCTGTTGCTGTTGCTGCATTCCGCATGAAAACAGGCCATGATTACCTGCAGCCCATCTAAATCGCATCAAGGTTCTCCCAACACCACATTGACAACTGTGCGGCTACACTACAATGGACGCAGAACATCTCGCTGCATCTCCGGCACTTGACCATTCCATTGATGAAGAAGAAGTATACGGAGCGGCGCGTCACCAAATGGCTCAACAGCCAAGGGTGGGCGTTGGTTAGTAAGTAAGTAAGTATATATTGGAGACTAATCATTATTGAGATGTTAATAATGTCAAATTAATTAAAAATATAATTAATGGGTATTTAACAAAGTGAATACGTAATGGCTTACTTGCTGACGCGTTTCAAAACATTCGTTCCTTTTACGAAGCTAATCCTCTACTAATTTAAAATGTTAGGAACAATAAACTGTTGAATAGTTTTGAAATTGAATATATTAGTAAATATAACCATGAAATTTTATTAAACTGTGACAGAGGCCCTATTACAAATTCTATTTTGTAATCACTTTTAAAGTAGGCAGTGTTATGATTTTAATATATAAGTTTGGTTGGTCACTATTTTTTCCTTATTAGAAATGTAATGTACCTTTAGAGTTATTAATAAATTGATGTTATGTACAGAAGTTATGGTAAATATGTTTTATATGTTAATGTTATGTATTAGAATTGATACGATTCGACTTCTTGCTCTTATTCTTGGGTTGTGGTTACGTAGAGGCCCTGGTGTTCTGGGTGGGTACAAGTAGTTTGTTTATAAATACAAGAACTGTATTGGATTAGTTGCTTGTGTTATCATGTCTCTGAGGAGGGTCACTTTGTAACCGAAATGTACATAAGACTAGAATAAAAAACATATTTGTGCTTAGAGGTTTTGTGTATTATTTATTGATAAACCAGCTTACAGGCTGTAAACCACACTAATAGATCCAAGTGATTATTAACTCGGTTTGAGTAAATCATCAGAAAAAACACTACCCTAGTATATAGAAGTCTATAAATTCTCTAAAGATTATTTAAAACTATTAAAATGTCCTTAAACACAATAGGTCGAATTTTTAAAGGTGAGGTAGTACGATTAAAATTGTGTTTAATTGCCAACTGCTTATGTTCTGTGTCACATGATTTGATCTTGACCGGTAGCACAGAAGGCCATAGAATACAACTTTACAATCATCCAACGCTTTTATGTACTCCGAACTGGACGTCACGTCGTTCTCAGTCCATCTGACATGATACCTTACCTCCAAACTCTCGTCGTAATCCTGCTCTACTGCAGAATTCTCAAATAACTTTAACAAAATTACGCCTACATTTTTCATTCTTAATCAACTTGAAATTATTCAGCTTTCGTCCACTTGATGTTCTAAACACAGCATTCGCCAATAACGAATAACTTTCACACAACGTATTAAGCTTTTACTAGTGGCCTGAATCGTTCTCATATCCAGCACATCTTCCACAAATCCATATCCTCTCTCGAATAAAGTCAAAACTCTTCCCTGTTTCTATGTCGGAATATTTTGAAAAAGCCAGGCACCAGCACCTACGTGAGAAAACGTCGAGTGTTCCGCTACAGGGTTCCAAGGGCTCTGCTAATACTCTGAAGGAAAATTCTTTCCTTATTCCTGTTACACCATACTTTGAAAAACAAGTTAGTAGTTTGTTCTCCTATCTTATCTATTGGCAGTGTTAAACATTTCACCTTCTGTAGCACCTAGAGTCTCTCCAAACCTTCTCGAAAGCTAGTGAACCCTATAAATTTAAATACTAGACACAAATGCAAAAGGGTTCGCTTTCTGAAAGTCATTTCTCCCTCAGCCCACTTAGTCACAGTTGGTATTATAGGTTCTTCTTGGCAGCTAATAAATATGTAGCTTTAGTTTTGTATTTTTTCAGATACGTAAAGCACCTAAACTACATATTTTCTGTGCCGTTATGTGCTATTGTCGGCACTATTAGAGTAACGGTTACCGCTTCCACCTAATTTTTTGTATTTTTTGAGATACGTAAAGCACCTAAACTACATATTTTGTGTGCCGTTATGTGATATTGTCGGCACTATTGGAGTACCGGTCACCGCTTCCAGCTAATTTTTTGTATATTTTCAGATACGTAAAGCACCTAAACTACATATTTCCTGTGCCGTTATGTGCTATTGTCGGCACTATTGGAGTAACGGTCACCGCTTCCAGCTACAGAATAAGTGTGGTAAGTAAATAAGGAACTATTAGAAAACACATTTAGAAGTATTTTTAAAAGCCTAGTTACGTGAAGCCTATATGAATAAGTAGCTATTATACTAACTCATGCTCCAAGAATTATGAATATTGGCAAAGCTAAAACATAAATGAGTATTAACATGGTCATACAATGTTTTTTTTTTGTACTTTCAAAACTTAATATTGTAACATTTGTTATTATTATACACTTACATTTAATATTTAAAACACAATCACACACACTCTCTCTCACATACACACACACAAACCCCCCCCCCCACACACACACACACACTCACATACACACACACAAACCCACACACACACAAACACACACACACACACACACACACACACACACACACACACACACACACACACACACACACATACACACACAAACCCACACACACACACACACACACACACACACACACACACACACACACACACACACACACACACACAAATTATATTCTGAAGCAATCTGTATAAAAAGGTAATAACCGATAATTGAAATGATATAAATTTTATTCGATTATATCAAATTTTGGGAAAAAATTGCGATTTTATATTCTTGCATTGTAGTATTGGAAGTGTATAATTATTTTCTAGAATTATACCTCATGTACTTAACGTTTTTTCAGAAAATGCTTCGTTTCTCAGAAACTTTATATTAAGTAAAATAGAGAGTGATTTAAAATATTTTTTAGCAACAGAATTTATGAGAAGTTTAGTCATCGGAAGATATGATGATTTCAAGACAAAACAATTTTAAAAGATTCCACAATTCAATTTACTTAAAAAAGTATTTAAAAAATACACGATTAACAGAATATCTATGGGAAAACAAGCTAAAGACAATTATAAAAAAATAAAACAAAATTTTGAAACACTTTTATTTTAAAATTATATAAACAAGAATTGAACCAATTTTTATTGCTACTCTGAAACACTGGAGTAACACTCAAAACTGGATGTACGGATCCAACTTGTAGGTATGAAATACATTATGGACACTCTACGGGTTCCAGGGTATTATCTTTACTCTTTTAAATATATTCATTATATTACGCTATTCTTATTACACTTTTATTTCTAAGTATATCTCGTAATCCATTTTTTATAATATCGGGGGGGGGGGGTGAAACGAAAATACTATTACAAGATCTGATTCACGTCCTTTGAAAATAGTTGATTCATTCCTTAATATACGGTATGCTTTCATATGATCGGTCTTTGTATTGTCATCTTTGATTAAGATGTCCTTATCCAGCCAACCGGATACCGGGATGTGAGAGAAGAACTATCGATCACAAATTCAACCGAAAGTCAGAGAGAGATGAATAAAAGTGTTACGTAGTACAGTAAGATATTACAATTCGTAATATGTAAGATTTTTTAAATTTAACGCACTCAAAATATAATAACCCCAATAACGTTCAAATAAGGTTTCTATTAAGCTAAACTTGAAAATGGTACGAAAATATTAAAAACGTATATACAAATCCATTATTGTTGTATTACATAGCGATAAGAAATCTATACCAAAATGCCAACATCCAAGCTTAGTTAACGGAGGCATTAATGTATATTGAATTACTGGGATATTAAATAATTTCATGTAGGTTGATGGAACCTTAAATAATAAAAAAGTGTATAGTAGTTATTAGCAAATATTTACATTTTGTTTTTTTTAATTTGTAGTGTATTGTTGGAAAAAGGAAATAATAAGGGATCGATACATATAAGAACTATACACTTTATATAACAATTGCTTTTGTTTTGTATAGAATTACATATTGTTTACTTTTAACAGGAACCAAATTTGTTTACTTCAAAAACGATCTCATATTATTCTATAATCTTTGCTACACTTTTTGGTATATGGTTACAATCCTGGATGGGGCAGATAGTTATAAACTCAGTAAGTATATTACGATGATATTAGTGAAGATAATTGATTATTGTTTCATTATGAATAAATAAGACATAAGGTTATGAATAAATCAATAGAACTAGTTAGTTGAATCTAATCGATTACAAAATCAGGTAGGGAATAGGGATTTGCCTTTAAGCTTAATGCACATAATTCCCTGACATTTATTTTCAGAGCAGACGTGCATAGTAAGTGCAGAGTCATAGATAAAAAGGACAGAGTTAATGTTTTTGCTATGTTTTTTTTCAACTTGTATCACCACTTAAAAATATTAAACGATGAAAAATTAAAAATATTTGTTATTCTAACAGTTCCAACTCTTTAACATTCAATGGCAAAATGACAACCCCTCCAAATGTTGTCCAACTGAAAGGAAGCACAGTTAATAATATAATTTGAAACTAAAGTAAATTATAGGTGCACAAATAATACTTAGTTATATATATATATATATATATATTATATATAAAATCATTAAAAATACTTACAGTTACACTTCTGGGCTGTTTATAAATTGAAGTGGTTTTGATATAAACATTTTCTCTTTATATTATTTACAAGAGTAATATATTATTCTTTCTCATGTAGAAGAATATAAATCAGATCATGCACTACAATCTATATAAATTTATATAAATCAAAGCCTAGAAAGTACAATACAAAGTTTAAAATGCTATTGCTTGTACATATTATGTGAATAATAATTAATTAGTTCTGATACTTAAATAGTAATTGCCTTCATGGACAAATCAGTACGTGTAATTTTTTGATCACTTACCCATTGAATACAGTAACTTTATGTTGCTAAGTAAATAAAACATGCATTATGAATGTAATAAAGTCCTATTAATGCTCGCGTCATAATAATGGAGGTAAAACTTATAGTTCCTAATGATTATCAAATAACAAATTTTGCTTTAATTACTAATAAATATTTCTCTAAATAAAATGGTAGATTCTTGAGGCTTGTTTGGTCTCTTAATACAACTTAATTAAATGCAATGTTTTTTGTTTTTTCTTAAAACTCACCAGTTGCCTATTTGGGATCTTTTTATCGTGTATAGTGGTGGTATGTTAAAAAAACTTGATTAAAATTTATGATAAGATGAATGTATAACATTTGAGTAAGTTATAATTATATCTTCTGTTTGGATAAAAAATGTAATCTGAAATATTTAGTCTCTATTGATTTCACATCTACCTTTGAGGTTCACTCTAACCACATAAATTGCGTTTACCTATTACTTCTGCACAGTTACATTTTACCTTACATTTTTACACCAATGTTAAACCATTCTATATCTTCCTTAACCTTTCGTACAACATTTTATTATTTGTATAAAAGAGCTATTACAACCCTTCTTAATTCATTTGTAATCTCTCTAACTACTCCTCTCAAATGAAAAACGCTCGCTTATTAAAAAACAATTTTTACTGCAACCTGAACCTTTTAACGTTTGAAGCCCTTACAAAACCTGTCTGTACTCCCTTGAGACTCAAAACGTAGCCCCTTTTCCTTGATGTCCTTCGTTTTGAATAAAAGGAATTTTATTCCCCCTTATGGTCTATCACACAGAGTTTAATTTTTAAATATTTGATTGATTGTAACAATCTACCAAGGGTTTTAGGTCTTTGAATTTTTCTCGGTAATAGTCAATACACCTTAATTTAATACACCCTAACGAGTTCTTTGACTCTTCCAGATGTCAAACTTTCTCTCAAAACTGTTAGTTGAACTTAAGCAGCTAATAATAGACCATTATTTTGCAACATGTCCGCAAAGACCTGTTTACAACATGAAACCGACATTACATTTGTCAGCATTTAATATGCTTTATTTGAAGGATTTTTCCCTACAAAGTCTATCTTATTTTTTCCCAAGGTATATTACTCTTTCTCTGTGTCTTATAGATTTCTATTCCATCTATCAGTTTTTTATTATTCTCTTCATAGAAATCCTTTTTCTACTCAAATCTTTGTTTAATAATTGTTTTTTAAATTTCCGTTGTCAAGTGTCTAGCGTGTTCTTTCTTGTTCTTTTTTAGTTATGCGAGCAATTGCATTTCTATGTCTACATTTTTTTTTATATTAGACTATCTATTATTTCTTATATTAAGTTTCAAACCTTTTTGAATTTTTTTTTAATGACAATGTGTATCTTTGTTTTGGTTAAAACGAGGTAAATCTATAAAAGTATATACAAATCTAATGGTGTGTGTGCGCGCGTGTGTGTATGTGTGTGTATGTGTGTGTGTGTGTGTGTATGTGTGTGTGTGTGTGTGTGTGTGTGTGTGTGTGTGTGTGTGTGTGTGTGTGTGTGTATGTATGTGTGTGTGTGTGTGTGTGTGTGTGTGTGTGTGTGTGTGAGTGCGTGTGTGTGTGTGTGAGTGTGTGTGTGTGTGTGTGTGTGTTTGTGTGCGTGCGTGTGTGTGTGTGTGTGTGTGTGTGTGTGTGTGTGTGTGTGTGTGTGTGTGTGTGTGTGTGTGTGTGTGTGGTGTGTGTTGGAGCGTGTGTGTGTGTGTGTTCCTCGAACCCTTAAAAAATACTTTACCCGTTGAGAAGAAATTTTACATGGACATTCCTAGGGTCCCTGGTTAATTCACAGACATATTTTTATTTCGAAATTCCATCAGGGCACCATCCCACGGGCTTTTAAAACCCCTTTAACACCTAATTATCTATATTTGTTACTTAACTTGGCTTGATAAGCTTCTAATCACCTGTAGCAGTCACTTTTAAACACATTTAAACAGCTGATAGTAATTGTTTGTTATTCATCTTTCGAGGTTAATTAAACATTACAAAAGTTAAGTTTTAAGGAGAAATGTTTCCTTAACCTGGTTTTCAAGACAATAATCAGTACGTTTATAGTTTGATATATTTATTGAGAAGTAATATATAAAAATCTACTGGCATCTATCTATGTATGTATTATTAAATCACGTAAAAACCACTGAACCCATTGAGCTGAAACCTGGTATTAATTTCCCGTTCCCACGTTTTCGATTTAGGTGAAAATAATTACTGGGAGATGCAGAAAGTCATCAGAGATATGAAAAAACTTATATGAAAACTCTCGCTGACGCCCCAAATAATTACAATTTTGGAAAGATGTAATTCCCCCCAAATGTGGTGCTAATAGTGATGGTAGTAGGTCTAATGCACATTGCCCACCTCAATACAATGCATATAAAATGAATCAAAAACATGTTCTCTAACTACATTAATAATAATTATTTGTTATTGCCAAGGAAGTTTATTTTATATACCTATAAATATCCAAATAGGTTTGGAACTTTATACGTTTAACCAAATGTACTCATTTAAGGTTAGAATCAAGATCACGTGACGAAGTATTACTTCGCGGAAGTAGACTTCTAACTAGGTAATGTTGTATAAAATTACAACCAAATCTATCGTAACTGGAAACTTTATAGGTATATTTAAATATATATTCGTAGTACGGCGCGATTTGATACGCGGAGGTATTACTTGCTACTCCGCAATGAATTTTTTACTCAACTTTAATTTGACAAAAATTTTATTTAGTTCTCTAAACGACAGTTCTCATTAATTTATAATATTTTTTATTTATTTATTTGTTTTTTTGTATCCCTGATGATTTCTGTGTCGCCCGGTATAATTCTTTCCCCTAAAATCGAACACGCTTGAACGGGAAACCAATACCTGAAATTTTACAAGGACATTCTTAGGATCCGTAATTAACCAATACTGTCAGCGCACCGCCCCACTGGACTTCGAAACTCCCTTAACTGTAGGTTAATAAACTATAGTTTGATATATTAACTAGTATTTAATTTCAGTAAATTAAATTCAACACAAATAAAAATAGAAATTAAATCAATACAAATATTCGTAACCCCGTATCATGGACGGGTACTCTGCTAGTATTTTATAAACCTGAATAAACTAAAATATCAGTAACCCATTTAAAAACGCTTTTACAATTAGTAGAAATGAGCACAGTATTACATCAAATTATTATAAATTGGATATCTTTATATGATAATAATTTTGGTTCTGAAAGTTTATACAAAACCACATTGAACAAGAGAAAAATAAGTACAGATGTAAATGCTGTCGTATTGTTGAATTACCAATAGCATTTTTTTACATTTCACAAATGTTACCTAATGGTGTTTTCGTGCACAAAATATAATATGTTTTAGTATAAACGAAAGTTTGCATACACATACAACTAACAAAAGTCCTAAGTCGTATTAATTTATTAAACCCAAATAGCAATCTCAAACGTTTATAAAATCGACGAATCTGTTATGCTGTACAATAACGTAATGATGGGTTTTGTAGCTTTAAAATTGTTTTCCATCCAGGGAGATGAGTTACGGGACGCTTTCCACAGCTCAAAGTGGGAGGGATTTCCGAAATCCTTTAATAAGGATCTGCTCATTATGGGAGAAATGCTAAACAAGCCTCTGTGTTTGAAAGTGGCAGGAATATACATTCTGCATTTTGAGACCTTTACAGCCGTAAGTGTACAACTCTTTACTTCCTACTGAATACTTACCTTCTCTTCTAATTGCACACTTTTCCTTTATAATTGTAACTATTTGTGGCCATTTAAAGCTAGCTACGGAACTATACGAGGTTTACAATAAGGGTAATACAATCATTGTTAGATATTTCTCCACAGTTATTTGTCTTGAAAATATTTGTATCGCATTAGTTTATATGGTACTTACGTATTAAACGGAAGCTTCTAATATGGGTACGTAGTAATGTTGTATAAAATTACAACCAACCTAACTGGATGCTTTATAGGTATATTTATGTCAAGACGTAGTGCAGTGCTTGTTTTCTACTACGCGCCCAAAAAGGTAGTTCCAACTGAAATGTGAATAAATAAACTTTACTTAACCTAACTTTAGCTTTCTTTCTGCGGTTAGTTTAAGTTAATTTATTGGAATTTATTCGAACATGAAGCAGTCATGATCCAGTCAGGATAGATGTGGTTGTAATTTTATACAACATTAACACGTACCCGTATTAGTGGCCTCCGTATAATACGTAAATACTGTTTATATTAGTAACATGGTTGTTTAACATGTTTTAAACTTATAGAAAACATGAAAATGCAAGCTTTATATTATTTATAAATTTCGACTAGTAATTTGTACTCGAATCCTTATTGTCTCTGTTAATAGTTAATTCTATTATTATAACACCTATTTAAGCCCCTTTCATACATTTGTTTTACATGTAATGTAAATCATTACTGAACGTTGACTTTAAACTTCAATTCAGGCTTAAAATAATACAAGTTATATATTTTATATTTGAATGTTTTGCCATAAAATAATTACATGTCAAGACAAGGTGTTTGGTCACGTTATATTTGGGTTTATTTTATTATTAATAGTTCTATCTTTTTGTTGTAGGTGCTTCAGGCAACGTACAGTTACTTCAATGTACTTAGGTCCATGCGATTTCCAAATTCACCTTAGTGCGAAAAAAAATACAGTATAGGATACCATACCAGTTGTAGATTAAGAGCACCAAAAAGATGTAAACCTGTTTAAATTTAGTTATTATTTTAGTTTAACATCCACAACACATTCTATATTCATTTTGTGGTTTACTGCTTATTCCTAGCCACTCGCTAATTAGCCCGTGCATTATCGTATAGATCATCAGGTAGGTAAATCCTGGTATTAAAACAAAACCTGTTATTGGCGCACGACCTATGTGAAAAAAAGATTTCTTGAGACCTTAGGTATAGTAAATAGTATACAGTATATATATATAATTATAAACAAAGTTATTTAAAATCTAACTTTCCCTTTATGTTATATATTTAATTACCTTAACACTCTATAGTCTCACCTTCAGGATTTTAGTTAATTAACACCAATATCAAATTTAACATCACTGGCATTTGATCTTACATTTAATAAATACACCCTATACCCATTTATCTTAATACTATTTAGTGACGAGATTGATTCCTAAACTAAAATTACAATTACAAAAAAGTGAACTCTTGAGGCTTTAGACTATTACAATAAAGTATAATAATTGCAGTGTTAATTGCTTTTTCTGTAGGGTCGTTATAATGGAACTTTTTTATAAATTAGAACGTGGTGGAAAAAAAATTAGAATAATATTTTAAACTAATGAATTTAAAATTGTTCTGAATTAACTGTTTATAAAGCTCTGTTGGGTAATTCTCATGTAAAATGAGAAAAATTCTCAAGTACTTATTGTTTGTTGAGTGTCTGGGATCTTGACCATTGATACTGCTTCGATGCACTTTTCACATAACTAACTTATCTTTCCTAATTCTTTACTAAATTATTTATGGCGCACTTTTTATACACTATATACACATACAAAAAATTACATTTCACTTAATTCTATTAACAGATTATACCCCTTATTAACATTACTGACACTTGGTACCCCCCCCCCCAATACGTCTGCCCTCTTTTGAAAACCCTCCAATACTCTCTCGATCACTTTCTTTTCCAACCTCACCTCATCTCTCCTCACTTACGTATTTTAGTTAATTTGGTTATCCCCACATTACTAACAAAGAGCTTTCTCTAACGGTACAGTGTTATTAAAAACCAGGTTTTTTTGTCCTTGGAAAGTCCTATCTTAAAATAGTTGGACCCTTCTTTTGTCAAAGGTTCCCACTGCCCAAGTAATACTTTTTGAAATAGAACAATGGTTAAGTACTTTGTCCGTAGTTTTAGTAACTATTCTTGTCGCTTTGCTTACTATTTCTTCCGACTATTTTTTATTTTTTTGATATAAACTGAAGTAGAGTAGGCGACAATTTAGATGGCTTACTTGGGACGGGCTAATAAGAAAGGAGGTTTTATAACCCCTATAACTATTTAAGGCTGCCCTTTTCGTTGATAGCGTGACGTACGATGGCGGCATGACGAATGATGGCGGCCATTTAGGTGTATGACGTTAAGGGCTTTTCTGTTCTGGAGGGGATAAATGTTGGAAGAAAAATAAAGTTGTATGTTTGAGATAAGATCTGTGAACGTTTGGGTTTGTGGCTTGTAACGCTAGTTACGATAGTGTAGTGTTATATTTGGGTACAAGAAGGTCTTTGTCCAGGTTGTGTACAGGATTTGTTACCAGCATTTTATCTCCTGCATCCGTTGTTTGATAGTAATTGTAGATGTCTATGGTGAAGTCTTCGAGGACCTTCTTGTTCAGGTGTTTGATATAAATTGTAGAAGTCCATGGTGGGCCTTCATGTTCTGGTAGGCATGTTGGTAAATGTAGTGTAAAAATATTTTGTAATGGTTCCGGTGTTTGATAGTAATTGTAGATGTAAAGACCATGGGTGAAGGACTTCGAGGGCCTTCTTGTTCTGGTAGGCATGTTGGTGAATGTAGTGGAAAATATTTTGTAATGGTTCCGGAGTTTGATAGTAATTGTAGATGTAAAGTCCATGGTGAAGGACTTCGAGGGCCTTCATGTTCTGGTACGCATGCTGGTAAATGTAGTGGAAAAAATATTTTGTAATGGTTCCGGTGTTTGATAGTAATTGTAGATGTAAAGACCATGGTGAAGGACTTCGAGGGCCTTCTTGTTTTGGTAGGCATGTAGGTTAATGTAGTGGAAAAAATATTTTGTAATGGTTCCGGTGTTTGATAGTAATTGCAGATGTAAAGACCATGGTGAAGGACTTCGAGGGCCTTCTTGTTCTGGTAGGCATGCTGGTAAATGTAGTGGAAAAAATATTTTGTAATGGTTCCGGTGTTTGATAGTAATTGTAGATGTAAAGTCCATAGTGAAGGATTTCGAGGGCCTTCTTGTTCTGGTAGGCATGTAGGTTAATGTAGTGGAAAAAATATTTTGTAATGGTTGGGATTCGATCTGTGAAAGTTTGTATTCGTAGTGTGGAACATTACTGAGCTACGACGTAGGCAGAGTATTATGTGAGTACAAGAAGGCCTTTGTCATAGGCGAGTGTCAGATGAGGGAAAGTGGAGTTAACGAAATAACTCGTGTTTCACGTTGTTGGGGGTTGTATTGATTGAATAACGATAAAAAGTGGTGGGTCGACGTTACGATAACGGTTAGAATCCAAATTTTTATTACTTTTCGTCTTCTTCTTTTACTTGAAATAGAAAAATAGTAAAGTACTTTGTCCGTATTATTAGTAACTGTTCTCTTAATATTTCTTCCTACTATTTTTTTCTTTTTTGCATATAAACTGAATTTATTTTTTAGCTTCATACGTTATGATATAAAGTCTCCAGAATTTTAAAATTAATTTTGTTTGATTCCTTAAATTTAAATTTTACAATGTTTACATAATATAACATCAAAGAACAACTTCTTTTAAAATTCTTACACCCAATCTTAATTTTACTAATACATTTTATTCCTACTATAACTAATTACTTCTTACATACTAAGCCCATTTCACTTATAAAATATTAGATAAATACAAAGTTACATTATACAAATTAATATTCTTTCCTTAAAATTAACTTTGCAAGTTTACAATGCATTCTATTTGTTAAACTAAAATTTTAATGTTATAATTTCCCAAATAAATTTTCCCTTTGGGTAGTTTATTAAATTCAAGTGAGGTAATGCTTATTATTTGTTTAGTTTATTTTTGTAGCACAAATATTATTATTTTTATAAATCAAAGAAGTATTATATTGGTCTAGTTAATTAAAACATATGGCAACATAAGGGTTGCTTTCTCCTTCCGAGATCATTCTGCTTGAGTACTTCGGGTGTTTCTCCCTCTCGAATGGGGAATTTTCGTTTCTACGGCAAAATTGACCTGGCGCTGATGTTCTTCACTAATTACACTTGGATGATTTGGTTTCTTCACAAATTGATTAATTTCATACCATTGCCTAGTTTCGTGTCTGACTAAATTGGCCTGGACTATTGCGTGATGTTACCTAAAGTGTTCCTTTTGTTGAAAGAGAAATTCTGTATTTAGGTTGACGAACGCACTTTTACCTTATATCCCTTTAGTCATTAAAGCTATAACAACATTCGGGTCCAAATGTTGTGCCAATTTCCTTATTATTAATTCATCTGCTAACCCTTGAACATCCAATAAATTTTGTTTGACGTAATCTAACATGTTGACATGTCCCCTTCGAATGTCTACTGAGCTTAATTGATTTGTATTTTGATCAAGATGGTGCTGTAACAGTTTTAACCTAAGGTTGTCAGTAATAAATTGTTCCGTGTTATTTTGAGTGTGTTTAAATCTTCCGCTTGTTTTTGTTGTTGATCTTTGCACATTATTTCGACGTCCGCTAATTTAGTTTGGGTTGTTTGTTGCGATTCTGTGATTCTTTTTTCTATCGTCTCTTTAAATTTGGTTCGGCTATATTGATTTTATTGTTTAATTCTGAGCTTTCCCTGACTCTATTTCCCCTTTACATTGTCTACCACAAACACACAAAACTCTCGAGAAGGCTGCGACACTGATGTTAAATTTGGAAACCACTTTTGGAATAGTTTCCTCGCCAAACAAGTTTCAAAAACACACAGGACTACATTATAGCGATGTCTGTTAAGTACAGGATCCTTAACCTCACTTTCAACAGACCACGTTTGTTTACAATTCTCATTAGTTCGTATAACCTAGCAATCAGCTGGTGTTTATCACAGTTCAAGTTCCACCGCCTACTAGACTTTCATTGCCGACCAGAATCTAGGATCCTTTTACTGCATAGAAGTAGGTTTTACGATCCAGTCACCAGACGAATCTAGACTATTCATCTATGGTTTTAGACTAATTATCTGATTTAGTTACCTGTTGCTAGCATTTCCGTCTTCTCTCAAGTTACACACACTTCTTGCAACATGGCTTTCTAGTGCGGCATTCCTGGTTTCTATTCAAGTGTTTTAGCCGATTACATCGGGTTTAAACCGCGTCTGATTATTACCCCGCTTACTGATTATGTTCAGTTAATGTTTTAGATGCGTTCTAACTATGAATTAACGATTTTAGCCGCGATAAAACTGTTTTAAACCGCTTTCCTTATACAAGTGTAATTTGTTAGGTTAGCCGCGTGGTATTTCATTACACCGCAGACAATTAACTCTTTAACCTCGTGGGTGAACTATCAAGCGTTGATTAAAGCTTTTCTGTTGTGACTATTTGAAGTGCTTTTAACTTTCAATTAATTTTAAATGAGTTTTAGTTTTATGCCATTCTTCGCAAGCTACGGTTCATCACTTCAGGACTTAACCCAGGCCTGGGAAAACCCGCATCATCACCTCTTCAACTACCCTGTATAACTTGGAATGGTAAGTGGCGTAGGCTTAACTTCACTCATAAAATTGAACTATTTCTTTTAATTAACGTTTAGTGTTAAATTTAAATTCAGTGTTTTTTTTTCTTATTAATAAAGCAGACCCCATACTGCTCCAACAAAGCGTGGGTGGTCTTCCGGACGTTTTAGTGTAACCGCTAATGATTTGAACTACCCTATTTTCATTTTCTTTCTTTAGTTTTGCTACCAAAACTATACATGGTCAACACGGGCCGGATAATTTGAATCAAATAAACCATAGGATACAGTTCACTGCAAAATTCATCTTTAAAAATTTCCTTAACTAATTTTATTTTCTGTTGTTAAAAATGGCAATTAATACCGATTATTATTTGTCAAAATTAAATAATATCATTGAGGACCTGGAACAGGTTATTAACATAATTACTGGAAATGATATCCCTACAGGTCTCATTAGCGAAATCCGACGCATCCACGGCAACTTTATTGACACATACGAATATATGGAAAAAAGTTTTGAGCATGAAGTCGCTGAAACCGCAGAAAAGGCTTTTCAATTGAAAGCCAAATTTCAACTTTTGTATTTGCCCATCCTGGCTAAATGTCCAGGCATTATAAAATCTGAAGAAAAGGAAATTTCACCGGCTAAACTCACAAATAATTGCATCAGTCTGCCAAGCCTACAAGTACCCACTTTCTCATTCAATAACAGTGAATGGACAGACTTTATCACTATGTTTGACTCTATGATCCACTCTAATGCAAATCTGACCGCAGTACAAAAATTTCAGTACTTAAAATCAACTTTAAAAGGCGATGCCTTAGCAATCATTACCGGCTTAACAATTTCAGACAATAATTATGCAATAGCTTACAACGCTCTAAGAAACCGCTATGCCAACCCACGCAGGCTAGCCGATCATTACTTCAAACAGATTCAAGAGTTCAAATCAATGCAAACCGCTTCGCACTCAGAACTCAACCGCTTTCTAACCGCACACTCTAACGCAGTATGTGCCTTGAAGGCCATTAACTTACCGGACTTGGCAGATTTTCTGTTGTTTCAAATGGCAGTTAATAATTTAGATCCGAAGACTCGTCTTAATTTTGAAACCAGGCTAGGCACCAACACTATGCCTACTTACCGCAGTTTGAATGATTTTGTAACTGAACAAGCTAGGGCAATGGAATTGCTCAACCAGCCTTCGACCTCAACCGCAGCTAGCACAAGCCAACAACCTCGAGTATTGGTGTCTTCTTTACATGAACCTGACCTAATTAATGAGTCATATCCAAACGCTGACCCACCTAACATTAATTCAAGTGGCGACTTAAATCAGGGCATTAACCCTCAACCACCTCAGTTTAAGCCAGTGCAAAATATACCTCAACCTCGCACTTTTCAGGCAAGGCCTGCCATGCAGAGTCCTATTCGACCGCAGACAGTGACGCGACCAACCATCTCACCAGTCTCTAACAGGCCGGGTCAATCAGTGTTTAGACACCGACTACCTCCATTTCACATGGCTCAAGCCAACGTATCAACCACTCATGCTGGGAAATGTATTTACTGCGACTCGGACCACATCATATTCCACTGCAATGCGTTCTTGGATTTAACTGTGCCTGAACGGAAAAGGGCCATTAACCAGTTACAACGTTGCTTCAACTGTCTTGGCTCACATTTTCAGTCCAAATGCAAATCAGTCAAACACTGCAAACACTGTGGGGATCCGCATCACACATTGTTACATGACCCCGCCCCTTCACGACATTGACTAATTCAACCGCGACACCCCAGTTCGACAGTCAAACATCAACTTGCTATTAAATCACAACCGCACGCTCTTTCTTGTAAAATTCATTCCTCACTTGCCTTGTTGGGCACCGCACAGGTCATCATTCAAGACCATTTCGGTCAACCGCTTCTTTTCAGAGCCATCATTGACCCAGGCAGTCAAATCTCTGCTATAACTAAACATGCTAGTACACTGTTGAACTTACCCGCTCGGAAATCAAATCTTTCATTGATTGGTGTCGCATCCAAGACAACCCGCATATCTGAATATGTCACTTTACAAATTTTCTCGAGGCATGACCAGAGTGTCTTGCTTACCGCAGAAGCTGCTGTACTTCAGCACATTACTTACCCGCTTCCATCAACTGCTCTGGCACCAAACATACGTGCCCATTATACGAACTTACCGCTAGCTGATCCGCATTTCGATACACCTTCAAGTGTCGACATCATCCTAGGCGCTGACATTTTCACACAGATTCTCACTAATGGACCTCGTACCATTATCCAAGGGCAACCCTCAGCACTTAACACTAGGTTAGGTTGGGTCATCATGGGATCTATACCCTACAGTATGCCTCATCAACCGCGCGCATTTATCACTACCTTAGAGTCAATTGATGACAACATGCGACGGTTTTGGGAAGTCGAAGAAGTCACAAATGTGAATCACCTCAGCCCCGAAGATCAACTGTGTGAAGAACTGTTCGCAACCACTACTGATCGTGACGCAACGGGAAGATATATCGTAGCACTTCCATTTAAGCCGGAAGCTATCCCGCTCAAGTCTAACCGTAACACTGTTCTGGCTAGTTATCATGCGTTAGAAAAACGTTTAAACCGCCAGCCTGAGGTAGCCATACAATATCATCAGTTTATGGCCGAGTATATCGCTCTAGGGCACATGTACCCCGCCCTCAAGGCTTCTGACTATCTTATTCCGCACCATTGCGTATTTAAGACCACCAGCTCTACTACTAAGCTTAGAGTGGTATTCAACGCGTCATCACCTGATTGCCACGCAAACACCCTGAACCAGCAAATGTTATCCGGTCCTAAACTGCAAAAGGACTTGGCTAATTTAATAATCTCTTTCCGTTTATATACTTACGCTGTCTGCACCGACATCAAGATGATGTACCGTCAAATTTTGGTCCGACCTGAGGATCGTTCTTACCAACACATACTTTACCGGGCTTCACCTCAATCACCGTTAATCGAGTATGAACTTGCTACGGTCGCCTATGGCCTAACCCCTTCCGCTTACTTAGCTCTGCGAACGCTTGAACAACTAGTAAAGGATGAGGGAACCCGCTATCCTACAGCCTCCGAAGCAATCCTTCATCAGACCTACGTAGATGACGTCGTCGCTGGAGCTGACACGCCCGAAGCCGCTAAGACGTTAATACAAGAACTTATCGACATTTTCGCTCGCGCAGGCCTGGAACTCAGAAAATGGTCGTCAAATGAACCCTCGCTACTCGCAACGCTACCTTCCTCTCACTTGGAAAATCCGCTGTTGTTTCAAGACGAATCCGCTGAAATTAAAATATTGGGTTTGCAATGGAACCCTTCGTCAGACTCGTTCTCGTATCAAACTCAAACTCTTACGCTGGTGCCCACAAAACGCACCATCTTGTCCTATGTCGCACGCACTTTTGACCCGCTTGGCTTCTTAACGCCTATTACCTTTTGGATTAAGTCTTTTCTTAAACGCTTGTGGTTGGAGAAACTGGACTGGGACCAGCCTCTGCCAACCCCTCTGCTCGATCAATGGGACAGCTTCATTGTCCACTTCGCTTGTTTGTCTGCTATTCAAATTCCTCGCCATGTAGGCACGCGATCAGCCAGTCATCGCATCGTTGGGTTTTGTGATGGTTCCGAATCAGGCTATGCTGCTTCTATCTATTTGAGATCTGAGCTTAACGGGGCCGTCAACACCAGCCTGTTGAAAGCTAAAAGTAAGGTAGCCCCTGTTAAATTGCTTACCATACCTCGTTTGGAACTTTGCGGCGCAGTACTGCTGGCTAAGTTATACAAATCAATTCAACCCGCTCTTGATTTCATTCCAATCGCTAACACTCTCTTCTTTACTGATTCTGAGATAGTACTTCATTGGATTCAGACCCCGCCTCATCAATTGAAAACCTTCGTAGCCAACCGCATCACTGAGATTGTTTCAAGCACACAAATGGATCAATGGTTCCACGTCTCGACTAATGACAACCCCGCAGACGTTGCTTCTCGCGGTTGTCTGCCTGATCAACTTGCCACACACCCGCTTTGGTGGCATGGACCTCCATGGTTATTGCTCTATCCTACCACTTAGGATCTCACACGACCTAAAGGAACTAACCCAGATCAGACGGAAACAAAGGTTGAAGCTAAAGTTCATTGCACGACTGTTCAAGAACCCAACCGTCTCTTGGAAATGATCGAACAACATTCAAACTTAACCACCCTTCATCATGTCTATGCATACGTATTACGTTTCATTAACAATTGTCGTAACAAGTTCCAAGTTACCAGCCATCCTCACAACACTCGTTATAAGGCGAAGCTCGCAGTGATCAAAACCACTGCCCTTAAACCCACTCTCCAACCGCTTTCAGTGCAAGAACTTGGTAACGCAAAGACTTTGTGCGTTAAATTGGTACAAACCCATGCATTCTCTGACGCCTTGAAAAGACTTCAAGCTGGTATCCGCGTCAACGACAACTTACGCAGCTTAACACCATTTGTCGACCCCTCTGGCTTGATCAGGGTGGGCGGTAGACTTGATCATTCGTCTCTGAGTTATGACTCTAAACACCCGCTTCTGTTACCGAAACGCCATCATTACGTCAACCTCATTTGTGACCACTATCATAAACTGGCATTGCATGCCGGACCTCGTACCACTCAAGCCTTGATCAACAGTGAGTTTTGGATCATAGCTTTACGCTCTTTACTTCGACAACGCATCCATGCGTGCATTCGCTGTTTTCGCTTACAAACTAAACCGCAACAGCCTATAATGGCCTCATTACCATCGTCAAGAGTTACACCGTCGCCTCCCTTCTATAGAGTCGGAGTAGATTTTGCAGGACCCTTTGATACCAAGGCCAACCACCTGCGAACCTCTAAGCTATTAAAAGCTTATCTATGCTTGTTTGTATGTATGACAACCAAAGCAGTTCACTTGGAACTCGTAACTGACTTATCTACGGACGCTTTCTTCGCCGCATTTCATCGCTTCACCTCCAGAAGAGGTCTGCCCTCAGAGGTTTATTCTGACAACGGCACGAACTTTACAGGCGCTGCCAATCGACTTGATGAGGTTTACAAATTTCTTGACCGCTCTAATTCTCATATCAAACGTAAACTAGCTGATCAACGCATCATATGGCATTTCAATCCTCCGGCCGCTCCTCATTTTGGGGGACTGTGGGAAGCCGCTGTCAAATCTACCAAGTCATTGCTACACCGCACTGTGGGTAACAACATGTTAACGGCTGAAGAGCTATCCACCTTGTTCATAAGGATAGAGGCTATTTTGAATAGCCGACCTATTTTCGAAACATCTCCAGACCCCAACGAAGGATCGTCCTTTCTTACTCCCGGACACTTCTTAATTGGACGTCCGTTGTTATCGCTTCCTGAAGAATGTTATACTGAACCTCCGCTTAAATCAAGATGGTCAATGCTACAGCAAATGTCCAACCGCTTCTGGAAAACTTGGTCCACCCAATACCTACACACACAAATTCAACGGCACAAGTGGAATAAGGACTCGGCGCCACTCAAGGAGAATCAAATCGTCTTCATAACTGGTGAACATTCGAACCCTCTTCATTGGCCTATGGGTCGGATCCTCAAATTGCATCCAGGAACAGACCACGTCGATAGGGTAGCTACTGTCAAGACTGCACATGGACAACTGAAGAGACCAGTCAACAAGCTCGTCGGCTTTCCGCTTCATCATTAGTTCTTCACCGCTTTCCTACAGGTTCTTTCTTCGGCGCTCTTGCCCCTTTTGTTTCTTTTGGTTTTCTTCGTTTTCCCTGCCACTTTTTTCTCTTCGGCACCCTCGGTTTCCGGTGCTTTAGTGGTTCTTCGCCCCCTACCCACCTGGCGGATTAAAAACATTCGTTTTGGTGGGCGGTATGTTAAGTACAGGATCCTTAACCGCAATTTCAACAGACCACGTTTGTTTACAATTCTCATTAGTTCGTATAACCTAGCAATCAGCTGGTGTTTATCACAGTTCAAGTTCCACCGCCTACTAGACTTTCATTGCCGACCAGAATCTAGGATCCTTTTACTGCATAGAAGTAGGTTTTACGATCCAGTCACCAGACGAATCTAGACTATTCATCTATGGTTTTAGACTAATTATCTGATTTAGTTACCTGTTGCTAGCATTTCCGTCTTCTCTCAAGTTACACACACTTCTTGCAACATGGCTTTCTAGTGCGGCATTCCTGGTTTCTATTCAAGTGTTTTAGCCGATTACATCGGGTTTAAACCGCGTCTGATTATTACCCCGCTTACTGATTATGTTCAGTTAATGTTTTAGATGCGTTCTAACTATGAATTAACGATTTTAGCCGCGATAAAACTGTTTTAAACCGCTTTCCTTATACAAGTGTAATTTGTTAGGTTAGCCGCGTGGTATTTCATTACACCGCAGACAATTAACTCTTTAACCTCGTGGGTGAACTATCAAGTGTTGATTAAAGCTTTTCTGTTGTGACTATTTGAAGTGCTTTTAACTTTCAATTAATTTTAAATGAGTTTTAGTTTTATGCCATTCTTCGCAAGCTACGGTTCATCACTTCAGGACTTAACCCAGGCCTGGGAAAACCCGCATCATCACCTCTTCAACTACCCTGTATAACTTGGAATGGTAAGTGGCGTAGGCTTAACTTCACTCATAAAATTGAACTATTTCTTTTAATTAACGTTTAGTGTTAAATTTAAATTCAGTGTTTTTTTTCTTATTAATAAAGCAGACCCCATACTGCTCCAACAAAGGGTGGGTGGTCTTCCGGACGTTTTAGTGTAACCGCTAATGATTTGAACTACCCTATTTTCATTTTCTTTCTTTAGTTTTGCTACCAAAACTATACAGATGTCACTCCGAACTTTCAACCCTGCATGTTCTCGTTTTACTTTTCGAATTACAAACTATAAAAGTCTTGTAAAACGGAGCGCCCCAAGAGAAAGTCTTTACCGATTGAAGTCTAAAGTAACACTATCCTTTCCAGGTCAATTTTTAGTAACCGTCGCTGAGCGTCTTCCTCGTTCCCTGTTTTCGACCAATGGCGAGGCTTCAAAAGGGACGTAATTTCGGTCAGGTAAGGTATTGTAACACTCTTAAATAATTTGGTGTTACTGTAACGGTTGAGCCTTTTTTCCTGTGGTAAGTATTTATCAGGGCTTTATTAAAAATGTGTGTTAAATACTAATTAACAAATTAATAACCTTACTTACACGGGGCTCTATCTATTTCTCCGTTTCCAGCCAGGCATAATAATGTCTTTCTGTAAACGATCTTCTGATATCTTCGGAAGATAGAACTAGGTTACTTGAAATGAAAATTGAAAGTTTGTAACGTTCGAGTTTACTTGTGAAATAAAAATTAAAATTTTTAAAATACAAAGTCATAAAATTTATTAATCAGTGACAAATTACAAAAGAACAAATAACACCAACGTGTCGAGTAATTTACTTTTAATTACTGCTAATTATTCCATACATTTTAGCTACTTATTAACCTTTAAAATTTAAATATATCGAGAAGGTAGTAAATTAAGATTTCCAATTAAATTTTGAAATGAATATTCAAAGGACAATTTCTACCGTTCATGTGTTAACCGTTTATCAATTAAAAATTGTTCAACTTAGTTAATATTGAAATACATTTTCTTTATTATTATCTAAAACGTACTTGGTTGTGCACTTATAAAACACTTTAACACATATTAAACATTGCCCATGGCTTTTGGAATCACTAATCACTGCACATCGATCCTGGAATCAGCGCTCTTACAATGCTAGCTTCACAATGAGCACGAATAAAACAAAAATTTTCTTTTATATTGGGAAGATATAATTATTAAATAAAAATTAATATGTATAAATGAATTTATATGTAACACCTTATTTTTAAGAGTGTTACATTACATATAATTTCATTTATATAATTAATTTTTATTTTATAATTAGATCGACCCAATATAAAAGAAAATTTTGATTTTCTTGGTGAATACTTGTTATAATCTATCGTAAGAAGTAAGGCGCTCCTAGCAAGCAAACATGTAAAATATCGTACGATGTTGGTAAGTTAAGGCAATTGACCAGATCATCCCATATAACGTAAGCATGAGGTGATACCTGCGAACCAATCAAAAATGTAATAAGAACAAATAAGGATGGGGGTTGCATGGGAATTCAGCTTCGCGCGTCTACCAAACTGCCTACTTCACTAAAAGTCTTTGAACGAGATAGACGAGATGGGAATTTCTGAAATGACTTAGAAAATTTGCAAGCTTTTATTATTCAAAATTTAAGATGTCAAGGACCCGTACCAGTTTATTAATGCAACTTACAGAAGAAGCCTGAACCTTTTTTTTATGAGTTCCAAATAGTAAAAGTTCGTATTTTTTTTTTTTTTTTTTTTTTTTTGTCAAGTGCGCTTGTTGCAAGAGCGATGTGCAGTGATAATTAATATGTGTTATAGTGTTATACAAGTGGTGTGCACAGCCAGGTACGTTTTAGAGTATAATGAGGATAATGTATTTTAATTTTAACTAACTTAAATAGTGAATGATAAATGATTAACACATAAACGGTAGAAATCGTCTTTGGATATTCATTTCTAAAATTAAATTTGAATACTCAACTTACTACCTTCTCGATACATAAACTGTAATGCACTATTGTACACTTATCAAGTAATTAATATATGTAAAGAATAGTTAGCAGTAATTTAAAATAAATCTCTTGACATATTGATTGTCATTTGTTCAATTTGTGATTTGTGTTTAATTATTAAATTGTTTAATATTGTATTCTAAAACATTCAATCGTTATTTCACATGTAACCTATTTCTAGCTTCAAGATAGGAAGACCGCCACAGACAGACAGTATGTGCCTGAGGTGTGACGTTAGAACTAGAAGCCCTGGTAAGTAAAATTAATTATTTTGTAATAAGCAAATTAACATATTTAAATAAAGGAAAATTCTAAAGGTAAAAGAGCGAGTGGTTACAGTATTATTCATTTCATCATTAGTTTTCTTATGAGAAGTTTCTGTTCCAAACCGATCGATATTTTTGCCTTTTTCTCATTAGTCGTTTAACTCTTTCATCTTGCTTTTTCTTTATTTTTGCTACTTGGCATCTTCTTCTTCTTTTTAAATTCTGCTTCCTCTCGAATGGCGTTGGTGTTTTTAGCTTGATTTAGACCTACTCTCCCCTTCTCAATATATATAAAGTATAATTAAAAACCATAAAAACCCCTCTCAAGGCTAATGGCTTTGTTTCTTTTGGTTTTATACCCTTTACTTAAACTACCACAACCCTTAGGTTCCTTTATTTTTCTTTCCCCCTCGAAATCTGGATTACATAACCCATCAAACAACCTGATTTTTTTAAAATTATTGCAACAGTAATTTGTGACATGAAATTGTCTGTTGCAGTGTGTGTGTGTATGTATGTATGTATGTGTGGGTTTGTGCGCGTGTGTGTATATATAACTATAAATGATACATACATTTATAAAAAAAACACATTCAAAAAAATAAACAATAAATACATAATAAAAACAAGTAATATATAAAAAAAAACATATTCTAAATCAATTCCTGCTGAGGTCATCATTTGCTTAAGTACATTTTCGCTTTTCCTTCACATTCTCTATTTGTGTAGCAAGGTTTATTACCGTTAAACAAATTTATTTGCTTATTTTATTGTTTTCATTCATTTTTAATCCTAGAGCATTATTTCGATATCGTGTGATAACCATGGCAATTATTAAAGTTTGTGCAATAAAGGAAAAAGAATAAACTACAAATTGATATAATAAATAAATAACAAGCAACTATAGATAATGTAGTGGGGCGTGTACTTCTCCTCAAAGGGAAAAGTATTAGCTGTGCCAAAATGCACCAGCTCCTACCATTGTTGACCGGGATGTGTGAGATCACAAAGACATCGAATGGCATCCATCACCATTCCTCACGTAACGAGGAGATTTTCTCAACAAACAGATATCTCACTACCCTTCTGCAGTGATGTGACACTTGTTAGGCTGGAACCCCCGACGAGCCCACCTCCACCCCTGACAGCCCCAACCACTAAAGCATTAACGGCCACTTCATAACACTGTATTCATAGCTCCTCCTCGATCGTGGCCCACATCCAGCTGGTTCGCAGAAGGAAACCAGCTCCACACTCCAACGGGTCTAAGTAGATACACCAGCTTAGTGCTCGCTCGACGAGGCAGATATAACTATGATTTGGTCTCTCACGCCCCCTCCAGTTTACACTATAGATAAATTGTATGGGCATATGAAAAAGAAACACACACACACACACAAACACAAACACACACACACACACACACACACACACACACACACACACACACACACACACACACACACACATATATATATATATATATATATATATATATATACATGAAGTTAATATATTACTATTGTAAGTAATTTTATCCACCATTAATTGCAATGATTTTACCTTGTGTGCTGAGACGCCTTTCGGTCACTTGACCATTATCGAATCACTCAGAGTGATTCGACAATGGTCAAGTGACCGAAAGGCGCCTCATCACACAAGGTAAAATCATTGCAATTAATAGTGGATAAAATTACTTACAATAGTAATATATTAACTTCATAAAGTCAGTGCAATGGAAAAACAATGGATAACGTAAAATATCAGGAATATATATATATATATATATATATATATATATATATATATATATATATATATATTTATATATATATATATATATATATATTTGCTTATAAGGAGTACATCCGTTCATTCTGAAGTGCACAAAATCGTAGTTCCAACGTTTCGCTAGAATATCATCTAGCATTGACTAGATGAACCCAACAGGAGTTGAAGAGCGCAGATAACTCCTATATAGAGAGGAATGAAGCCATTCCCAATGACGTCAATCCACAAACACCGTAACCAAACAATTACTCACATTCCTTTGCCTTTGTTCACCTTTTTGCCGATAAAATCTATCGATGACACAATTCCACGCTGCGGGCAATTTCAAAGTAACATCCCGTTTGTTAAGACTCCCTCGCTTCTCTATTTCGATAGCCTCACGAATAATTCTAGTCCTGTAGTTTTCCTCTTCAGCATTCTGTCGTCAAGACTGGAAATCAATGGTTAGCCCTGTATCGCAGTGGTGCCTGTACAGCGCCGACGTTTTCTGCTAGTTTTTAAAGCCATGTTTGTGCTCCTCAAGTCTAGTTGATATACGTTTGTTCGTTTGGCCAATATACGATTTCTTACAAACGCCACAAGAAACGCTGTAAACGCCAGGGTTTTCCAGGAAGATCTTATCTTTGGCGTTACAAAAGAACCTTGTCGATGGTGATGTTAGGTTTGTAAACAGAAGGTATACCATGCCTCCTAAAGGGTCTGCTAATCCTATCAGTGGTCCCTGTAATAAAAAGCAAGAGAACAGTACCAGTTTTCCCACCCTCCTTCTCGTGTACGTCAACCAGAAGGACACTTTGGCCGTGTAACGTTTTATCAATGGAATATTTCTTATAACCATAGCTTCTAAGTAACTCTCTCATAGTAATAAGTTCATGGTCCCTGAATAGATGTCCGTTAACTTGTGAGACCGAGAGAAGATAACGGGCATCTATTCGACGGACCATTATCGTATTACTATGAGAGAGGTGCTTAGAAGCAATGGATGTAAGGAATATACCATTGATAAATCGTTACACCGTCAAAGTGTCCTTTCGGTTGATGTGCACGAGAATGAGACTGAGAAAACTGGTATGGTTTTCTTGCCTTTTATTAGACTACTGATAGAATTAGCAGACTCTTTAAGAGCCATGTTATACGTTCTGTTTACAAACCTAACACCACCATCGACAAGGTTGTAGGTAACGCCAAAGATGAGATCTTCTTGGAAAACCAAGGCGTTTACAGCGTCTCTTGTGGGGTTTGTAAGAAATCGTAAATTTCAGCTGCTTCAACATAACAGTGAAGGTTAAATGCTTTTGTCGTCATCCTTACGGAACATATATTTTGGAGAATAAAATAAAATATTCAACCTTCCTACAAGAAAACATATAATTAACATAGTTGTGTCTGATTACGCCTCAAATATAGTGGTAAATATAATGAATTTATTACAGTGCTTCCCAAAAACGCTTTCTAAACATTATTGTCTTGCTACACTGCATTATACAGTTTTAATATTGGACAAGCTAGGCACATTTTGACTTCCATTATATATTGACCAAAATCCTATTCTCACAGGCTAATTAACCTTATATAATAATTCAATTTGAATTGTATTAAAAATATGATGTAAAGAGGAAAGATAACATACGTAAAGAACACAAGAAGGTATAATTGTATGTAAGATGCAATCAAGATAATTAAATTTGAGTCCTTTTGCGGGCTAATTAATCTCCCACAAACAACTTCGTACTTTAAAATAAAAGGCAGCGTTTCCAGCATCTGTTTGTGATATCTCCGTTATTTTTTCTTAATGGAATTGAAAGTAATGTGACACTCATTATTTATAAATACTTAAAATAAACGAGAGCTGATTTCTTCCTTTTTTCCTGTAAACTCTAGTTTCATATTGGAGCACCATTTAGTTTCATATAGTAAATAAGAAGCCACATAAAGGGTAAAAGTATAAAAATTTACTTCTACCATGCGGACTGGCATTAGGATTTCTTTCTGATAAAGACAAATACCAATTTCATGAAATAATAATATTTTTCAATATTTCTAACATCGGTTCTTGGAAGTTTTCTCTGCATTATTATAGAACAAAGTAAACTTTAGGAAGGCCTGGTATTTTTCCAGAATTTAAAATTGTTTTGAAATTGTCAGTAAAGGAGATTATTACAAAATTTATAACTGAATTATAACTATAAATTTACAATTTGTTAGTCATATGAACTACAAACAAAAAAAGCTGTAATTCGAATTCAAATATGAAAACAAACTAATATAACAGCTACAGCTTGACTGTACTTTGAAATTAGGTGGAAAGTTTAAAACGTGAACGGTACCAAATATTTGGAAAATGATGCTAAATCAGATATAGAAGGATCGTATTCACTTATGACAATTACTATGTGAGTGATATTTTGACTAACTTGAGCCGGTCTATTTAGCCCATGACGGATTTCGATCGGCTCTCCTCTACTAAATAGACTGCGGGCATACTTATATCCAGCGAACACATTACCCCCCCCCCCTCCCGTATATAAACCTCAAGCACTTAGCTCCTCAATCCAGGTGACTTTCGTGTCATAACGCGTGGTACTTGATGGTAAAACACGTGGTACCAGCATGTACGAACTTACGAGTTTTTTTTCCAAAGACTAGGTTTGTACGGGTTTGCCTCTGGGACAAAACGAGTCGACCGTTACACTAGGGTTTAGCCTGCTCTTAGAGAACTATTTAAGTACTATCTATCAAACTCTCCGATTTTCTGTACCGCCTTTGTAACTATTTTGGAGTGGTTTAGTACAGGTAGGGAAATCAAACTTATATTCACTCTTCGTTTTCCTTCGCTAAATGCCAAACCATCGGTTTGTAGACTTTCATAATTCCAACACAAGGACAGGAGCAATAAACCTGCCCCCTTCTCTTTGAGGGCATCGACTACTAACAATTAGAATAGTTATTCAGAATATCATAGACAATTCCCATCCAGAACAGTAAATCCTGGCTATTTACAATTTATTACAAATTAAGGCCATATATTTCACTGTTATATACTCGGGAACAGCCATTGCACAAGAATAACGTGTCGGTTTCGGACGATTTTAAAACTCTTGAGTTCACAGTGTCATCTCTTAGCCAACTTATACTTTTATTTGTAGCTTTTTTTCCTTCCATATAAAATAACAAAAGTCTAGACAGATTCATCCAAATATATGTTAAACAACAAAATACCTGGTTTATTCATTAAACTTGTTATATCACCTACGTTTAATGTACTTTGCAATACGATCATTCAAGAGTTGATTTCATTTTTTTTGTAAGCCGTATAGCAATTATAACTAATATCGTCTACGAAGGGTTGGAAAAAAGGAGGATGAATCAAACTGGAAAAGCCAATGATGGTTATGATCCCCTGGTACTATAAGAGAAACAATGCAATCAGAAAATAAAGTTCCCTTGTCTGAGGTAGGCCTGCTTTCAAGAGAGGTGAGAGTGGCAAGTTTAAATAAAAACACAATTAGTTATTATCATACATTAAAAGTTTTACCAAAATTATTTCACACCGCATTATTAACTTTACATAAGGTCAATAAAATAAACAAGAAGTACTAATTTTGAAACAATTATAAAAAATTATAATTTTATTATTAGTAGTAGTAGACCAATATTTTTTAGTAATTTATAATATAGTAAAATTATAAACATTTAAAATTTTATAGTTTTCTAGATTAAATATGAAAAAGATAAAAACGGTGATGTATAGAAAATATTTAAAATGATGTATTTTATGTTCAAAGATTATTTTATGTATATATAACCTATAATCACCTTTCCTGTTGAAGCATCATGTTGTTTCTTAATGGACATGCATGGATTTCTTAATGGTTATTTACTTGTGTATCTACGAAGAATATTGTGCATAAATAAATGGTAAAAGGCACGTTTTTGTAATTTCATTTGTAATGCTTAGCAGAAACCTATTATGGGTTATAAAGTTTGTTAAGGGCGAAGTAATCTTAATTACATTCTGACTTCTCAATAACGGCGTGTGTTGCAACGGGCCGACGCTCCTCGACGCTCACCCCCAACCGCCGTCAACCCTACCGTTGATCAACTCAACAGGGCGAGGCCGGCCACCACACGCCCGTTGCAGAGCAAGAATTTTGAAACGAGCCGCTCGCAGCCAAAGCCACGAACGCTGTGCAGTGCTCGCCAAAATCTGCCAGAGAACCAGTCACTGGACTTAAAAAAGGAAAAAACCTAACTTGCTGCGGATTTTACCCTTTACGGGTGAGTCATCCCGGGGAAGGAGTTCATTTGAAAGACATCTAAACGGCGAAATGACCATATCAATTGTAGGAGAGTGTAAGAAACTTGTTTAAAAGAAAATACTCAGTTCGTTTGCAAGTTAGTTAAAAAATATTTATTTTTTAATTTTAAGAAATATGAATTTAAATTTACATAGCACAGTATGTATCTTATTTGAACTTAAGTTACCTTTTATGTTGTTTCTCACAAATGTTAAGAAACCATGCTATTTGTTTATTCTATTTTAAAATTAAAAATTTAATTAAGATTCTACAATTTTAGTTTACGTACTATCGGAATATACCAAAGCGTAAAACTTTGCCCTATTTAACACTCAATCTTGCCTGTTAACATATAACCTTTTCCAACCTGAAGTTCTTGTTATTACCTTCAAATTAAAAATCTCTTTTCCCTTAAGTGACTATTTAAAACCCTTGACTGCTTGTCCTAATTTAATTTCAATATCCCTGGTTATGTAACCTTAAAACTTTAATTGTCAATGTTTGTTTATGTTTACTGGGATTTTTACTTAAAAGTTATTTGTTACATTCTACTAATTTTCGTTTTAACCCTTTTGTTTCTAGCAAAGCTTTACTCTCCAATACACTCCGAAAGCTCCCTAACCTTTACATTATGTTCAACTAGTTAAAATCTCTAAACAGACAATTTATTTATGGCAACATTCTATATAGCCATGTAAGTGATAAAATTTTTCCTATATCTCTATCAACTTTAATTGACCTTTCAAAGTTTATTTCTACTTGCTTTACAGGTAGAGTTTTAATCAATTTTACCAAACAACCTAAAAATAATTTCATAAATTACATTATATTATATAAAAACCAATTAACAAGCACATACTGAAACAAAATTTACATATAAAAACATATAGACATATCTTCTACAAGATCTCCAAAATATTTACTGAACAACAAATCATAATTAATAAAAATGGTTAAAACATCTGCTGAATAAAATCAAACACTTTCCCAATTGAAATTACAATATTTAATACATATTTTAATTAAAACGTATACTGAAATATAGTTAAAAACCTTTCTGACAGATCCTTAATCATTTACAAAAGAAATCTACACATTTACTAAAATTTATTTAACCCTTTGAATAGAAAATATTTAACCCTTTGGTTACAATTAAATTAACCCTTTCTGCAAGAAAGTCATACATATTGAGAGTTACTAATATTTACTGAAAATTTATCAACGCAATTTCTGAAGGAAATTGATATTTACTAAATTTTGATTAACTTTTGCTGAATGGTTACTAACCCATTTGCATATATTAGGTATATTTTAACAAATTTGCAAAAATTTCATTTTTCTATTTAAGTTTCTATATCACCAACATATTATTTCATATATATATATATATATATATATATATATATATATATATATATAAATCATGAAATAAACAGAATACACTTATAATTTATAAAAGATAAAACTTATTTTAATATATTAGCTAGCCCCACTCACAATTTTAAAATCTCTTGATTTACTTAACCCTTTTGTTGCACACTTAAATTATTTAAATTCTACACGTATCAAAATCATAACCCTTTATTTTTACTCAAACTTTAGTTTAATTTAATTTATTGAATACATATCTATATTTTTACCCTTTTCTAAATAAAACCAACAGTTTAATTTAAAAAGCTTGAATTAATGGTATAACCCTTGCTTATTTAAACAAGTACAATTTATGTTAATTGGTTTCACTTTAAAAAATTTTATAATAACTCCTTCTAAATAAAGCAACAATTCAGTTTAATTTAATTATATGAAATAACGCTCCTCCTTTTAGGAGTTCTTGAAAATAATGAATGACCCTCAAGTCAGCTGTGGTAAACACTACCGTTGTCAGCCATCTTGCATGCTTACTTTTAGCATATCACATTTAATTTATTACAACGTATCTCTTATTTAATTCCCTTACACCCTCATGAGATTTTTACCCTTTAAATAATTTAAACCCCTTTATTTGAGTTGTTTATTATGAAACCTTAACCCTTTACAACATTTCTAACCTAAAATTTTTATTTTCTTTAATTTCATGAAATGCAACATATTTTCTGCTTTTAAGGCAACGCCACCTTGCAAACCCCCTCTTTAAAACAAAGCCACCAGTATTTATTTCTTAATTTCCAATTTTACTGTTTATGGTTTTAAAATTTATTTAAATTGTATTACATTTTCCCATTAAAAAAAATTTTCAAATTAAAAATTTCTAATTTGCAAAGGGAACTCAAAGCAGATCTGACCTGAAATGTTTCCACAAAGCACAGCTTGCACATTTCTCCCTCTCTCTTCGACTCTCGCTTTGTTCTCCAGCGGGGTGGGGAGGTCCGGCTTGGATGTTCAATCTAACCGATGGTGGAATACTTGGATGGTTTCCCACGAGTTGCCGCCATCTTTGGAAGTCACCTTTCTTTGTGTTTTGGTCTACCTTATCTCCAGGTCTGCTTGGCCCCTCCTTTGTCTCCCTGAATGGTCCTATCTTCTTTCTTTGATGCATTTGGCACATTTTTAAATTTGAGACTCTTTACGAATAAAATTTATAGTTTTAAGCCCTTTTCTGACACTGTTCCTAACTGGGCATTTTATAACACATAAAAAAAAAATTGTTTAAATCGTTTACAAAGTTATTTTGAATTTTGTTTAGTTAAGTTTGAATTTTATTATTATTTTAAAAACTCTTTGCTACGTTAACACTGTTCACTTCGCCTTACCCTTTTGTAGTAAGGTTGACTTTTAGTTAATTTTGAAACACAGAAACTTCTGAAGACGCTCGCACATATCGATCGAGTTGTTAGGGCTACCTCTTTCGGCACGATCTTCGCCGAAAGGGCCCCCTTTTTGAAAACACTACGTCACGACATACCAGCGAAACGAACTTTCCTTAGCCGATCATAGTTTTTAAACGGTTTACGGTAAAACACTACTGACCATTGTCTTTTACCGGAGCCAACCCCGACAATACGTCCGCTCACTTCAATAGTCTCGGTTTAGCTCCCGCGTCATGACGCTAAAGTTTTCTCCCACGGGGTGCATCCCTTCTCCAATCCTCGTTCCCACAATGCCTCTCAACCAATAAGGAACTTTATCGATTTCGTCATAATCGGCGCGCGCATCTCCTTTGTAATTTTCCAAACTGCTCGCCAAAATCAATATTTCAGATCGAACATAGCCTCTTTTTCGCTCTAGCCGTATAACTCTTTATGGGTGCCTTTAATGAAGTTTTCTTATTCTTAGTTTTTGCTTTTTTTCATCTCGCTGTATCTTTGGAAATGTCGATGGTAGTTCTAGGTCAATTTTGACAATTTTCCCCTTTCAAACGACTTTACTTTAAAGTTTCTAACTCCTCTTACAGTGGCTTGGTTTGTTTTATATACAAAAATTTTAACTCTTTGTGTTTTAAATTTTTTCTCTTTGCGGTATGTATTCCCACAGAATACAGCCCGCCGCAGTGTGTGTGTGTGTGAGAGAGTTTGTGTGTGTGTTTGTGTGTGTGTGTGTGTGTGTATGTGTGACTGTGTGTGTGTGTGTGTGTGTGTGTGTGTGTGTGAGAGAGAGTGTGTATGGGTTGAAAAACTAGGTTCTGACACACTTCCTGTACCGACTTCTGCGGTCCTATAGCACACCGAGGTCTCGGACTCAAGCCCTGGTTTTTCCATCCTTGGTAGGCTGTTCCATGCATGTATGGACAGGTATTTTAGCTCCCGTGTTTATTCAATAGAAGGATCTGCAATCGCTGCCAGACATTACACACTTTATTACACATTTCAAGCCTATGCTGTATTTGGAACCAGAACAGAAGTCAGTTCTACTACAGTTTGAATTAGAGTCTGATTTATATTTCTTGGCACAACAATAAAATATTTTTCCTTTGTTAGTTTGAAATGTAAATACTTCAAATGTGGGTATAACCTATATTTGTAATAAGTGTATAAACTATTATACAAATCAAATCACATTTTTTATTATTTCAAGAAAAAGTTTATTTATCTATTTGTTTACTTTTATTTTTTGTTTGAACATTGTTTGTCTATTTATGCTCTATGTAGATTGACTGACGTCGGCAGCATGGTTATCGAAGATGTGTTTTGAGTGATTAAGGATAAAAAGCTTTTTGTGTGGTGAGATATTGTTTTAATAACCGGAGTGTATACGTCTTGTATGTCTTGTTTTTGGTTCCTGAATAATAGTTTTAATAATTTACCTGTATATAACAACTTAAATAACACATTCACTTTCGAGAGACATATCTATACAAATAATTACAATCTATATGAATTGTTTCTATTCCACGTCACAATTATTTGCAAATGTCAAGATGAAATACTTAGGAAATTCTATGTTTAAGCTAACAACAAAATTTAAATAAAAACGTCCCCTTATACCTAATTTAATTTCTTAGATTCCTGACTGTGAATTTTAAGACAGGTATTGAAAAAAAATATTACTCTTAGGTTTGAGGTTAACAACTTTCATAAATTATTGTTATATAGACTACGAAAAGGCTAGATTTTAGACAATACATGTAAACAATTTAGTTCTGAACAAATAAATTGTCAATAATATACACCACACAACTTAAAATAAAATTTGTTTGTAGTTAAATTAGAACATTCGAAAAATAAACTATTCTCATGTATTCCCTAGAAGCGATTGATTACATTTTTATACTAACGTTTTCTCTAACCATATAAGCGGAGAAACTAGAGAGGGCCTATTACTTAATGTTATTCCATTGGTCAGTATCTATTCTAGTAAGTTATATTTCTTGTAAATTTCCAATCAACCATTGTAGTTTCTGATATCATCATGTAGACAAGAACTGAAACTCCTGTCGTTATAAAGGTGTCCCAATCAAGATGCAGTGGGTTCCAAGCCATCTTGGAAACGTACAAGCTGGCAATCTGACAAAATGATCTACCTGCTTGCTCCAGCCATGGGCACAAATCTCTTTGCTCTGCATAAAAAAGACACTACAGTAGAGCCGCATGTAGAACCGTTGAAGAGGATGCTATAGCAAGAAAGAGGAGACGCAACTTTGGAATGACCCTCCCACGCCCTGTCGGTGTTGTTAGTTTCTTCCCTTACAATGGGGCACTGCTATATTTAAACTTAAATTTAACCTGATTGGCCAAGGCCAAGTTCTTTGGTCATAATGGCTGAAGACGTTAGATAAAAATTGTCCATTATTCAATTACCCCAAGAGTAACTCCCTTATTTAACTATCGTAGATAATATGCTGACTCATATAGTCGAGATGCCAAAAATGGTCGATGAATAAAATATTTAAACTTTAATTGCTTTAGTAATCAAGTAATTATTACTGGAATTATTTTTTTAAAATCTTATTTATCAATCAATTTGAACTGAAGGTTTGAAACTAATAAATAATTATAAAATTTATAACAAACATTCAGTTAAAAAAGCTTTATATCTAAAATATAAAATATAATATAGAATTATGACGACGTGTATACTCACAAAAATGTTTTTGTTGAATAAAAATGTGGTTGTTTCGTGAGTCAAGTATTATTTATTAAAACTGTTTATAAGTGATACATTACTCACGAAACAACCGCAGTTTTAAACAACCAATATAGATTTAATTTATAAATGTAATATAACAATATACCAAAGCACTAGTTACAGCCTTAATGGAGACAATTATTCCGTGTTTACCTGACACTATTGGATCTTTCTCTAAATAATAATTCCATTCTCTTATTATAAACACAATATTCCTTTTTGTATCAGTGTAGACGGGAGTACACGTCCATGTTTTTCAATAATGTTTTACGGTTTCTCTATATAATATTCTCCTTGCTTAATACAAAATATGTAGATATAATACCAGAATATGTATCTTATAGTTACAAATTGGTTATAAAACATGAAAAAGACAAAAAATATATCTCAAGATAAATATACTTTCAATCTGCTTTCATTATCCCTAAATACAAGCACTTCAGTTTGCACGAACAGATTTTTTTGAGGAACACTATTAACAAAACCGATGTGAACATTCATTCGGAAAATCGGACAGTTTAATTTAATAACCTCTTTAGCTTATAACCAAAACATAATTATAGGTTAAACATTATAAACTAAATCAAATAAATATTACAAATATCACGGATTACAAATGAAACATAAGTTAACGAGACATTTAGTCAGAGACTAATGAGGTAAGAGTGATTTGCAATACTGTCAGGGCATGCGGCACATTCATTATCTGTTGATTTGTTTTCTAAAAATATATGTCCCTCTGGTGTCACAATAGTTAGAAATAAAAATGGCACCAACAAAATTAATTACACTATATGTTTTACTGTTGCAGGGGGATTAAATGTAGGTGATATATCAGCCGCAGTGGAATTAAGTTTGTATTCATTTTATATGATATTATAACAAATCTTAGAAAACATAACTGATATATTTTTATGCATTACAACCTGTAATAAAGTGTTTGAGACCTTGAGATATATTAACTACTCTAACAGTTTTGTCAATCGTTTCCTTTTCTCGTTTTGGAGCTCTGTGGCAACTAGAAACTGAATAACATGGATTATGAAACAGACAAATGTTTGACAATCTAAATCTGTTTTTATTAAATTGAATAATGTTACTTTACTCACGTGTCATCACTCTCTAATATGTTTTAAATCTCATCATGGAGATTTCTTTAATACAAGGTTTACCATTTCCTTACCCAGTATCGGAAAATATTATTTCAAACCTTATTTTTATTTTAAGAATCTTACTAAATTCGATTGGTAATTAAGGATTTGCTTTGAAACAGTAGATAATATCACTTTGTGATAAGTAAAATCCAGCACTAAAATTGGATTTTTTAAAGTGTAATATTATTCAAGACTTTATGCCTTGTATTACGTAAGATGTTGCAGTGAAATATGACCAACTTGGTAATGATAACGAATTTCCACTACTCTAAAAATATGTTGATATAACTATTTTGATAATATATCAACATAATTATTTTTGTATATTATATGCTGACAAATTCTTTTTTGGATAGAATTTTTGATAGGGTAGATGAATTGAAATGTATTCCTTTGGTTGGAAAACTCTAATTCACTTCAAATTGAGTTTTAAAACACAAAAGAAGGAATCAGGTATTTAAAAACAGTGCTTCAATAGTTACAACATAATTATGTTGGTAGATTTTATAGGTATGACTTTCACCTTCTTATGTTTTTATTTGCACTAAGGTTCAGTTGTGCCACGGCTAGAGTCAATAAAAAGGGTACTTGAAACGTTTAGTAAGTCAGTCGCTCTAATGTTTTAATGGTCATTTTTAACGTATGCTGCTCTTTACGGAAACATTAACGGGGAACAGCAATGCATGGTACTATTATTCTAATAAATGGTAGAGAGTAGAGCACTTGTTGCCGAATCCATTACGCTCTTGAGGCCGTAGTGCTCATTCTACGTAAAATATTCCATGAATATACTAATCGTTACTCTAGTCCATTTTGCAAACGCAAAATATCAATTGTAGGGAAAAAAACACAATGCTATTAACATTTGAAAGAATTAAATTATGGTAAAATTTGGTTTTAAAAATGTTAGGTAAACATAGTGGAAAATAATGAAACCCACAAAGCCTTTTACAATGATGTTAATCTATTGGTGTATCTTTAAAAAAATGAAACAAATAAAAACATGCAGTAATAAATAAGGAACTACATATAAACCTACATAAAATATAGGAGTTACCTATCCTACATTCCACTAACCTCATTTCCTTTAAAGTTTTTCGGGAGTTTATAGCGACAAAGTGCCGACCTTATAATAAACAGTATACGTTATTTCTTCCAACCTACTATGATATGACGTAATGAACACCATAAATATTTTCTTGCCACGGAGTACAAGTTCTATTGTAAACAAAAGTGTAAAATAAATATTCCTTTTGAGATTAGATAATTGCTTATAATAAATTCGGGTCTCTTTAAAGAGTGAACAAATAAAAACATGCAGTAATAAATAAGGAATTACGTATAAAAATACATAAAATATAGGAGTTACTTGCCCTACATTCCACTAACCTGATTTCTTTTCAAGTTTTTTCGGGACTTTATAGCGACAAAGTGCTGACCTTATAATAAACAGTATATTTTATTTTTCCAACCTACTATGATATGACGTCACGAACACCATAAATATTTTCTTACCGCGAAGTACAAGTTCTAATGTGAAAAAATGTGTAAAATAAATATTCTTTTTGAGATTGGATAAATGCTTATAATAAATTTTCATTTAAAAAATATATCTATATACCTGTTATACTTGTTATTGCGTTACCAGTTGTAAAACGTTTTTAAAGGCAGTAAAATAAAACTGTTTATAGTATAAATTGCACGGTATAGGTACACCGTGTATTAAAAGGAGAATATATTTGCATTGTGTGTGTGGCGGGGTGTGTGTGTGTGTGATAGAGAGAGAGAGAGAGAGAGAGAGAGAGAGAAAGAGAGAGTTAGGGAGAGAAGGAAAGAGTACATGACGAGGGAGACAAGATACACTCGGTAAGGGAATATGCTATGATCCAACACGTCTGAAATTATCGTTATGTAGTTCTCAAACATATTTTGAAACAATGACTCTATACCCAATATTCTCATTACTTTATAGTTTATTATGTACAAACCATGAGACTCTGAAATCACTCACACTTTATTGTAAACCTTTAAATTGATAAAGCACTTATCATATACAAGCATTAATAACAACAATTATATAGAGTAAACCGAATTATTAATAATGTCAAAACTTATTTTTATTTATAAAACTAATAATTAATATTCTTGTTCCATAAAAATAACCTATATTACGTGTAGAACTGTAAGTGTTGTACGTGTAAGAGAGAAACAGAGATATTTAGATAATTAGATAGTTAGATACATATATATATACATATATATATATATATATATATATATATATATATATATATAGAGAGAGAGAGAGAGAGAGAGAGAGAGAGAGAGAGAGAGAGAGAGATTAAACCCAAGAGAGAAAGTAAGATAAACTTTTAGTTTTACAATTTAAGATCTGAAAAGGGCAACATTATCAATACGCAGTTGAGACAAAAAGTAAAACAGTATATGTAGAAAGTTTTGAAACAATTTTTATTATGTAGTTGACAAACCATCGGTCTCTTAGAGCACGCATCCCTTATGGTGAATCATGAGGCCCTGACAACGAAACATAAAAGTATTAACAATTTTATCCTAGAACAATTAGAAAATCTAATAATTATTTCCGATCTGTGACAACCACATGATGTGCCCTAATGATATACTACGTCCTCATAGTACCAATGTTGTTATTTACTGTTGACATCTCAAACAGTTGTTGGATCTTTTCATTTTTAAAATACTTTATCAATTAGCTGTAAATGCTTAGGTTTCGATGCTACTTCATTTTCAATCCAATTATACTGAGCTTTCCCATCAACTAAAACATAAATACATAAAACTATACTAAAGAACCAAAATATATTGCTAAAGATATTGAATAGTGGTAACATATTATCACAGTTTTGTCCCATACACGAAATGTAACCTTCAAATCACACATTAAGAAACGATATAGTTTACTCCGTTTATCTTTTCACTTTTTGAACTTGTATTATCAGCATTAATTTATATTTAACATTAAGTCAAGTAACATTAAAGCTTGAATTGCTGCATAAAATAATAAATCTGTGTTGTAACCTGAATGCATTCCTAAGCCACTATGACACATGCCAACTCATATGTACTGTGAGCGGTCCTGTCTACATATTTAAATTACAGTAAAAGCAAGCATGCAATAATGTATGCTAGGTTTACTGCTGTCAATATAAATTCCTATATGATAACGCTATGATAACTCCTATATGATACAATAATCTATTCTTGAATTTTGTTCGTCATCTTCTGCTTGAAGCAGAAGACACTGATGAAGATCACCACATAGCGATCGAAAACGTTCTGTCTCAGTAAGTTTTAACAAATTTACTAAATTAAAGTTCAGATAGTCATAAACTATTGTTTAAGTTATTAATAATTTATTCTAGGCAAATAAGTGGTCTAGTGACACAGGACTTGATTACTAAACTAAAGATACTAGTTTCGATTTCCATTAGCGTCAGATAATTTCAGACTGTTTTATCAGTTAACAAGTCTGCTCATCTTGCGCAAATCTGTGCTCGTTCGAGTCAAATCTCAGTTCTTAGCTAGTAGTTGAAGCGTAGTGCTGCCATATTATCTTCCTGGAATATCGCATTACCCACGTTAGATAGTTCAACCCCTGCCTTTTTCTATTTTAATAGTGTTATTAAAATAACAGAAGTTATTTAGTATTTAAAAATTATAACATGTAAATACATGTTTTCATATTATAATGGTGCATTTATTATGCAAGATAACCTCTTCCAGAATAGTTTATTGCACGATGAGGAGAATGAACCAACAGATTAAAGGAAGTTTTTTTAATACCATTCTCGAAGTTCTGTAGGTAGGACGTGTTTTACAAACTTTGCCATCCGGATACTATCCCATTTTTTGCACTAAATCGGAAAAAACTTGTTTTCTCTGGGTGTCTCATCACGTGGGCGACGTTTTATAGTTTTAGAGCTGTTTTCCTTTTCATTATTTTTGTTCATAATTTCGATTTGCATTCGATTTTCCCAACGTATTCGTATTATTGTTTGCTGGACCCAACTCTGAAAACTTGAAACTGTTTTTTTTCAATGTATTTTCTGTCAATGTTGAACTCTCTACACCAATAAGTAGCCTGAGCAATTTATTTAAATATTTACTTTTTAAGTAATGTTTTTTATAGCAGACAGTTTTGTCTAGATTTGACAAAGCTACTTTAGCTTTATTGGTTAGATAGGTTCCCATGCTTGTGCTGTTATTGATTCCCTTATTTGTAATGCATACGATCTTATTATTCTTTTTTCTACTGGAGTCTTGCTGACGATATACATTCCTCTTTTTTGTAGCATACTTATGTCTTTTTACATTGTATTTCTTTAGAAATTTAATTTAATTGTTAGCAGCAAACCGAAACTTGTTGACTGCTGTTGTAAACATAAACACCTACGATTTTGAATACCTCCAAACCGATCGCGGGTTTTTCTTTTAAGATAAATAAATAGTGAATGAAAAATACACCCCAAGTCTTACCTTCACTGAAGTGTTTGTGACTAAATGATTAAGAACTGTTAATTGAAATTACTATTTCTTTCATATATAGTTTTAGTAGCCTTATTTGGTAGTTTTAATTGACAACGGTGTTATTTCTCCCTAAAAATAAAATTTTAACGTTAACTTGAAACTAAAATAATTTCGTGTTGCTGTACGTCCTTGTGATGTATTATTCATTCTATTATATTTTCATCCACTATTGTCAAAATATTTAAATAAAGCATTTATTTTCAATTTTTGGTTATTTGATTTTAAAGGCGCTTCATATGTTAATTGAGTGAATGTTGATATATGGCATATTGGCGTTTCTATTTTTCTTCAAGTAGCTTACAAGGGCTTAAAAAAAAGAAATTATATATTATAAATGTTCCGGGTGAAAATAGTCTTCGACCATCTGAATAACTTTTATGACTTTTTATTGCTCAATATCCTCAAGAACTAATGGACAAGGGAATGGTCCACATATGTCCGATTATCTCGTAAGAATGTGTGAAAATGAAATTCTATTTTTTTCGTAATGCTTATTTTGATTTACAAAAGTCCTAAATTGTTTTCTAAGTGATTACAATTTTTTTAAATACGAGGTCTTTGTTATTTGTCTACGCTATTCCCGAAGCTTGTAGGAGATTGTTTCTCAAATATCTGATGAATATCTTCTTTTTATATGTTGTTCTATTGGTGTAGTCGAAGTATTTCATTGTATGACATTTTGGTAATTGCTTATCATTTTTTAATTTTAAAAAATATTTGTATACTACCACGAGAGGATTAAATAGTTAATATGTAACTTTACTTGTCTGACACTGTTCCGAAGATAAAGTGAGTCGAGATATAGTTTTACCACTGCAACCTTTCTCATTCGTACTATTTATATATTCAAGTTTTTATATTTGTCTAACTACGATCAAATTTACACTTCCATAACCAAGGTTTTATTTATATATTTAAAAACAATTGATAATTAATTGAAACATATAAATCAATGAAATAAACCAATAGATTCTTATGAAAAATTAAATAAAGATATATATAACAGTTTAAGTAAAAGCTGCGCTAAGGTAAAATAAAAATGGAACCAAACAATTATTTAGTTGAACGGTCTAAAAAAACATTTGTATATATTTTCTATATTAACCTTAAATAAATCCTAGTTTTGATTATTTAATATTAAAAATCTACCGAAATTTAAAAAACCAAATAAAACGTTATAAAATACACAATTTCAACTCTGTAACGCTGCTTATGTAACTCTTGTAAACTGTATCAACACTATGAAAAAGGTCACAAAAAAAGGAACAAATCTACAAGAAACGAAATAAACAAAATATCAACAAAGGAAATAATTTTGTATTACGTGGAAAGGTTTTCCTTAGCTTATTGAGCGCGTAATATATTTTATAACGCTGCCTTAAGGGACAGGGAAAACAGTTCAAAACAACGCTGTCCATAGTGGTGGTCATTACTTTAGAACACACCACCTAGAATGGTAAAAGAAGTTAAATAATAATAATAAAGTAAAATTTATTCCATTCACTATCTTTCACACACAATTTAGTAATGAAGAAAATATTATACGCACACATCACGTAGTTTAGCGAACGGGGGGATCGCGTGACTTTAAACCAGAATGCAATAATTATCACTGCAACATCAGCAACTACTCACAAGTAGAAGGGAATTTTTAATGGTGTTTCTGTGAGTTCCAAACCATAATTATTGCACTTCCATCTGAAGCCACGAAAAACCAACATTCGCATGTATCCTTGGCCTATTGTGTGCGTAGATAATTTTCTCTATCTGCCTTATGGGTTACAGAATTTATCTCGGCATCATCCCTAACTCTGACCAAAGACATTGTTGAAAACAATTTTTTATTTAATTAGGCCTATTTTACATTACTTTAAATAAAACGAATATTTATGCAACATGCTAAATTGCCAAAATTATTCAGCATATTAGACATTCTGCCTTTGATAAATGTTATACGGGTAAAATAGAAATATGACAGTATATATTTTATGAAAGTTAGGCGAATTAATTCAGTTTCAAGGGGAACCCATCTGATCTAAGTTCATATGGAAAGGTAGCATTACTACATTTCCTACTATGAACACCAAAATAGTAGTCTTATCTATTTATTTTGCCTTTAAACATTTAACGAGTTCGGGTAATTACAAATACATCTACTCTTCCTTTAGCTACAATTTGTAAAATGCAGTTCGTATAATAATACAAACAGAATTGAACTTTTATAATATTTCATTTTATTATAATTCTTATTTGATTTAAATTGTATTTTTCTACGTCTCTTACGTTTATGATTAACAACAGAAGCAAAAATAAAGGAAAAATACTACAACTGAGATAATTATTCCAAGATAAAGTAATGATTAGAAGACAGTAGATATACAAGCCTCGAGTACATGTTAAAGTCGTGGGATGAATGTAAATGAAAATTCTAAGATGTATTCAGGCAGCGGAAAATATTTAAACAAAAAAGAAACTCAGTTGAAGCTGTTCCCACTAGTAAATATCAAAAGATCATGAACGTGTGAACACGTGTTGCAATAGCCTGTCACTGAATTCTTATAGGTTGCAATATCGGTGTAGATATAAATTGTAAATTAAAAGTGAATACTCTAAGCTGAATACAATATTTTATGTTTAAGTTTGTTTCACCTCTTTATAAGTATTTATTATAATTTGTTGTAAAGTTTTAATATTTATTTTCTTTCATTTTTTTACATTTGTGAACTTTTCTCCATTTCTTAATTAAATTGTCTCTGTGTGTTTGATACTTTGTTATCTAGACTCTACGGTAGACGACAAAAAGGGGAGGGAGGCAAAACATGTTCATTCAACCAGAATCTTTCACTTCAGTACATCATTTACTACACTTAAGTGTATTGATCGATGATAGCATACTAGACTACTCTATTTACGTAATTAAATCATTAAATAACGTCATAATTTACGTTACGTGACGTTAACGCCTCTAGTCATATTATTTACGCAACATATATTCGCAGAGTAAAGCAAGAGGAAACTTTGATGAAATTGACAAAATAAATCAAATGAAATGTCCTCATTTTGCGGTTATTCCTACCGAACGTGTGAAATGAAATATTGTTTTAATTTTCGTTGTATACTACTATATAAAAATCTAGTTTGGATTTTAAAAGATATATAATGTTTAGGACGGTTTCAAATCTAGAAGTGACAAGCACATAAAGGCCTACTGTTAAATCAGAATTTTCCTTGATAGAAAACCTGCAAATAGAGCTTGGATTTTTTTCTATTAAAATTGCATATTTACAGTTGTAGCTATACTTGTATGTTAAACAGAACACCAGATTTGTATTATCATGCAGCGATCCATATTCTAAAAAAAATTAAATGATACAATAAATACTCTTCAGTTACCAAACTCTTGATAGTATTGTGTCATAAAAGTATGCCCAAAATCAGTTTCTAAAATACTATCTATTTATTCTAAGTTTAGTGGTTTAGGCGTCTATTAGATACATAAATACGCGCATTCATACATACTTCAGTTTTGAGCCACCCTAAGCCTGTAAGAGTTATGTGAATGGACTTACACCAAACTTCACGCACGCCAGCTTGGGAATATGGTAAACAATCCCTCCAAATTATAATAACTTCTGTTTAGTGGTTTAGGCTTATATAAGATACATACATACACACATACATATATACATTGGTTTTTGAACCATCCTAACCTCTGGGGAGGAGCCCTGTGAATAAACATACACCAAACGTCACACGAGCCATCCTGGAAATATGTTAAACAAACCCACTAAATATCATCAACCTCTATACTACGGCTACGGGCGTCTATAACACATGCATACATACATACATACATGCACACATACATACATCCGTTTTTATATATTTGGATTAAAATAAAATTAATTAATATTTAAAGAAAATAAAATTTAAAAAAAATATGTAACGAAAAAATCCACCAGAGGCAAAGTAAGCCGACAATATAAAACACATATTTGTAAAGCATTGTAAACGAAGGGAAATCACCATTCAAGTTTCTAGTGAATTCTAAAAGTGTAAAATGGACTATTCCAATAAAAAATATTAAATTATAAAACCATAAGTGACAGTTATAGCAAAAATGTAAAAACGAGCACAAATCCCAGAACGAAATGTACATAGTTCGATAAGAATGCAAGTTCTAACGGTAACTTACATGCAAATAACGCACAAGTTCACAGGCAGGCACGCCGTAACGCCATTTACGTGACTCGTGTAAACTAAATCAGCATAATGAGTTACGTCACTACGATGGAACTAATCTGAAATGAACCAAAGTGGAACATTTATCATCATGTATAAATAATATACGTATTTGAGAATATTGTAGCATTATTTATCTATTATATGGTATTCTTTAGTTCCCTAAGGTTAGACCGGTGTTTATACTTGGACAGTACATGAGTGTCCGGTTTTCCTTTCCTCTAAATTAATAAACATATTCGGCAACTGCTACTACAATATTTGTTGTATATTAAGTGATGTTCTGATAGTAATTACATAATTCAAATTATTTTTAATAGCCGCATAGATAAAAATATATATATTTAAACAAATTCTATAAAAAACAATTAGTGATATTATGATTTTAAACATTTATTATCGGTAACGATTAAAACTTACATTACCCAATTAAATATCTTCGAAAGAACAAAATCAATTTCAATTTGTCTCGGTCGGAACTATCTTTTTTCATTCAAGTCTTTCAATTAATTACAAAAGGTCACAGATGTCAACTTGAACAATTTAATCTATTTGTGTCATGGTCGAAGGGGTTTCGTGTTGCCTTGGCAGATTTGTAGGTTACTTTTATATTACACAGTCTAATGTTATGAAAAAAATAAAAAATAGTGATGAAATTTAAAGATGATACAATTAACAAAATTGAATATTATCAGATATCGTTAGCACTGAATATCGGTCATTATAATGAGATAGGTTAAATTTATTATGTAACAACACTAAACAATTTCTATTTTTTTTTTATTTTCAAAGGTTACAACATATTTCTTTTTATATTTTAAAACAAATTTCAATTATAAAAATTTCCCCTTATTAGTTCCTGAGGAAGAGGTTAATAGTGTAGAATAGGTCTCCTTATTAAGTCTAAATTATTATTAACACTTAGGCCTACATACCATATTGCAGCGGCCAGAATGTCCGATGCAAAGAATCTGGGTAATTGTACAGAATACCAGAATCAAACCTAACCGGGTTAAATAATTGACTAAATTTATATATAAAAATTTTAAAACATAATAATAATAATAATATTAAAACTAGGGTAAATAATAGAAAAATGAAGAAAATTAGAAATAACTTTAGACTTAAAAAACATAAATTATAAGCAATAAGAAAAATTATCACTTTAAAGTGGATAGCCTAAATTATGTAAACAAAAAAAGACGGTAATTTTGTAGTATAACAAACTAGGCCTAGATGCCGGCTATTAAAATAATTGTACTTAAAAATAATCAGGAATAAAGAATGTAAATTAAGATGTGAGGAAAGTAAATAAGGCCTAGCTAGGGAAAATAGTATTTATGTAAAAGTAAAGATTAAATGTTAAAGTGTAATAGCCTAAGAAATTAGGTTATAATAGAAGAAGTCATATTTGATTTCGGAAAAATCCGCTTAGGGCATTGATTATAAATCTTGTCACTACGAAACGAAAGCGCTACAGTCGAACTTTGGATTAAGAATGTTAAAAAGTTAATTAAATTAAATGAGAAGAAATAAAGTCAAATACGTTATTAAATAAAAGGTAAAAATGCAAAGGACACATCAGAATACAGAAACGCCTTTTATAAAAAGGGAAACTAATCTTAGTTCAGAATTTCCGAACAAACAAAGTCAATTGCCATGGCAACGGCTTTCTGATTGGTCAAAAGTTGAAAAATGGATACTGGGACGTGGGAAGTTTGAAATTGGAGAAGGAGGCCTCACAAAAGAACGCTATCCAAGATCAGAATGCATTAGGCTCTCAAAGCGAGCAGACGTGTTTTTGTACCATGCGATCAGGACAAGAAAAAATGTGCTAAAAACAGAGTAAAAAGTGCTACGATGTGATCAGGGGAAGGAAGATATATATATGAGCAAGGGCTCATATATACCCAGAACAAAATTTCGACCACCAAAATGCAAAATTAAAGAAAATAAGAAGATTGACCGAAATTATGGAGAGACGCCTACCTACCAAGACCCTTGAAGCTGTAACAGGACCGACAGATGACAACATTAATGAAGATAAAAAGATTTCTACAGTACAAGGTTATATAATCAATTTAATTATTCTTTTTTAAATAACATTTTACTTCAAATTATATTAACTTAATTTCAAAATTAAATAAGATGGGAATAACCTAAGGGACTGATTAGTCAACTCTCTCAGGTTACCCAAATTTAAGTAATAAAGATTCAAAATTGACTTTCCATTCCCATCGCTGTGGGAATGTATGGATTAAGTATAAAGATGTATATCTTATATGGCTTTTTCTAAGTGAATTTCTAATGAATAACTTCCAAAGAAGTTAATTGTTCAAGGCCTAGCCTAAAGGCATTACATAGTAATATTAAGTGTTTGAAAAAGAATCAGATTTTAAAATATGTTAAATTTAACTCTACTAATCAAAATTATATACAAAATTAATTATGGTAACTTTGATAATTTAAATTATATGTAAAATTAATGATAATAAGAAAATTTAAAAACAGAAGGAGATAATAATGTTTAGTTAAATGGCAAGTTGTATGAAGTTTTGAAAAAATAATTAGTCAAGAAAATCCTGTGAAATTAAATAAAAACAATAATAATTAATTTGAACCTTGGAACAAATAAATAAAAATGTATATTTTCCAATTAGCTGTGTTTTCATTCTAGATAAGATAAGTTCACTAGGTATCCAGGTATAGTCTTTAAATCACAAGTGTCTCTCAAAGATTCCACTACCCGAAAAGGAGCTTGAACAGGGCTTATCGGAGGCTAATTGGTTTTATCAAAAATTCAGGGGTTGGTTCCTCTGAGAGGTTTATTCCTTGAGGCACAGGTCTATGAAATTAGGTTCGTAGTCAATGGATAAACCATTACTTTCTTACTGACTTAGCAATTGAGGAAGAGAAATAAACAACGGCAAAGGTTATAAAAAGTAAGTCGGTAAGAAAAGTATGGCGCCCAACGTTTGAGGCTCGATGCTTACATTGTAACATCGGGTCAACATCAAATAGAGACAGATTTAAATCGACTAAGGAGCCTAGTGAAACAAAATTAATTAAATAGAATTCAATTAAAATTGTAAAAAATAATAGGAATCATAAAATGAAAACCAAAGAAGTTTTTTAAATTAAATAAGAGTTAATTATAATAAAAATGAAATTAAAAATAACTTAGAATAAATAATAAAAATTAAAAGGAAATAATTAAGTAAAATAAAATTCAGTAGGCGTCGGTAGGGCATAATATAAATAATAATGTTAGTTATTAATGAAAGTAAATAGAATACATAGGCGTTAGATAGACAATGTCAAGGGAACACTGAACCGGATCACATCGAGCACAATTCTAAATGAATATTTAATTAAATACTCAGTATATAGTAAAAATATAGAAGTAGGAGAAGTTAGTAAGGGAATAAAAGGATAGTTAAATACGAGACTTTAAGATGGCGACAAGACAGAGAAAAGACACAGAACCATCTGAAATGATGGAGTTTTTTAAAAAAATGATGGAGGAACAAAAACAGGAGAGATTAAAAGAGATGGAGGAACAAAAACAGGAAAGATTAAAAGAGATGGAAGAACAGAAACAAGGGAGAATAAAGGAACAAGAAGAATTAGTAAAAAAGATAGAGGAACAAAAACAGGAAAGATTAAAAGAGATGGAGGAACAGAAACAAGGGAGAATAAAGGAACAAGAAGAATTAGTAAAATTGATAGAGGAACAAAGAAAGAAAGAAAGAGAGGAGGAAAAAGTAGAAAGAAAGAAAGAAAGAGAGGAGGATAAACAAGAAATTAAGAATCTTTGGGAAATCATGAATAAGAGGATAGAGGAAATAAATGAAGGAATTACAAGAAAGAATGAGGAAATGGGAAATAAAATCCAAGAAACTATAGAAAAGATGTATAACTTAGAGGTAACAGTCAGTGAAAATAAACAGACTGTAGAAACAGTTAAGGGAGAAGTCAAAAAAGTAGAAAGAAGGGTACAAGTAGTTGAGAATAAGATAAAGAATATGGGAGAAGGGATAAATATAGCTACCTTGTTTAAATCAAGGATGTTTGAGATGGGTGATAATGGAGACAAAAGCAAGAAGGAATTCTACGGTAGGGAAGATGAAGACCCTATTGATTTCATTAAACACCTAGAAGGTATAATGTCCGAAATTGATCCTGACATGGAGGAAGGACAAAAAAGGAAAATAATGGAGAGACATCTTAAAGGACCAGAACAAGAATGGTGGTTGGCCATGAATATGGAGGAGGAAAATTATAATGAAGTTAAGGAGAGATTCTTTAGCCACTTTTGGGGATCTCATGCACAAGAGAGAATTCGAGGAAGAATCGAAAATGGAAAATATGAATACCATCGAGGCACAAACAACATGGTAAATTATTTCTTAAAAATGGTGAACACGGCGAGACACCTAACCCCGCCATACAATCAGGCGGAGTTAATTATGAAGATTATGAAGCATTATGGGAACAGAATGTATATAGGATGTTCCGGGATGGCGGCTACCGACATAGAGGAGGCGGTAAAATACATCCGAAGGAACATGGAGCAGGAGGCTACCAGGAACCGGACTCAGCCTAGGACTGAGGAACGGGAACCTGAAAGGAGAGGGTTTACACACCAAACGAGAAACCCCGGATACAAGGGAAATTGGAGGCAAGAGCCTTACCCGGTAGAAGGGAGAGGAAACTGGAGACAGGGGCCCTACCAAAGAGAGGGACCAAGAAATAGGCCGCAAAATCAGTGGCAACAACAAAGGCCAGAGTACAGGCCACAAAACCAAACGGAAGAAGGCCCACAGACAAAAGAAAAGAGACCACAAAATCCAGGGCCAAGTGGTCAATCAAAAAACTAAATGAGAGGATCCCTAATGGTAGGAAGGAAAAGAGGAGACAACCATTAGAGATCCAACAACAAACAAAATATAGGAAATATTACCCGGAGAAACAGGGAACAGTAAATAAAGGAAAGGCGGAAGACCTAAAGAACAAAAATAAAAAAACAATACAACAGGAAAATAACAATGAAGTACACCAAAATCAAGAGCGTAGAGTTGGTGGACTATCTCTTGATATTCGTGCTGAATTGTTAGAAGAGGACGAGGAGATTGGCGAAGGTAACCAGAAGAAAGAAACATGCCCTGTAATTGACTGTGAGGTAGAAGAGCACTCTATAGAGGTAGAGATTGACACGGGCGCAGACGTGTCAGTCATTCAAGAAAAGGCTTACAACAACCTCAAGTTGCATGGGCTTAAGTTCCTGGAACTACCCATCAACAATGTGGGAGTTGTAACAGCCATTAAGACTGCACAAATAAAGGTTACCCAGCAATGCTTAATTCCCTTAACAATTAAAGGCATAAAAGTGGACTGCATCTTCATAGTAGTCTCCAAACTTCGGTCGGAGATGATTATGGGGTGCAACACACTGTATGACCTAAAGGCACGGATAAACATGGATAGACGCTTTGTGACATTCGAAATAGAAGGGGAAATGGTGTACCAGGACTTTAAAAGTAAAATACAAAAGATAGAGGAAAATGAAGAAGTCCGAAAAATATGCAAGATAACCCAGGAAAAAGAAGATGCATCAACAATAGGGCATCAAAGCAAAAAGGAGGGGTTAATGCGACAGTGCGAGAAGCAGGGGCACTGCCGAATGAATGAAGGAGGAAATGGACAAGAAACAAGTAAAGGGGAAATCTTAAATATAACGAACGAATATCAAAGAAAAATAAAAAATGAAACAGAGGAAAAATTAAACAAAAACAAAAAATTAAAAAACAAAAATGAAAATATAATAAATAAGGAAATAAATTTAAGACCTGAGGGAGTCAAAACAGGAGATAAAGAAACAAAGGACATGGAAAGAAGAGCTGCAGCTGAGATTAAGAGCAAACCAAAATATAAACAAGGTAAGGCCGAAATAGTGCCAAAAAGGGGAAATAATGTGAGTGGAAAAATAATAAATAAGAAAATAAATATAAATAAAAGTATAAACGTCGCGTCGAAACAATTAAAAGGGGGGAAAAACGAGGTTAAAATGAATAACCAACAAGTAGCTCGGAAGCCCATGACTAAGACTTTAGATTCTGGAGAGATAACCCAAAGGAAAGAAATTGAAATTAAAGAAAGAAAAAAGAAAAACCCATTTACTAGTTCAAGAGTTCGAAAGTCAATTAAAATGAGAGCCAATCCAAATACGAGAAGAACCTTCATTTCATTACAAGTCAAAAACAGAAAAATAAAAGGTAGATTTAAGGAGAATAAGGGAAAGTTAAGAAATTGGAAAAGGAGAAAGAAGAAAAAGAAAGATAATGCTGGACGGATAATAAGAAAATATTTAAAGAATAAAGGATAATAAGGCAAGGTAAATAAAAAAATGATCCATCAGTGACATAGGGAGTAACGGTTAAGTAATAAAAATAAAAATGTAAAATAAATCTAAGTAGTAGATTAAAGCAGTAACATAATCCAAATACATAGGACAAATAATATAAAATCAGTATTAAATGTGAAAGAAAAAGCCATATATTAAATGAACGGGATTCATTGAATTTATTAAAGTAAAGGTTGTGTTAAACAACAATGAATGTGTAAAAATAAGGATTACAATATACAATATTGTATAGTTAATATAAACTTGAAATAAGATTAAATAAAAAAGAATGTGACTAAGGACAGGAGTAATAAATGAGTAAATAGCATGTGAAGTGACTAATGTGACAATGATATATATGAGTGAAAGGGACAGGAGAGTAAATTGTGAACTTTAGTAAAATTAATTAAGTTATGAAGATGAATAGGAATAGTAGATTAATGAAAGGAATATGAAAATTTTAATATAAACTAGTATAAGTGTTAATGTTACTTTTCACAAATATGTTATTAATTATGTTTATCTGTTTCAAGGGAGAGAAGAACCAAAATTTTCATATATTTAAAAAGGGGGGAATTTTGCAGCGGCCAGAATGTCCGATGCAAAGAATCTGGGTAATTGTACAGAATACCAGAATCAAACCTAACCGGGTTAAATAATTGACTAAATTTATATATAAAAATTTTAAAACATTATAATAATAATAATATTAAAACTAGGGTAAATAATAGAAAAATGAAGAAAATTAGAAATAACTTTAGACTTAAAAAACATAAATTATAAGCAATAAGAAAAATTATCACTTTAAAGTGGATAGCCTAAATTATGTAAACAAAAAAAGACGGTAATTTTGTAGTATAACAAACTAGGCCTAGATGCCGGCTATTAAAATAATTGTACTTAAAAATAATCAGGAATAAAGAATGTAAATTAAGATGTGAGGAAAGTAAATTAGGCCTAGCTAGGGAAAATAGTATTTATGTAAAAGTAAAGATTAAATGTTAAAGTGTAATAGCCTAAGAAATTAGGTTATAATAGAAGAAGTCATATTTGATTTCGGAAAAATCCGCTTAGGGCATTGATTATAAATCTTGTCACTACGAAACGAAAGCGCTACAGTCGAACTTTGGATTAAGAATGTTAAAAAGTTAATTAAATTAAATGAGAAGAAATAAAGTCAAATACGTTATTAAATAAAAGGTAAAAATGCAAAGGACACATCAGAATACAGAAACGCCTTTTATAAAAAGGGAAACTAATCTTAGTTCAGAATTTCCGAACAAACAAAGTCAATTGCCATGGCAACGGCTTTCTGATTGGTCAAAAGTTGAAAAATGGATACTGGGACGTGGGAAGTTTGAAATTGGAGAAGGAGGCCTCACAAAAGAACGCTATCCAAGATCAGAATGCATTAGGCTCTCAAAGCGAGCAGACGTGTTTTTGTACCATGCGATCAGGACAAGAAAAAATGTGCTAAAAACAGAGTAAAAAGTGCTACGATGTGATCAGGGGAAGGAAGATATATATATGAGCAAGGGCTCATATATACCCAGAACAAAATTTCGACCACCAAAATGCAAAATTAAAGAAAATAAGAAGATTGACCGAAATTATGGAGAGACGCCTACCTACCAAGACCCTTGAAGCTGTAACAGGACCGACAGATGACAACATTAATGAAGATAAAAAGATTTCTACAGTACAAGGTTATATAATCAATTTAATTATTCTTTTTTAAATAACATTTTACTTCAAATTATATTAACTTAATTTCAAAATTAAATAAGATGGGAATAACCTAAGGGACTGATTAGTCAACTCTCTTAGGTTACCCAAATTTAAGTAATAAAGATTCAAAATTGACTTTCCATTCCCATCGCTGTGGGAATGTATGGATTAAGTATAAAGATGTATATCTTATATGGCTTTTTCTAAGTGAATTTCTAATGAATAACTTCCAAAGAAGTTAATTGTTCAAGGCCTAGCCTAAAGGCATTACATAGTAATATTAAGTGTTTGAAAAAGAATCAGATTTTAAAATATGTTAAATTTAACTCTACTAATCAAAATTATATACAAAATTAATTATGGTAACTTTGATAATTTAAATTATATGTAAAATTAATGATAATAAGAAAATTTAAAAACAGAAGGAGATAATAATGTTTAGTTAAATGGCAAGTTGTCTGAAGTTTTGAAAAAATAATTAGTCAAGAAAATCCTGTGAAATTAAATAAAAACAATAATAATTATTTTGAACCTTGGAACAAATAAATAAAAATGTATATTTTCCAATTAGCTGTGTTTTCATTCTAAATAAGATAAGTTCACTAGGTATCCAGGTATAGTCTTTAAATCACAAGTGTCTCTCAAAGATTCCACTACCCGAAAAGGAGCTTGAACAGGGCTTATCGGAGGCTAATTGGTTTTATCAAAAATTCAGGGGTTGGTTCCTCTGAGAGGTTTATTCCTTGAGGCACAGGTCTATGAAATTAGGTTCGTAGTCAATGGATAAACCATTACTTTCTTACTGACTTAGCAATTGAGGAAGAGAAATAAACAACGGCAAAGGTTATAAAAAGTAAGTCGGTAAGAATATTCTTTCATGTTAATATCAAATAGCCTAAGCATATTTAACATATTCTAACATCTAACCAACTACTATGATCCTGAATAATTTTATAAATAATTTTGTTTATCAGAGTTAAAATTTCAAATATATCAGTGTTGTCAATATATTATCATTTTAAGGATTACCTATTTATTACCAATAGGCTATGCATATTAACAGATACTTTTTTAACTCAATCATCTATTTCTTCAAACTATTATCTGATATTATCAATAAATAATTTCTAACTGTTATTTAAGAATAAAGCCATATTGAATATGTTAAACAAAATTAAAACCCTACTTCCCATTTCACACGAGCGGTTGAATGGAAAGTCAATCTAGAACATTTATAATTTAATTTAGGTATCAAAGAGAGGTTTGTCTCCACTAGGCTACTCAATTTTTGCTTATTTTTTTTATTTGAAATGAATATATTTTGAAATAAAGATTTAATAAATAGAAAAATTGATTTTTATATAACCTTGAACTGCTGAACCTTGAACAGATGAAGTATCTCCCAAAATTGGTTGATTTTTGTGCACCGTCATTTCTTTCTTGAAGTTACTATTTCTTCTGAATGCATTGCGTTTTTGAAAATCTCCAAGTCCGGCTTTTAGGCACTTACTTTTCGAGATGATATTGTTAGGATATTTGGGCATTTGTCCAAATATCTTTACACTCCTGTTTCACATCAAAGCGTTATTTACTATTGTTTTACAACATATTTGCACTTTAACATTGATCGTTGTTAAAACATGTCGCTCGTTGTGGTAGCTTGGTTTTGACTCCCTGGCGCCACTCCCAAATCACAGATTTTTCTGCAAAAGCGAAAATTCTACGTCACACCTTTGTTGTCGATTTTTCCTCCAATGGAAACTCTGTTGCCTTAGAAACCACGTTTGTATATTATATATATATATATATATATATATATATATATATATATACATGTTTTATATATATATATATATATATATATATATATATATATATATATATATATATATATATATATAATTTCCACTCCATTCTGATTGTATATACTTAATTTATTTCTTCGAGAATTTTACGAAAGTCTCTTATTTAATACAATATCTAGTTTTAATTTGTTGCCTTTCGTTTTATTAATTTATTTATCTATATTTCTTCAAATTTATTTAAATTACTGTAGTTTTCTCATATACATGTACGACTGCAGCGCTCTTTTCTCAATGTGGCACGATCCTATAAAAAATCTCCTTTTTGCGTCTTTACCCAGTCCAATATAACTTTACACTTTAAAACCTAATTTTAGGCCATACAATTTTAGATAATGATTATTTTGAGTACATTTTAGGAATCACAATAAAGCGCTATCTAGGCTTAAGTTCCTCTTCTTTTATTTCTCTTTCTTATATATACTGATCTATATTGTATTTAGTTATCATTTGTACAATATTAGACGTTTTGGCATGGTGTAATAAACTAAACTATTACCGTCTTATTAGCACCGGCCATTAAGATTGACAACTTTAAGTTATGGTTTTGTTTAATACATCTTACCAATTACAATTTGTTCTATCTATGACTAAGCTATTCTGTCTACCTTTTTTAGTCTATTATTTACTATTCTGTATATCATTTGGTCCAAATACAAGAGTTAATTAATAATTTATATTCAAAGCTTTTCGTTGATAAACAGTACCAACATCATCAGGAATGTATAATACAATAATGTAAGATATAAAACATACGTTAAATTAGAAATAGAATTGTTCTAAAATTTATACAAACTGCCAAGTTTATTTTGTCGCCGTAATATTATAGACATTGAATATAGTCTCAAATTTAGAATGTATATTTATTTTTCTTTTATTAATTTGTTATTATTACTTTATTTATATATTTCGAATTCTTCATGTGTGTTCATTCTTAAACCTTTATTAATTTCTTCTATAATTGTCATATGTTCAGTATTTAGAAATATTGCAATGATTTGCAAAATTTGATTTATATATTTCTGGGTTTTTATAAGCATTCAAATGTTCTTTATATATTTCTTTTAATTTTTTCTTGATTTGACATATATAAGTTTTATTACAGCTTTCACGTTCTAATTTATAAACTCCACCTTTTTCATGCATATTATTATTTGTTTTATAATTGTTATTCATTGTTACAATATAATGTTATTATTTTATTATTAGTTTGACCTCTTTATATAATATCCCTTTTTTTATCGAGTATCTTTTAATTTTGGTTTCATTTGTAAATGTAAAAATGTAGTTTAGATCTAACTTATAGAGTAAATAAGTAATGTCATCAAAATATAATTATATTATGTAAAGGAGAAATCCATATTTAAAATAAACGCGATTCTTTTATTGAAATGATGAAAGTGTTTTTAATTAACAATGAATATGTAGGAGAATGATTATAATCTAATACGATCAAGAGTTAATACAAAATTGAAATAAGGTAAAATAAAAAGTGAGAAAAAGTAAACAAACTAATGTAACACCAAGTGACACAGATTATTAATATGAGTGAAAAGGACCGGATAGTAAACTGTTGTAAACATTAGTAAATATAATGTATACTTAAAGTATAAGGACTTCATAGACATAGAACATCCAAGAAAATGGATATGAAAATTTTGAAAATACGTTTTCTCTATTTCTCCAGAATCTCTAATTAGATGTTTTCACTCTAATTTAACATCGTTAAAGGAAATTTTAAATTAATTCCATGGTGCTGTATCTTAGCAATTATAATAATTAAAAAAAACTGTATACAAGGGTAGAAAACCATATATTCTAAAATATAGCAGTTAAATAAAATATCAGTTTTGATTAATTGTTTCAAATTTGACTCCGCCAGTCTACATAGTTAAATTATTCATAGGTTCCAAGAAACTTTACAAGAAATAATCGTTATAAATTAATTATTTATCTAACAGTTCCTTATAAATAACTGATGAAAAAGTACAACAATTATAACTTGATTTAGGTGCGTGTTTTTGCCTGGACACATTAGTGATTTAGTGCAGTGTCGCCGTCTACGGTGGAAGGTTAGAGAAAGTTTGGAAATCAAATGAATATTCTTTATACACAAACTCATTGAACTTTGCTACAAATCTGGTAAATATGTCTACCTAGAATTTATATTTGTATAAATAGGTTTAAAACGATTGCATCTCGATATATATGCAATGTTATTAAAAATCCAAATTAATACATTGAGCTATCTTAAAAACTTTGTGTGGTAAACTCTTATAGTAAACTACAGTGAAAATATTGTATAATAGTTCTAAAAGCACGCACACTCACTCTGTATACATTTACATACATATACATACACACACACACACACACACACATATATATATATATATATATATATATATATACGTGTGTGTGTTTGTTGAAACGGCCTTTCCGTCAAACGCCGTGACCTCGCGTTTTATCTTTCCCTCAATCTACCCCTCTTTTGAAGGGTAAGTATAGCTTAAGTTGTTAAGTTTATTTATCGGTCAGGAAAAGCTATGTTAGGATAGGCCTAATTATAAGGTTTAGTGACCATAAATGTTTAGATTGATGAATGAGTAACCTAATTTACACGTTTATCACCTCGGGTGGTAAGGTGATGATGATTACTTTTCGTCAGAAAGGTGCAGGATCAGGTTGGTGAAAATATGATCCCTCTTTATTTAACAGTTCCAAGTTAGCATTGACCGATATTTCTGTCTCTATACTCTAACCGCTCGGATCACGTCTCTGGTCATAGTGCAATGCCGTTGACTGAACTGCAGTGGGAGATGGTTTTCTCTGTTGTGACTGGGAAAAATGTCGCCGTCACTGAATTTATAGTTACTGATATTTTACTGAGGCTGTCATTGGTTGACTTGTCGCTGTCACTGGTTCTAAACATTTATGTCGAGTTGTGAGTGGCCAATTTGTGTCAGATTTCAGGACAGAGACAGTGTTGTGTGCCATAGACGCCATAGTTTGCTCTTAATTCCGTATGAGGTAATTTTTAGGTAAAATGATCTTTCAAAAAAAAAGGGAGGTGTGAACTCCAATATTTATCCTAATTTATGAGAACTAGTGTAACAACGTTTTTGTGAACTGGCCACATCCGTAATTTGCGAGCGTCTATTCTCTAAGTGAGGTTACATTTTTAATGACACAAGAACTCGGTTAAGTCTTGATAAGATCTGTAAAATCCTTTTTGTTAATACAAACATCCATTACTGTAAATAAAAGCTATTTTGTAATTAAACCCTATGTTGTAATTAAACCCTATGTTGTAAATAGACTGTTATTTTTTAGTTTTATATAAGATTATATCTCAAGCACTGATCGTTATTTAATAGAACAAACCTAATCTAACAAAAATTACTAAATACTGTATTTATTTTGTGTGTTGTGTCCCTAAATATATTCCTTAGGGAACTTGGTGAAATTCCTTCCTTGTGATTTAAATGTAACTAATATTTGTCTACACAACTAAAAATCTTGATAATTTTTTTTAACTTAAATTATTGTCACAAAATCTAATTCCCATTAATTTCTACTTTGCTTTTTTTATGATTTGATTTTTCTACGATTTGACTATCATAATATACACAGACACACAATTTTGTCAGAGTTTTAAATATTTTCCAAACATTCACTTATTTCTTTTACAATTTTTCATGTTGTTAATTAATTTTCATATATAATAACTTCTGCTATTTTCTGGCTTTAACTTTTTTGCACATTACAAATTTTTTTAATTTTATTCATAACTTATACGTTGAATGTTTGTATGACTCGTTGTACCATGAAACCCACCTATAGTGTGTCAAATATTACCGTTACGTATTTTGAAAAGATTTATATGAGATTACATTTTACTAAATGCATGTTTCTTATAAACTTTATCAACAAAATTTAAGTGATATATATAAATATATATATATATATATATATATATATATATATATATATATATATATATATATATATATATACCTCATATTACCAACTAAGCTGTAGAAGATCAAATAAGGTCATACGTAAGGAAGCAAGTAGAGCAAATTGAGGAAATGAAAAGTAATAACGAATCCAGGAAATTCTATGTTGCAGTTAAATATATAAATAGAGGTTTCCAGCCTAAAATCGACCCATGCAAGTAAAGATGGTAGAGTAGTGGAGGGTAAGGCGGAAGCTATTGACAGATGGGCAGAGTACTTTGGTGACCTGTACAACGTGGGAGCTCAGACGATAGACACGGACAAAAATACCTTGAGCCGAATAGAATTGACAAATGAGGATGACATTGAGCCACCGGACATGGAAAAGCTGAAAAGCAACAGAGCACCTGGTGAAGACTCACTTGTAGCCGAACTTTTTAAAAATTGTGGAGAAATAGTACAGTCACAATTATATTCCCTGGTCCCCTGATCCTAGACATATGGGAAAGAGAGAACGCATGCCTAGAAAATGGAGAACTAGTCTCATATGTCCTGTTTTTAAAAAGGGTGACAAATTGGAATGCAGTAATTATCATGGAATATCTCTGCACACGGTAGCATACAAAATATTCTCAAACATAATACTGAAAAAGCTCAACGTCTTTGCTGAAAACATCATAACAGATTATCAGTGCGGACTCCGACAGGGAAGAGGAACTACCGATCAGATATTTGTTTTAATACAGTTACTCGAGAGGTGTTGGGAATTTAAAATTGACCTTCATCTTCTTTTTATTGACTATCGGCAGGCTTTTGACAGTGTCAACAGAGCAAAATTGCTTGAAATCCTAAAGGAGTTCAACGTACTAAACAAATTGATCAGACTGATCAACATGACATTGTGTGATAGTTACGGCAAAGTTGTCATAGGTGGCGGTATTAGTCCCGAATTCCCTATTCTGACTGGCGTGAGACAAGGCGATGCCCTGTCTGCTACCCTTTTCAATCTCTCCTTACATAGCGTTTTGAGGAGGGTTAACGTTTCAGGGAATATAATGCATTCATGCAGTCAAATATGTGCACATGCTGATGATATATGCTTGGTTGCCAGGAATATTCCATCGCTCAAAGAAACTTTTAATATAATCAATAATGAAAGCAAAAAGATAGGTCTCTGCATAAATGAGGGAAAACTAAATATATGAGTACAAGCAGAGGGCGTAGCAGTACGACTATAGATATCGATGGATATTCATTTGAAAAGGTAAAAAGTTTCACATATTTGGGCTCGGAAGTAAATGATGAAAATAAAACAATAAATGAAGTCCAGAAAAGAATAATGACAGCTAATAGAGCATACTTCGCAAATATAAAGCTTTTTAAAAGTAGGCTATTGTCTCAAACCACTAAGGTACGACTTTATAAAACCTTAATTCGGCCAGTCCTAACGTATGGAGCGGAGACGTGGACTTTACCCGCCGCGATGAAAAATCATTTGTCATAGTTTGAGCGTAAGCTTTTAAGAAAAATGTATGGTCCGGTCCACGATGTACAGACAAATGTGTGGAAGCTTCGATCTAATGCCGAGTTGTATTCCTTATACAAAGACGCAAACGTGGTCCATTTTATTAAAACGCGACGTCTAGAATGGTTGGGTCATATCATAAGAATGCCCACCAATAGAATGCCGAACAAACTTTTACATGCACTATGATTGACAAAAGAAGAGTTGGCCGACCAAGAAAACGGTGGCTGCAGGACTTGGAGGAAGATTTAAGAGTACTCGGCATTACAGCATGGACACAGAAGGCTAAGGATAGAAGTACATGGCGGAACATTGTTAAGGAAGCCAAGGCCCACCCCGGGCTGTAGCGCTACGTAGTAGTAGTCGTAGTAATAGTAGTATATATATATATATATATATATATATATATATATATATACATTTAATAAGAAATTATCAACGTCTATGAAACTTTTTAAGTTATGAAAATAAGAACATAATAATTTGAAAAAAAATTTAATAAATGGAATCTGTTAAAAATCTGACTTGCCCTACAACCATTACTGCAACGATCCCCTTCATCCTACCGGAAACAGCTATCCTTATCCATGGTACCGGTTACACTCATTAGTGATCGATTTTAAAAATTCCATTATTACTTTTTTTATAATTATTTTGTTTAAAAAAAATTTCAAATACGAGTCACCGCACCACTAGCTTAAAACCTTAGGCCATAAAACTGACGACAGACATATTGAGCTTCAATCTTGGCTAATGTTGGAGTCTAGCCAAAAATCGGGATCTTCCCGTTTCCTAAGTTATGTACACTCAATGCTCTCTATATTGAAAATGCTTTTTTTCCTAATTTTACTTTAGCCAAGCCTCTCCTCTACATTTGCGTGGCTACAGTTTACCTATTCCTATTGGTTACGCTAGGTTCCTAAGTTGTGTTTGAACTTTCCTAGCCGGCAACTTTCGTATCACTCGCGTTGTAATAATTGTTCATTTTTGACACTTATACTTTATTTATTTTATTTTGCTAGTGTGTTACACTAGTCATGGATGACTTCACGTTTGACCACTTCAACTTGAAACCAAATGCCTTCTTTTTGTCCGATTTCTTTTTACCATCACATACTCCTCCCCACTATTAGTTATTTAATTTTATTTTTTACTTATTTTATTTTTAATTGTATTTTCCAAAATAAAAATTTATCACAGTTTTAATTATTTTTAAAATATTAAAATTTTTATCCTAAATAGCAGTATATTTTAAAAAAAATTTAAAAATTCCTAATGAATCATTGAAGTTCATTTCTCCTGTTTAAAGCTAACTCAATTTTGAAATACTTAAGATGCATAGCTAAACTAACATGGTTTGTAATTGTTACGTACTTAAAACCAATATAGACTCATTTCTTTTATTTTAAACCCGCCGCCAAAGTCAGACAAAGCTCACCCGTGATAAGATTGGTTCTGCAGTTTGAACCGGCAGAGCAAGTTAGACCTTTCCGGAGAGTAGTTCGATACACCACTACGTTCTAATATATTCTTATACTTTCAATCTCCGTACCTTCGGTACTAGCACACGTAAATGTAACTGTTTTATTGATTATTAAACCTATTGTTATCAGTGCGTGGAATACGAACAAATTTTCTGGCCAGAAATCGCTTATTTAATACGCGAGTGTGATAAGTGCGTATTCCATGGGGCACGTAAGTACAATCTATTAGTTTATATAATTATAATAATTATTGGTCCTCCAAAACTATTGTTACCAAACAAATTTGGTCCAGCCGGGCCGGATCTTGAGCCTTAAGACCTATATAAAAAATAAAATAAAATACAATTCATTATATGTGTTCATTCTACAATTTCTACAAGTTTTTTCAAACTTTGTCTGTGCATGCAAACACTGGAAAACTAGTTTCATGTCGCAGTATATGAAACAGCTGATCCTCTCTTATCTTTGTTTGGCTTTGGCGTGCATTAATATGTTGGTTTAAATTGGTTGTAAAAGTTTATGAAAAGTGATTTCAGTTGTTTATAGAAGGTTATCTCATTCAGCCTACGTCGATTTGTTGTTTACTTAGGCTTATTTATTTCTCCGTTAAACATATACGCTCATAGGCCTAATCTCTTTAAAACATTTTGTAATTTAAAAATTAAAGCAATTATCTCATCTTCTACTATAAAACGATCATTTAATCATGGCAAAATCTTTGGCAGTTATTAAATCAAAGAAAGACAATATATTTAGTCAAATTCAAGAGATTTTTGATCTAACAAAAAAAACATCTTATAAGTCAATTCTGCAAAAATTGTTGGTGCGCGCTAAATCTATAAATAGGCTTCGTGAAGAATTTTCTGATATTTTAGACATTTATCATGAACTAGAAATACAGGCTAACCCGAATTTTCAACCCAACTACGCTCCTCTTAACAGCATCAACGAGTTAGTCGATTATGTTAATTCTACTGTATATTCGATAGAAAGTAAGATGTCATCAACAAGGCCTAAATGTGAAATAGTTACTCCTCAGTTACATATACGACTGCCTAAGCTTGAACTCAAGTATTTCGATGGTGAATTTCTCGAATGGATGTTATTCATTAATATATTTAACGCTAGCATTCATGAAAATGCATCGTTACCAGCAGTTTTTAAACTTCAATATTTATTGAGCGTTATCTCAGGAGAACCGGTAATTTAATTAAATCTCTCCCTATTTCTGACGCTAATTATAAAGTGGCCTATGACTTATTAAAAGAAAGATATCACTCGCCGAGGCGGTTAGTTACTTTACACCTCAATCAAATTTTAGATTTGCCCTCTGTAAACAACACGCCTAAACAAATGAGAAATTTTGTAAATTTATACTCAGAAAATATACAAGCTCTTAAAGGTCTTGACATCGATATCACTAGTAAAAATCCTTTGTTATCTGCTATGCTTTTACGAAAAATGGATAGTGAACTTAGGAACCGTTTTGAAAACTTCCGTTCATCAAATGTTACTCAAGAGAGAGTTGACTCCACTACAATACCTGATGCAGCGGAAATTATTAAGTTTTTAAATAAAGAATGTAATGAAGTTGAAGATGCCAATCTTCATTCACCTATCACCTCGAAACCCTCCTCGTCTGGATCACGAACCCCCTCTGGTTCCCAAAATAAATACTTTAAACAAAAAGTATTGGAGAAGGCTCCTCCATTAAAGTTAAACCTCATCCATGCTTTATATGCAATAAAATTGACCATAAGGTATATTCGTGTCCGGACTTCAAGAGTCAGGACGCCAAATCCCGTCTCAAAATTGTAAAGGAAAATGGGCGTTGTACCTCATGCTTAGGTACTCACCATCTTAAGGACTGTAGGTCAAAGTTTAGTTGCTACAAATGCCACAAAAATCATCATACATTATTACATTTTGAAAATTACTCTACGCTGCAACGGACCACACCTCAAACTTCGCGTCAAGACTCTCCGACACTTCAACAGGAAATAACCCCTTCTTCAATCACTATGACCTGTCAAGAAAAGCAGAATACGTCTCAAATCTCTAATACTGTTCTCTTAGGCACTCTACTTGTTAAGCTTACCTCGTCTAACGGTATTACTCATGTATTTCGTGCTCTTGTTGACTCTGGCAGTCAATCTTGTTTTCTCGCCGAGCGTGCTGCTCAATTATTGTGTGCTCCTCGTATTAAGACCACTCATAGTGTGGTAGGATTGTCTCAGGTACCCTTACGCTCAAAAGGTCTCACCTCAGTTGCTGTTGAAACTCTTGGGGGCAAGGTTATTTCAATTAATGAAAGATTTTTAATATTGGAAAAAATTTGTGTTAACCTACCAAGCACACAAGTAGACTCTGAAGTTCTTTCCAAGGTTCGTCCTTATGTTTTGGCAGACCCTACGTTTCACTTGCCAGGAGGCATAGACGTTCTTCTTGGTGTTGCTTTATTTACACTCATACTTATTGAAGAAGCTTATAACCTCGGACCTGGTTTACCCAGGCTAATAGGCACACACTTTGGCTTTTTAGTAATGGGTAACGCACCATGTCTATCTGGCAGTGAACTTCATAGTAACTCCAGCTCTCAATTATCAACTACACTTCTAGTTGTCAACGACATTAACCTTCACTACTCACTACAAAGGTTTTGGCAACAGGAAGAACCCCCTGCTGTGTCTAAGCTTTCTCAAGAAGATACATTATGTGAAGATCACTTTCTCGCCACTCATACTCGGGACCAATCTGGCCGATATTGCGTCCGACTACCATTCAAGACTGAACATCCTCCTCTGGGTCAATCTCGTTTAAATGCAGAAAAAAGACTGCACTCTCTAGAGAAGAAATTTAGTGCTCAACCTCAATTTAAATCCCTATATACTGATTTTATGGCTGACTACTTAGCCTCTGGTCACGTGATATACGCTCATAATACTGATCTAACTGTACCTCATTACTTCCTTCCTCACCATGGTGTTTTAAAGGAGTCTAGCAGCACAACTCGTTTACGTACTGTATTTGATGCTAGTTCTGAAACCTCTAATGGTATTTCTCTTAATAATATTTTATTAACAGGCAAAAAGATGCAAACGAATATTTGTGATGTATTACTAAATTTTCGGATTCATAACGTTGTTTTTTCTTGTGACATTCGTCAAATGTATAGACAGGTAAAAATGCACCCTGATGACTAGTGCTATCAGATGATCTTATGGCGTGAAAGTCCAGATCAGCCCTCTTTAATCTACAAGCTCACGACAGTGACTTACGGAGTGAATTGTTCACCGTATCTTGCCATTAGAACCTTACATCAGCTCGCTGCAGACGAAGGTGACTCCTATCCTGAAGCTGCAAATATTCTACGCACGCAGACGTTCGTAGATGACATCATCTCTGGAGCTGACTCTGAAGAAAAGGCTTTGAGCCTCCGTAAGCAACTCATCTCGCTCCTGGCTCGCGGAGGCTTTGAACTACGCAAATGGACATCTAACTCCAGTCAACTGCTGCAAGATCTTCCTGATGCTCATTTAGAGACCCCTGTATTCCTTCAAGGCAGTAAACAACCACATTTCACTATATTAGGTCTTCACTGGTCACCCTCTACCGATACGTTTACCTATAATTTGAATTTTCCTCACAATTCCAGGACTAAACGTCAAATTCTCGGTATCATTGCCCAGATTTACGACCCTTGTGGCTTTCTCTCACCCATTGTTATGTGGGCCAAGCGTTTTATGCAACTACTCTGGATCAAAGGATTGAATTGGGATGAACCACTTCCATCTGAACAATTGAAATTATGGCAAACCTTTACAGACTCGGCTAATACTCTACGAGAAATTGTAATTCCTCGTGCATTACGAATAACACACTCGAGAAACTTTGAGTTACACGGTTTCTCAGATGCTTCTGAGAACGGTTATGCCGCCGTCGTTTACTTGAGATGCCAATATAACGACGACTCTGTGTTAATTCGGCAAGTAATACCGAAGACTCGGGTAGCCCCTCTGAAAAGGCTCACGGCACCTCGATTAGAGCTAGGTGCAGCTCATTTACTCGCCCACCTAGTGGGATATTTTATCTCTCTTTTTGAAAAAAGGGTGGAATTTTCTTCTGTATTTCTATGGTATGATTCGACAGTAACACTGACATGGTTACAAACACCTCTTCATCGATTGAAGACGTTTGTCGCCAACCGGGTAGCCCAGATACAAGAATTAGTGCCTTCTCATTACTGGAGACACGTAGCGAGTGAAGATAATCCTGCTGATTGCGCGTCGCGCGGGTTACTTCCTAAAGATTTACCACAGCACTCATTATGGTGGTACGGCCCCCTTTGGCTACAAAAATCTAATGATAACTGGCCGGTATCTCATTTTATGCCTGCAAAACTTACTGACACAGGAGAAGAGAAACCCATTTCACCTATATCTCTCATATCAACTGCTCCTCATGAATGGGAGCTCCTCACTCAGTTTTCTCACTTTAGCCGACTCCAGCGTGTGATAGCTTATATTTTGCGATTTACTCATAACGCTCGTCATTCAAGAAAGCTCGATGGTCCTCTCAACACTCTGGAAATGAGGGCTTCAAGACTGGCAATTTTCAAGATGGTTCAAGAATCAGCGTTCAGAGACTACATCGTTGCCATGAAGAAGGATCCAACTACACCTGCCTCGTCACAACTCCGCCGACTCTCTCCTTTTCTCGACAAGGATGGTATCCTACGAGTGGGAGGACGTCTCAACGCTTTAAAACTTCCTACGGATGTGCAACATCCTGTGATTTTTCCCAAACGACATCATGTCGTCAACCTTCTTATTGATTTTTATCATCGAAAATACTTACACTCGGGCGCTCAATTGACTCAATCACTTCTTGCACAGGATGTGTGGATACTCTCGGCCCGAAGTGTAATACGCTCTCGCATTTTTCAATGTGTTGTATGTTTTCGACACAAGCCTCACAATAAATCTCCGCTCATGGGTGATTTACCAAAAGCAAGATTAACTCCTTCTAGTCCGTTTCTCAACACCGGAATTGACTACGGAGGTCCTTTTAACATCAAAATGCACAATTTGCGCTCGATTCGCTTGACCAAATCATATATTTGTATCTTTGTTTGCCTTGTGACAAAGGCTGTACACATTGAAGTAGTATCGGACCTGTCGACAGATGGGTTTATTGCCGCTCTCACCCGATTTGTGTCTAGACGCGGTCTTTGCACAAATATTTATTCTGACTGTGGAACGAATTTCGTTGGAGCGAATAATGCTTTACAAAATCTCATCATCTCTTCAGGCCGAACCCCTCTTGCTGAATTCTCATCACAACACAATATCAACTTTCATTTCAACCCGCCTGCAGCTCCTCATCAAGGTGGTCTTTGGGAAGCAGCAATCAAGAGTGCAAAACATCACCTCCGACGTGTCATCGGAGAACATATTTTAACTCTATGTGAATTTTCCACTCTCACAACTCAAGTAGAGGCTATTTTGAATTCGAGACCTCTCACACCTCTGTCAAACGACGCCTCAGACCTCAATGCACTCACCCCGGGTTACTTCTTAATAGGATCTTCATTGGTTTCAGTTCCAGAAGAGGATCTTTTCAACGTTCCTGTCAACCGACTCAAGCACTGGCAGCTAATCAAGGCCTTTCACCAACGTATTTGGAAGAGATGGCATCTAGAATATATCCATACTCTTCAGCAACGGGGGAAGTGGAACGTGCCAACTGTCAACCTGCGCGTCGGCGACCTCGTGTTAGTGCATCAACCTGCACCACCTCTCGCATGGCCTCTGGCTAGGATAAGTAGTGTTTCTCCAGGAAAGGATGGTGTAGTAAGAGTGGTTCATTTGAAGACAAAGCAGGGAACCTTGACAAGACCTGCTCACAAGGTTTTCCCTCTACCTCTACGCTCATAATGAACTTGCGCCATAGTGCGCTCACTTTTTGTAAAAGAGATATTTTTATTTTCCTTTATGAACTTTTTATTTTTATAAACTCTCTAAATATTATATTTGTGTTAGTTCTCTTTGAATCCTAGAAGGATTCAAGGCCCCCGGTATGTTACGTACTTAAAACCAATATAGACTCATTTCTTATTTTAAACCCGCCGCCAAAGTCAGACAAAGCTCACCCGTGATAAGATTGGTTCTGCAGTTTGAACCGGCAGAGCAAGTTAGACCTTTCCGGAGTGTAGTTCGATACACCACTACGTTCTAATATATTCTTATACTTTCAATCTCCGTACCTTCGGTACTAGCACACGTAAATGTAACTGTTTTATTGATTATTAAACCTATTGTTATCAGTGCGTGGAATACGAACAAATTTTCTGGCCAGAAATCGCTTATTTATTACGCGAGTGTGATAAGTGCGTATTCCATGGTGCACGTAAGTACAATCTATTAGTTTATATAGTAATAATAATTATTGGTCCTCCGAAACTATTGTTACCAAACAGTAATTATACTTTATGACATACATAATGATAACTGAAACATGCATACACAATCATATAATTTCAATATTATTTAAATGCATAAACATGTTTCAGTAACTGCAAAGTTTTACCCAATTTCAATTGAGTGTTCCTTAATCTGCTCAAGTTCCTTTTTTTTATTCATATAGAATTTCCGAAATGAAATATTTTTCTTATTTTTTTGCTTATGAATGTTTATAGACAAAGATATTTCTTAATATTGTAACATGCTGATTAATTTTTGATTATAAAATAGCATGTTACACAAAAATTTGTTATTTTAACTAATGTAAAATCTGACTAGTTTAAAAGAAATTTTTATTTCTAAAAATGTTTCATGACAACCGTTATACCATTATATACCAATGAAAGGACTTTTATGAATGTATAAGGATGGGGATCCAGTCACCAACTTGCTCGATCCATTCGTCTACTAGTCACGTTGGAGGGAGAACTGTCATGGGCCTGAAACCTTTATTATTTTGTGTTAAAGTTTTGTATTAAACTTTTAAAAGTTTGATTTTCCAAATAACAACGGAAAATATTTTATGAGTAGTTTTGTTTTGTTTATTTTTGTATTATCAAAATGTAACTATGTTATAAGATTACACCAGTGTAAGGATATAATATGTGCTAACAAAGTCATGTAATTTTAAGTGATTGCAGAGGTATGTTTTATATTTAATTTCTTGATAATTTTAGATAGTTACAAATCAATAAATATACAATCCAGTGCATTGACCTAGCGTTGTCTTGACCAATTATAAAAGTCATGAACCTTTTGTATTTTCATTCGTTTTGTTAGGTGTTAAATTGTACATAGCATTTTTTTTTAAAGTGTAATAATTTAAATTGTTTATGATTGTTGTTTAAATTGTTTGAACGAAAACTTTTTTAAAAATACAAATAATTTATTTAATGTAACATCTTTTCTTTAGAACGACTTAGATAGACGGATAAGTTTGTCCAAATAGTTAAGGTTTTTAGAATAAATTAAAGTAACGTAAACACCCATTTAAAAATACCTGGGGTTACAAGTTGCGCGATTCTGTTCATTACTTTTTTCTTAGTATTTTTGTGGTTAGATTTTAATGCACTCTTTATTTTAATTTTTTTTGCTCCCATGTTTTAAAGCATATTTACTGATTTTAAATTGATCATGCTTTCATCTTTAAGGTTCGTTATTTCTTGTACTTATAGTAAGTACAACTGTGAATTTTTTTTAATGAGTTTAAACATAGATTTGTTGTCTAAGAACGAATTAGTTTTTCAATTAAAACTTAGATAAGTAGAGATTAGTGTAGATAGTACATTTCAAGAAATGAGATAAAGCTTAAGAAACATAGCTACAGATAATCGATATAATGCATACTTATAGTAAGTACGACTGTGAATTTTTTTAAATGAGTTTAAACATAGATTTGTTGTCTAAGAACGAATTAGTTTTTGAATTAAAACTTAGATAAGTAGAGATTAGTGTAGATAGTACATTTCAAGAAATTAGATAAAGCTTAAGAAACATAGCCACAGATAATCGATATAATGCATACCTTATTAATCTACTTGATGAATGTAAGAAAGGAATTTGAAATTATAGAGTCTAAATTTAAGGATTTATTAGAAATGTGTGTTAGAGCTATATATGATTTATTAATAGAAACTAAATTAATACATATAAGAATGCAGATGTTTACTGAAGTTTGAACTAGAAACAAAGATTGCAGATGACGTTAAAGATTATTTTAAATAAAGTAAATAATTTCTAAACTGTAATCTCAGAAATTCACTTATATCAAATAGAGGGAAAAGAAACTGTTAGACAATTGTCGAATAGTAGTTTAGAAGAAGAGAAATTATTAAATGATATTTTGAACAAATACTAATGACAGTGAATTAACTAACATAATTGTACCTAAATTAAATATCGGAAAATATTTGAATGTAGATATAAATTTACAAGTGTTAATACCTAAACCTAAATACGACAAATGTTTCAAATTTTAATTGATACTTGTATTACAAATTGAATAACCCTTTAAAAAGATATTTAAAAGTGTTTTCAATGGCTGATGGTTTACAATTAGAAGTCTAATAAAATTTATAAATATAATTTTGAAAATAAAAACCGAAACTAAATTATCAGACAGTAAAATATTATAACTATGTTTAGGTCATGTTCATGGAACTTTGCATTATATCATAAAATTAATTTAGATGCATTTTATAAAGATGTATTGAAAACTTGTGTACTAATAAAATTAAAATAGAACTTAAAAAGAGAGCTTGTTAATAAACCACAAGGTAACAGTGAGTTGTTGTCAATCTATCTTAGAGGAATAAAAGAAAATTGTAAACTCTTGATATCCCACTACTCGGAATTAGAAATAATCAAAATTATTAAACTATACATTAAACCAGAAGACCTTAGCAAATTAACAATTATTAGCAATCCATGTTACTATAGAGTTTTAGACATATTTTTGTATTCAAGTTCAATATATGTTTTATAATGATTTTATAAGACTTGAAAGTGATTCTGTATTTAAATACAACGCCAACAAGAGAAATGCACCTGTTAAATTTAGAAACGGAGACATAAGTGTTCAAAATTGCGAATTTAAAAGACAGTAAAACCCAATAAAGTGTTATAATTGTAATCGTGTATGCCATATTGCAAAATATTGTAATAAATACAAAACCCTAAAATAGCAATTACGATCCAGGTTTGAGTCTTCACCTTTGCTAGATTGCAAGTTAGCCCATTCCAAATTTGTAAAATTGAAGAGAATAAAAATTTAACTGTAAGTAATTTTAGGAGAAAGGATTTAAATAATAATGAAAATCTAAACAAAGGAAAATAAATCATACAAGAAGTGTATCTAAATTCAAACAAATTATTATTTTTAGAAAAATCTAAATAATATTGGGATAGAAGTAAATGTTTACGAATTTTAGAAACAGTAAAAAGAAGGAATTGGTTGAAACACAAAACAGAAATAGTAATCTACCCTACGATAAATGTGCTCACTTAAATTGTAATGTGTTATTAGATACACGTTGTTTTGTAAATCTTATAAATTGGGAATTTCTTTAGGGAACTGTTGAAATAAAAATTAGTAAAAAAATATATCAACAAATTAGATAACGTTTCAGCAGCTAATAACTCAGAGATTGCATTGTTAAAATTAAAGAAAACATGTTTCATGGCAAGTGAAATTTTTAATAGCACAAAAAGGTAATTGTAAAACGATCTTAGTAATTCGGTTTATTCAAGAAACTGGTTTAGTCATTGTTATTTCAAAAAAATTGACGGTATTTTAATTTTAAACATAATGTTAAAGTAACAATTAATAATGTCAAAAGTTGTATTGTAAACAGTTTAAATTTAAATTAAATTAATATGGGTTAATATGTGAAATCGAGTTTGTTGAATTTTGTATTTTTGAATGGTATAATATTTTTTAAAATTTTTAAATTTTTTAAAAATTAAATTATTTAAGTATTGAAAGTAGGATATTTGTAGTAGCTTGCAAATATATAGGAAGCTCAAATAAGTTAGTCATACTTTAAATATGCAATTTACGAAATAATTATTTCTGTATTGCGAAAGAAGTAAATTAACTGGTAGATGGGATTGAACCTTTGTAAGCAATTTACAGAACACGCCTACAAATATTTATACCCTAAGAACGCACCTTTGTGTATGATTTTATCTTAAAATACAGAAACATAACACAATTCCATGACTCGTACGAATCAGACTAATTACTATTGACGAAATTGTATATGAATTGTGCAGAACTAGAACCCATTGAATTCCACTTCTTATTTGAAACTTTAAATGTTAAAGACTATATTGAGTTTTTTTAAGTTGCTTATTTAAATGAATTTTTGGAATGGAGATTTTTTTTATACTAAAGGAAAATAATTGCTTTGTCTAACAACGTACTAGGAATATAATTTGTAATTCAAGTATGGGATTGAATTTTAAAATTAATTTATAGGAGATTAAAGAATTAGAATTTGAATTCCAAATAGAAAAAAAATAAGTGTGAAAGGTACTAAATATTGTGAGGTATAACAAGAGGTTATAAAACAATTGGTATAGGCTTAAGCTTGTATAACAGAGTAAGGATTGAAAAGAAAATAAGGAATTATAATACAACAGTTCTCCGACGCAAATAGTCAAGTGTTAGGGAGGCAAATTAGCCTACAGGAACTAAGTAAATTCCAACGCACTAGTATGTGCGATGTGGGAAGAATGCAAGTAAGTAAGGTCACAAGTGCAAAAAAGTAAGTTACATCTCACGCAAGGGGTGGAAGCACATCCTGCCTCACCAAATAGGATGATTGTGAGAAAAAAACGACACAGAACACTGTTGGTAAACAGAGTGAAAACACAAATAAGTATTAGGTATACTTCTCTGACCTCTCTATATAATATAGCTTGTTCCATGGAAGAATGCACAATGAAATTTACAATCACTTAACAATAGAATTACCATTAAATTTGAAAAACAAAAATTTTTTTTCAGGTCGACAAGCGAAAATATATAACATGATGAATAGTTTTTTGTTACAATTTAACATGTTCCATAATATTTATTATTTTAGCTAATGTAAAATCAGACTAGTTTTAAAACAATTTTTCTTCCTAAAAGTATTTCATGCTAACGCTAGGTCAAAGGAACGCCATGATAAACCGTAAACCATTGAAAGGCATGTTTTGAACGTATAAGGGTTGGGATCCAGTAACCAACATATCGTAAGAAACTGAGTTTGATATATTCTTCTACTAGTCGAACTAGTAGTTGTCTGGTGGTAGAATCGTTATTGGCCTGCAATTGTTATTATTTTAAAGTTTTATATTAAACTTTTTTTAATTTTATTTTATAAATTTAATAACTACCGAACAGGTTTTATAAGTGGCTTGATTTTGTATATTTCGGTTTGTATATTATGAAAATTCAACTATGTCAAAAGAATAAAGGCCGTGTAAAGTTTTAAAATGTGCTAAATAAGCCAAGTAAGTTCAAGTAACTGCCGAGGTATGTTTTAAATTTCATTTCTTGGTATTTTTCGATAAATACAAATAAGTAAATATACAAAACCAGTGTCCATTGTACCTAGGAAATATTAACCATTTGTAAAAGACGTGAACCTGTTGTATTGTAATTCATGTTGTTAAATTTGTATAAAGCAATTTTTTTTAATGTGAAGTATTTTAAATTGTTTTAAAATTAAATCTTTTTTGAAAAAACAAACGAGAATTTCAGTGTAACCTGTCTTCTTTAGAATGATTTGGATAGACAGATAAATATGCCTAAGCCAAACAGTATGATATAATTGGTAACGAAAACAATTGACCCGATGAGTCTTATCAAGGTTTAAAGAATAATAATATTTGAATAAAGGTACTAAGGTTTTTAAAATAAATTAAAGTGGCGCATACAACCACAGTAGGGACTATGCTCACAGTTATTCACCTATTGTTATTGAATTTCTACTTTTCCACTTGGATGGAAATAATGGTTGGCCTTTCTCTTTTATTAAAGGCACTTTTGCAAATCAGCAGTCACAGTGAGTCGATTAGCCGAAGCTCATTATAACTATGCAAACGCAGTTACACTTTGGCCATACATAATGTAATTCGTATAAAGAGCAAACCACCAACAAATATAACTTTATTATTATAACTAATCAACTATACTTTACAGAATATAAAAATGAAATTATTAAACTAAATACATACTTAGGCAAAATTTGATGAAGTATTTCACGGCTATTTCATTTCAGAGTAGAATGCTTCTCCTGCACTCCAAGTAATATGGAAAATTATTGATTTAAAATTGTAAACTATTTATTGAACAATTTCCTCATTTTAACCAAAGTAGCCCAGAGAGCCTTGTCATATTTCTTCTTAATCTTGGAGTCACCTCATATGTAGCCATTTGTATTTACATGAAGCTGCTTAAAGCAGAAATGTTTCACACAATCATTGCGGGAAGAAATAATTGATTGCTTTAAAAAAACCTTCAAACTGTTCTGGCTTTGTAAAAAAAATATTCCTCCATACGTATTCCACAAGGTATGGTTCGAACGTAGAGACTGGCATTCGACCTATTCTTCAGAGCATATGACATTTTATCTCAGCCCATTGGCTTTCTAATGACTGCGTTTTCACATTACGATCACCACGACAAACAATATTTCTCTATACGTATTCAACAAGGTATGGTTCGAACGTAGATACTGGCATTCGACCTATTCTTCAGAGCATATGACATTTTATCTCAGCCCATTGGCTTTCTAATGACTGCGTTTTCACATTACGATCACCACGACAAACAATATTTCTCCATACGTATTCCACAAGGTATGGTTCGAACGTAGAGACTGGCAATCGACCTATTCTTCAGAGCATATGACATTTTATCTCAGCCCAATGGCTTTCTAATGACTGCGTTTTCACATTACGATCACCACGACAAACAATATTCCTCCATACGGGGCTACTTCAAATGACCAAAGGTCATCTAACCAAAATACGCTGCCGTTAATTAACCAAATACGCGACTTTCAAATAATCGTAATACACGAACTTTAAATAACCAAATACGCGCATTTCAAATAACCAAAGACACGGACTTCAATTAAACGTAATGTTGCGGGTTATCGCTATGCCGCTCCGCAGGCGGCCAACGCACAACTTGAAGTTAATAAATAAATGGGAATTCATATTTCTATAAATATCTAAACTTAGTAGTTATTATTACTACCTTTAAATTATTTCTCAAAATTCTACGGTTTAACTTTATCATTATTAAAGTAAATGTAATGCAGGAATATTATTAGGTTTGATTAGACCATAGATGGTAAAGTATCTTATTATAATTATAAATAGTATACTTTTAGTCTAATCTTTTAAAATATTAGGTGCAATTACAAAACTATGGGAAATAAGATACAGTGTTAATTTTTGTAAACAATTGCAGATTTAACAACATATTGACACATAAATAACTAACGTAATAAATATTTAAACATCGTGTTGAATAAAAGTGTAGTTACAAAACGATAATTAATATAATAAATTGATTGTTTTTCAAAAGTTTTTAAAAATGTTTCTAGATGTAAACAGCTTACTGTTACCTTAATATTAAAGTAAACTAGTCAAAGTAAAAGGTAAACTAGTCTTTCATCAAGGCACTACAACTTACAATACACTGTTATAAAGAAGAAAACTTGTCACGTTTCTTTTCATAAAACCATAAAGTAATTGGAAACAACTAAAAATATTATCTATACCAATACCGTACATATTTTGTTCTTCTATTCTGTGTATATATAAATGAATATTTGTATGTATGTATCTTATTATAATTGTAATAGTCTACTTAAACATCTTATTAAACATTAAGTGTAATTTACAAAACGACAGTAATATGATGTATTGTTTATATTTAAAACAATTATAGATTTAATAAAATACTGAGACCTAAATATTAACGTAATTAACAAATCGCCCAATATAACTACCTATAAAACCTAAAAAATGCATTAACCAAAATGTACACACAGAATTTACGCGGCCGTTAATTAACCAAATACGCGATATTCAAATAATCGTAATACACGGACTTTAAATAACCAAATACGCCCATTTCAAATAACCAAATACACAGACTTCAACTAAAAGTAATGTTGCGGGTTATCGCTATGCCGCTCCGCAGGCGTTCAACGTACAACTTGAAGTTAATAAATAAATGGGAAGTAATATTTCTATAAATATCTAAACTTAGTAGTTATTATTACTACCTTTAAATTATTTCTCAAAATTCTACGGTTTAACTTTAGCGTTATTAGAATAAATGTAATGCTGGAATATTATTTGGTTTGATTAGACCATAGATCGTAAAGCATCTTCTTATAATTGTAAATAATATACTTAAACATCTTTTTGAACATTTAGTATAGTTACAAAATAATGGGAAATGCTACAGTGATTATTTTTGTAAACAATTACAGATTTAACAACATATTGAAACATAAATAATTAACGTAATTAAAACCTCATAACTTTTTGTCTAAAATAGCCATATCTTTCGACTTGGTTATAGCATAGCACATATTTTTTGAATCTTATTATGTTTTTAAATATCGTTTTGAATAAAAGCCTGATTACAAAACGATAAGTAATATTTTGAAATTGAATATTTTTAGAAATGTTTCTAGACGTAAAAAGCATACTGAGACCTTAATATTAAACTAAACTAGTCTTTCATCAAGGAACTACAACTTACAATACATTATTATAAAGAAGAAAACTTGTCAACTTTTATTTAATAAAATCATAAAGCAATTGGAACAACTAAAACTTTTATCTATACCAATACCGTACTTAAATATTTTTTTAATATGTATATATAAAAATGAATGTTTGTCTGTATGTTATAGACATATGTATGTTATTTATAAATTTGGAGGGTTTGTTTAACATTTTCCCTCCATTGTGAAATTTGGTGTATATCCATCCATCCAGCTCCAGAGGTTCAGTGTACAGCCTTCCATAAGTCTGATGTTAAAATGTATATCTATATTAGGGTTACGTAATTAATAAAATAATTATAAACATAATGCAAAAATAAAAATACATTATACATATTTTATATTGTTTAAAATAGGTAGATTCTATGTAAAATTAGGCCTATTGCTATCACGCATATTAATAATAAAAGCAAGGTCGACGATAATACTCTTGCGAAATTTGAATCCACCAAAGTTGTGCCAGACTATCCACAAAAAAACTGACAACCAACTTGAGCTAAGCAGAAATCATAGGGGACAAGTTCAAAGGAGAGATGGTTTTAATTTCATCAGATCTACCCATTGATTTCAAACGACTATAGTTTCCTTTGTGTCTTGCATTCGCAATAACCATAAACAAGGCACAAACCCAATCGTCGACCATTGCTGGATTAAATTTTGAACATTCGAACTTCAATTTCTCACTATTACATGTTCCGACAACTAAAATTTGTATGTTTATAAGCATAATGTATTGAAGAAAAACATTGTCTATCCTCTAGCGTTGCAGTAAAAGAAATATGTTTAATTTGCTTTTCTTATTAGAAAATTATGATCTCAGGCGCAGCAACGTGCGCAGGGTAAAGCTAGTATTTACATATTTGTACTAAAGAAATTCCAAAATAAAAGCTATGTATATTTTTACATAGATAAAAGGGAGGGCATGGAAAGAAATTGCTAATAGGAAAGAGCAAATGAATAAAATACCGTATAATAATATAGCGTCTGCAATTTTTTTTTCAAATATTTGAAAGTACAAATTTTATTGCCAGTTCGTCACGAATTTGGTTACCTAAACAATAATGTGAAGCAGAGCAACATTCACATATTTTTATTTATTAGCAATTAACTCGACTAGGCAAATGACACGAATTTGTAGACTCACAAATGTGTCTTCAGAATTGCCTAAATTTATTTTTTTTAAAGTTCACATTTTCTAAATGAATAGCCTATTTCTTGACCATAACTTGTGCAATTCTTTTATGAAAATAATGAGAACAGCTTTACTGTATTTAAAATATAAACTGGGTTTATTTTATTGCTTACTGTAATCACAACTCCGAAAAAAGACTAAATTTAGTGCCCCACAAACAAGATTGCAGTATTACCCGCTCAGAAATTCATAGATGTAATACATTGTCTACATTCTAGACGCAACGATATTGGTAAAATTATACGTGCCAGATCAAGAAAAGGAAGCATAAAATATATATATATACTGGTAAGAGTGGGGGGGGGTGATTTTTACACAACAAAGTCATCTTTGTGTCGATATGAATATAATCATACCACAAATCGGCACGCCCGACATTGGCCTTTTTCAACATTGTCCGCTTACAACTTGCATATTACACATGAGCAATACAGATCGCGTCTACAAATGACCTCAAAAGGTTTTGTAAATATACTTTGCTGGTTCAGGTTGGGTTTGATAAACCAAATTTTGCTACCGTTGTGGCTGGTGTCAACTCTTACATTGATACAAAATGTAATCACTTCCTTGTTTATATTTTTTATGCCAATTACCTGGAAAAATCCTAATTATAACCACAGCAAAAAATTATAGATAACTAGGCTATGAACTTGAAGCAATGCATTTACATACTTGTCTTTGGCTAATACAATAGGTTTATTTGAAATAATAGGTAAATTAATGCCTCTCGACACTCTCGAGAATACTATAGGATAATGTTATTAAATGTCAAAATAACGTTTAGCACATTTGTCAAAAATATTATCTCCAATTACAGCTCCATTATTTAGGTTACAATGAAAATATTGGAAAGAACCCCAATACAATCAAAAATAATAAGTTACTTAGGATTAAACCCTTATGTACATTTCGATGACCATATCATCATCAGAGAGTCTTATTACAATCTAGCAAACAAGAATCATCATTCTAGTTTGTAACTTCTCGTTTGATAGATTGTAATTTTGTAATAAGACCCTCTGATGATGATGACATGGTCATCGAAATGTACATGAGGGTTTAATCTTAAGTAACTTGTTTTATTTGTTATATTTTGTGGTATTGGGGTTCTTTCCAATATTTTCATTGTAATATATCCTAGCACTGTGCTCTTGATATTGTGTATTAATTAGGTTGTTAAATTCGACACAAGACCTTAGCCGTCATGGGCCACCTCTTTCTGCTTATGTGGGAGGAGGGGGGAAAAGTTGTGCAATTCTTTTTATCTTTGTGGAAAACTTTTTTAATTTAAACTTTAAAACAAACAGGTAGTTTCGTCTCATTGTGATCTATAAATGTACTCTGATAACCTACCAATTTCACATCTAAAATAACTATTAAAAACCCCAGTCCCAATTAGGCAAAAGTGAAACTATCATAATTTGAATATTCTCAATTACCTTCATGATTTTTATGCCATATTGGACATTCTCACCTTTAGTTTTACATTACCAAATTGTAAACCTTTATGAAATACAATAGCTTCAATTGATTTGATGGACACGAGTGCCCTAATTAGGGATAAAATATAGGTTATCGATTATGTCACAATTTCATCACCAGCTACAACCCCTTTATTTGAACAAATGTATGCTTACCTTACAAAATTGCAATTCAATTCTAAAAATTTGAATAAATTATTTTTAACGAATATAAAATATCTTGAGGTGTGTAAAAAAAATATAACTCTTAATAAATTAATGTTCTAGAGCAAATAAAGTTTTACAGTTTTCAAAGGTGAAATGGTTAGGTTTAGAAATAAAATACCTGCAGAGTAAATTAAGTAGAGTATAATTGGAAATTACAATTAAAAGTTGGCAAGCGATACTAAAGAGAATTGGGACACGTTTTGTAAAAACGTTAATGTAGGGAACAAATATTTGAGCGAAGTTAAAACATTTCCAAGAAAATTAAGCAGATTGATAAGAAATATATCAGACAGACCTAATAACCAAGCTTTGCTTGAAAATGAAACAATAATAAAAAATTACCCAGTGAGAAATGGAAATATTAAGTAGAAGTTTAAATTTTGATATTAGGAAAGAGGTACAGATAAGTGAATAGAAATTATTGAGTGGTATAACATTTTAAAATGAAATGGATACAAATTGAGCCAGGAAAGCTTGTAAAATATATTGTTGAAAATTTAACATTAAAGAATTGAAAATAAAGTCAAGAATAATGATTTTTAACAAAGTGTTGCACAGCAGATTGATTTCAATGCATTTTAGGAACAAAATGATGATACAGCTAATCACCTTTAATTGCCAAACTATATGAAAAATTTTGAGTGGAAGTAAAGAAATAAACAGTTGTATTTTCCTAAACTAAGAAATTGATGTAGAAGATATTCTCAATATTAAAGAGCATATAGAACATTTCTTAATTTATTATCAATATATCAACAATCAACATAAAATTTACCTATGAAATAGAAGATAATAAATGTTTAGTTTCAAGTATTAGAAACAATAATAATAATAATAGCCTACTGAATTAGATATAGTGTACATAAAAAAATACAAATAATGCTGGGTAAATCCCAGTAAATTCTATCATTGTAAATCTCAAATTAGCAGCATTCAAGTATATGGTCAATAGAATAATTACAATTCCTTTGAATAAAAATAATTTGAATTTTGACAGAATCAAATAGATAAATTTAATGGATATAATTCCAGAATAAGGAATATATGAAGAAAACAAAATTCAAAAAAGATTTCACCACTTTAATAAGAGAAAATATTAAAAATAAATACATTAGGCTAACATTTGATATGGATATAACAATAGGTTTAGAAGTTTTTTTTAAAAAAAAAGGTAAATATAAAAGTATAAAGACTGAAATATTTACCAGGTGACCCAAAAGACAAAATACAGTAAACAAGTTAGATAAATCAGGGAGTTATAACAAAAAATTTAATTCTCTTAAAGTTTTCATTGACCAAACAAAAAAATTGCAAAAGACTCAAAGAGCATATTAGCCATATACAAATTTAAAACCTGAAAAATCAAGTATTGCTGAACACATCTTAAACACTAAACAGGCTGAAATAAATTATCTTAAATTAGTGAACAATGTTAAAACAAAAAGGCTGTTAAAGTGTTAGAAGTTTGTGTATTAATTTATGACGATATCATTATAACTACTGATAAAGAGCCTATCTGGAACTCTCAATTGCATTGGTTAATTATTAGATGGTTCTAATTTTATTTAAAAAAAAATATATTTGTATTTTGGTAAAATTGGAAAATGTGTTATAGTAACTCTCTAACAAAGAGGTTAAGAGGCAGGACCTTGCTGCAGAGGAAATTATTACATCATTAGTCAGACAATGTAAAGAAGGTGTGGCAAATTAGTGATAATTGTATATATTTGATGAAAATCTTGTTATAAATATAATTTATTGTGTTAATAACCACAGAGGACGGTTGCTGTGGAATCGAAATATGAAAAAGGTGTTGCAAAGGTTATGTGGTATAGGTTTTATTTATTTAAATTAACTATAACTATATGCCCTTAGGTATTCACTTAGTTAAGAATCATTTAATTATAGCAAAACCAAACTGTTGAAAAGATTCCTGTAGGCCTATCGAATTTTAATAAAACATTGTAGCTGTCAAAGTATTATGGGGGAACATTTCAAGTAATGTACAGGTAAAATAACTTATAAAAAAATTAGAAAGATCAGTTAAGGTGAAAAACAAATTCACATGATAAATAAATGTTAGTTACTTAGGAAAAAGTTGAACAGCAATTAAAAATATTACAGAATAAATTTATTAAAGTTTATAATGGCACCACTATGTGTTGTCACTATTAGTTATTTCGGAAGAAAAATAAAGTTGATAAACGAGTCAATTTATATTGATTTTAATTATAGTTTCTGCAACTTATTTGCCCTTATCAAGCCTAAAACCGGATTGATATATTTTAAATTTTTATCCTTACAAAAAAATTGTAAACCCAACTAAATTATTATCTTACAAAAAAAAATTGTAAACCCAACTACAATAAATAATCCTTGATGAATTATATAATCTTTAGAAATAGTCGAAACAACCAATATAATAAACCAACCAAATTAATGACAATCAGAAATAAATATACACAAATAAAAGAAAAAAAACAAAATATAGAAATACACACAGATAATAACTGTATGAAACAACTGTTGTGTAATGTTTAACATAAATAAATGAAACCCCTCAAACAAATAACTTTCTTCTTTTATTTTTAAAACCTACAAAAAATAAAAGAAAGTTATTTTTGTTCAAGAGGTTTCATTTATTTATGTTACACACAAATAATTATTATATAAATCCAGAAACAATACAAAGCCTACCTTTAAGATGGAGAATATACATACAAAAAAAAATGAAATTTTAAATAAAAACAGAAATAATATTTTGCAAGTTTATTACAGAGAAGGAGGTATACCTACAATACCAATCTGGTTGTAATTGTAAATTACTGACCCATATATAAGCTGTATTTTCCTTAATAAATAAAAGACAAGATGTTTAACTCTGAAATGTTATTTCAATTTTTGTGATTTTATGAAATGAGTTATTACTTATAAATTATAAAAAAAATACATACCTGCAACTTTTCTTGTAACTATCAAAATATTGTTGCTGTTTATGTCGAGCCGGTTGTTAATTACTTATTACGCTTTTGCTATTGCTTGCGACCAGACTTTTAGTTAACTAAAAGCTGTTAAATTGTTAACTTACACATGAGGGGCAACGTTTTCGTCTTTCCATGTAAGTTTCCTCCAAGTGTAAGTTAATAATTTAACAACTTTCTTGTAACCTTACATTGATAGAGAACCAAGGTTAATAAACAAATAACCAATTCAACATTTAATCAAACGAAATTGAATAAAATACAAATAGCTTCATTAAGACAGATGTTTTTATACATTAATTATTAGCAAAACAGAAATGAGAAACAGCACCTTGAAATAAAATCCAATATAACATAGTTACAAGTGAAATTATTCTAAATAAATTATTCAATTTTCATTACATAATCAGTTTGTTATTTCTATAAACTTTTGACACTGCCGCTACAGGCGGAACACTCGTCATATTTATATAATTATGCTGGTAATAAAACTTATTTTATATTTAAACACTATTTATTACTTCACATCTTTCTTAAAACAAAACTCTAAACAAAGAACTGAGAAAAACTAAAACAATTACAAATCATCTGTTAATTTATATAATGTTCTTTTTCTTTTTTTCCATAGAGGATTGTCATAGAGTATTATATTATTGCATTCACAACATACTCCCACCTTTTGAGTTATGGTTTAACTCAAAACATTAAAAAATAGTATATTGTTAAAAGATTAATCAACAAATTTTTGTGGAAGCTTAATTTGTCTGCCACTTCTTAAATATGTCACAATTTTATTTTCTTTTGTCACATTATCTTCTTCCAGGTGTAGTTCATGTTCATTGGTTTTTGTCACTTTTGGTTTAATCTTTTCTTTTAATTGTTCTTGGATGGTTTCTTCTTGCATTTCAAGAGGATATAGTCTTTGTATTGGTCTCAATAAACTTCCAAAAGCAGTCTTCAATTGCACTAATCTACACACTCCATCTCTACTAATGATAGTCTTTTCTATCAGTCCTATTGGCCAATCAATTCTTTTTTTATTTTCAACTTCAATCAGTACTAATTCTCCAACTTTCAACTGTCTGCCGTTTTTCTTACTTTTTAAAGCTAATTGTCCTAAATACTCAATCCTAAATCTTTTTCGCAATGCTTCTCTCAGGTGTTGTCGATAACGTACTCTCTTGTTAAGACTTTTTGTATTTACATGGTCACAATCTGGAACTCCAATTTCTTTTAAGTCATGTAAAAACATATTTGGAGTAATAGCAGTTAGGTCTGAAGAAGTTTCAGATAAATATGTCAAAGGTCTAGAATTCATGATACTTTCACAATCACATAAGATTGTCTCCATTTCCTCATAATCCAATGACGTTTTGCCCAAGGTTTTGCGTAGCAACTGTTTCATGAGTCGGATGAGTCGCTCCCACCATCCGCCCCACCATGCAGCAGAGGGAGGGTTAAACCTCCAGTCAATTTGTTGGCATGAGCTATATTTTAAGATAGCATTCCAATCTAGAATTTTAAATGCCTTTTCTGTACCTGTGAAATTGGTACCATTGTCACTATATATTATTGATGGTCTTCCTCGCCTTGCAATAAATCTTCTAAGTGTATCTATAAATGCTTCGACAGAAAGAAACTTTACTAACTCCAAATGAACAGCACGGTATACTGCACAAGTGAATATGCAGATCCAAACTTTACTGCCATCTCGTAGAAACAAAGGTCCCGCAAAATCAATTCCAACCACTTCAAATACTGCGGCATCTCGTACTCTACTTTCAGGTAAGGGTGGAGTGATTGTTTCTACATTTTTTGAATTATGTCTCTGACAAGGAATACATTTTTTCAAAGTATTACTTATTGTTTTTCTTCCTCTCAATATCCAATAGTTTTCTCTTAATAAACTTAAGAGACCTTGAACTGCCACATGACATGATCTCTTATGTATTGTAAGAATAAGAATATCTACAATGTCATGTTTTGATGGTAGAACAACAGGAAATTTAAAATTTTCCAAATCCTTTCTTTCTGTTAATTTTGTCTTTAGCCTTATAATACCATCAGCAGCCATAAATGGTGACAATGAAGCCAATTTAGGCTCCCTTATTCCTTCAAATGATTGCTGTTGAACAATTCTAATTATAAAATTGTTAGCTTCAATAATCTCCTTACATGACAAAACTTTACTCACACACTTTTCCTTCTTTGAGGGGTTACAATTATGAATAAATCTCAGCAACCATGCAAAAACACACACAATCTTATCAAAATCATTTGAAAAGTAATAAAACCAATCTTTTGGGTAATTATTACTTAAAAGTGAAGGTGTAGGTCCTTTCTTTTTTTCTAAAGAAATTAATTCTTCGTCAGGTTCAGGTTCATTTGATGGCCAGGTATCTTCAGGCAACTTCAACCATGACGGGCCCTCCCACCATCTGGAACTAATCAACCTGGAAACTGAACATCCTCTACTGGGCAAGTCTGCTGGATTCATAGTGCCGGGAATGTGCCGCCAAGATGTTCTGGAAGTGAGGCTGCAGATTTCTTCAACTCTATTTCTAACAAATACTCCCCAGTTTTCTTCTCTTTTAATCCAAGCTATTACTGTAGAAGAGTCACTCCAATAAAAAAATTTAATATTACATTCAAATTTGTTTTCATCTCTTAATTCTTGCACTACTGAAGAACCTAATCTAGCACCTATAGTAGCAGCCATTAGTTCAAGTCTGGGTATTGTCATCTTCTTTACAGGTGCTACACGTGACTTTGCCTGGATTAGCTGTAATTGAATACATGTACTAAGTTCAAAACGCATAAATACTGCTGTTGAGTACGCAAATTTGCTGGCATCACAAAATATGTGAACTGATACAGAAATGATTACGTCATCCACACCTTGTAGCCATCGTGGAATCTTCATCTCTTTTAATTGATCGAGTTCCTGAAACCATATATTGAATCGTTGTTTGATTTCTTCTGGTACTTCTTTGTCCCACCCACAATTATCTTTCCAGCATTCCTGCAATAATAACTTAGGGCATATGGAAATAGGACAAGTGAATCCAATAGGATCGAACAATCTGTGTGCAGTGGACAATATAACACGTTGTGTTACCAAGTTCTCTTCTAAATTTACTATTTTATGAAAACTCACAGAAATTGTGTCTTCTTTCTTGTCCCAGGTGAGACCTAGGACTGAAGCCTCTGTCTTGTCTTCCAGACCAGGTTCAGTATATTCCCATCCTCGCAGCTCAAACTTTCCCAAAGAAAATATTTGTATTGCTTCTGAAATGAACTGTTTCAAATCCCTTTCAATATTTACACCTGTAACACAGTTATCAACATAGAAACTTTTAAACAACTTTTCTATTGTACATTTAGAAAATTGATTGTCTTCAGCACACGGTACTAAATACTTCTGCAGGTGGTAGTTGATGACGGCATTGAGCAAAAATGGACTACTTGAGACTCCAAAAACAACTCTTCTATGTCGGAAAATCTTGAGTGATCCATCTGTGTTTTGCCACAGAAATCTTAGGAAATCTCTGTCCTCTTCATACAAACTTGTTTGCAAAAACGCCTTTTTTATGTCAGCGATAACTCCTATTTTATAAAGTCGAAAACGTAAAAGCAAAGCTGGTATTATTTCAATTAAGTTAATACCTATTTCCAAACACTGATTAAGGGAATAGTAACCCTTTTCTTTAGACGAGGCATCAAAAACCGGTCTTACTGCAGTGGTGCTGTTTTCTTTTATCACTGGTCTATGAGGTAAATAGTGACCTTCATCCCATTTGCTTATTGGGATTTCCTCAATAACACCATCTTCCAGCCAATCTGAAAACACATTGTTATATACATTATATAAACTTTCATTTGTTAGCTTTTTCACTGAGTTTTCAAGCCTTTTTTTTGCAAGATTGAAATTTCTTGGAACTTCTGGGTGGTCTTCGGACCAAGGTAATTTGACTTCATAGCGTCCTTCTTCATTTACTCTCACAGTTTCCAAAAATTGTGTTTGAACAGAATGTTCAATTTCTTGTTTGCTTCTGGTCTGTAGTGGGTCTTTTATACCTAAAACATCCATTTCCCACAGCTTGCATATTGAATTACTTTGTACAAACATAGAAAGTGCTGTCATAGAACTAAATTCTTTACTTTCTTGAAATTTTCCTGTCAAAACCCATCCTAAATGAGTTTCAAGGGCTATAATACCACAATCTAGAACCTCTTTTCTTCCAGTTAGAAGTTTCCCATATATGTCAGCCCCAATTAATATCTCAATTGGACTGTCTGCATCCTGAAACAATTTAATACCTCTTTCCATCAGTTCATCAGTCCATCTTCCTGGTTTCAAGGCAGGAACATAAGTACAAATATTTATTTCACTAAGTGCCTTGAAATTACAAGAATATGTTTTATCTATACTTTGTAGTCTGACTTTGTAGCATGCATGATTGCGAGGCTTAGTGACCTCTCCTCCAAACAGGCCATGTAATAATGTTTCTTCACCACAAGTGTCATATTTCATTTTTTCAACAGTCGATTTCCTTATGTATGACCTCTGGGATCCACTGTCAAAAAGTAAACGCACATTGAGTTCTTTTGTGTCACTAACAGCCTTGACAACAAGAGTTTGCATGTAAACCTGATTGCCATTCACATTGGACAAGGAATTCTCAAAATTGGGCTCAGCTTCTTTTTCCTCGCATTTAGGTTTAATGTTAGACCTATTAAAATTATTCTGCAACTTTGAACACATAAGTGGTACATGTTTTCCATTACAAATAATACATTTAACAATAGCTCTGCAATGTTTACTTAAATGTCCTACTTTTGTACAAGAAAAGCAACACCTTTTGCTAGTAAGAATATTCTGCCTTTCTTCTAAAGACATGTCCCTAGCTTTAAAACAGTTTTCACTTAAATGACCACCGTCACAAAACACACACATCGATAACTTCGTCTTATCTGTGCTTACTGTAGACGTATTTGATTTTACATTTACAAGGCCAGCTGCTGTAACATTGCTGGTAGGCCTTCTTGTATTTTTAATATGCTTATCTTTACTTGCAAAGTCTCTTTTATATGAACTCGTAGGATTATCACCTGTTGATACTTTTGTTTTTTGTAAACCAAATCCCTGTTTAGCTAAGTTTATTCTTTCTTCTCCCTCCACTTCAATTTTCAAAAAATTCATTAGGCTATCTAGCCTACTTTTACTTTCTGACGCGGTCTCGTCCTGTTGAGAGTTAGGCCTACTTCTCTGCCAAGCTATTAATAAATCCTCCCTGAGACAAGATTCTACTAATGGGAAGAGCATAGCAGCGTACTTCTCCTTTGTTACACCTAAAGTTTCTAAACACCTTAGTTTTGACTCAATTTGATCATAAAGTGAGGAAATAGTAATTTTACTTTCACTGCTATTTAATGTTATTACAATTTTCAAGATTTCTCTTATGTAAAACTCTACTAACAGGTCATCTTTGGCAAAGCGAGATTTTAAATGTTCAATAGCCTGTTCATAACTACGTCCACATGGGGGAAAACTCTCGACAATTTCCCTAGCCTTAGTATTAGGGATAGTCGCTTGCAGGAGATACTGATACTTGTCATCAGAATCAATACAGGGGTCTTCATGGATTTTCTTAAATTGGCCCCAAAACGGCAACCAATCACTAATATCACCACCAAACTTTTTAAACTCAAGTGTGGGTAACTTAAATTTACGTTTTTCTACATTCACACTAGTATCTGTCTTAGGCCTAGCCTTGTCAATAGCCTGTTCAACTAAATACTCAACTATTTTAAACTTGCCTGAGTATTCATCGGCAGATTCTACCTCATTTTCTAAAACTTCAGTAGATGCATTTTCATTTAGTAAAACTTCAATAATTTCTCGGTCTAAGACCTCCAATTGATTATGTTTTTCACGTAATAGCTCTAAATTAGCTTTTAACAAAATCACATCATCTTCATTTTTTATGGATTCTAATAATGTATTGTGTAAACGTGAAAATCCAGTTCTAAACAATTTTCTTTTCTTTTTCAGAGCATCCATTATAAAATACTTACTAATGGATCATAGATTTTAACTGTAACCAAATTATTATCCTGTCACGGTCGCCATATGTTATTTCTATAAACTTTTGACACTGCCGCTACAGGCGGAACACTCGTCATATTTATATAATTATGCTGGTAATAAAACTTATTTTATATTTAAACACTATTTATTACTTCACATCTTTCTTAAAACAAAACTCTAAACAAAGAACTGAGAAAAACTAAAACAATTACAAATCATCTGTTAATTTATATAATGTTCTTTTTCTTTTTTTCCATAGAGGATTGTCATAGAGTATTATATTATTGCATTCACAACACAGTTATTGTAAATGTTAGAAAAATTATACTCTGAAACTAAAACATACTGGCTAAACAAAAAAAATATAATATATTGGATTCCTACAAACACAGGTGATCAGTCTGTATTGGTAGGTCAAAATGAGGACAGTCTGATATTGCAACTATGAAAATAATACAATAGAGTACAATGTAATACAATACAATATACTGAGATATACAGCAGTGACATTTAGAGTTAACTCTTAGCCCTTCAATAAAAATACTCACTAGAATAAGATGGCAAAATTTACAAAAAAGAAAGAAAACAACAAAAGATTACAATACATAATAGATTTAGGAATTCACTCCAAGGTATAAGAAAATACAAATTCAGTAAACAATCTCTGGCTAAAGTACTTCTCTACGACAAGGTGAGGAAATATTAAAATAGGTATAAGCGATTGAACAAAGTTATAAAGTTATTAAAACACAACTTAAATTAATGTAAAAGTTTTACTATTGAGGCATTGAAAAGTGGTTTTTAGTAATCACACTCACTATGTAGTTCAAGATTCAGTGTAACAATAAACAATGGCCAATTAGTGAATAATCGAACAAGTTCCAATATAGAGTGCAGTCAAAACAAAGGAGGGAAAAACACAGGTCCAATATTTGTCTTTATGTTCAAAATAAGTCACTAACATTCGCAGTTGACTACTTTAACAAAAACAATTAAGAACCATGCACTGGTGATCACTTAGTAATCACTCACCAGTAGTTCAGGTTCACTGTAACACTTTACGATTACTAATGAGTTAATAATTTAACAAGTCCTAATATCCAGTGTAGTCAACAAAAATTAGGAAATAACACAAGTCCGATATTTGTCTTTATGTTCAAAAAAAGTCACTATAACACTGGCGGATGAAGTAATACTTAATCTAACAAAATAATTAAGCACTATGCAGTGATGAATAAACATATCCATTTGTCTGAAGAAATTGCTGCACTTCTGAAAAGCAATGTTGAGTGATGAATGATAAAGTCTGTTGCTCACCCTGAGGAGTCGATGAAAGACGTTCAACGGCGGAGAGAGTCGGAGATGTAGTTTGTAGCTGAAGTCTTCGTAAGTTGTCACGTAAGGTGTGGTAGCCTTCGTTAGATTCCCATGTTGTTGCATATTTTACTGCTGAAGATGACTTTTTCTATATCCTTGGATTGGAGTGTGTAGTCGTTAATTCCGTCCAACGAAGTGACCCCAAGACATCCGTCTGAACAGAATGTTGAGTGCGGAGGGACGACCTTCGATGAAGGTGCGTTGTCCACTGACCAGAAAGTAGCTCAAGATGTCTGCTCCTAAAATTAATGTAAAAGTCTTACCACTTGTGTGTTTAAACATAGTCCTTAGTAATCACTCACCAGTAGTTCAGGTTCACTGTAACACTTTACGATTACTAATGAGTTAATAATTTAACAAGTCCTAATATCCAGTGTAGTCAACAAAAATTAGGAAATAACACAAGTCCGATATTTGTCTTTATGTTCAAAAAAAGTCACTATAACACTGGCGGATGAAGTAATACTTAATCTAACAAAATAATTAAGCACTATGCAGTGATGAATAAACATATCCATTTGTCTGAAGAAATTGCTGCACTTCTGAAAAGCAATGTTGAGTGATGAATGATAAAGTCTGTTGCTCACCCTGAGGAGTCGATGAAAGACGTTCAACGGCGGAGAGAGTCGGAGATGTAGTTTGTAGCTGAAGTCTTCGTAAGTTGTCACGTAAGGTGTGGTAGCCTTCGTTAGATTCCCATGTTGTTGCATATTTTACTGCTGAAGATGACTTTTTCTATATCCTTGGATTGGAGTGTGTAGTCGTTAATTCCGTCCAACGAAGTGACCCCAAGACATCCGTCTGAACAGAATGTTGAGTGCGGAGGGACGACCTTCGATGAAGGTGCGTTGTCCACTGACCAGAAAGTAGCTCAAGACGTCTGCTCCTAAAATTAATGTAAAAGTCTTACCACTTGTGTGTTTAAACATAGTCCTTAGTAATCACTCACCAGTAGTTCAGGTTCACTGTAACACTTTACGATTACTAATGAGTTAATAATTTAACAAGTCCTAATATCCAGTGTAGTCAACAAAAATTAGGAAATAACACAAGTCCGATATTTGTCTTTATGTTCAAAAAAAGTCACTATAACACTGGCGGATGAAGTAATACTTAATCTAACAAAATAATTAAGCACTATGCAGTGATGAATAAACATATCCATTTGTCTGAAGAAATTGCTGCACTTCTGAAAAGCAATGTTGAGTGATGAATGATAAAGTCTGTTGCTCACCCTGAGGAGTCGATGAAAGACGTTCAACGGCGGAGAGAGTCGGAGATGTAGTTTGTAGCTGAAGTCTTCGTAAGTTGTCACGTAAGGTGTGGTAGCCTTCGTTAGATTCCCATGGTGTTGCATATTTTACTGCTGAAGATGACTTTTTCTATATCCTTGGATTGGAGTGTGTAGTCGTTAATTCCGTCCAACGAAGTGACCCCAAGACATCCGTCTGAACAGAATGTTGAGTGCGGAGGGACGACCTTCGATGAAGGTGCGTTGTCCACTGACCAGAAAGTAGCTCAAGATGTCTGCTCCTAAAATTAATGTAAAAGTCTTACCACTTGTGTGTTTAAACATAGTCCTTAGTAATCACTCACCAGTAGTTCAGGTTCACTGTAACACTTTACGATTACTAATGAGTTAATAATTTAACAAGTCCTAATATCCAGTGTAGTCAACAAAAATTAGGAAATAACACAAGTCCGATATTTGTCTTTATGTTCAAAAAAAGTCACTATAACACTGGCGGATGAAGTAATACTTAATCTAACAAAATAATTAAGCACTATGCAGTGATGAATAAACATATCCATTTGTCTGAAGAAATTGCTGCACTTCTGAAAAGCAATGTTGAGTGATGAATGATAAAGTCTGTTGCTCACCCTGAGGAGTCGATGAAAGACGTTCAACGGCGGAGAGAGTCGGAGATGTAGTTTGTAGCTGAAGTCTTCGTAAGTTGTCACGTAAGGTGTGGTAGCCTTCGTTAGATTCCCATGTTGTTGCATATTTTACTGCTGAAGATGACTTTTTCTATATCCTTGGATTGGAGTGTGTAGTCGTTAATTCCGTCCAACGAAGTGACCCCAAGACATCCGTCTGAACAGAATGTTGAGTGCGGAGGGACGACCTTCGATGAAGGTGCGTTGTCCACTGACCAGAAAGTAGCTCAAGACGTCTGCTCCTAAAATTAATGTAAAAGTCTTACCACTTGTGTGTTTAAACATAGTCCTTAGTAATCACTCACCAGTAGTTCAGGTTCACTGTAACACTTTACGATTACTAATGAGTTAATAATTTAACAAGTCCTAATATCCAGTGTAGTCAACAAAAATTAGGAAATAACACAAGTCCGATATTTGTCTTTATGTTCAAAAAAAGTCACTATAACACTGGCGGATGAAGTAATACTTAATCTAACAAAATAATTAAGCACTATGCAGTGATGAATAAACATATCCATTTGTCTGAAGAAATTGCTGCACTTCTGAAAAGCAATGTTGAGTGATGAATGATAAAGTCTGTTGCTCACCCTGAGGAGTCGATGAAAGACGTTCAACGGCGGAGAGAGTCGGAGATGTAGTTTGTAGCTGAAGTCTTCGTAAGTTGTCACGTAAGGTGTGGTAGCCTTCGTTAGATTCCCATGGTGTTGCATATTTTACTGCTGAAGATGACTTTTTCTATATCCTTGGATTGGAGTGTGTAGTCGTTAATTCCGTCCAACGAAGTGACCCCAAGACATCCGTCTGAACAGAATGTTGAGTGCGGAGGGACGACCTTCGATGAAGGTGCGTTGTCCACTGACCAGAAAGTAGCTCAAGATGTCTGCTCCTAAAATTAATGTAAAAGTCTTACCACTTGTGTGTTTAAACATAGTCCTTAGTAATCACTCACCAGTAGTTCAGGTTCACTGTAACACTTTACGATTACTAATGAGTTAATAATTTAACAAGTCCTAATATCCAGTGTAGTCAACAAAAATTAGGAAATAACACAAGTCCGATATTTGTCTTTATGTTCAAAAAAAGTCACTATAACACTGGCGGATGAAGTAATACTTAATCTAACAAAATAATTAAGCACTATGCAGTGATGAATAAACATATCCATTTGTCTGAAGAAATTGCTGCACTTCTGAAAAGCAATGTTGAGTGATGAATGATAAAGTCTGTTGCTCACCCTGAGGAGTCGATGAAAGACGTTCAACGGCGGAGAGAGTCGGAGATGTAGTTTGTAGCTGAAGTCTTCGTAAGTTGTCACGTAAGGTGTGGTAGCCTTCGTTAGATTCCCATGTTGTTGCATATTTTACTGCTGAAGATGACTTTTTCTATATCCTTGGATTGGAGTGTGTAGTCGTTAATTCCGTCCAACGAAGTGACCCCAAGACATCCGTCTGAACAGAATGTTGAGTGCGGAGGGACGACCTTCGATGAAGGTGCGTTGTCCACTGACCAGAAAGTAGCTCAAGATGTCTGCTCCTAAAATTAATGTAAAAGTCTTACCACTTGTGTGTTTAAACATAGTCCTTAGTAATCACTCACCAGTAGTTCAGGTTCACTGTAACACTTTACGATTACTAATGAGTTAATAATTTAACAAGTCCTAATATCCAGTGTAGTCAACAAAAATTAGGAAATAACACAAGTCCGATATTTGTCTTTATGTTCAAAAAAAGTCACTATAACACTGGCGGATGAAGTAATACTTAATCTAACAAAATAATTAAGCACTATGCAGTGATGAATAAACATATCCATTTGTCTGAAGAAATTGCTGCACTTCTGAAAAGCAATGTTGAGTGATGAATGATAAAGTCTGTTGCTCACCCTGAGGAGTCGATGAAAGACGTTCAACGGCGGAGAGAGTCGGAGATGTAGTTTGTAGCTGAAGTCTTTGTAAGTTGTCACGTAAGGTGTGGTAGCCTTCGTTAGATTCCCATGGTGTTGCATATTTTACTGCTGAAGATGACTTTTTCTATATCCTTGGATTGGAGTGTGTAGTCGTTAATTCCGTCCAACGAAGTGACCCCAAGACATCCGTCTGAACAGAATGTTGAGTGCGGAGGGACGACCTTCGATGAAGGTGCGTTGTCCACTGACCAGAAAGTAGCTCAAGACGTCTGCTCCTAAAATTAATGTAAAAGTCTTACCACTTGTGTGTTTAAACATAGTTCTTAGTAATCACTCACCAGTAGTTCAGGTTCACTGTAACACTTTACGATTACTAATGAGTTAATAATTTAACAAGTCCTAATATCCAGTGTAGTCAACAAAAATTAGGAAATAACACAAGTCCGATATTTGTCTTTATGTTCAAAAAAAGTCACTATAACACTGGCGGATGAAGTAATACTTAATCTAACAAAATAATTAAGCACTATGCAGTGATGAATAAACATATCCATTTGTCTGAAGAAATTGCTGCACTTCTGAAAAGCAATGTTGAGTGATGAATGATAAAGTATGTTGCTCACCCTGAGGAGTCGATGAAAGACGTTCAACGGCGGAGAGAGTCGGAGATGTAGTTTGTAGCTGAAGTCTTCGTAAGTTGTCACGTAAGGTGTGGTAGCCTTCGTTAGATTCCCATGTTGTTGCATATTTTACTGCTGAAGATGACTTTTTCTATATCCTTGGATAGGAGTGTGTAGTCGTTAATTCCGTCCAACGAAGTGACCCCAAGACATCCGTCTGAACAGAATGTAGAGTGCGGAGGGACGACCTTCGATGAAGGTGCGTTGTCCACTGACCAGAAAGTAGCTCAAGACGTCTGCTCCTAAAATTAATGTAAAAGTCTTACCACTTGTGTGTTTAAACATAGTTCTTAGTAATCACTCACCAGTAGTTCAGGTTCACTGTAACACTTTACGATTACTAATGAGTTAATAATTTAACAAGTCCTAATATCCAGTGTAGTCAACAAAAATTAGGAAATAACACAAGTCCGATATTTGTCTTTATGTTCAAAAAAAGTCACTATAACACTGGCGGATGAAGTAATACTTAATCTAACAAAATAATTAAGCACTATGCAGTGATGAATAAACATATCCATTTGTCTGAAGAAATTGCTGCACTTCTGAAAAGCAATGTTGAGTGATGAATGATAAAGTATGTTGCTCACCCTGAGGAGTCGATGAAAGACGTTCAACGGCGGAGAGAGTCGGAGATGTAGTTTGTAGCTGAAGTCTTCGTAAGTTGTCACGTAAGGTGTGGTAGCCTTCGTTAGATTCCCATGGTGTTGCATATTTTACTGCTGAAGATGACTTTTTCTATATCCTTGGATTGGAGTGTGTAGTCGTTAATTCCGTCCAACGAAGTGACCCCAAGACATCCGTCTGAACAGAATGTTGAGTGCGGAGGGACGACCTTCGATGAAGGTGCGTTGTCCACTGACCAGAAAGTAGCTCAAGATGTCTGCTCCTAAAATTAATGTAAAAGTCTTACCACTTGTGTGTTTAAAAATAGTCCTTAGTAATCACTCACCAGTAGTTCAGGTTCACTGTAACACTTTACGATTACTAATGAGTTAATAATTTAACAAGTCCTAATATCCAGTGTAGTCAACAAAAATTAGGAAATAACACAAGTCCGATATTTGTCTTTATGTTCAAAAAAAGTCACTATAACACTGGCGGATGAAGTAATACTTAATCTAACAAAATAATTAAGCACTATGCAGTGATGAATAAACATATCCATTTGTCTGAAGAAATTGCTGCACTTCTGAAAAGCAATGTTGAGTGATGAATGATAAAGTCTGTTGCTCACCCTGAGGAGTCGATGAAAGACGTTCAACGGCGGAGAGAGTCGGAGATGTAGTTTGTAGCTGAAGTCTTCGTAAGTTGTCACGTAAGGTGTGGTAGCCTTCGTTAGATTCCCATGGTGTTGCATATTTTACTGCTGAAGATGACTTTTTCTATATCCTTGGATTGGAGTGTGTAGTCGTTAATTCCATCCAACGAAGTGACCCCAAGACATCCGTCTGAACAGAATGTTGAGTGCGGAGGCACGACCTTCGATGAAGGTGCGTTGTCCACTGACCAGAAAGTAGCTCAAGATGTCTGCTCCTAAAATTAATGTAAAAGTCTTACCACTTGTGTGTTTAAACATAGTCCTTAGTAATCACTCACCAGTAGTTCAGGTTCACTGTAACACTTTACGATTACTACTGAGTTAATAATTTAACAAGTCCTAATATCTAGTGTAGTCAACAAAAATTAGGAAATAACACAAGTCCGATATTTGTCTTTATGTTCAAAATAAGTCACTATAAAACCTCACGGTTCTTTTCATGGTTAATCTAACAATTGTCTAACAAATTAAATAGGCATTGTTCAGAATATTGTAACAAAATAATACACTAATATTGCATAAAACACCAAATAGATACAAGCAAATGTCTGAATAAAAGTCTGGCTTTAAAAAAACCAGATTCCAACCCAAAACTTTGAATTAATAACAGTTTAGAATTATAGATGTTCAAATTATTAATGTTCTACTGTATACTAACCTCCGCCTATGCTAGAAATATTTTTATATATTCGAGTATACTTTCCTTTCTTTCTTAACATTATATTTTCCTTTGATAACGAATTTTGAAATAACTTTACTTACTAAAGTTTTATCATACTATCTTTGAAGAGGTACTACTTAAGTTTTGAAAATGGAGTCTTTCCAAAACGAGTAAACAAAAAAAAACATTGTAATGCTAGGAAAGGCAGAAAAATGTACTCGTACAAAAAATGTACATTATTTCAAAAACTTACCATTTGTCATCTTGTTACTCAATATTTAACACTTATAATTGTAAAACATTACTTTAATTCTCAAGTTATCATGAAATCCTTTTACAAATTAAATAATAGTATTAAAACAGGATTTTTATGAAACTTGTGAGTCAATGTACAATTAAAACTAATAAAAAAAAATGGTTTAAGGTGTTGCAGCAACTATATAAGTAATCCTAAATATATTTAAATCATATTTATAAAAATAAATGTGGCTGTAAAAAGTAATATCAAGTAAACCCATAAATATTTAATCAATTACTATACAATAGAATAATTTTGATTTTAGAATGTGAAAGATCTTTTAAACGCAGAGTAATAATAGTCCTTCCTGCGGCAGTTAAAACAGCAATGTTTTTTTTTCAATAGTTCTGAAACAAAATAATGGTTCACTTAAATAGATAATGTATAAAAATGTTTTGAACAATAAAAATAATAATATTTTATTTGTATTGTTACAAATGGAAGCTTTCAAATTACCAACATGTCAACTAATGCGACTAACTTACGACAATCAATTAACCAACATTCATGTCGTTCAAATGACGGACACTAGAACGACATTCAACTTATCGACATTTACACGACGTGCCACACACATATTATTATAATATTGTAAAAATGAGTCTTTTTTCAATCATTTATTCATATAGAAAATTGCATCATTTTTACTAATCCTTTATTTATATAGTAACTGCTCATTATTCTGACTGAATCTTAACGTTTTTGTAGAAATTATTCTCACAATATACTGACAATTAATAAAAGAAAAAGAAATCTTTGTTTTTAAAATTCGTTTCTATTATTAGTTTACCTATATTTGTAAAATTTAAATATTGTCCTTTTATTTATTTATCAATTTAAAAACAAAATATAGAGTTAAATAGTCCTAATACTAGAAATTATCAAAATTTATTTTTTTAATCCGTAAGCTATTTTGCTAATTAAATTTTAAAACTTCACTATTGTTCTTTGTTGGGCATTTATTTATGTAAATATAAAAAACATTTACTTAATTAGAGCTTAGCTAGTGAGAACTATTCACAAAGGTAAAATTCAAATTAGTTGGCTCAAAATCTCACCAAAAATTAGTTTTTAATAAACAAACTAGTTTCGGTTATGATTATGTTTATATAAAACAATTTTTTAAAATAAAAATAAAGTACAATCTATTTTATTACAGTTCAATAGTATCATTAAAATCAAAATTTAGTTTATGGCTAAGAAAATGTATTTATATAAAATAGGAGTGTAAGAATTTGTTACTGGTGATGTTGTACACACGAAAGTTATAGTTACACAATGATTGATGGCAATGTAGATACCATTTATCAAAATGCAGAAGATACAACCCATATTGTCAGTTCTCACATGGATTTAAGAAACACTTCATAATTTGAACAATCCTGAATATATTTAAACAGTTGTTATAGTTGACTGTAATAATACAGTCAATAGCATGAAATATTTTTTTTGTAGAACATTTGCTCATATAGGGAAGCAGGATTCTGCTAATTTGTATCAATTATTTAATTTTCCATGTTTTGTAGAATGGAAAAAATTCAATTAAAAATTTTTTCAATAAAATGATCAATAGCATTATTTTATTCCATCTTCAACTTGAATTACTACTTTTAAACTTAACATATAATAATTTCATACTTGCCTGTTAAAGCATTTACTTTTTTGTGCTCATGAGCAAAGCTGGCCCGATACATTTTTCCCATTGTCTACTTAGACCATAATTGACCCCAGTTAGAAATGACAGATGTATGAATGTTTGATGCAATATATTCTGTTTTGTGCATGGAATAGTGTCTGTCGACTTGTTATCACAAAAAAATGGGATGTGTGCACAAGTTTAATAATTCTATAAGGTGTGTGGTAATAATAGTGCTTTGTTATAGTTTTGTACTTGGGAATCAACAGTACCTTTAATTACTTTCTAAGGCACACTACCTCAATGAAAAAAAATAAATAAATAAAGCCAAAATGTTGAATTACTAATGTTACGCTGTGTACTACCAAAAACTTATACGTGGTGTATAGATATATAAAAAGAGCGGTACTGAAATATGCAACGTTATAATTACCTAATATCAATTAATTGTATTTTTAAAGTTGATTTTTATTATAAATATTATTACTTAATTATAAACTATTTTATTTATTACTAATATTAATATTTAAATTTCATATTATTATTTGAATTTAAACAGGCCTTCTATATTTATCACCACAGGCCTCATTTTTCGCTGCCAGGAAGTTAGTGTTAACACTAGCTGGTGCTGGAACCATGTAAAGGTAGAATTTTAGATTGGTGTAAATTGTTTTCTAAAGTTAAACTAATTCTGTAAACAAGTGTAAGGGAAAGTTTGACATCTGGAGGGGTCAAAGAACTCACACAAACAGGGTGTAACTGCTACATAAAATGAAGAATTCAAACAGCAAAAACCATTGGCAAAAGGTTCAGTGGTTCAATATTTAAAACTTTAATCCTATTTGGCTAAAACACGATAAGAGGAGTTAAATTGCTTGCTTAAACTCCTGACAGGTGTGGCTGTAGATAGCCTATTGTAAAGTCTTGAGATATAAACTATTCTTTATAATTATTTCCTTATAAAATCCTCTATTGTATAAATAACTCTTTAGTTATATTATATACTAAATTCTTTATATACTATACAACTATTCTTTGAGCTTAGCTTGTGAGGTTATGTTAAAAAAAAATTAAAACATAAACAAAACTCACAAATTAATCATTTAATAATACACGTATGCTTCAATAAATGATTAATTTGTGGGTTTTGTGTGTGTCTTTTATTTGTTTTAACATAACCTCACAAGCTATTCTCAAAGAATAGTTGTAATATATTTTTTTCGTTTACCTAGTTTACTATTCTAGCTGTTTAGTCCTAAGGTTTTAGTACTAGGATTAGTGTTTAGGATTTAGTTTTATTTTTTTTAGTTTTATATTAGTTTATTATTTGTCTAGGCAATGTTAGCTGTATTTGGTTCTTTACAAGAAACAGAAACAAAATTGGCATGATTATTTTCTTGTCAAAAAGGCTATTTGCATGAAGTATATTTATTTAAATTATGTTTAAATTATTTAAAATAAAAATAGTTGAATTGAGTACGTTTTTGAAAACTAACCTAACGAGTGGCTTCATTTTGCACTTTTAATCACCTCATTTAATTGTTAAAAATGTCTATGTGAAATTGCAGATGGCCTGTTGGTCACAATACATTCCATGTCTAACACAGAAGTAAAACTTAAGTTGTAAACTTTGTTGTGTAAGTTTTCTTTGTGGTAGTCCCAACCCCACAGGGATACAAACATCCTTTGCAGAGGGTTAACAATTAGAAAATGCCATCGTTTTTCATCATTCAAATATGAATGGCTTGATATCATAAGAATAATTTGTGTAATTAAAAATCAGTAACTAAATCTTTTCCAGGTATCATGTAGCTTCATTGAGATAATGCAATGAAAACTAACAATAGTAATATGACAGTTATTAATGTAGACTAAGTTATTTCAGATTTTCAAAAAATTACTGCTTGTCGACATCTTACAGAACTGTAAAGGTGTTAGACGTTTACAGTTTTCTCTACAATACAGTATTTCTATTACAAGTATGAAAAATAATACATTTACAGTAGTCAAAATATAAAGAGCATATACTGATAAGAATTATAAAAATTTTAATTAATAAAGAATAACTGAAAGAGTTATACTTAATTCCAACTAAAGTTGCATGTATACTTGACACTCAAAAAATGTGACAACTGCGATGGGTAGTTATGGTTGTCGTCTGGGTTAGCTATCATGGCTTGTAACTAATTTTATATTCACTTCCAAATACTGTGGTAATGTTAGCTATAACGTTACTTGTATAGATAACACGCCCATAATTCGTTGTTGTAGCTTCTAAGATAGTTCAACGATTGATACTATTGGTAGGTATAGTTTTTTTGGTAGGGTAATTTGTTATTGACATCCAAATAATGTAGAAATGTTACTTGTATACATAACATGCCTAAATAATTATTCCATTACAATAATGTTCTCTAAACTCTACAGCCGCTAAACAATAGGTAGGTACGGCGAGTGTCCGGGCTAGTAGGTATTCCAATTTAATATTGCAGCTAATTTAATTTAGTTTCCTTGTAGCTAATTTAATACTGACATCCAAAAATTGTAACAGTGTTATATTTATTTATAACATGCCGGCAAAGGAAAATGTAATTAGGTTCTTTTGTTACAACAGTTTTACCATAGGTAGGTACGGTTTTTGTCCGTTCTTGATATCATGGCTTTGGCTAATTTATTTGCTTAGTTTCAATATTGTGGTGTAGTTAGTTCTGAAGCTAAATGTGTACGTAATATGCTTGCAAAGAAAAATGTTGGCAGAATTGTCATTTTCAATCCCTAAACCCGCTTAACGAAGGTAGGTTTTAAGATTTTGTTGCTCCGTCAGTTTATATAGGAACATAACTAATTAAATAAAATGTCTGTAGTGTTGTAAAAAGTTTGTAAGTAATCCTAAATATATTTTAAATCGCGTGTGTATAAGAAATACCATTTTTTTAATATTTAGAAGTGAATAAACAGAAGCTTGTTTGTTGCCCTAGAATATAACACTAACTTCCTGCCAGTTATTTTTTAAGGCATGCCTCTGATTACAATTAAAATGTATAGCCTTTTAAAAAGTAGGTGGAGTAAACAAAACATTTACCTACAAACTTATTACAATAGAATAATTAATTACTGGTAAAATAAATTAGAGGAAAATCAGTAATTATTTGATTTTTTTATGCTTATATGCAAAAGAGTGAACATTTACCCACAAAACATAGTGTATTCATGGTGTGGAATAAATACACTTTATTCTGACATTATTTGCTTATTGTGAATTATAACCTGAATAAAACACATATTAAACATTAAACAAATGTTTACATCGCTATATGATAATGGTATAAAAAGATTTATGTCTTTAGTTTCTAGTTTCATATGTTAACTAAAATTACACTCTATATAAGAACAAAGATTATTGGCAATACAAACTATGGTTTTACAATAAGAAAATATAGAGAAACAAAAGCTATATACAGCAACCTGTATAGACTAAAAAAAATTCATAGTAAAACAGACCACTAAATTAGACTAAATTAATAACAAAATATTTATTATATTGAAACAGGAAGTATGAAATTTCTAGTGGTTAGAGAAATATGCACTTACCTGAAAGCTTTCAGGTTAAACCACTTTCTTCTTATATTCAAACTGTTGTGATACCACATCAAAATCCATAAATGTATATTCTCTTGCAATGTTAACAGCAAAATTTTCTTACACGGAAACATGACTTGTAAATTTTTCCGTTGTGTGGAACATTTAACATGATGCAATAGAAAATGTTATCCTGTGGGACATTCAAAGGGAAATCAGGTGTACCAACTTTAAAACTAAAACAAAATATGTAGGAGTACCTATTGGAGTTTTAATTTGTATGATTTTGATACAAAGACTCAGATTTAAAATATATATTTTAAACTTTATTAATAGTAAAAAATATTAAAATTGTTAAGACATTCATTTTATCTCTTAGTCAACTTGTTACATTAATGGTATATGATTTATCATTAAAACTGTTTTTTTAACTTGAACTGTTTAACTGGAAAAACATTTCCAGTTCAAATTTTTTTTAATTTTATGAAGTTTAATGAGTTATAAAACACTTGAAGGTTTCAAATAATGAATCATGAAATCACTTTACATGATAAATGCAAAATTAACAATTCGAAAAAATAAACAAAAAATCTATATTGACACTATAAATTATTACAATGAAAATATTGGACCCCAATATTGAAAGAGCCCCAATATCGCAAAATTAATCTATACTACCAAATAGTACAAGTTACTTAAGATTAAACCTTTATGTAGATTTTCAGTGACCATGTCATCATCATCAGAGGGTCTTATTACAAAATACAATCTAGCAAACAAGAAGTTACAAGCCTGACATGAATTCTCCTTTATCTCCTAAATATTTAACAAACAAAATACAAAACTAGTACATTTGTTTACCTTAAACTAAGTTAAAAGACAACAATTGAAAGTCCTAAAGGTCTGACAACTGTATTTATGACCTTACTATTAGACAATATCCTTACCCCAAAGCAGTGTTGGTTTACCACCTTTTTACTTGGGTCTTTTATTGTTCTTTTCAAGGCTCTCGGCCGTTTTTACTACCGCCTTAACAAACTATGCAATTTCACAAGTCTTAAATATACTAACATGAATTTCATTATATTGCTGGCTTATAGTATTTTTTTTAGCAGTCGACAATTGAAAATACCACTTATTTCGTGAGTTACATCACAAGCTGATACGCAGAATTCCCGTGTCACTTGTTTATTAAATATGGCCCCTTATATAAGTTATAGAATTTAGCACACAACCCCATTGTCGTTTTTGATGCATTTAAAGCCCTTAGTAGTACCAAATCTCCTACCTCGTAATCTGTAGCTGGGTTCTTATTAAATTGGGCAGCACATTTCTCTCTCCTCTCCTTCATGTGAATACATATTTCTGACGATGATTTTACATTTGGTTCCCGATTATCTGGAGACTTCACCACTTTCTGCCATATTCTTTGCTGTTTCCTTCCAAACTGAGCTTCAATTGGAGTCGTTCTGATTGTGTCTTGGTAGATTTCGTTGATGAGTGTTTAATATCTTCTTCCAAGCAAGGTGATTTTCTTTAATTAGTATTCTAAACAACTGATTTAATTTTCTCATGGTGCGTTCTGATCTGAAACTCTAGGGGTTCCGCACGCTTGTATGTCTTATCTTGATAATGGGTACAAATTGGGTTTATATGTGGGCTGTTTGCTCTTTCAATCACACCATTTTCTAACATTCTGGCTATTTCGTCATTAACTGCGTCCCTATATGTCAAAGTAATCGGCCAACTCACTTGCTTATAAGGCATATAATCAGTTACTCCAAAGCTATGCTGGTAGTAGGTACTGATCAATCCAGATTTTGTATTAAAAACTGTTCTATATTTAATTAGTAAATTTGTCAACTTGTCCTGTCGTTCCTCATTAATAGTATTAATATTAGCTATTTTATCTTCATATTGAGCCTTAATTACATCACAGTTAATTACATGCTGTGAGGTTTGCAAAATTTAAATTTATTTTCCTCCTGTCTGGAGTTATTATTAATGTTTTTATTACCAATTTCTATCGCCTTTTGTACGAAATTCACAATGGCTTCATTGTCCAAAATAAATTCCTAAAATACATGGTGCTATCAAGTTTGGCACTATTATAAACTGAGTTTCCAACACGTAAGCTCCTATTGGGATTGTCGTTACTACCTGTTGTTTTATAGGATTTGATTTGTGTTCCATTGCGCTGAACAATTTTACATTTGACACTCCCCATTCATAACAATCTTTAAATTTGTCTTTATTATTAATATAAAATTGCTCGCTTAGTAGATTTAATTGACTTCCACTAGCAAGTAATGCATCTACAGTAACATCTCCTAAGTTCACTTTCAATTCGGGACAATCGGCAAGGTAATCAGCTGGTTGTTCAGAAGGTTCGTCTTGTGCAAGCAAGTCCCTCAAGTCGGGAAAAATAGCATTGCATTCCTGATTCTAAATGTTGTTCGTCGGCCGACTGTGTCATACATTTTTTGTAAGGCGATGGTTGTGGATTTGTCCCAAACCCTTACGTTTTTGTCTCTTTCAAAAGATTTATTTTGAGCCTGATTCCTACCTTCCACCCGTTGGCCTTATTGTCTCGGGTCGTTGACTCTTTACCCTCCGAACTTGTGTTGTACTGTTTTCAGTGTTATATCTGTTACTTTTTAACTTTGGTTCTAAGCCTACGTATAACCATTTTTTTGCACGTACTCGACCATTGTTGAGCTTCTATTAGCCTGGTATCTTCCAAATTCAAATTCAAATCGGACTCTCTCTTGAGCTCTTTCTCCCCAAAATTTCTTTTTGAACGCCTTAACGAACTCTTCAAAAGTTTTAATGTTTGGTTTGGTAATGATGGTTTCCACCAATCTAACGCTTGATCCCTTAAGAATTGGGTAATCCAATCTCAACGGTTTAAGTTCATTATTTACCGCGGATATTTTGTTATTGAGGTCAATATTTTCTTGTTTGAGTTCCTCACGAATTTCATCTAATTTATTATTGGTTTCTTTAATATTATTATTATATTCGTTGAGCTGATCTTTAATTTCAGTTACTTCGTTAATTAAACGGATCCCTAGTTTGCTTGTGTTTTCATTCGTTTTACTTATTTTAATGTTTTGTTCCTCATAATGTTTAACTGCTGTTTCGTTTGTTTTCTCTATTATCTCTCGTAATTTTTCAAAATTATTATTTAATTGTTCAAAATGTTTAGCAGCGGTCTTTCTATCTTCTGCCCTATCTTTCTTTGATTGTTCGATTAGGTTCATTAATAATTGTTTAATGTCTAAGCCTACTCCTAGTGTTCCCATGTTTTGATCACTTGTCCCTAATGGATTCTGGATCATAGTTTCTCTGTTTTCGGTCCCCTGCCCCTGACTTTCACCATCTCGCGTTTTTTCGCTACTAGTATCTGTAAACTAGACTGGTGTTTCAATAACTTGCCCTAATTGTTCTAGGTTACTCATTTTCCCCTTTTGTTCCCCAAGTCTTTGACTACGTCTTACAATTCCGTTATCAGCTTGTGATCTAACAAAATTCAGAAAAATTCAACTATTCTTATGCAAACACTTCTTATCTCTAACACTGAATTTAATTTTAACACAATAACCACAAATCTGATCAATTTACAATTTTATTTATTTATTTATTAATATTTTTTTCAGAACTTTGATTAACACTTAATTTTATTCTCAATGTTTAATAATTTCTCCAAAGCCCCGCGTGCAGGTTCCGAATACAACTGCTTCATCGGGTTAATATATATACTAAACAACAATAATAATCAAAATAATATGCACGAAAGAAATGGTGTATATAATATAAAATGTCAAGCTTGTAATAAATTATATGTAGGACAAACAAAAAAGAAATTAAAAGAAAGATACAAAGAACAATTAAATGCTTATATCAAACCAAACATATACAAATCAAATTTAGCTACTCATTGTATTAATAATGGACACGAATTTCCTGAAAGAGAAAATATGAAATTAATAAAAGAATTAAATAAAAGATTAAAGATGAATATATGCGAAGCATTGGAAATTTATAAGCATAAAGTATAAGGCAAATTAATTGATGAACAAATTCAAGTGAGATCAAGGCACCAAACTATTTATAAGGTCATTGATGTTATAGAGAAAATTACATAAAGTGCAGTACTTATAAACATATGATTCTTTGTAGTACATATGATTTAATTTTTGTAACAATATTTTATTAGATAATTATTTTCCTGAAGATGCTGGTACTGTTTTATCGGCGAGAAGCTTTGAATAATATATGATTTAAAAGTATTCTTGTTTTTGAAATATTTTTAATTTATTAACTATATTACAAGAAAACATATCGCCATATTTAATATATATATATATATATATATATATATATATATATATATATATATATATATATATATATATATAACTAAGTCAAAATACAAATACAAGAATTATAATTGAATTTTACAAGAATTCAATTATAATTCTTGTATTTGTATTTTGACTTAGTTCTTTATTAATACACAAGAATACACACACACATATATATATATATATATATATATATATATATATATATGTATATACATATATATATATATATATATATATATATATATATATATATATATATATATATATATATATGTGTATATACATATATATATATATATATATATATATATATATATATATATATATATATATATATATATATATATATATAACACTCTAACAAAGAAAATTTTAAGCATATTGAATATTGTTAAAATTTATTTTTGAGTAAGTGGGTGGTGTATACGTATACATGTAGCTTCAAAACTAACAATACTACAATATTAATATTAAGTTAATAAATAAGCAACAAGTCATGATATCTATTCTGAACGATAAACCTACGTACCTATCGTTTAACTATCACGTAGGCCAAAGTTAATTAATGAATTGTGGTATGTTTTAAGCTTGTTGTTTTTAAATGCAACGTTGGATGGAATATCTCTGATGTTATAAGTAACATTCTTTTATAACTATGGCACCAATTACAAGTTTTTCTGTAACCAAGAAAGTGTGGGTCTTTATTAATTCTAAGAGTACGTAGCCTACTGTTTGAATTTCGTACAATTTTAAGTATATTATTTTTGTTACTACTATTAGAAATACTGTATTGCTTTGAACACAAAAACTTCTAAACATCTTTTACAGTTCCGTAATATGAACAGCGTACAGTAACGTGCCTTGAAAAATGATGCCTGGGGTGATATATATATATATATATATATATATATATATATATATATATATATATATAATATATATGGGGACTATTATCGCCTACGGTCTATATAAGGAGGACCAATTTAAAGTCAAATATTCAAATAAAATTAAAATATTAAAATTGATAGATAATTTTTTTAAATCATTCTTAAAGGGATATATTGTATTTTGTAGAAATAAAAATGACTGACGAAGATTTTCTTTAGGAATAGTTCCTCGGCATTTTATTCAAATTGATAGCAATTCCTGCATTTAAAGCGAAATTCAAAATTTTACACTGTTTACAATTTTTGCATAGAACTAATTATCCGATTATTTAGAAATCTGGTATAATTTTAAGTATGGAGGGCCCATCACTATTTTCTTATCACTATATATATATAGCTTTGCAACACAGTTCTTTTGTATTTACTTACTCTATACTATAATGTAGTTTAACAAGAATCTTACTTGGTATACATGCGAGTCAAGTTTCGAAGACTCTAATTACGTGTCTCCATTCGTGAAAATGTATGCATAAGTATATTATAGTATAAATGATATATATAAAATTATTGTTCTTGTATAATAACAAATAACAACTGAGGTTTTTCAAATACGTAAAATAATTATTTATTAATTTGTATTCAAACCTTTTCGTTGATAAACAGTTATCATTCCTGATGATGCTGGTACTATTTATCAACGAAAAGCTTGAATAATAATTAATAAATAGCTCTTGTATTTGAAACCTCAATCGTTTCGACATACACACACACACTCTCTCTCTCTCTCTCATATATATATATATATATATATATAATTGTTAATTTGATATCGAAATTAAAAGAAGTAGCATAATTATAAAGTTTTTACGCATGACTAATAATTATTAACTATGGTAATATTTATCATTAAGTAATTAGTAAACAGATTTCACTGTAAGATGAGAATTGTATTATTTGTTTGGAAATATTTTTATTGTAATACTATAGCTGTGTTAATAGTGAAGTCTCTGACAACCTGTATGCTGCTGGTTGATTCTTCAATACTAATAAACCTAATTGTAATAGGTTTATGGATGGTCGATCCAGTGACTTTAACAAATCGGTGATTTTAGTGACAGCGCCAGGTTTGGGATCAGTAATTTTTACTGTGTAATCAAATGTTTGTTAATTTGAAATCAAAATTGAAACAGGTAGCATAATAATGAAGTTTTTACGCATGACTAATAATTATATGAACTATAGTAATGTTTATCATTAAGTAATTAGTAAAAAGATTTCACAGTAAGATGAGAATTGAAGATATGTTTCGTAATTATGAGGTGAAACATAAGTGGTAATTATCGGTTGAGCTATTTCGTGGTACAAATATACGTTAAGGCTGAGTCGTTCCTAAATATGATTAAAGTTACTTCTACTCTATTCTATCCGTTTATAAATAGACACTATCTGCACCTACTGTCATTACAAATCAAGATAAACTTGATAACAGTGGCCCCACAGAGTGGCCTAATTCTCTCTGAGATAAAACCTTAAACTTGACGACAGCATTCTATTCCCCCAACCGCTTTCGCCTAACGTCCACTAATATATATTGCTTCGTCTTCGTTTCTTACGGCAGAATGGTTTATAAAACAACTAAATGTAATTTTGAAGTAAGAAGAAGCAACTTTATTGTTATAATTAGAATTAAACTGTAAAGCTTTGTAAACAGCGATATTAACTTGATTTATTCTAGGAATATGCACACCTGCTTATCTCTAGATACTAGGCTTTACAACACATGTTTTTTATACTAACATTGTCTCTTTACTTTAGGCTAAATTAGATTAGACTATATATACACATATACAGGGTGTTTCAGGGGTTATATGTCATACTGCACAAGTTAATTCCTTTCACCAAAATAATGAAAAGAAAATTCATATTAAACATAGGTCCGGAAATGCTGTCTTGGCGAGTTATACAGGGTCAAAGACTTAACCCGAAATTCAGCTCCTTTAATGAAATTACCTCACACTGAAATTTTTAGGGTATTAATTGAGTTTGTTAATTCGAAACGTTTTATGCAAAATGAGCTGAAAAAATCGCAGGAAAAAAATTGGGCTGAAGCAAAAGGTTTAGGGTCAAAAATACACTTTTTTGCGTTTGGAGTACAATAACTCCGTTAAATTGCCTATAGATAAGCTCATTTTACATAAAACCTTTCTAATTAACACCCTGAAAATTTCACTGTGTTAATTTTACTGAGGTGGGTGAATTTCAGGTTAAATCTTTGATTCTGTATAACTCGCTTTTCTAGACTCATGTTTAGCCTATATGAACTTTTACATTATTTTGGTGAGAGGATTAAGTTGTGGAGTATGGCAGATTCCTCCTGAAACACCTATATGTACATATAATTTAGTAAATTTGACTACAGTACTCTTGAGTACGATTTAAGTTTTGAAAATGGAATCACTCCGAAACGCGTCACCATAGGATTATATTGTAACGTCAGGAAAGACAGAAAATTGTACTCAAAATATATATCCTGAGTGACTGAGAGAATGAACATGGAGTCGAAACTATAAAGGGTAGAGACTTTATATTTTCATTGTACATTAAGGTGTTCATAGACGTACACTAAGAAAGGATTTTGCAAAATGTTGATTTTTAAGGCTAAAAATGGCACATTACCCATATCAAATGGGCAGAGAGAGTATAATTTTAGAGACTTTGCATGTTATTAAAAAAACGTCTTACGAGATAACAGGTCAGCACTAGTACTATTCCATTTATGCAATATTAATTTTTTTTTTTAAATTTAATGAGAACCACAATAAGTGTGAAGGATGGAAACAACAGAATGTAATAATATACATCTGTATAAATACCTGACATTATTGTATCATGAATACAAATCGGCAGTCAAAGATTTATTTAATAAATAATACACTATTATAACTTTGTATTCCCAATCCATAATCGTTAACAATTATTAGTTGTTTTAAAATTTATTAATTTACATATTGAGTGACGTTATATAAATTGATTCATAAAATCACTCATAAGGTGAAATTAACATATAAAATTACACATTTTAAACGAGTGAATCTTCCATGGAGCGCGCTAGTAAATTGTATCGTATAGGCCTATGTCTCCAATAAACTGTATGGTCGATGATCACCAGTCTTGAGCCACGTTTACAATGGAGTTTGCAACAAGTGTTGACAGCAACCATAAGTTCCTAATCAACCATCTATTTTTAAAACATAAATCTATCTGTTTTACAAAAATAGTCAGTTTCCCAAAAAAAATTTGTTTGCCACTAGAAGGCGGTAAAAATGAAAGAAGTTAGTTGATAACATTTGTCTGTATATGTTACCAAGACATTCGTTTGTTAACCTTTTACCTAGCCACCTAGACCGTCGCCGCGTGCTATTACTACGATCACACTTCATAGATTTAAATAGAATGTAGTTATTCTAATTAATAAATGTAGTTAATAGAAATCCTGTATTAGATGTAGCAAAATTTACCGAATACAAGTTTTATTCAACTATTTTACTTAAACGAAATTGGTTCTTAAAAAGTATCAGACGCGCCTAAGGCAGTATTAATTTAAAAATTTGTAATTAAACTATGTTACTCATTATAATTAGTCGATATTGAATTAATAATAGAATGATTTTCCGAATTTCAAACTAATATATAATAAATTGGTTTATGTTATCATGCCTACTCGTAACAAATATCCAATAAACACATAATCATAAATATAACTTAATAATGTGTAATGACTAAATTTTAAGAAAGTGTATATTAAAATTTATTTCAAAAAAGTATTTTAAAAAACATACCGGAAAAAGTTTATTACATAAATAAAATTTTACTGAATGAATACAATTTTATTCATTCCATTTAACTTTTAAATCATACCAATTTGAAATAGATTCTTAAAACGTGTATAATACACCCTTTCTTGTCAACAATTGTTTCCGTTCACAATTATATTTAGTTGACAATAGCTGACAATTTGTGATTGTTGAGTGTTTGGCACTGGCGAAGGCAACCCGAATGTGAAAGTATGTGTGACTTTTTTTGAAAATAATAGATCTATTTCTTTTATTTGTATGTTAGTCTATATTTAAATTTTCTTCATAACTTGTGTGACACATCTGAGTTACTGTTAATTACAGTGAAGAGGTCATAAATTTATTTAGCAAATTATTGCATAATATGTAAATATTACTATACTTTAATGCACAGTGCAATATATTTCACAGTGCCTGAATCAAATGGAATTGATAGGTCTGATCTGCTTGGTGAGGTGTTTTTTTTTTTCATAATTGTAAACGTTAGATGGACCACAATAGTATGTAGTCATAGTGTAAACTATATACAAATTCCAAATAGAGTAATAGCTTTCTAAAATATATATTTTAAAGTGTTCACTTTGAAGCCTTCATTTTACCAGGGTCTATAAGAACAGATGGTGGTAGTTTTCCACCCTAGACTTGTTATCTCCTCTTGCAAACATAAACAGAGCAAGGGTATTTAAGTAAAAAAACAATAGTGCCTAACTCCAACTTAAGCCAATGTTATTACAAGGACCACGGTTGTCAGTGCCACAAGAAAGGGTGAAAAATTTAAAGGGGAGTAAGCATTTGGACTATCCCATCTCCGTGATATAAATATTCAATTGCCGAAGATCCGTCTTCATACCTCAACTAGCAATTGTTCATGTAGGTCGTGAGTTTTGTAATAATACTAGCTTTATTTTTCATTAAAAAATGGATGTCAAGCGCATTAGGTTGGCCAAATATCGTGCCGATGTATTTCACATCGATGACGGATACCATTATTATGGGGACAGTAGTGTCGGTACAAAAATCTACCTGAAGTGCATATTATACAAAACTTGTCCTGCCAGGGCTTCTATGCCGCTACGGGGATCGGAACAAACCCTGATGAATTTTGTGAAACACAGCAACCACAATCATGGACCTGACCTAACGTATATTTCAGTTGAAACTCTGAGGGAACGCATCCTTAAAAGGTGTAAGGTTGAGGCTACACCTTTTAACATCATTTTTGACGAAGAATGTGCCAGGTATGTAATACGTTTAATTTTCTAAAAAAAATGCATGCTTAGGTGCAAATTGTACTTAACTTAGGACATCAACTTGACTGTCCTATTTTACAAATGTTAAACATTGCCTTAGAGAAAACAATATAATATAAATGAGTGGAATTTATTAAAAAATAACATAATTTTTATGTATTTAAATATTTAATATATTTTATAATATAATTTATATATATATATATTATTTAATAAATTACTTATATTACATAAATATAAAATATGTTTTCTTGTTTAATAATTTAATACAACATAGGCTATTCAAATACAAGAATATTTATTAACTTATATTCAAAGCTTTTCGTTGGTCTATAATTTCATGGCCTATAAATAAAAATGAAGTCCATATTGTATTATTATTATTTTTATAAATTAAATTATGTTGTTTATTAAAAATATTATAATCAAGTTTGTCAAACAGTTTTCTATTTATAACCGTTTTCTAATGAAATTTGATAAATTATGTATTTTCCTCTTATTTTATTTTCTTCATTCATGGGGATATTATGCATTCTATATAATATGTTATATAAAACAGCCATTTTTTGATTATATGGGTGATTGGAATTATTTGGTATAATTTTGTTTGTTAAAGTTTGTTTACGGTATATCATATATTCAAATATATCATTTTTTTCTTATGGTTGTCTCTTATGATTGAAAACTGTTGACAAACTTAATTATAATATTTTTAATAAACAGCATTATAATTTAATTTATAAAAATAAGAATAATACAATATGGACTTCATTTTTAATTATAGGCCATGAAATAAAAATATCCCCAAATTATTTCAAAATACAAATATCAAATTTGCATACTAAACTAATAATAAACATAATACATAATAATAATGAAACAAATAATATGCATAAAAAAGTTGGTGTTTATAAATTTGGTTGCGAAAACTGTAATAAAACTTATATAGGTCAAACCAAGAAAAAATTTAAAGAAAAATATAAAGAACATTTGAATGCTTAAATAAATCTAGAAATGTATAAATCAAATTTCGCAAATCATTGTAATAATAATAATCACCAATTTCCAAATATTGAAAATATGAAACTTATAAAAGAAATTAATGAAAGATTAAGAATTAATATATATGAAGCATTCGAAATATATAAATACAGTAATAATAACAAATTAATAAAAGAACAAATACAAATACATTCTAAATTTGATACTATATTCAATGTCTATAATGTTACAGCAACAAAATAAACTTGGCAATTTGTATAAATTTAGCAACAATTCTATTTCTAATTTAACAGATGTTTTAGGCCTATATCTTGCATTATTGTATTTTTCATTCCTGATGATGTTGGTTCTGTTTACCAACGAAAAGCTTTGAATATAAATTAATAAATATTCTTGTATTTGAATAACCTATGTTGTTTTAAATTATATATTATTTATGTTAAATGAATATAATCTTTGATTTCTGATGTTGCCCATGTTTAACACCACTTCCATAGACTTTAAATAGACCAATGTTAAATAAAAACAAATTAAACACAATCTAATATTACAATATTTTAATTAATCATAAGTAAATATTACATAGCTGAGTAAAAACTTTTTTAACCAACTTGCTTATGCGTTTTGAAACACTCGTCAAGTTAGTAAAACATTTTCACTCATTTACATGCAATAATTAGGCCTACTTTATATTTCATGTAATAAAGAAATTGTAATTGTTAATGTTTCAGGGTTCCAATTGAGGTATCCGGTAAGGTTGGGTTCAACTCACTGAGTTCAGCAATGTTTAGAGCACGCCGTGTTTCACAAAATGTGGGAGTTCCGCAGAGTCTTGTAGAATATGGACGTATGGTAGATGGGAATGTGCGATTCTGTAAATCCATTGGCAACAAGGATTTCTATAGAGGAACGATTGAGGATGCAGAGGCTGGGGCAGCAGTAATATTTGCATCCGAGCATTTTCTACAGTTACTCCCTGGTGCCAATGAATTACACATGGATGCAACATTCAAAGTTGTACCAAATGTTCCTCCATGCTACCAGCTGTTCACCATAATGTCTATTCATTTTGATCATGTAAGTATTATACGATTTCTAAATGTAACTTTATTACTGTGGTGACCTTACTATTGTAATTAGCGTTTTGGGTACATTTGAATATAGGTATATAGTAATGTATACATTCAAATCCAAATCTATCCTAACTGGAAATATCATATGTATATTTAAATACATGCATGCAAAAACGATAAATTTACAACTTATGCCCTTGCACTGTATTTTTTATCCTACTAATAACTGTCCGAGGACAATAAAAAAAATTATTTTGAATATCATCCTATTTGAAATTTTGAATAATTTTTCAAAATATCATAGGTGGCTGCTAAATCTCACAACTATCCAAATTATTTAATAACATTATAAGAAAACAAAAAATCGGCAATAACTTTACTAATAATACAAGAGAAAAATTTTGACAATTTATACATTTACATTAAACAAAATATCTAAAGATTACAAGATTAATAGAAAAAAATTATACAAATTACTTACAATACTGATAATATAATTTCAAATATAATACAAAATAACAATCAAAATAAAATGGATGAAGGATTGTAATGAATCATGTAATGAAAAAATTTATATTTGTTTAAGTGATTAAGATTCACTTAAGGTAATGGACTACAAAATTGAAGAAAAAAAAATTAATAGATAGATTTGAAGGACATCTAAACCTTCATATAAAAAATAACATATACCAATCAAGTTTGGCTACTTATTGTATCAATAATGAATATACATTTCCTGAAGAAGTAAATAATTAGAGATAAGAAAAGGATGAATATATATTTTAAAATATTATAATATAATATAAAACACTATAGTGTTAAGTCTGAGTTGACAATGGGACACATCTCCCGAAATGGCCATCCTCAACAAATATCAGCAAGTGCTACTTATTAGAAATTTATGCTACATTAGAAATTTATATACATCGAGTTGAAGACAAATTAATTAATGAACAAATTCAAGTGAAACTAAAACACTAAACTATTTTCAATATAACCATTAATAATGTCATAACAAAAAGTGCTATGCATAGAATTTGGTTATATCCTTGTTTTTCCTGAAGATGCTAATATATTTATTGACAAAAAGCTTTGAAAAACATATAAACTTAAACAATTCATGATTTTGAAATATTTGTATTCATTATTTATTATAATATTAAGAGTATAAACTATATAATACTGATATCAAATATTATATAACTTTTAGGCTTTTCCTGCAATAAGTGTTATGATGGAAAGAAAAACCAGAAAGGCCTATGACAATATTTTTAACTATGTTAAAAATATTGTTCCTGGTCTTAGGCCAACATCCATTACAACCGATTTTGAAAAAGCATTACAAGGAACTGCTCAGGCTGCATTCCCTGAAGCACAGCTGGTTGGATGTTGGTTTCACGTCGCAAATGTAAGTATTAGATTACTTAAAAATTGTATTAGAAAAATATATATTTATATTACTCTACTTTATATATCACTATCAATATAAACAGCAAATTATGCGGAATCATTTCTCTAATAATATAATTAGATAAACCTTGCATAAAACAAAGTTTAAATGCAGTTTCCGTGTTGTATATCTAAGAGATTTTTAATATTTTCTTATTAATATCACTTGGAAAAAACTACTTCCAGTTATTTTTCAATAGACAAATTTAAAAAAAGATCAGTCCATTTTTGTTTTAAAAATTGAGTATGGAATTTTAAAAACTATGACTAGTTGAATAGTAATTATGTAGTAGTTTATTTGCAATTAAATCTTAAATCAGAATCAAGTGATGAATTTCAAATCAGAATTAAGTATCTATGATTGTGTTTTGTTTTTACAATTTTGTATTGTTGGTTGTTGAAATCATCTTTATTTTTTACTTTTACTTATTTTTTTTTACTTATGAATTCACAAACTTTATAAAGTGAAAACGATAAGCTTACTATGCTGATGCTATACAAAACTGCTGTCTCATTGCTGAAGCTTAAGCTGCTAATAAAGTTAGGAAGTAAGGTTAGAGTTCGTCTATGATACAACAGCTTCGAAACGTGTCTGCATAGGTCAATAGTTTTCACTTACTTTTAAATGATTAAAAAAGTAATAATTAACACAGTAGTATAATTTAACTATGTGTATATTACAGTCAATGTTTAAAAAGGCAAGGCAGTCTGGATTGGCCAACCTAATTCTCACAAATGTTTCTGTAAAGAAAATTCTCAAAATGTGCACAAGCCTTCCCCTGTTGCCTAGCAACAGATTACGGGAAGGCTATGACTACATTGTCCGGAAAGCGGAGGAGGACAACGTAATTGCTGACATGAGATGTTTCCTCGATTATGTTCTGAGCACATGGATACAGGGTAAGGCTTTTTCATTAATTCTACCCTTTGATTACTTGTCCTTGGCTAGTTGAATGTCGTAATTTTTTATTTTAGACTACGTAAATGTTTTTTTTTTTAATCATTCATGAAATAGATTTCTTCTGTGTGAATTGCATATTGAGAAAAAGAACTTACAGAAAGGATATTCATGTTTATTTGAGCACTGTAGATACTATTAAAGTTCAACAAATTCCAACGAAGCAAAAAGAGGAAAGTGCGGGAAGCGTCAAAATTTCATAGGCTAGCCAGAGTTTGAGCGCCTTAAGGGAGCCAATCAAATTTGAAGAGGGGATGAAACACAAACGGATACAATCCAAAAGGATGTTCAGGAAAGGCAGTCAATTTTGAGTACTCGAAAGGGTCATGTGGTAGGACTCGAGGAGTCATAATGCAGGACTCGAGGGAGAAGTAATGTTCAGTTTTTAGTAAGAAATATCAAATTCAAACAAGTAACGTGGAAATTTAAGTAAGGGAGATTAATAGAGGGAGATTAAAGGGTAGCCAGGGAGATTATTAAATAGAAAGTGAAGTATAAAGAGGGAGATTAGGGTAACAAGTGAGATTAAAATAAGGAAGTGATTAATAAAGTCAGTTACAGAGTAGAAGCATTTCGAGAAATTAAGAAAGTGAGATTGATAGGAAAATATTAATAAGTGAATTTGTGTCAAGTAAAGTGAAGCAAGGAACCACGCAAGTAATAAGTAATACATTTATTTTAACTTGAAGCCATCTCTCTAAAGTAACAAACATTAAGCATCTTTTAAACTTTAGAAATTCCTTAAAAAGTCATAGTTAACTGAAATATAAAATTTATCAAACCAAGTGCAGTAACTTATACACGCCCTTAGATAGCTAAAGAAAGTAAATTTAGAATTGTAAAAAAAAAATCAATAGTAATAAGAGTCTTGATGCCTATCGGCAAATATTAGAGTCAGTAAAAGAATTATATGAACTACCTGTATATGCAATATTGATTTCAGGATAAAATAAATCTATAATTATAAAAGCAAGTAGCTGGATTATTAATTTAATTTCCTAAGAGTAAAATATTATCCTGTAGAGATACATTAAGTGAAGGTACGTTATATAACAATTGTCGTCCAATGTGGATGGCAAGGTACGTTATATAAAATTTGTCGTGCAACGTGGAAGGCACGGTTCGTTATATAAAAATGTCGTCCAATGTGGATGGCTGTGGTTAGTTATAGTGTATATTGTTGATCTTGCAGTTTTGTTACTGTTTTAACTACATTTTAGATGAATTTATGACTCTCGAAACGTTTGTGGGTTCTTTTATTCTGTTTTTGACTAAAATGTCTTTAAATTGTTTTTCAAGTTTGAAATTTTTTGTAGTGAATGTACTTGTATTTTTATACCTATTTATAATGCAATGTAAAATTCTTTTCAGGCTTGATAAAGGCAAGAAATCGGCTGCCAATATGTTGCATTAAGTAAATAAACTTTTGACTCGATATTGTACCAACTTATTTGTTTTATAGAAATTATATTTTGCAAAAAAGTATATATGGGGTCAACAAAATAATTTGAATTTCACTTTACTTGCAGGCGTCGGTGTTCAAGCTTTGCCCGTCTTTGGACAAAAAAGACGAACAAACAATGACCAAGAGTCATATCATCGAGCTTTGTATCGAAAGATGCATCATGCCCATCCTAATGTTTGGACCTTCACTGGTTAGTCTTTACAAATTAAATTTGTAGTAATAAATACACAAAAACCTCTTAACCACAAACTTTCTTTAATTTACCCTTATGTACATTTCAGTTACAAAGTAACCATCCTCAGAGGGATAACATACAAAGACCCCGAGGATCAGTCTTTGTATGTTATCCCTCTGAGGATGGTTACTTTGTAACTGAAATGTACATAAGGGTAAATTAAAGAAAGTTTGTGGTTAAGAGGTTTTTGTGTATTTATTATTAAATTCAACCACAGTATATTCCTAATAAATAGTAAATTTGTAGTATATATTTATACCTTTGTTGAATTTTACTTGATATAAAGCAGCATTCTGCTTACTGGATTTTATAGGCATTATTTTCACAATATTTTTAATATCTACATTTTTGTAATTATTTATACTTATTTGAAAATTAAAATTAATTTTAACAGTTTTTAGCCTAAATATTAGCCCACATGGAAAAATATCAGATGTTGACTTTTTATTCAGCTATGGTTTTTGTTTCAAGTTTTAGTTTACTGTTTTACATTAATTTTTCATGCATTTTAATAAATAATTACAGTATATTATTTTCTTAGTTACAGTTTTAAAATTAATTATTTGGTTTACCTCCTGTAGCTGGTGATTCTTTTAACTTATTCTGGTCATGTTTCCCACATATACGTAATTAGCATTTTATCACATTAACCATAAAATATTTATATAGGTTTATGTTTATATTATATATAAAATTTTTCTAAAGGAGAATTATTTAGAGATGTGTGATTTCAGATGGTATGAGAAAGTTGGAAAATTCTTTCCTACAGAAATACTTTTCTCTGCAAAATGGTACAGCAGGGGCAAGGGTTAAGAAAACATCATACATTCTTAATGATAAGAGGATTAAACTTGCCTCTGACAAACTACTGGATCAGAGATATACCGTCAGTGAATTTCTCAATGTTGTCAGCCATGCTCTGGATAATGTCCATGCTGGACTGGCTATTATTCCAGATGATGCTAATGATGATGATGACATATCCGGTCCTCCAATGTCAACAGCAGCATCAACTGTGGCTGTTGCCAGCCACACACTGGAATATGGGTCAGCTAATATTCCAGTTGATGCTGGTGATGGCAATGAGGATCTAAGTGTTCAATTGTCAGCATCGGTGTCAACAGTGACTGACAACATTGACAACCAAACTGCTAGAGGAAGGGGTAGAAGGCGTCAGAGAAGGATTGTCAGACGTGCAATAGGTAATTTCCGTTTCATTGCATCACAAACGTAAATTATATTTTTATTACATTCTACAATTTTATTGGTACACACAAGTGGACACGTACAAGAATACATGTTGAACATTGACCCATAGACTGTAGTTAATTATATTCTACTAGCACCTCTGACATGGCTTTGCTAGTGCAAGTTTAAAATTGTTACTTTTCATAAACATCATAAAGATAGTTGGTAGTATATAATTAATATACATAATTATTAATATAAAGAGTATTTTTTGTTATTCGAGCCGTTGAAATTAGAAAAAAATTATTTTAAAAGTTCATTAATCAAATCAGTTAACTGTTAACTAATAATAGCTTTTTCCTATTATAATTTATTAATTTTAAAAAAAAAATACTTGAAATGCATATTTTTTATTCATCTGAAAAATGTCCAAACATGAGAAAATGAGTTTTGAATGAATGTAATAATATAAAAATTAAAATTTTACTTAATGCTCTCTTAGACCTGTGCTAAATACCCAATGTTCCTTGCCTTATGGCGAAGGTTCCCACTAACTTCTAGTGTTATCGCTATTAGTTTCGGCTTTATGTTGATCAGTCTGTCAGGACTTTAATTTTTATATTTAGATATGGTATAGATATTGAATTAAATAATTGTAAAATACTGGTTTTAGTGTCACTTGGCAAACAAAACCTTTACTTACTGATATATTATAGTAGATGAATTTGACACTAAATCAATAGATATACTGATCCAGTGCAAACTCATCTACTGCAAAATATTAGTAAATAATGGTTTTTTGCATAGTTATACTAAAAGTAGTAAATTAAAAAAACCACATAATGTACTACACAAAAATTGCAAAATAATTATCAACTGAAAGCAAAAATGAATTATATGTAGTTGTTATATCACTATTAGTAAATATTGTGATATGTTGCCAAACTTTAATTACTTGTTACACACAGTGTACTAATACTGTTACTATAATATTTTCAGGCCAAACCCCTGCTCTAAGGAGAAGTTATCGAGGAAACAGACCCCATGAGGATCCCACATCCGTTCAACCACAGGTAAATTTAATATAAATATATAATGCAGATACAGGAGAGTCACATTATTCTGTAGAATAATCTACGTTACGAATAAGAGAATAATAGATCATGTTCTGAGTAACATGATCTAAGAGCTACAAGGAGAGTTCAGAAAACAAAAAATGTTTATGAGTATTAGTTCTTGTAAAAAATTTATTCTATAACACAATACTAAAGAGGGGTTATAAAAATCACAAACTAACAATACTCTTAAAGTTGCTTGTTGTAAACATATTGATTCCATTAAATAAATCAGTAAATTTTTCAATAAATAAATCTCAAGTTTTTTTTGAGTAACTTTGGTGCAAACTATTAACATACTTTATGTCTGGTTTTGAAACTGTAAATGCATTGACAAAGCTATTCCTTCACAATTCTTAACAAAAAATAATTGTGTTTAATGTAATTTATTATGTTTTAATGATTTATTATGCACTAGCAAAGTACCCGTTCTTCCCACGGGGTTGAGGAATAATTGTATTGGTTTAATTTGTATTTGTATAATTGAGTGTTAAGCCAATTGAGCTTTAAAGCCATTGGGGCGGTACACAGATAGTATTATGTTGAAGTAAAATTTCAGTTCAATAGTCTAGTAGTTTTTACTTGATTAAGCAACACACACACACACACACACACACACACACACACACACACACACACACACACACACACACTCAACACACACACGCATGCATCCATATTATGATGTATTAAAAATAATTATTGTAATTTCTGTTTAGATAAACCAGCAACCAATAATGGCAGAGGCAACCGGCACTGAAAATATTGCAAACCCATTTGAAAGTGGTAAGGAATGAATGGATAATTTTCACATAATTTTAAAGCATTAATTATTTAATCGCATTTACTTTATTCTATGACTATCCGAAATTAATTTATTTTGTCAATTTGTAAAAACTTGCCAAGACAGAAAGAAAGATAGTAATAAACTAATGTAAAAGTGATTAATTAAGATTCACCGAACTCTCACAGACCTTACCTCCCCCCCCCCTTTTTTACCCTCCAACTAGCCTTTTCTCTCCATTCTTCACCTATCTTCATTTTACCACACATTGTCCGTAAGAGAGTAATGGTTTATCCCTTGACTACCAACCTTGGTTCGAGACCTGTATCTCAAGGAATAAACCTCTCAGGAGAACCAACTCATGAATTTTTTTTTTATGAAAACCAATTAGCCTCCCATAAGCCTTTTTAACCTCCTTTCGGCGTAGTGGAGCCTTTGAGAGACACTTGTGACTTATAGACTATACATGGATACCTAGTGAACTTATTTGATTTTAAATGAAAACACAGCTAATTGGAAACTATACATTTTTTATTATCTGTTTGAATTTAGAATTACTTATTATTATTTGATTTATTTTAATTAACAGGATTTAGCTTTTTTAATTTTACCTAACCTTACTTTTGAATTACCATGATTATCTTGTTTCATGGTATTAGTACAGAATATGTCCCGTTTATTATGTTTACATTTTTATTATTATTTATATTAACACACACACTAGAAATTAACCTTAAAATGTTTGAAAGTAAACAAGACTCTAAAATACGTAAAATTTTACTATAATACTCAAAATTATGTGCAAATTAATTATAACAATTGAATTTAAATAGATGATAGTAGACATATTAAGCAATTTTGGATTTTGATAATAATATTAGAAAAGGATATAGTAAGTGTGTGTATATATATATATATATATATATATATATACACACTTACTATATCCTTTTCTAATATTATTATCAAAATCCAAAATTGCTTAATATGTCTACTATCATCTATTTAAATTCAATTATTATAATTAATTTGCACATAATTTTGAGTATTATAGTAAAATTTTACGTATTTTAGAGTCTTGTTTACTTTCAAACATTTTAAGGTTAATTTCTAGTTACTTTAGGCTATGCCTTTTAACAAACAATCCTTTTAATTCACTAATAGACTCTGGTTAATATTTACCTATTTATAGGTTAACGTAATTACTTTGTTATATGCTAGGCATTTAATAAAAACTTCCTGCTGATATTTAGTATATAAGTCAAAGGATTTCAGTCCCTTAGGTTATTCAATTTTTTGTTAATTTTGATTTTAAGTTAATATATGTTGAAATAAAATTTTATCTAAAAGGAAATTAAATTGTTTATATAACCTTACACTGCAAAACGTTAGGTATCTTCTATAGTTGGGTTGTCTTTGGGTTTTTTTCCCAGCTTTCATGGGGTTTGGATGTAGGCTTCAATGCATTGCATTGCGTCGGTGAATTTTATTAAGTTCGGCTTCTTTTTTCATTTTCTTGGTCAAGATGTTGGTAGAAACATATATGAGCCACAGCTCATATATTTGTACACCCCCCGGGTCACATCGTAGCACTTTATATAGACTTCTTACCACATATTGGGTCGTTAATGGTTCTGCGTTTATCAATACGACCTCACTCGATCACTGTTCAGACTGTTCTGACTAAGCGTCGCCTTTTTGGCTTCGTCTCGCCAATTTCTTCAAACTTCTGCCTTTTCGATGTCCATCTTACATTTTTAACCAATGAGAAAGCCGTTTCTATGGTGATGGTGACTGACTTTGTTTATTTCGTAATTTTGAATTTTAATTAGTTTCAATTTTTGTGAAAGACTTTTCTTTACTCCAATGTATTATTTTAATTTTTTAACTTCCATTTAATAATTTGTTTGTCTTTATTTCTTTTAATTTAATTAACTTGCTGTTTCTTCTTGCTAACTCAAACTTCAACGGTATCGCTGTCGCTGCAGTGTGGCAAGATCGTATAAACCATCTTCCCACTTCTTAGGCTATTATGTTTTAAATTAAAATTTGCATCTTTACAGAAATACAACTCTCCCTAGCTATGCCTTATTTACATTCCGCACATTTTTATACTTATATTCACTATCCCTGATTATATTTGGTCAAAATTAATTTAATATTATACATTTTGGCTGGGTCCCATAGGTCTCACTTTTACTGTTTCATTTAAATCCGTCTATTAGCCTTTAGCCTAATTAATGTTGTTGGTTTATAATGTATTCTAACATTACCAGTTTGTCTATTTAGTTCTAATTACTTTAGTTTACATTGATTTTCCCTATATTTAACATTTTTATTATAATACTATGAAATAATTGGAATATTAGTTGATTGAGCTATGTAACTATTCTAGGCTTAGTTACATTTATCTGTACTAATACCAGATTTATTTGCATTGGTCATTCTGGCCGTTGCAGAACGTAATGGACTACACAATTTAAGAGTGTTAATTATATCTTCAGAAGCTTAACACAATTTAATTGTCTGTTTCAGATGAAATTCAACTGCCACCCCTTTACAGAAATTACAGGTTTATTCCTGTAGTTTACTGTGAGGAGAAAGTATGGCCTATTGAATTTATAAATATTCAGAAGGAGGAGCTGATAAGATCTTCAAATCTTGCTACTGAGGCCACTGTGGAGTGGACCAATAGTTCCAACTGTCCACCTTGCGATGTTTGCAAGATTAATGAGGCAAGCAAGGTGTGCAGTCCATGTGGCCACAGAATCTGTTGCCAACAATGCCTGTCTTCCTTTCTGAATATTTCTAGATTCTTGAGGATCTCAAGTGGGAGTGGTAATATCACGACCACCAGTATAAGGTTGCCACTTCAGTGCACGAAATGTCGAGCCATTATTGGCCAATTAATTACAATATATTAATTGATTTAACGGATTTATATATTTATTTATTATTTAAAAATTTATTATTTTATTATAAGGTATTTAATTATAATCATATTAATTATTTAACAGAAAATATAAGCTTTCTTTACAAACTATTGAAACCCAACGAAAATGTAAAAAATATTGATAATAATATAAAATTACCTTGCTTCACATAACTGAATATCCCAAGAAATATTCAATTCATTATAACTAAAAGAAAACTACCCACAAAAATATACATATTTATGATATTAAAAACATATTAATTTAAGGTGGTTAATTTGTGATTAATTGGATTTGTGTTGCTTTTTAAATCCAATTTGATCATAAAAATAAATTTATCTACACATATTTATATTGCAAATTTTGATTACTGTGTTTAAATAATATCTTCTACCATATTATAATTGTGCGAATAATTAGTTTAGAATAATTTTAAGGATTTGTTTTAATAACAGAATTTTAATTTTATAATTTGTTCAAGTCTTTCATTGTAATATGGGCTTTGCAGGTGATTGTTGACTACATATTCAACTTAATTTTGCCCTTTTTCCATATGTTATTCAAATATACATTCTAAATGAGAAGCAGATAATGTGAGGTGTTCCTAACCATAAATTCTGGTTGAAATAAATTATTATTTTGGGATCTTGACCACACTACCTTATACTACATTACTATATACCGAAATGGAAATATGAATGCAGATAAAGTTTCTAGAATGTCATGTTGTCAAAACTAGCATTGGTTACAGTTTGTACAATGACATTTGTGTAATATTGTACATTTTGTAAATTTGTTTATAGGATCCTAATAATTAAATGTAATTTAGCATAACACCTGATTTATTTTAAACACCTCAAGTTTAGATTGAGTCTGAGCTCTTGAAACTTTACAATTTATAATTGGTAATGGTAATTAAATTAGTTTAAATTGGTATTTTTAAAAATTTTGTAAGTGTATTTCTTAAAATACTGTCTTTATATAAAACACATTTTAATTAAACATAGCTACACCAGTTATAAAGATTACAGGGCTTTAACTCAACTGACTGCATTTTAGTATAAAAACCAATGTTAAAATAACTCCAGATGATTTTATATCAGATATATTGTTATTCTTATGTTATTTTAGTAATACTTCACTAGATATGGAATTTATATTCCTATGTTCTGCACATATTTACGTTACTTTTTAATTGTTTTGAATAAACCTGTAATATGAATCTTGTATTAGACAATTTTGAGTGAGCAGAAGCAAATTTTACCGTGTGTTAATATAAACTTTATTTTCACAATAATTTCAGGCTGTTTTTATTAAATTTTAAAACTGGATAAAAATCCAAACTTATTTCACACTTTAAAAATATATTGCAAGAAGCAATAGTATTTACTGAAACTTCTATGTTTGTACCTGGTAATATAATTTATGATATTAAACTACTAATTGAATTTATAATTAAAGTATATTTATAACCAACTTGCAAACTTGCTCTGATCAAAATGACTTATTTTTTAAAAATTTTCTCTGATTATTAGGTTAGCAAGTTGTAATCTTACAAGGTTTAATCATAAAAATATCTCAATTTAGGAATTTATAAACAATGCCTCAATTAATATTTTAAAAATTTGTTGTTTATTCAAGAGGGTATCTTGAAGCAAGTCATATGTTTGTCAACATAGAATGGCTGAATTTCTCTTTAGATTGTTTTCTAATGTATTTCAGTGTTTTTACAAAATCCATGCAAGCAATTGTTTTAGTTATAAACCTTGCAAACAATTTGACTAAAACGACTCAATTATAGTTGGAACTATTATAGAATGATACATTTTTTAATGCAACTTTTAAGAGGCAACACTTAATATTTTTGTGACCAAAGTCACAAATATATAATTGTTAGTCAAGTATAACATTGTAAAATATATTTTAGAAATAAGAAACCTATTGAAATTGTATTTTATTCAGAAAATGTGTGTATTAGTAATTAGTCACTGTCTAACAATTTTAAAAGACAAAATATTAAATAGTATTCTATAAATGGTAGTAAGGGTACTTTTATTGAAATTCGCGCCACAAAATAATGGTTCACCTTCTTACCTACTTACTTTTTATAACCTTTGCCGTTGTTTATTTCTCTTCCTCAATTGCTAAGTCAGTAAGAAAGTAATGGTTTATCCATTGACTACGAACCTAATTTCATAGACCTGTGCCTCAAGGAATAAACCTCTCAGAGGAACCAACCCCTGAATTTTTGATAAAACCAATTAGCCTCCGATAAGCCCTGTTCAGGCTCCTTTTCGGGTAGTGGAATCTTTGAGAGACACTTGTGATTTAAAGACTATACCTGGATACCTAGTGAACTTATCTTATCTAGAATGAAAACACAGCTAATTGGAAAATATACATTTTTATTTATTTGTTCCAAGGTTCAAATTAATTATTATTGTTTTTATTTAATTTCACAGGATTTTCTTGACTAATTATTTTTTCAAAATTTCATACAACTTGCCATTTAACTAAACATTATTATCTCCTTCTGTTTTTAAATTTTCTTATTATCATTAATTTTACATATAATTTAAATTATCAAAGTTACCATAATTAATTTTGTATATAATTTTGATTAGTAGAGTTAAATTTAACATATTTTAAAATCTGATTCTTTTTCAAACACTTAATATTACTATGTAATGCCTTTAGGCTAGGCCTTGAACAATTAACTTCTTTGGAAGTTATTCATTAGAAATTCACTTAGAAAAAGCCATATAAGATATACATCTTTATACTTAATCCATACATTCCCACAGCGATGGGAATGGAAAGTCAATTTTGAATCTTTATTACTTAAATTTGGGTAACCTAAGAGAGTTGACTAATCAGTCCCTTAGGTTATTCCCATCTTATTTAATTTTGAAATTAAGTTAATATAATTTGAAGTAAAATGTTATTTAAAAAAGAATAATTAAATTGATTATATAACCTTGTACTGTAGAAATCTTTTTATCTTCATTAATGTTGTCATCTGTCGGTCCTGTTACAGCTTCAAGGGTCTTGGTAGGTAGGCGTCTCTCCATAATTTCGGTCAATCTTCTTATTTTCTTTAATTTTGCATTTTGGTGGTCGAAATTTTGTTCTGGGTATATATGAGCCCTTGCTCATATATATATCTTCCTTCCCCTGATCACATCGTAGCACTTTTTACTCTGTTTTTAGCACATTTTTTCTTGTCTTGATCGCATGGTACAACAACACGTCTGCTCGCTTTGAGAGCCTAATGCATTCTGATTCTGGATAGCGTGCCTTTTGTGAGGCCCGTCTTCTCCAATTTCAAACTTCCCACGCCCTAGTATCCATTTTTCAACTTTTGACCAATCAGAAAGCCGTTGCCATGGCAATTGACTTTGTTTGTTCGGAAATTCTGAACTAAGATTAGTTTCCCTTTTTATAAAAGGCGTTTCTGTATTCTGATGTGTCCTTTGCATTTTTACCTTTTATTTAATAACATATTTGACTTTATTTCTTCTCATTTAATTTAATTAACTTTTTAACATTCTTAATCCAAAGTTCGACTGTAGCGCTTTCGTTTCGTAGTGACAAGATTTATAATCAATGCCCTAAGCGGATTTTTCCGAAATCAAATATGACTTCTTCTATTATAACCTAATTTCTTAGGCTATTACACTTTAACATTTAATCTTTACTTTTACATAAATACTATTTTCCCTATCTAGGCCTAATTTACTTTCCTCACATCTTAATTTACATTCTTTATTCCTGATTATTTTTAAGTACAATTATTTTAATAGCCGGCATCTAGGCCTAGTTTGTTATACTACACAACTACCGTCTTTTTTTGTTTACATAATTTAGGCTATCCACTTTGAAGTGATAATTTTTCTTATTGCTTATAATTTATGTTTTTTAAGTCTAAAGTTATTTCTAATTTTCTTCATTTTACTATTATTTACCCTAGTTTTAATATTATTATTATTATAATGTTTTAAAATTTTTATATATAAATTTAGTCAATTATTTAACCCGGTTAGGTTTGATTCTGGTATTCTGTACAATTACCCAGATTCTTTGCATCGGACATTCTGGCCGCTGCAAAATTCCCCCCTTTTTAAATATATGAAAATTTTGGTTCTTCTCTCCCTTGAAACAGATAAACATAATTAATAACATATTTGTGAAAAGTAACATTAACATTTATACTAGTTTATATTAAAATTTTCATATTCCTTTCATTAATCTACTATTCCTATTCATCTTCATAACTTAATTAATTTTACTAAAGTTCACAATTTACTCTCCTGTCCCTTTCACTCATATATATCATTGTCACATTAGTCACTTCACATGCTATTTACTCATTTATTACTCCTGTCCTTAGTCACATTCTTTTTTATTTAATCTTATTTCAAGTTTATATTAACTATACAATATTGTATATTGTAATCCTTATTTTACACATTCATTGTTGTTTAACACAACCTTTACTTTAATAAATTCAATGAATCCCGTTCATTTAACATATGGCTTTTTCTTTCACATTTAATACTGATTTTATATTATTTGTCCTATGTATTTGGATTATGTTACTGCTTTAATCTACTACTTAGATTTATTTTACATTTTTATTTTTATTACTTAACCGTTACTCCCTATGTCACTGATGGATCATTTTTTTTTTTTTTTTTTTTTTACCTTGCCTTATTATCCTTTATTCTTCAAAATTTTTTGTTATTATCCGTCGATCTTTATCTTTCTTTTTCTTCTTTCTCCTTTTCCAATTTCTTAACTTTCCCTTATTCTCCTTAAATCTACCTTTTATTTTTCTGTTTTTGACTTGTAATGAAATGAAGGTTCTTCTCGTATTTGGATTGGCTCTCATTTTAATTGACTTTCGAACTCTTGAACTAGTAAATGGGTTTTTCTTTTTTCTTTCTTTAATTTCAATTTCTTTCCTTTGGGTTATCTCTCCAGAATCTAAAGTCTTAGTCATGGGCTTCCGAGCTACTTGTTGGTTATTCATTTTAACCTCGTTGTTCCCCCCTTTTAATTGTTTCGACGCGACGTTTATACTTTTATTTATATTTATTTTCTTATTTATTATTTTTCCACTCACATTATTTCCCCTTTTTGGCACTATTTCGGCCTTACCTTGTTTATATTTTGGTTTGCTCTTAATCTCAGCTGCAGCTCTTCTTTCCATGTCCTTTGTTTCTTTATCTCCTGTTTTGACTCCCTCAGGTCTTAAATTTATTTCCTTATTTATTATATTTTCATTTTTGTTTTTTAATTTTTTGTTTTTGTTTAATTTTTCCTCTGTTTCATTTTTTATTTTTCTTTGATATTCGTTCGTTATATTTAAGATTTCCCCTTTACTTGTTTCTTGTCCATTTCCTCCTTCCTTCATTCGGCAGTGCCCCTGCTTCTCGCACTGTCGCATTAACCCCTCCTTTTTGCTTTGATGCCCTATTGTTGATGCATCTTCTTTTTCCTGGGTTATCTTGCATATTTTTCGGACTTCTTCATTTTCCTCTATCTTTTGTATTTTACTTTTAAAGTCCTGGTACACCATTTCCCCTTCTATTTCGAATGTCACAAAGCGTCTATCCATGTTTATCCGTGCCTTTAGGTCATACAGTGTGTTGCACCCCATAATCATCTCCGACCGAAGTTTGGAGACCACTATGAAGATGCAGTCCACTTTTATGCCTTTAATTGTTAAGGGAATTAAGCATTGCCGGGTAACCTTTATTTGTGCAGTCTTAATGGCTGTTACAACTCCCACATTGTTGATGGGTAGTTCCAGGAACTTAAGCCCATGCAACTTGAGGTTGTTGTAAGCCTTTTCTTGAATGACTGACACGTCTGCACCCGTGTCAATCTCTACCTCTTTAGAGTGCCCTTCTACCTCACAGTCAATTACAGGGCATGTTTCTTTCTTCTGGTTACCTTCGCCAATCTCCTTGTCCTCTTCTAACAATTCAGCACGAATATCAAGAGATAGTCCACCAACTCTACGCTCTTGATTTTGGTGTACTTCATTGTTATTTTCCTGTTGTATTGTTTTTTTATTTTTGTTCTTTAGGTCTTCCGCCTTTCCTTTATTTACTGTTCCCTGTTTCTCCGGGTAATATTTCCTATATTTTGTTTGTTGTTGGATCTCTAATGGTTGTCTCCTCTTTTCCTTCCTACCATTAGGGATCCTCTCATTTAGTTTTTTGATTGACCACTTGGCCCTGGATTTTGTGGTCTCTTTTCTTTTGTCTGTGGGCCTTCTTCCGTTTGGTTTTGTGGCCTGTACTCTGGCCTTTGTTGTTGCCACTGATTTTGCGGCCTATTTCTTGGTCCCTCTCTTTGGTAGGGCCCCTGTCTCCAGTTTCCTCTCCCTTCTACCGGGTAAGGCTCTTGCCTCCAATTTCCCTTGTATCCGGGGTTTCTCGTTTGGTGTGTAAACCCTCTCCTTTCAGGTTCCCGTTCCTCAGTCCTAGGCTGAGTCCGGTTCCTGGTAGCCTCCTGCTCCATGTTCCTTCGGATGTATTTTACCGCCTCCTCTATGTCGGTAGCCGCCATCCCGGAACATCCTATATACATTCTGTTCCCATAATGCTTCATAATCTTCATAATTAACTCCGCCTGATTGTATGGCGGGGTTAGGTGTCTCGCCGTGTTCACCATTTTTAAGAAATAATTTACCATGTTGTTTGTTCCTCGATGGTATTCATATTTTCCATTTTCGATTCTTCCTCGAATTCTCTCTTGTGCATGAGATCCCCAAAAGTGGCTAAAGAATCTCTCCTTAACTTCATCATAATTTTCCTCCTCCATATTCATGGCCAACCACCATTCTTGTGCTGGTCCTTTAAGATGTCTCTCCATTATTTTCCTTTTTTGTCCTTCCTCCATGTCAGGATCAATTTCGGACATTATACCTTCTAGGTGTTTAATGAAATCAATAGGGTCTTCATCTTCCCTACCGTAGAATTCCTTCTTGCTTTTGTCTCCATTATCACCCATCTCAAACATCCTTGATTTAAACAAGGTAGCTATATTTATCCCTTCTCCCATATTCTTTATCTTATTCTCAACTACTTGTACCCTTCTTTCTACTTTTTTGACTTCTCCCTTAACTGTTTCTACAGTCTGTTTATTTTCACTGACTGTTACCTCTAAGTTATACATCTTTTCTATAGTTTCTTGGATTTTATTTCCCATTTCCTCATTCTTTCTTGTGATTCCTTCACTTATTTCCTCTATCCTCTTATTCATGATTTCCCAAAGATTCTTAATTTCTTGTTTATCCTCCTCTCTTTCTTTCTTTCTTTCTACTTTTTCCTCCTCTCTTTCTTTCTTTCTTTGTTCCTCTATCATTTTTACTAATTCTTCTTGTTCCTTTATTCTCCCTTGTTTCTGTTCCTCCATCTCTTTTAATCTCTCCTGTTTTTGTTCCTCCATCATTTTTTTTAAAAACTCCATCATTTCAGATGGTTCTGTGTCTTTTCTCTGTCTTGTCGCCATCTTAAAGTCTCGTATTTAACTATCCTTTTATTCCCTTACTAACTTCTCCTACTTCTATATTTTTACTATATACTGAGTATTTAATTAAATATTCATTTAGAATTGTGCTCGATGTGATCCGGTTCAGTGTTCCCTTGACATTGTCTATCTAACGCCTATGTATTCTATTTACTTTCATTAATAACTAACATTATTATTTATATTATGCCCTACCGACGCCTACTGAATTTTATTTTACTTAATTATTTCCTTTTAATTTTTATTATTTATTCTAAGTTATTTTTAATTTCATTTTTATTATAATTAACTCTTATTTAATTTAAAAAACTTCTTTGGTTTTCATTTTATGATTCCTATTATTTTTTACAATTTTAATTGAATTCTATTTAATTAATTTTGTTTCACTAGGCTCCTTAGTCGATTTAAATCTGTCTCTATTTGATGTTGACCCGATGTTACAATGTAAGCATCGAGCCTCAAACGTTGGGCGCCATACTTTTCTTACCGACTTACTTTTTATAACCTTTGCCGTTGTTTATTTCTCTTCCTCAATTGCTAAGTCAGTAAGAAAGTAATGGTTTATCCATTGACTACGAACCTAATTTCATAGACCTGTGCCTCAAGGAATAAACCTCTCAGAGGAACCAACCCCTGAATTTTTGATAAAACCAATTAGCCTCCGATAAGCCCTGTTCAAGCTCCTTTTCGGGTAGTGGAATCTTTGAGAGACACTTGTGATTTAAAGACTATACCTGGATACCTAGTGAACTTATCTTATCTAGAATGAAAACACAGCTAATTGGAAAATATACATTTTTATTTATTTGTTCCAAGGTTCAAATTAATTATTATTGTTTTTATTTAATTTCACAGGATTTTCTTGACTAATTATTTTTTCAAAATTTCATACAACTTGCCATTTAACTAAACATTATTATCTCCTTCTGTTTTTAAATTTTCTTATTATCATTAATTTTACATATAATTTAAATTATCAAAGTTACCATAATTAATTTTGTATATAATTTTGATTAGTAGAGTTAAATTTAACATATTTTAAAATCTGATTCTTTTTCAAACACTTAATATTACTATGTAATGCCTTTAGGCTAGGCCTTGAACAATTAACTTCTTTGGAAGTTATTCATTAGAAATTCACTTAGAAAAAGCCATATAAGATATACATCTTTATACTTAATCCATACATTCCCACAGCGATGGGAATGGAAAGTCAATTTTGAATCTTTATTACTTAAATTTGGGTAACCTAAGAGAGTTGACTAATCAGTCCCTCAGGTTATTCCCATCTTATTTAATTTTGAAATTAAGTTAATATAATTTGAAGTAAAATGTTATTTAAAAAAGAATAATTAAATTGATTATATAACCTTGTACTGTAGAAATCTTTTTATCTTCATTAATGTTCATTATGTTCATCTGTCGGTCCTGTTACAGCTTCAAGGGTCTTGGTAGGTAAGCGTCTCTCCATAATTTCGGTCAATCTTCTTATTTTCTTTAATTTTGCATTTTGGTGGTCGAAATTTTGTTCTGGGTATATATGAGCCCTTGCTCATATATATCTTCCTTCCCCTGATCACATCGTAGCACTTTTTACTCTGTTTTTAGCACATTTTTTCTTGTCTTGATCGCATGGTACAACAACACGTCTGCTCGCTTTGAGAGCCTAATGCATTCTGATTCTGGATAGCGTGCCTTTTGTGAGGCCCGTCTTCTCCAATTTCAAACTTCCCACGCCCTAGTATCCATTTTTCAACTTTTGACCAATCAGAAAGCCGTTGCCATGGCAATTGACTTTGTTTGTTCGGAAATTCTGAACTAAGATTAGTTTCCCTTTTTATAAAAGGCGTTTCTGTATTCTGATGTGTCCTTTGCATTTTTACCTTTTATTTAATAACATATTTGACTTTATTTCTTCTCATTTAATTTAATTAACTTTTTAACATTCTTAATCCAAAGTTCGACTGTAGCGCTTTCGTTTCGTAGTGACAAGATTTATAATCAATGCCCTAAGCGGATTTTTCCGAAATCAAATATGACTTCTTCTATTATAACCTAATTTCTTAGGCTATTACACTTTAACATTTAATCTTTACTTTTACATAAATACTATTTTCCCTATCTAGGCCTAATTTACTTTCCTCACATCTTAATTTACATTCTTTATTCCTGATTATTTTTAAGTACAATTATTTTAATAGCCGGCATCTAGGCCTAGTTTGTTATACTACACAACTACCGTCTTTTTTTGTTTACATAATTTAGGCTATCCACTTTGAAGTGATAATTTTTCTTATTGCTTATAATTTATGTTTTTTAAGTCTAAAGTTATTTCTAATTTTCTTCATTTTACTATTATTTACCCTAGTTTTAATATTATTATTATTATAATGTTTTAAAATTTTTATATATAAATTTAGTCAATTATTTAACCCGGTTAGGTTTGATTCTGGTATTCTGTACAATTACCCAGATTCTTTGCATCGGACATTCTGGCCGCTGCAACCTATTCATTACTACAAAAAAAAAAAAAAAAAAAAAAAAAAAATACATGCAGTAGTTATAATACCTGTTAACCCTAGACAAGTAAAACATTGTTTATAATTGGCCTTACGAATGTTTTTTCCTTACATTTACGATGCACAGACTGGCTTTAGTAAATTTCAATAATAGATGTACAGTTATGAACTGTGGTTGAAAACAATTTGTTCAGATTCTATGTAGGTTTAACTGCAGGTAAGTGTTGGAGATTACACAAACGAGTTGTGCTTACTAAATGTAAGTTGCGGAAGTATAGATCAAGTAGTGTGTTTGTGCATTGTACTTTATACCCCATTGCAGGAATACCGAGTTTGTTTTGCATGTATATTGTACTTTATACCCTACTGCAGGAAGACTGGGAAGAAAAGTGCCTATAGAGGTTCAATTCCATACAAATGTTTATTCTAAATGAATAAATACTGATTTAAAAAATTCTTTTGCAAATACACTCTTGTCCAATTCATTAAACATTTGGTAAATATATTGCATAGTTTTCTAAATGGAAGCAGTTTTATTGAATCTTGTCAGCAATGTAAGTGTTCACCTAATCATCGTCACTGTTATAAACTACTTTAGTAGTAGTAGTTACAGTTATTATGTATACAATTGTAACTAAACCAAGTGCAACTTCAGGATAGACTTTGGGGGAGAGGGGCCACAATGGCTGGAGCAGGTAAGGAACTAATATGCAACTTGTAACATGCCAGTGTTGTTTACGCTGGGTGAAAGTACCAATGCTATCAGATGAATTTCTACCCATAACTTTACATAAATGTAAAATCAAAATACATTGTTTTGAAATAAAAGTCAAATGAAAAAAACATCTTTACAAGTATGCCTAAACTGGGATGAATTTAAATGTGTTCCGAAATATGAAACATATATTTGTAAAATAGAAATAGTGCTCTAATTCCTGGGGAAGCAATTGCCCCTCCCCTGGAGCCACCTTTGAACTAACCTTGGCATTTTTTTTCTATTCATTTACAATATTGACTGACTTTTGTAGTTTTTAATAATAGATGTATGGTTATGAATTTTAGCTCAGATATTTGTTTCAGTTTGTATGTAGGTTTAAAGCGGAGAAAGAATACCTAGACAAGATGTGCTATATGCAAGTTGCCAAAGTTAAGCAGTATGTTTGTGTATTGTACTTTTTACAACCTACTACAGAAAGATTGGGAAGAACAATGCTATAGAAATACAATTTCATAGAAATTGTTATTCTAAATGAATAGACACTGTGATTTAGAAACTTCTATTGCAATATTTATACATAACTCAAACATTTTGTAAATATGCAGTTTAAGTAACTCAGTTCCCTGGAAAAAATCATTCAGTTAAGTTGGTTTTCATCCATTTCAAACTTTTGAAAATACAAATTGCGTATTTTCCAAACCAATGATATTTTTATTTTAACAAATGTTATAATGTCAAATATTTAAAAAATATTTTTGATTTGTCTGTTGTTTTAATGTTTCATCATAGAAATAACAGTTTAATCATAGAAAATTAACAACTATTAAAAAAATTGATTGTTGTATCATATCATTATTTTACTGAGAGTTGGACATGACTAGTGAATGTGAGCAAATTCATTTCAAATAGTGAGTAAATTATGCTCAAAGTGCGTTGGGTGTAAATATAACTAAATATTGTACTTATGCGGTTGTTGAACGGGAAATACTACAAGAGGAACGTAAATGCTAGCATTGATATGATTCCCTTCTACTTAAAACACTTAGAAATTTACAATTGGTTTAATAGAAAATACTTTGATATAAGCGCTAATTACTTTTACTGCCTACACGATAACACCATAACACTGGTGTTCACAGATCTGTATAAGCTTCGGTTTGCATGGTTTAATGAATATGTTGATATTTTGGTTAAATCTGGTGACAGATGTATTTGGAATGGCTGTGGCTTGAGCAATATCTCTCGAGGATTTATTCTGTTAGCTGAATGACAGTTATTTTAATGAACAGAATTAAATGTGTAAATGAGTAACGTCTTATAAACACCGAATACTATTTTTGTTGTAAGGTTTTAATATCACTGCAAATATTTAATACGCCATTTTAAAGATGTTTATTTAACATTTGTGATAATCAAGATTTCAATTTCAATAGATCAGTTATGCTAAATATAATTCTCCTTATTATATTATTTTAAATTATCACTTTATCAGCTAGGCTTTAAATCGTAAGAAAAGTATCTGGGAGAGTATATTTCAGTAGAATTTTCAATGACTATTGAAATTTGAAATAGCACCATAAAAAATGGAATAATATTGTATATATTATAATTATATGAATTTAAGAAGTTTTGTATGATTTATTGCTTTTCTTAAAATCAAGATTTTTTAAATGAAATTATGGTTTTTAAATATAAAAATTTGTAAAAATAATTGCAGCATAAGATAATGCCACATGAGAAAGAATGTTATCATTGTTTTAGGCCACATATGAAACGAATGGTTTCTTTGTAAAAAATATGTTTAGTAGAAACTTTTATATTTTATCCATGGAAATATAAAAATTTACAGAATACAATTTTTATCTTTTTTGTTCGTTTGAGACTATGGTAACTTATTTCCATACAAATAACGATTATGTATTTTAACAAATTTAAAACAAACAACAAATAAAAGAGACTATTTTTAATAGTTCTTACACATTAAAACTATTATTATTATCTTATTTCACAATTACAATAAACCTTACCCCATGTAAAGTGGTTTGGTCATTACGGAACGCTTCTCTAACTGAAACTGATTTGAAACTTTGCTGAGAGATATTTCTAAAACCATTCCTTAGCATCGGGTACCTGCTGTAGTTTTACTACACTATACAGAAGAAAGTATACAAAAGGTCGTAGACCTTTTTGTTGGCAATAATTTCACATTTACGGACGGGCCGTAAAAATCGTGTCTTTGAAAACAATAGTCCATGGGTCAAAGCAGCAATAAAGTATAGCCTGAAGCTTTCGGAGAGCACTGTACCCTCAAAACTTTAAAACGTTTTCCAAACTCAGGACCCTGAGAAGGTATGGACAGGATATTTATGACCCAAGGGCAATGATACTGGTTTTATAAGGAAGTGGATTTTATTAAACTTCTTTAAAAATTTATATCTTTATGTAATTTGAAAAAATGTCTTTAATTAGGCTATAACATAATGCCTGGTCAAAAGTATTTAATTATTATGATATAATCTCACCTTAATTAACTACTTTTGAAATTGCAAATAAATTCACATACATAAATAATTTTATACATTATTAAATTTTTTAAAATTTAGACATATTAGTTTTAATATTTACAAAAATCAACTATAAAATATACGTTTACTGATTAATGCTTGCTTTAGGTTTGGCAGGTAGCTAATAACGGGTGATTTGTTTATTACGCTAATATTTAGGTCTCGGTATTTTATTAAATCTAGAATTGTTTTTAATATATTCGCTACATCATATGGCTATCGTTTTTACACCTAATGTTTAAATCGATGTTTAAATATTCACAAAAATAAAATATATTTATGATCTATGGTAAAATCAAACCGAAAAATATTGCTACAATACATTTACTCAAGTAACGATACATTTAAACCTTAGCATATTGAAAAATTATTTAAAGGCATTAACACAAATTACTTTGCAAAGACAAGATTACTTTCGATTTACTAATTAGGTGTTAATTACTTTTAAAATAAATCTGATATCACCTTTATCATATTCTTTACAGTTTTGTAATTACGCTTTCATTCTTCACGAATTTAAATTATTTACAGAAATATTACCTAACATTTATCAATTTGAACTTTATTTGTGCGTTGAACGCCTGCAAAACGGCAATCAGATAACCCGCAACATTACTTTTAGTTGAAGTCCGTGTATTTGGTTATTTGAAATGGGCGTATTTGGTTATTTAAAGTCCGTGTATTACGATTAATTGAATGTCGCGTATTTGGTTAATTAACGGCCGCGTAAATTGTGTGTGTACATTTTGGTTTATTCATTTTTTAAGTTTTATAGGTAGTTATATTGGGCGATTTGTTAATTACGTTAATATTTAGGTCTCAGTATTTTATTAAATCTATAATTGTTTTAAATATAAATACTACATCATATTACTGTCGTTTTGTAAATTACACTTAATGTTTAATAAGATGTTTAAGTAGACTATTACAATTATAATAAGATACATACATACAAATATTCATTTATATATACACAGAATAGAAGAACAAAATATGTACGGTATTGGTATAGATAATATTTTTAGTTGTTTCCAATTACTTTATGGTTTTATGAAAAGAAACGTGACAAGTTTTCTTCTTTATAACAGTGTATTGTAAGTTGTAGTGCCTTGATGAAAGACTAGTTTACCTTTTACTTTGACTAGTTTACTTTAATATTAAGGTATCAGTAAGCTGTTTACATCTAGAAACATTTTTAAAAAATTATCAATTTATTATATTAATTATCGTTTTTAACTACACTTTTATTCAACACGATGTTTAAATATTTATTACGTTAGTTATTTAAGTTTCAATATGTTGTTAAATCTGCATTTGTTTACAATAATAATTACTGTATCATATTTCCCATAGTTTTTGTAATTACACTTATTATTCAAAAAGATTTTCAAGTATACTATTTACAATTATAATAAGATACTTTACGATCTATGGTCTAATCAAACCTAATAATATTCCTGCATTACATTTACTTTAATAACGACAAAGTTAAACCGTAGAATTTTGAGAAATAATTTAAAGGTAGTAATAATAACTACTAAGTTTAGATATTTATAGAAATATTACTTCCCATTTATTTATTAACTTCAAGTTGTACGTTGAACGCCTACGGAGCGGCATAGCGATAACCCGCAACATTACGTTTAGTTGAAGTCGGTGTATTTGGTTATTTGAAATGCGCGTATTTGGTTATTTAAAGTCCGTGTATTACGATCATTTGAAAGTCGCGTATTTGGTTAATTAACGGCAGCGTAAATTGTGTGTGTACAGTTTGGTTAGATGAAATTTGGTCATTTGAACGCAACCCACACACACACACACACATACACACACAGTTCTTCGTGACAAACTATGACTATATTTATCTGCTTTTACTATGTTTTTTTATCGATAAAACTATTTTGTTACTTGTGAATCATTTATCCCTGAAATTACGCACACACACACACACACACACACACACACACAGTTTTTCGTGACAAACTATCACTATATTTATCTGCTTTTACTAAGGTTTTGTATCGATAAAACTATTTTGTGACTTGTGATCACCTATCCCTGAAATTACGCACACACACACACACACACAAACACAGTTTTTCGTGACAACCTATCATTATATTTATCTGCTATTACTAAGTTTTTTTATCTATAAAACTATTTTGTGACTTGTGAATCACCTATCCCTGAAATTACGCACACACACACACAGTTTTTCGTGACAAATTATCACTATGTTTATCTGCTTTTACTAAGTTTTTTTATCGATAAAACTATTTTGTGACTTGTGAATCACCTATCTCTGAAATTACGCACACACACACACACACAGTTTTTCGTGACAAACTATCACTATGTTTATCTGCTTTTACTAAGTTTTTTTATCGATAAAACTATTTTGTGACTTGTGAATCACCTATCCCCGAAATTACGCACACACACACACACAGTTTTTCGTGACAAACTATCATTATATTTATCAGCTTTTACTAAGTTTTTTGTCGATAAAACTATTTTGTGACTTGTGAATCACCTATCCCTGAAATTACGCACACACATACACATACACACACAGTTTTTCGTGACAAACTATGACTATATTTATCTGCTTTTACTATGTTTTTTTATCGATAAAACTATTTTGTTACTTGTGAATCACTTATCCCTGAAATTACGCACACACACACACACACAGTTTTTCGTGACAAACTATCACTATATTTATCTGCTTTTACTAAGTTTTTGTATCGATAAAACTATTTTGTGACTTGTGAATCACCTATCCCTGAAATTACGCACACACACGCACAGTTTTTCGTGACAAACTATCATTATATTTATCTGCTTTTACTAAGTTTTTTTATCGATAAAACTATTTTGTGACTTGTGAATCACCTATCCCTGAAATTACGCACACACACACACACATACACACACAGTTTGTCGTGACAAACTATGACTATATTTATCTGCTTTTACTATGTTTTTTTTATCGATAAAACTATTTTGTGACTTGTGAATCACTTATCCCTGAAATTATGCGCACACACACACACACACACACACACACACACACACAGTTTTTCGTGACATACTATCACTATATTTATCTGCTTTTACTAAGTTTTTTTATCGATAAAACTCTTTTGTGATTTGTGAATCACCTATCCCCGAAATTACGCAAACACACACACACACACACACACACACACACACACACACACAGTTTTTCGTGACAAACTATCATTATATTTATCTGCTTTTACTAAGTTTTTTTATCGATAAAACTATTTTGTGATTTGTGAATCACCTATCCCCGAAATTACGCAAACACACACACACACACACACACACACACACAGTTTTTCGTGACAAACTATCATTATATTTATCTGCTTTTACTAAGTTTTTTTATCGATAAAACTATTTTGTGACTTGTGAATCACCTATCCCTGAAATTACGCACACACACACACACACACATACTCACACAGTTTTTCGTGACAAACTATGACTATATTTATCTGCTTTTACTAAGTTTTTTTATCGATAAAACTCTTTTGTGATTTGTGAATCACCTATCCCCGAAATTACGCAAACACACACACACACACACACACACACACACACACAGTTTTTCGTGACAAACTATCATTATATTTATCTGCTTTTACTAAGTTTTTTTATCGATAAAACTATTTTGTGATTTGTGAATCACCTATCCCCGAAATTACGCAAACACACACACACACACACACACAGTTTTTCGTGACAAACTATCATTATATTTATCTGCTTTTACTAAGTTTTTTTATCGATAAAACTATTTTGTGACTTGTGAATCACTTATCCCTGAAATTACGCACACACACACACACACACACACACACACAGTTTACAAAAAATTTACAAGTGTGTGGCTGTTGCCCAAAATTTATTTTACATATTAACAAAATAAAGATAGGCCGGGTAATCCAGCATTGTTTCACATCTCGTATCCATTACGTTTGCTACTTTTCTTTACTCTACTGCCTACTTTTCATTACTTCGGTCATACTTGTCTCATTTGGTATTCAAGAAGTTCATATGACAACCACTACATTCAAAAACCACTACATTCAAAAACCACTACTCTAAGATTACTACTGTAGACTAGAATATTATTCATCGCAAGAGATTTATTCAATCAGAAGCTGAAAATAATACAAAATTACGTTGGCGAAGTTCTTTAGAGCTCTTTTATAGCTGTTAGTTAACGAGTTATTCCAGTATAATTCATTCAGCTAGAATTTATTACTTTTTGTAAGAAACCACCTACTAGTTACGAGTATTTCCTTACCTAAAACCAGTAATTCAATAAATTAGATCAAAATACTTTTATTCTTAAACTGTACTACTGTATATTTTGAATAAATTTATGGCATACTAACGTTGAAAGCAGTAAAGTTTTACTGAAACTGTTTTTAGAGACAAAAATATATTAAACAATTCGTAACTCTTATAAAGATAATATAATTTAAAAGTATATTTCGGCATTTTATTTCTTTATTTAGCACTTTATGCTTGGATTCCCATCTTGTAATAGTCGAATACAACGTACGCAAGAAAAAGCAACACCCTTATCAGCAATAGTGAGTAATAAAACGTTTTTAAGAAATAAAACTATCAACAAAATAGGTAGGTACCAACAAAAAAAAGTAAAAAATTGACAATTTATCTACTTTATGCTACGTTACTCTAATAGTATGATTCCCTGAAGAGTTTTGTAACTGAAATAGCTATACGTTAAAAAATTCCATGTTTGTTCTTTGCTCATTAGTTGAACAGTAATTTTAAATGTTCTGAATAATATGAGTTGATTTACGCTGTATATGGTTATAACCATTATAAGCTGTCCTTGGCAGGAGTTGTCTTCATTGGTATTTTCAAACACAAAGTTGTATATTAATTTTAAAGTGTATATATTTGTTTGTGCAATAATTAAGTAAAAGTTACTGACAAATTGTTGCTATAATTATATTAACGATATAATAGTACTTGACGCTAATATACCCCAAAATAGAATGTAGGATGCTAAGGCAAGGTAAGCTATGGAATCTGAAACAGTTAGTGGGAAAGTTCACTTATTTGTAGACGATTGTCTGTCACAACTTTAATTGCTTGTAGTACTAGCTTGTCTCAAGATGTGTAGAGACAGAGCTCCAATCGTAGTAAAAATGTAGATAAGAAACTTATTATAATAGAAATAATTGTTCCTCACTCACAATGTTGTATTTGAGGAAAAATGAGGAAATAGGAAAGGATTTACCCAACATTTCCCCCCACCGAAAACAGAAGAAAGTTTTCTCAATTAAATAGAAATAAAACACACATTAAACAACAAAAAATAACACTTCTTGAACTAAAACAACTTGTGATATTAAAAATGTTCTTTAGTCATGGTAAGGGAGAGGACTTATCTTGACGACTGGGCGTCGGAAAGTCCCTCGCGTGGTTTGTACTGATACGACCCGCACAACACCATCCTTTCCTGGGAATGTATCTTCAATTCTTCCTAACTGCCAACGTAATGGTGAAGAGTGGGTATCTTGAAGGAGTACCAAGTCATCTTTAGACACGTTTGGTGATTCCGTTGTCCATTTACTACGCTGTTGGAGCGTGTGCAAATACTCAATCCTGTAACGTGTCCAGAAATGTTGGACGGCCTTTGAAATTAGTTGCCAGCGACTTAGACGATTCATGGGTAATTCCTGAAGGTTATTTTCAAGTACTGCGGTCAGAGCAGAGCCGATGAGAAAGTGTGCGGGTGTTAAAACATCAAATTCATTAGCGTCTGTGGATAACGGAGATAATGGCCTGGAATTTAAAATTGCCTCAATTTTTGCACATAGTGTTGATAATTCTTCAAAGGTGAGAGCTTGTCCATTTAGCACTCTCTTGAGATGGTATTTTGTGGAACGTATTCCGGCCTCCCACAGACCTCCAAAGTGAGGACCGTCAGGTGGGTTGAAATCCCAAGAGATTCCTTCAGAGCTGCAATGTTCAGTTATCCTACCTTTATTTTCACGCTCTTCGAAGTACTTAAATATGCCTGTCAGGTTCTTGTTAGCTCCCACAAAGTTCGTTCCATTGTCGGAAAACATATAGTGGCAAAGACCTCGTCTACTGACAAATCTATCGAGTGCAGCCAAAAATGCATCGGTTGAAAGATCCGAAACCACTTCGATATGGACGGCTTTTGTAGATAGACACACAAACAAACATATATATGCCTTAAATATCTTAATCCTTAATTAAAATAGGACCGCCGAAATCCACTCCAGTAGATATGAACGGTCGTCCTTGACTTGTTCGTGAGGGTGGAAGATCTCCCATACGAGGTTGTATGAACGTTGACTTCATTTTATTACAGGTGAGACATTTGGCAAGTGTGGATCTAATAGCACTGCGAATACTCAGAATCCAATACTTCTGTTGAATAAATGATTGTAGTGTGCGTGGTCCAACATGTAAATAAGATTTGTGATAATGCTCGATTAAAAGTGTAGTCAAGCGGCATAACTTGGGAAGTAGAATAGGGTGTCTAAAGTCTTGTGGCAAGGCAACATTCCGAAGCCTACCCCCTACCCTAAGAAGACCACAATTGTCCAAAAAAGGGTTCAGTTTCCTAAGGGCATTTGATGTCTCGCCTAGACCTTTCAGTGAAATTAGATCTTCTTCAAAGTACCTTTTCTGTGTGAAATGAATCCAGAAATGTAGAGATGAACCTAAATCAGTATGAGATAATGAACCTTTAACCTTAGGTTGTGTATGGCAGTTTGATATAAATCGTTTGCACCAGGCGGTTACTCTTATTAACCTGGTAAACGAAGACAATTTATCAATTAAATTAAAATTTGGTGTTTTGGTTTCAGCAACACAAATAGTATCAATATTCAACTTGATATCTGGTAATGCATTCGTACTTGAGCAAGGTGGGTACCGCAGCGGCCATTCCTTTATGGGTGATGTCATGAACAATGGGCCGAACCACCAAAGCGAATGAGCTATGAGTTGACTAGGGAACAGACCCCGGGAACTACAATCCGCTGGGTTTAGATTTGTTGACACATAATGCCAGCTGTTAGGATCTAATATCTCCAATATTTCTGTCACACGGTTAGCAACAAAGGTTTTGAGCAAATAAGGAGGCGTTTTTAGCCAATTAATCACCACCATTGAATCAGTAAATGCAAATATACCTTCAATTTGCAAAACATTTTTTAAGATAATCAAACATTCTTGAAAGTAATAATGCTCCACAAAGTTCCAACCGAGGAATAGAAAGTGTTTTAAGAGGTGCCACTTATGACTTCCCAATAATAAGATGAGACGTAGCTGGGTTAGTTGTACAGTCAATCAAATAAATTACAGCACTGTATCTTTTTTCAGAAGCATCGGAAAAACCTACAAGGTAGCATGGGCCTGACCCCGGAGACACTTTAAACCGGCTTAATTTTATAATAGATAGAAGGTGTAGTTCCAAAGCAAAGGTTGCCCATTCCTTTTGAATGTTTTGGGGAACTTCATCATCCCAACTAAGCCCAAGTATCCAAAGTCTTTGAACTATGGTTTTGGCCAATATAATCACAGGGGATAGCCAACTGAGAGGATCAAATATGCGTGAGATATGGGATAAAATGGCACGTTTTGTGTATATTAGGTTGATGGGAGTTATACTGTAAGAGAACATGTCTGATTTAGCAATCCATTGAAGACCTAAAATCTTGATGATGTGACTTCCATCTGAATACAACGAAATAGGAACTCCCTTGTGTTCGTCAGATATAGCCTCAAGTAAGCTAGCGTAATTGCTGCTCCATTTATGAAGACTGAATCCTCCCAAAGCAAGAAGATTTATAAATTGATTTTGTAAATCCAATGCTCCTTGAACATTCGCTGCGCCTATCAGAATATCATCAATATAAATGTCCTCTTGAAGAACCTTGGCTACAAGAGGGAACTTATCTCCTTCGTCTATAGCAAGTTGTTTCAATGTTCGCAAAGCCGAATAAGGAGCAGACGAAACACCATACGTAAGTGTCATGAGTTCAAATTCCTGGATCGACTCGTTGGGGTTTTCCCGCCAGAGAATATGCTGATACTTTCGATCTTGTGAACGGACTAATATTTGCCTGTACATCTTACAAATATCCGCAATTAAAACTACTGGATGTAATCGAAATTTTACCAAAACATCAGCAATATCATTTTGTAGCTTAGGTCCTGTTAATAGTATGCCATTTAGTGACCTATTATTTGTAGTCTTCATAGATGCATCGAACACTACACGAACCTTAGTGGATGAACTGGAATCTTTGATAACGCAGTGATGAGGTATGAAATAGGGTTGTTCTTGAGGCGAATTATTTGATACGAGACGCATGTGTGCAAGGTTAATATATTCCCTCATAAAGGACTTATACTCTCTATACAGATTGGCATCACGCCCTAACCTTTTCTCCAGGTACTTGAACCTATTGGTTGCTTGGTCGCGTGACTGACCTAAGACGTTATCTCTTTCTCTTATTGGAAGAAGAACAACATAAAGACCTTCCATATCACGACAGTGTAATTCCTTAAAACTCTCTTCACATTGGACATCATCTGGGTTGGGAGGTGTCATATGAGGAACTTCCTCTATCTCCCAGAAACGTCTTAAACGTCTGTCAATACTACTTGGACTTGAAATAAGCAAGCATGATGAAGTGAGTGCAAGTTGAAGTTGCCTATCCTTCAACTTTCCTGTAATAACCCAACCAAAGATGCTATGACGAGCGGAGGGGCAGCCATCCGTAGTACTGAGCTGTTGCCCATCATAGACCTCAGGAAATAAATCCGCAGCTATCAGAAAATCAATCTGTGAGGGTATGTGAAAACTGGGATCAGTCAAATATAGATGTTTGAACTTGGAGACTATGTGAGTGGGAATATGAACGCTAGGCATATGAGCTGTGATTTTTGAAAGTATCACAGCCTCAGTATTTAGTTGAGAAGTTATGGAGTCTCGAGGCTTTAGTATACACGTGACAACTCCTTTAGTACCCTTGACCTCATTTTGGTCTAGACCAACTATAGGGATTGTACATTTTCTTCGTACCAACCCTAAACGCTTTGCACAGGCAGATGTCATGAAGGAAGTTTGGGCACATGAGTCAATAATTGCTCTAACAGGTTGAAACAGGCCGTTTGAGTCCTTGACATGAATAACTGCAGTCCCTAGTATTACAGTAGAATAATGCTGCTGTGAATCTTGAACTAAGCTAGTAGAGGTAGGGTTAGTAATTGAATCCTTTATCGGCTGAAGAGAAGGATTGGATTGAGGTGATGCAGCATGAACCAAAGTGATGCATGAATCGTTCACAATAGGCTGAGTATATTCTAAATGAAGGTATGTGTGGTGTCGTTGGCCGCAAGTTAAACAATTTGTCTTGGACAGACAACGAGACACGCTATGTGTACCTTTCAGACAATTAAAACATAGTTTATGGGCTTTAACTAAATCTTTACGTTGATCAGGGCTCATACGTTGGAATTCAGAACATTTGAATATAGTATGAAGTAGTTTGCAGCATGAACAAAGTTTAGATGCATCAGTAGAGGAAGTGACCAAGACTCTATTTGAAAATGGAATAAGATTTTTAACAGCGGACCCTAGCTTTGAAGATGTAACAGTTTTCAGAGCAGGGTTTCTATTAACTTGCTTATGAGCTGGGTGTATATCGTTATCTTGAGATATTTGTAATATACGTGTATGGTTTTGTAAGAATATCACTAAATCATCAAACCTAGGTATTTCGGAATCAATGTTCTGTAATTCAAACTGCTTGCATGTAGCAACTGGTAAATTTCTCAAAGCAATATACATAAACAAAAAATCCGCAAGGTCTGGAATACCCAGTGCCTTAAGTGCAATAACCGGTTCATAAAACTTTCGTAAAAATAATTTAAAGTTGAAGCTGACTCATTATGCTGTGGAGTACAATTAAAGAGTGTGTTTAATAAGGATATTCCTAGCACACGCTTGTTTTGATATTTGTCTACTAAGGATTTCCAAACAATGCAATAATTCTTCTCTGATATAGGAAGGCTGCGAGCAATGCTCAACGCAGAACCAGAAAGTGCAGAGAGTAAATAGTGAAAATTTTCAATGTCACTGAGTGACGTATTTTCATGTATGAAAACGCGAAAAGTATCGTAAAATGGTGTCCATTCATTGTAAGATCCGTCAAACTTTGGCAAGGCAATTTCTGGTAAACGAGACCTACTAGAAGTTTTATCCTTACTCCTACTGTCAACAGAGGATTGTTCCACAGAACTAATTCTATTATAGACTACTTGTATTTTAAAATACAACTCGTCAAAGGCTTCGGCTGTTTGAACGGTTTCGTATTATTTTTCGGGATCAATTTGTAATGACGTTGCTATTATTTCCTCTTTAACGGCTTCAAATTGTGCATATGAGTCTCCTATATTATTATATCTAGCTTTAAATTGTTCTAACTTTGTTAGATCTGAGATTTCTTTAGTAAGATCATACAGAATTTGGATACGGCGATATAGCTTTTCTCTCCTAGCTATTAGTAATTTTAAATGATTTTCTAGTTTATTCATAATTATATACAATTTACAGCATAGAAAATATTAAAGTTTTCTTTAAATCATTCACTAAGTAGACTTGAACATTTAAAGCGAATAGGACTAAGCTTTTCTATAATAGCATGCGGCTTTCGCCTAAACAAACATTGCAAAGATTAGATTATTACCTAACCTACAGTGGACTGTATTAAGCTTTATAATGTATAGTTTTATAACTTAGTGTAGCGTTATATAACTTAAGAAAACAAAAAAACATATAAATTTTAAATATTCGAATATATTTTGAAGCAGTATTTCAACAGATTATAAACACATTTCAAAACTTGAACACCTTTAAAAACACTAACGGACAGGTTTATCCGGCCGGGGAGGACCAAAATATTTGTGCAATAATTAAGTAAAAGTTACTGAAAAACTGTTGCTATAATTATATTAACGAAATAATAGTATTTAACGCTAATATACTCCAAAATAGAATGTAGGATGCTAAGGCAAGGTTAGCTATGAAATCTAAAAGAGTTAGTGGGAAGGTTCACTTACTTCTAGACGGTTGACTGTCACAACTGTAACTGCTTGTACTACTACGTTCGGCCGCAAGATGTGTAGAGACAGCGCTCCAATCGTAGTAAAAATGTAGATAAGAAATTTATTATAATAGAAATAATTGTTCCTCACTCACAATGTTGTATTTGAGGAAAAATGAGGAAATAGGAAAGGATTTACCCAATAATATTCATACGGCAATGAAGACTACAAACAAGAATATAATTCTCTGATTTATAAGCCTTTATATTTTGTATCTTTGTTTTTAATTTAATATGTACTCCTTTTTCGAATAAGGAATGTAAACTAATCATATCTTTTACTGGTTTTGCCATTTCGAAGCTATGAAACTCTTTCAACCTTTTCTTTATTCATTGTTGTCGCAGTAGAAGTAAACTAGGTCAAAACTAACTTCCGACTTTATAATGTTAGTATTCATGCTCAGTAATACCCGGCAAGCTGGCCTGAGCAACCGGGCGGGTCCACAGGTGGCGGATAGTGGGACGGCCTACAGAAATGTAGGTTACCTGTGAATAAGGATTCCGGAAGGTTTCTGAATATGCAGGCCTGGACCAAGGCTATGGTTCAAAGGTGAGGAATTATCCCTCCTCGTCAGTCAACCGGTTGGGCTTGGTAGAAATAACCGAGTGCTCTGACCGGGGAGACTGGGGTAGTTGGGAATTAGGTCCTCACAATGCTACTCTCACCTCCCGGGTGAACCAAGGGCAATGCGACAGTGAAGTAGGGGCGGGAAACTGCCCAAACGACACAGTTGTAAAAAAGAGAGTAAAGCAGGCTGTTCATCTGAGCAGTTAATAATGTCCTGAAATTGGGGTGTGCTTCAAGGTCAGTGACTGAATACCCAATCCAAGGTGGAAGGCATCGTGCCGAAGGACGAATGGCTGCAGGGTATAAAATGCAGTCCCAAACGATCCCCTTGAGGAACCAGACAAAACCTCATTGTATGTTGTCTTGCCAGGGCAGTGGGGGCTCTGCTCTGGTCGACCGTTATTTCCCCCATACTCGTGGGACTTTAATGGACCAAGTAAGTATAAGAATTAATTTCGAGACTGCACAGACAGTGGGAGCCAATGAGACGGCAAACCGTGAGTCTGTAGCAGATGTGTCAACGGCAACCATCACTGGGGGTGCGGGGGCGGCTGTCAAGCTGCCGACTGCAGAAACCGGTGAAGTGGCTGTAGAGTTGAGCACGATGTCTAGTCCTGGGGCTGCTCTGCGGACCCAGGCGACTGCAAATTAAGCAGAACAATGATCAAGATCCTCCAAGTGAACCTACAGCATAGCAGGGCGGCGAGTGCTGTCGTGTGTAGGATGCTGGACAGGGGAGAGGTGGACTTGGTGCTCATCCAGGAACCATGGATTTCTGGAGGAAAAATATGCGGGCTGGCGACATCTGGAGGTAAGTTGTTGTATGATAAGGACTCCGGTGTCCCAGGACGTGTATCCTGGTTAGGAGGGGGTTGTGTGCTTTTGTACTAACGAACTTCTGTTGCAGGGATTTGTTAGCAGTGACGGTGGAGCTGCGGGCGGAGGGGGGGATGAAGAGGCTGAACCTGGCCACGGCATATCTCCCCTTTGACTGCGCGGGGGCTCTGCCAACACAAGAGCTGAGGAGCCTGGTCGAGCACTGCGAGGCTGTGGATGAGGAGCTGCTGGTGGGGATGGATGCTAACTCCCATCACACGTCGTGGGGTAGTACAGGTACAAACACTAGAGGTGAGGAACTTTTAGCTTATCTTAGCTCTAAGAATCTACTAGTCCTAAATCAGGGGGAAGAGCCGACGTTTGTCACTAGGGCCAGGCAGGAGGTCCTGGACATTACGGTGGCATCGAACCAGATGGCTAGGTATGTACTAAATTGGCATGTGTCGGATGAACCATCTTCTTCTGATCACAGACATATTAGGTATGATATCTCTCTAAATCCAGCCATGCTTCGCCCAACCAGGGATCCAAGGAGAACAGACTGAGACTCCTACAGGAGGGACCTGGGTGTTCGGATTGAGGAGGCTGGATTGGAGTATGGTGGGAGGAGAGAGCTAGAAGACTCTGCCACATTGGTTGGCGAGGCTATAATAGAATCCTTTACCGATAACTGCCCTCTCAGTGAGGGGAGGAAAGTAGGGGATCCGTCATGGTGGAACTAGAAGCTAGCCAAACTTCGGAAGACCACCAGGAGACTCTTTAATAGAGCAAAAAAGAACGGGGAGTGGGACCTGTATAGGAAAACACTAACCGAATACAACAGGGCAATTAGAGAAGCGCGCAGGAAGTCCTAGATGGAGTTTTGTCATGAGATTGACAAAACTCGGGAAGGGGCACGACTGTATAAAGTGCTCTCTAAGGACCCAGTTAACCCGGTGGGGATGCTAAGAACCCCACTGGGAAATATAACAAAAACGGCAGGGGAAACTGTGGAAGAATTAATCAGGACACATTTCCCTTCCAGTACCCTGAGGAAACTTGGGGGAGCAGACACTGAACCGGTTACCAAACTCTCCACAAGACGTGGTAAGAGGGAGGACTGGGAAGTGGCAAGGTGGATAGTAACTCCACAAAGGGTAAGATGGGCTATTGGCACTTTTAAACCCTACAAATCTCCAGGTCCAGATGGGATGTATCCTGTGCTGCTGCAGCAGGGAATGGATATGCTGGTGCTGGTACTTACTAAATTATACATGCTAAGCATTGCTCTAGGGCATGTGCCGGCAGCCTGGAAATCTAGTAAGGTGGTCTTTATACCTAAGCCCACCGGTAACCAATCGGAAGGGAAAGGATACAGACCTATCACACTCATGTCCTTTGACCTCAAGGGACTTGAAAAACTGGTTGATAGGCATATTAGGGGGGGGGTGCTTTGGATATCAAACCACTGCATTGGAACCAGTATGCTTACCAACCGGGGAAATCTTGCGAGGGAGCTCTCCATCAAGTGGTTGGTAGGATTGAGCAAATGATCGCTAAGAAAGGTTGTGCCATAGGTGCCTTCCTCGACATTGAAGGGGCGTTCAATAACCCCTCAGTGGAGACGATGGTAAGTGGTGCAAGACGTTATGGAGTGGATGCGACCACTTGTGGTTGGATAAGTTCCATGTTAACAAACAGAAGCATTTCTGTAGAGGTGGCAGGGGAGGTCAGAAGGGCGGAGACAAGTTTGGGCTGTGCACAGGGGGGGTTCTCTCTCCTCTGTTGTGGTGCCTAGTGGTTGACAACCTTATTGAACTCCTGAATGAACAGGGGTACTTCTGTCTAGGATATGCGGACGACATAGTTGTCCTGATCCTGGGCAGATTCCCTGATACAGTCCTTGAGGTAATCAGAAATCCTCTACGACTGATTGAAGAGTGGTGTAAAAAGGAGAACCTTAGGGTAAATCCAAAAAAGACTGCTCTCATTAACTTCACCAGACAGCGAAAAGATCTGACGACCAGGATGCCCCGCTTGTTTGTTGAATACCTTGAGTTTGTGGGGGAGGTGAAGTACCTGGGAGTTACTCTGGACAGGAAACTCACCTGGAATCCACATCTTGAGAGGACAGTTAACAGGGCCAAAAGGGCACTGATGACTGTGAGAAGAATGGTGGGTAAGAAATGGGGACTGAAGCCATCAATGATGCACTGGATGTATCTGAGGGTGATAAGACCTATGATTACCTATGGAGCTCTGGTGTGGTGGACAAAGGCCAACCAGGCACAGACAAGAGCTAAACTGAGCTCTATCCAGAGATTGGCCTGTCTGTGCACACTGGGAGCGATGTCAACTACACCAGGTGCAGCAATGGAAGTAATGCCTAACCTCCCTCCCCTTGAGCTTGTCCTTAGGGGAGAGGCGAGGCTAGCGGCATGGAGATTGCGCAACTCGAGCAACTGGGCTAACCTCCCAGATGTCTCGGGACATATGAGTATCGAGTGCGTGGTCAAAGAACCCGTCTTGGAAATGGGCAGCGACCACATTACTCAAATGTTTGCACCTGACCAGGTCCACCAAACTGTGATGGAATGGTCAGGGACATTAACATCGGGAGCTCAGATCTGATACACAGATGGCTCCAAGATGGACTTCGGCACTGGAGCGGGGGTGTATTGTAAAAACCCAAGGGTAGAACTAGTTTTTTCCTTGGGGAGGCATACCTCTGTCTTTCAGGCCGAAGTATGCTATAAATGCCTGTCTGGGAGAGATAGAGAGAAGGGAAACACATGGGGCCCGGATTGCTATTTTCTCCGACAGTCAGGCAGCAATTAAGGCACTAAACGGACACGTGGTCACCTCGGCCATAGTCAGGGAGTGCCTAATTAACCTACAAGCTCTGGCAAGGCACAATCAAGTCAAGATTGGTTGGGTGCCAGGTCATAGGGGAATACTTGGAAATGAAGCCGCAGATGCGCTGGCCAGGGAGGGGTCCTCGACTCCCCTGATTGGACCGGAACCTGCGGTGGGTATTTCCAAATCCATGGTCAGGATGACAGTGCGAAGGTGGATGGCTGAAAGACACTGTGAGCACTGGATCAGGGCCGAAGGGATGAGACACAGTAAGCTAACCCTTAGGAGACCTTCCTTGGGGCTGCAGAAGAGTATCATCTATCTGTCTAGGCAGGAATTAAGGATAGCCACAGGACTACTCACGGGACACTGTGGACTAAGGAAACATTTGCATAAAATGGGTATCTACAAGGATGAACCAGTGTGCAGATTGTGCGGGCAGGAACAGGAGACTGCCACACACATTATTTACAGATGTGGAGTACTTGCTGAGAGGCGCTTCAACCTCTTTGGTGATGGAACGGCTTTGGTGGATGCTGAAGGTAAAACTCTAGTCAGGAAACTCCTAAACCTGGTAAGAGGGAAGGGGTTATTTGACTAGATCAGGGAGGTAAGTACAATATACCTTAAGGTAGCAGTGCTTCGGGCAATTCAAACCCGCTCCCAAGTTAAAAAAAAAAAGAAAAAATCTATTACAGTCTGGACACTTTCTTATAGCCCGGCATACACTTTTGATATGCGCCTTAAAACAAGCTCTATTTTGAAATTGTCTATTGCAGTCGCCGCACAGGATGCCGTCGTCTTCAAAAAAAAAAAAAAAAAAAAAAAAAAATGCTCAGTAATAACTGGAATTGTTGTATGATGAGGTGTACATTCACAAAATTTAGTTAAATAAAAACACGATTGATGCATGAGTTAAAGAAATCGATTTAATAGGAATTTGGCAACGTATTGACTACTAAATTGTCGTCCTCATTCGGGCTTAAAAGTATAATAGACAGAATTAACATTTAGGTCATAAACATTCACCACAAAAGTAACATAAAATCAAAACATTACATTAAATTAATAATACTAATACATTATTAAAACAACTGTAACACTCAAGTCCTTTTTCCTGGGGGTAAGTATTACTTTATTAAAAATGTGTGTTAATTACTAATTAACAAAGTAATTAACCTTACTCACCAGGGCTCTAGTTTCTAACGTCATAGCTCAGGCAGATAATGTCTGTCTATGACGGTCTTCTAATCTTGAAGGTAGAACTAGGTTACTTGAAATGATAATTTGAAGCTTTAAAATACAAAGTTATACAATTTATTAATCAATGACATATTACAAAAGAACAAATGACACCAATGTGTCGAGTAATTTACTTTTAATTACTGCTAAATATCCATACATTTAATTACTTATTAACCTTTAAAATTTATATATATGGAGAAGATAGTAACTTAAGTTTTCCAATTTAATTTTAGAAAAGTAATATTCAGAGGACAATTTCTACCGTTCATGTGTTAACCGTTTATCAATTAAAATTCAACTTAGTTAACATTAAAATACATTTTCTTTATTATTATCTAAAACGTACCTGGTTGTGCACATTACTTGTAAAACACTATAACACATATAATTAATTACTGCACATCGTTTTCGTACACTTTAATACTTAACGCATCGCTCTTACAAATCAGCGCTCTTAAACAAAAATGATATAAACTTTTACTTATTTGAAACACATAAATAATCGCTTCTGATTTCTTCTTTTGTTGCATTAATACAATCTGGTACCGGCCTTGACATCTTAAATTTTGAGTACTGGAAGCTTACAAATTTCTAAGTTATGTCCGAAAAGTTATGTCTAAGTTACGTCTGTTCCGTTCGGGAACCTCTGGGTGACTGGGGCTTCTGCAAGGGCACGCCAACGGAATTTCCCACCCTTACTTATTATTTTGAATTTTTTGATTGGTGCATCGGATCAGGCAATATCAGACCATGTTTATGTCACATGGCGTGATGTGGGTTATTACCTCATGTTACTAACTCATACGATATTTTTCTATTTCGCCCGCTAGGAGCGCTTGCTACCTACGCTAGATTCACATTGTGCACCAATAAAACAAAAATTGCCTTTTATATTGGGACGATATAATTATTAAATACAAATTAAATATATTTTTTATTATTGACAGGTTTTTTACAATGTTTTACATTTTAACCTAAGTCTAATGAAATACAGTTTTTAATTTTGTTTTTCCACTCATCCCTATCTGTCCACAAGTTTTCTGGTATATCCCATTTGATTAAAGATGAACTAATTTCCTGTATCCACGTTTTCGATGGTCTTCCCCTTCGTCTTCTCCCTGGTGGTGTCCATTCCAACAACATCTTTGGTAGTCTTTCATCATTCATCCTTTTCGTATGTCCATACCAAATTAACTGTTTTTGTTCTACAAAATCTGTAATTAAATTTTGTACTTCCATTTTATCTCTAATTATTTGATTTCGGATCTTATCCAATCTTGATATTCTCGCAGAACGTCTCCAAAAGTCCATCTCAGTTGCCAATAATTTCTTTGTCAATGTTGATTTCAATATCCAAACGTCTGATCCATATGTCATTATGCTTCGTACTATTGTATTAAAAATTTTTGTTTTTGTTTGATTAGTTATATGTTTATCCCATAAAATTCCATTTAACATTGAAATTGTTGTTTTTCCCAAATTTATTTTCGATCCAATTTCTTTATCTTGTTTCCCATCATTTGTAATTTTCATTCCCAAATACTTACATTCCTCAACATGTGATATTCTTTTAATATTTTCTTCTTCTATTATTAAGTCTTTACTTTTTTCTCCTATGACCATGTATTTAGTTTTATTCATATTAACATTCAATCCCCATAGTTTGTATTCTCCTATTATCTTTCGAGTCATATATTCAATGTCTTCATAATCTTGAGCTAAAATCAATTGGTCATCTGCAAATTGTAAAGAATAAATTGTGATATTGTTTACTGGGATTCCCATTCCTTTGCATTTATTCTTCCAATTTTTCAAAACCTTTTCTGTATAAATTTTATATAATGTGGGTGACAGACAGCATCCTTGGCGTAATCCTTTTGTTACTTCAAAACCTGTTGACAGATTGTTTCCTATTTTTATTTTGGAAATAGAATTTTTATATAAATTTTGAATTGCCTTGATTATAGTTTGACTTATAGCATTTGACTTTAACACTTCCCATAACTTTGATAATGGTACATTATCATAAGCTTTTTCTATATCTATAAATACTAAATGGAGAAGTTGTAAACGAATTACTTTCTTTTCAATTATTTGTTCTAAGCAGAATAAGTGATCTATCGTTGATCTTCCTCTTCTAAAACCTGCCTGTTCCTCAGCCTCCATATCCTTGTATTCATTTTCTAAATATTGCTTAATTATTTTTCCATAAATTCTGCTCAATGTATTTGTAACTGTTATTCCTCTATAGTTTTCACATTGCTTCTTATTACCTTTCTTATGTAATGTGGATATATAGCCTATTTTCCACTCTTCTGGTGTCTCTTCTCCATTCAAACATTTTTCAAAAAGTTCCTTCAAATTTGCAAATAATTTATTTGTACCATACTTTAATAGTTCGGCTGGAATTCCTCCAGGTATTGAAGCTCTTCCATTTTTCATAGATTTTATTGCCTGTATCACTATTTCCATATCCAAATTTAGATAGGTATTATTTACTGTTTCTGGTATTTCATTTTGATTTTTTTCCAAATGTTCTTCTCTGCATTCTGTTAATAAGTTTTTAAAATATTCCTCCCACGTTTGAAAATCAATATATGTCATTTGTTGTGACTCCTTAGAGTTTTTTCTTAATGTTTTCAAAGTTTTCCAAGCTTCTGTACTTCTTTTCCCTCCAATAAAAGATTCTATCTTTTGGCATGATTGTTCCCAACTTCTGTTTTTTGATTCTGCAACCATTCTTCTAATTTTTGCTTGTTGTGCATTAAGTTCTATTTTATCATCAATTTTCTTTGTATTTAACCATTTTAAATATTTCTCTTTTTTAATCTTCACTTCTTTTTTAATTTCTTCATCCCAATAATAAAACGTATTCTTTTTATCTTTAATATCAATTTCACCTAAAGCTTCTTTTGCTGATTCATGTATTACTTTTGAAATATATTGGTATTGTTTTTCTGTTGTATCCCAATGAGTTTCTGTTAATTTTTCATCTAACCTCTTCCTATATAAGTATACAGTACTCTCATTTTCCAAACTCTGTAAATTATATTTAGGAAGATTCAATTTGATACCCTTTTCAACATATTGTTCTTTTTCTTTATCTTTATTGTTTAATTTTTTAAATGGAAATAATATTTTAGAATTGACTATAAAATGATCACTAAGTTTCACACCTCTGTATACTCTAACATCTTGTATTTTTAGTTTTGTTTTCTGTTTTACTATAATATAATCAATTATTGATTTCTGCTGCATTGTTTCTCTATACCAAGTATATTTATGTATTTCTTTATGTTGGTAAAAACCATTCAAGACTTTCAAGGAGTTTTGTTCACAAATGTCTATTAATCTGCTTCCATTTTCATTTACAATATTTTCTCCAAATGGTCCAATTATTTTGTTTCCAATCTGTCTTCCAGTTCTACTATTGAAGTCTCCTGCAAGAATAACTTCTCTTGTATTTCCAATTTCCTCTATTATTCCGTTCAATTTATTGAAAAAATCATCTTTCTTACATAATAAAACATCTTCATTTATAGCATACACTCCTAATATTACCAATTTGTATCCATGAAAATTCATATTAATTCTGATTAGGTTTTCGTCAATTGGTTGCCAGTTAGTGACATAAGTTTTTAATTTTTTCCTTATTAATACAGAGATTCCACGTTTTGCTCTTTGATGCTTCTGTACACCACTGTAAAAATGTATGAATGATCCCTTAATTTCGCTGCCATTTCCTTTTTTTTTTTTTTTTTTTTTTTTAGTTTCAGATAAGACAATAATATCTTGTTTTCTGATTTCTAATTCTTTAATCACTTCTTCAAATTTATTATTTAAACCTTGAATATTCCACGTTCCAATATTCATTGTCCGTTTCCATAGCTTTTGTCGTATTCCTTTAAATCCATCCGGCTGTATTCTATTAGACTTTTTAACATTTTAGGTTTTTTATATGAATGGGGAGTTGGCCCATTGCATAACCCCCAACCTGGAGGACCAGGTAATTTATTTTCAAGGTTGTCTTCCTTTAGCCTTTGATAAACCAATATCTCCCTACAAGGCAGCAGTGTTAGTTTTGGTCCGCCCCGAGTATTTTATTTCCTCGGTACCCACCATATCTGGTGAGCTTTCCCTTATCCGCCACCTAGGGAGGCGCCCGATGGGAGACTAACAACTCCACACGGGCAAATTAAATATATAAATGAATTTATATGTAACGCCTTATTTTTAAGAGTGTTACACAACAACACATATAAATTAAATAATTATAAAACTCACTATAAAAAGTGATAGTCCATGATAATAAAAACTATAAACAATTAATTAAAATGTATCAATAAAATTCCCAAACATATAACAGTAATAAATCCTGTAGAAACACATCATTACTAGATATCTGGTACATAAACAGCTAGATCCCTGAAGGGTTTTGAAGCTTTATGACTAAAGGACTATAAATTTATTAGTGTCAATTATTATTCTTATTAGTACCAATTTATTAGTGTACTCCTTAACATTAACAGACCTTCTTTGTTATGGAGCATTTGAGGCAAAATTCGACTTCTCTAATTACATTCCGTGTCCAAAATCATAAAAATTTGGAAATTAAAGGAATTACTATATTCATTCATGTGATCGTATAACACCGAGAAGACACGAAGACCTTTTTTTATATTTTTTTATGTTCTAAAAGACGAATATACAATTCACGTTTAGTTTCTCCAACATAGGAAGCATCGCAATCATTACAACTAACTCTATATACAACATTATTCCTATTCAAATTATCAGTCCTATCCTTACCTCTTCTAACAATACTAGATAAATTATTTTTTGGAATAAGCGGAACGCTGATAGCGTTATATCTTTCTAGCGTTTTAGAAATCTTCTCAAAGAGACCCTTCACATAATTAAGCCTAACATAGGACTTAACTTCATCACCTTTATCTCCGACACTGTCAGAAGACAGAAAAGAGTCAAGTTTTAAAAATATTCTTTTAATAATATGAAGTTTAATAAATTGATAAGGGTAACCATCAAGCAATAAATATTCTTGTACAAGTTTCAAATATGATGAAAGGAAGGATGAGATAGGTCAAGAACTTTATCAATAAGAGACTATACCATTCCAGGTTTCTGTGACATCGGATAATCTAAGTTGAAATTAAGAAATCTGTCCAAAAAATTCTGGCGTGATAAATCGATTTGTTTGACTCACGCATCAACTGTGTTTTTATTTAATGGAATTGTTTTAGTTTTCAGCAGCACGGGTTACTTTAAGAGTAATATATCTTATAAAAACCTTTTTGCCTAGAATAAGGAGAAAATACATTGTAAGCATATTATTGTAGATTTTTTTATTCAGTAAAACTTATGCGACATTCATTTTATAATCAAATTAGTTATTTGAGTGCCGGAAGAACTTTACCTCCAAAAGTAGTGTAATAGAAAAACTATATTAGAATACAACAAAGAAAATTCACATGCATGTGGATAGATGTACAAAGATTTTAGCGTCCTCGAATATATAAATTATTATCTTATGGTCGTGAGTGTATAATCATGAGAGTGGGTCCGGAAGAAATAAATCTTTTGTTTATGACTTTATAACCTGTTTGTATATCTTGAATATGCATTTATTGCTTCACACCATGATCATAATTTTGAAAACGGGTTAATTTATATTTAATATATATTTATATTCAAATATATTTATATATATTTAATTAAAATATTTCAATACTCGCACTCACTGATAACTACAAGAATATTAACACAGATTAACAGTGAAGTTAATAATTAGTCTGAAACTAATCTATTATAATCTGTCCAATATTTATTTCAAGGTGAAAAAAATAATTACAAATATTTATTTGCCACTAGATCGTTACAGATATTATTAGTAGTGGATTTGGAGTTAGTAATTTTTGTAATAATATTTATTTATTAACAAACTTAATCCTAGAAAATGGTAATGAGAAACTCTAATAAACATAAATTTTAAATTACTCGTAAATCTGTTGATATCAAAGGGAGCTTCAATGATATCGTATCCACAATGAAGGGTATTAAATAATGTATGCTACACAGTCTTCTCAGAAACAATTCAAACTCACGGATAAATTATTTTTATTATAAATTATTTTTCTAATATTCAATTGAGGTGTATGACATAGTGATAATTGACATTGTTTAAGAAACTATCTCAATAGATGATGTTTTTTTCTTGATCAATGATGAAATGTCTATAGTTATTTTATTAGGTTACTCTGCCCCTCATGTTTACTGAATTCTTAGGCGGTTCTTTAGTTTAATGTGGTTACAATTTGCATCTTATATAGAAATTAGTTCCCTTTTATGCACGGGTTTAATTCATAAAGGCTGCCGTTAATGAACATGAGTTTTTAAAAAAAATTCTATTTTCTAGTATTGATATACGAGATAGTATATATTATTAAATTTTCGTATACTAATAACATTACTTAGAAGATGAAGGGTAGAAACATGGGTCGAACTGTAGTCAATGATAGTAAATGTGACCAACACTACGTTTTAACCAGTAGTACCTATGACACGACACTTGGTATAACTCCCGTCATCGCAAGAGGCTTAAGATGAGAGGCCAGCTCAATAGTTATTGCAGATAGGTGGAAGATCCAGACAGCCTTCTCTATCATTTGGTGAGGAAAAAGACACACTTATTTCGACGAACACTGAGCTCCCCCTTCTAAATGACAAGGTGGCAATTATGAAAGTTAGGCCACATTTATTTTTCTAGTCTTTTGAATATCCCTCCCAAATTATACTCATTTTACGTCTTTATCGAACTGGAGACTGAAAAGTGACAATAAAATTCTGTAGCGTTACGGCGAATCTCACCCTTATGTTAATCGTGAAGTGGTGTACCATCTATCCTATTAGACCAGTTCCAACAAAAATTAATTCAAAAATCTAATCCTTTAACCCGTTTTCTTAGAAATATTCCTACATATACAATTGTTCTTGAGTATTCAAAAACAATTAGAATTCCATTGTCGATAGTAAAACAACTTTGTGAAAAGTTCCTTTTTATTTATAATTATTCTTTAAAAAGTAATTAATACTCGTATAATCGTCAAAAGCATTGGACGTTTAAAGTAGTCAACAAAAAAATAACCTGGAAAGCAGCTCGTTGGTGAAATAAAATAATTTAATATAATTACATTTCCAAAAATTGAAATTTCGTTATATATATATATATATATATATATATATACACCATACATATATATATATATATATATATATATATGTATATATAAATATATATATATAAATATATATATATATATATATATATATATGTATATATAAATATATATATATAAATATATATATATATATATATATATATATATATATATATATATATATATATATATATATAGAGAGAGAGAGAGAGAGAGAGAGAGAGAGAGAGAGAGAGAGAGAGATTTTTCGGTGACTATAATTACTGTAAAGAAGAAAATATTTAAATAACTATATAGAATAAATAGAGAAAGAGAGAAATGGAAAAGGGAAGTAAATAATGTGCATGGAGATAATAGTGATAGATGAATGCACACAATCCCAGAGTTTGTGTTTAATGACCTGTACCAAAATTTCAAATCCCTCTTGTATCGAGTAACAAGTATTGAATACTTGTTGTTCAGATTAGGACTTGGCTGTCTTATTTACTGAAACGAAGTTGTGATTAATTGTTTATTCTGAGTTAAACTGTTTTTATTTAATTTAAATGTTCACTCTTTTAATTGAAAGTTTTTTTTCAATTTACAAGTTCAATTGATCATTGTAATCAACGCCAGTGTGTAGAAGAAGATAGTATCTATTTTATTAGATTCTATAGAACTCTGTCTTTTAGAACTTGTTCTTTGAGAACAAGGAGAAACGTTTTTAAGGGAAATTTACAGCTGTTCGAACCAATCCACCTATTCATATGTAAATTTATTGCCCCTTTAGTGAAAAGGTTTCTTGGTAGAATGTAAGGCTTTTTTATTGCATATCTACTATAAATAAGACCCTAATTCTGGACGTTAAGTCATTTATTTATATGAGAATTTACAATGTTAATGTATCAATTCTACGGAAGAAACAGTATGTTTTTGAGAATGAAGCAGAATAACCCAATTACAAACAGGAATAATCAATGGCTAAAACTGCCCTAAAATATGTCCCTGATTTGCGTATAAAAAATCACTATATTTCCTTTCAGTGGGAGGCATGTCATCTCCAGGTTTAGATTCCACTGCAGATATTTATACAAATATATTTCTCGACCATATAAATCTCTTGTTTTACATTTTCAAACAATTAACCTGATATTTTATAATTATAGTTCTTTTATAAAATAGGAGGATTTATTTACACAGATTTAAATAAATTGTTTTTCCATTAGGATTAAAAACTTATGGGCTATATAATCATAACCACAATAGCAAAAATAGATACAATAATATACAAATAATGTATTTATGTCGAGTAATTTTAAATGTTTATTTGGAGTTTAATATTAACGTGTAACATAATATATTGACGTGCAATATTTAAATTAGTTGGGTAACAGCTACTCCAGCGACTTTTTTGCGTACTTATATAAAACCTTGAAGCACTAATCGCTACCTCTTGTGCCTCTTGTTGCCCCCTGATACAACTCCAGTAATCGAGTGACAAATGTCTCTGGTTTATCTACAAACACAATCAATATACTAAATTAAAAAAACTATTTAAGTATATTAGTTAGTTTTAAAGTGTTTTTCACCATATATTAACCCCAAGTTGTTCCATGTAGTAAGTAATTATTGCCAACTTTTGAAATAAAAATTTCCCGCAAAACAACATTCTGTAATTTTAAATCAATTTAAATCAAGCCTTGCAGTATGCCAGCAGCACCTGAACGCACAAAATGCTAAAACCAATCTACTGTATGAAAAAGATTTTCATTTTATAAATGAAATTTACAATTTCTGAGTGGAAATATAATTTGTTTAATGTGTAACTAACTTAGTTATGGTAATCAAATGTAAAAGGCGTGCTGTGCTGTTGTGAACAAAAATTCATTTAATCAAACATCTATTCGCTTTCTGAGTACGTTATTTTTAACTTTTTGTTCAGAATAACCCGGTATATAACTTTTACTAAAATTTTTGATCCGTTTCGTGGAGAAATAACAAAGTAATTGTTACCCAAGATAAACAAATATGTTCACTCCATTTCTTAAAATTTTACACTGGTTTTCTTAAAAGCTACCTAATTTACATTTCTGGTACCTGTTTTATTCAAATTATCAGGTCAAGAAAAATAAGAAATAGTTGAATTCTCTCCTAAGTCTACCTTACCAGAATTTCAGGAAGACCTCGTTTTGCATGGTGAGCTGAATTACAGGCGAAATCATTCGCTGTCCGTAACTCGCTAAGTAAGGATTTTCGGACCCATGTTTATACAAACGTTTTTATTATTTTTACATGTAGAATTAACTCACAAAGTTACTATATATCTTCGTGAATCACCCAGTATTTAAAGGACAAATGGCTTTAAGTGTCCACCTTTTTGTATTCGGTATCAAATTAAAGATTGTCATTGATTTTTACGTTATAAATGTATTTGAAAGCTTGGTTGTAATTCACCCAAGCTAGAACTAATAAGTTACCATAGTACTTGATATGCTTGTTTTAACGTTGAATGTTTTAGTAACTTAAATGTGTGCCTGTAAGTACTAAATAGTCTTTAAAATTATAATATAAAGGTCAAGAAAACTTTATATTTTATATAATTTAAAGGAAACACACATGTGGTTATTTTAATGAAAACTTTTGAAAAAGCGTTTTATGTCTGAGTGTAAAAATCGTCTACGTTTTGTATTTAGCATTGCTAAGTTGAAGTATAAGTAGTAATATAAAACCATATCATGTAAAATTATAAACGCGGGATCACAATCTACTGTGTAAGTGAATTATTAGATGACTTACATAATAGCAATATTGGCAATATCCCATATTTTTTGCTATTTTAAAGTATTAAATAGTACTAATGGTGAAACAATAATTATAATTTTGGTAGCAAGTGAGAAATTTGATTAGGTTCCGGTAGTAAACATTTAATTTTTTATATTATTTATATTTACTCTTTACATTTATTTCAAATAACAGAATATATACCCGCTGGCTCACACGTACAAGAAATAGCAAAATTGTTAATGTTATTTTTAGCGAACCTGCTTTCAGATGTATCCCTGATAATCTACACTTAAGGGGAATGGAAAAATAGTTTTTATGAATATCTGTTGTTTTTTAGTTCACGAAGTACACACACACACACACACACACACACACACATGTATATATATATATATATATATATATATATATATATATATATATATATATATATATATATATATATATATATATATTTAAAACAACACAGGTTATTCAAATACAATAATATTTATTATTTTATATCCAAAGCTTTTCGTTGGCAAACAGTACCAACATCATCAGGAATGAAAATTACATTGTAATTACAATGATTGTAATTTTCATTCCTGATGATGTTGGTACTGTTTGCCAACGAAAAGCTTTGGATATAAAATAATAAATATTCTTGTATTTGAATAACCTGTGTTGTTTTAAATTATTAAACAAGAAAACGTGTTTTATATTTATATATATATATCCTATTATATATAATCCTAATGGAAAAACAGTTTATTTAAATCTCTGCAAATAAATCCTCCTATTTTATAAAAGAACTATAATTATAAAATATCAGGTTAATTGTTTGAAAATGTAAAACAAGAGATTTATATGGTCGAGAAATATATTTGAATAAATATCTGCCCTGGAATCTAAACCTGGAGATGATATGCCTCCCACTGAAAAGAAATATAGTGATTTTTTATACGCAAATCAGGGACATATTTTAGGGCAGTTTTAGCCATTGATTATTCCTGTTTGTTATTGGGTTATTCTGCTTCATTCTCAAACACATACTGTTTCTTCGGTAGAATTGATACATTAACATTGTAAATTCTCATATAAATAAATAACTTAACGTCCAGAATTAGGGTCTTATTTATAGTAGATATGCAATAAAAAAGCCTTACATTCTACCAAGAAACCTTTTCACTAAAGGGGCAATAAATTTACATATGAATAGGTGGATTGGTTCGAACAGCTGTAAATTTCCCTTAAAAACGTTTCTCCTTGTTCTCAAAGAACAAGTTCTAAAAGACAGAGTTCTATAGAATCTAATAAAATAGATACTATCTTCTTCTACACACTGGCGTTGATTACAATGATCAATTGAACTTGTAAATTGAAAAAAAACTTTCAATTAAAAGAGTGAACATTTAAATTAAATAAAAACAGTTTAACTCAGAATAAACAATTAATCACAACTTCGTTTCAGTAAATAAGACAGCCAAGTCCTAATCTGAACAACAAGTATTCAATACTTGTTACTCGATACAAGAAGGATTTGTAAGTTTGGTACAGGTCAGTAAACACAAACTCTGGGATTGTGTGAATTCATCTATCACTATTATCTCCATCCACATTATTTGCTTCCCTTTTCCATTTCTCTCTTTCTCTATTTATTCTATATAGTTATTTAAATATTTTCTTCTTTACAGTAATTATAGTCACCGAAAAATCTCTCTCTCTCTCTCTCTCTCTCTCTCTCTCTCTCTCTCTCTCTCTCTATATATATATATATATATATATATATATATATATATATATATATATATATATATATTTATATATATATATTTATATATATATATATATATATATATATATATATATATATATATATATATATATATATATATATATGTATGGTGTATATATATATATATATATATATATATATATATGTATGGCGTATATATATATATATATATATATATATATATATATATAACGAAATTTCAATTTTTGGAAATGTAATTATATTAAATTATTTTATTTCACCAACGAGCTGCTTTCCAGGTTATTTTTTTGTTGACTACTTTAAACGTCCAATGCTTTTGACGATTATACGAGTATTAATTACTTTTTAAAGAATAATTATAAATAAAAAGGAACTTTTCACAAAGTTGTTTTACTATCGACAATGGAATTCTAATTGTTTTTGAATACTCAAGAACAATTGTATATGTAGGAATATTTCTAAGAAAACGGGTTAAAGGATTAGATTTTTGAATTAATTTTTGTTGGAACTGGTCTAATAGGATAGATGGTACACCACTTCACGATTAACATAAGGGTGAGATTCGCCGTAACGCTACAGAATTTTATTGTCACTTTTCAGTCTCCAGTTCGATAAAGACGTAAAATGAGTATAATTTGGGAGGGATATTCAAAAGACTAGAAAAATAAATGTGGCCTAACTTTCATAATTGCCACCTTGTCATTTAGAAGGGGGAGCTCAGTGTTCGTCGAAATAAGTGTGTCTTTTTCCTCACCAAATGATAGAGAAGGCTGTCTGTATCTTCCACCTATCTGCAATAACTATTGAGCTGGCCTCTCATCTTAAGCCTCTTGCGATGACGGGAGTTATACCAAGTGTCGTGTCATAGGTACTACTGGTTAAAACGTAGTGTTGGTCACATTTACTATCATTGACTACAGTTCGACCCATGTGTCTACCCTTCATCTTCTAAGTAATGTTATTAGTATACGAAAATTTAATAATATATACTATCTCGTATATCAATACTAGAAAATAGAATTTTTTTTAAAAACTCATGTTCATTAACGGCAGCCTTTATGAATTAAACCCGTGCATAAAAGGGAACTAATTTCTATATAAGGTGCAAATTGTAACCACATTAAACTAAAGAACCGCCTAAGAATTCAGTTAACATGAGGGGCAGAGTAACCTAATAAAATAACTATAGACATTTCATCATTGATCAAGAAAAAACATCATCTATTGAGATAGTTTCTTAAACAATGTCAATTATCACTATGTCATACACCTCAATTGAATATTAGAAAAATAATTTATAATAAAAATAATTTATCCGTGAGTTTGAATTGTTTCTGAGAAGACTGTGTAGCATACATTATTTAATACCCTTCATTGTGGATACGATATCATTGAAGCTCCCTTTGATATCAACAGATTTACGAGTAATTTAAAATTTATGTTTATTAGAGTTTCTCATTACCATTTTCTAGGATTAAGTTTGTTAATAAATAAATATTATTACAAAAATTACTAACTCCAAATCCACTACTAATAATATCTGTAACGATCTAGTGGCAAATAAATATTTGTAATTATTTTTTTCACCTTGAAATAAATATTGGACAGATTATAATAGATTAGTTTCAGACTAATTATTAACTTCACTGTTAATCTGTGTTAATATTCTTGTAGTTATCAGTGAGTGCGAGTATTGAAATATTTTAATTAAATATATATAAATATATTTGAATATAAATATATATTAAATATAAATTAACCCGTTTTCAAAATTATGATCATGGTGTGAAGCAATAAATGCATATTCAAGATATACAAACAGGTTATAAAGTCATAAACAAAAGATTTATTTCTTCCGGACCCACTCTCATGATTATACACTCACGATCATAAGATAATAATTTATATATTCGAGGACGCTAAAATCTTTGTACATCTATCCACATGCATGTGAATTTACTTTGTTGTATTCTAATATAGTTTTTCTATTACACTACTTTTGGAGGTAAAGTTCTTCCGGCACTCAAATAACTCATTTTCAAAGGCGGATTTTGAGCAATAGGCCTATTTAGCTTTCTGGTAGCCTTCCACAAAGAATAGTTGGTAGTTTCATCATCTGTTAAGCTATTTAGAAAAGTGCTTAAGGATTCGTTTTTTACTTCCTTAATGCGTTTTCTCAACACATTGTTGAGACGATTAACCAATGATTTATCTTCAGGCGACCTAGATTGATGCCATTTTCTTCTAGCTCTTCTTTTAGCAGCTATACTTAGCTTATTTCTCTATACTTTTTAACATACGATATTGGAGTACTCTCTTCAGCTGCTTGTTGATTGTCTGCTGTTAACTGTTCAACTTCATTATCAATTTCATCTGGTGTGTCCATTAGAGATTGGAGATTTATAAAGTCATAGAGCTTTTCCCTAAAGATTTCCCAATTAGTTAGTTTATTGGTAAGTTTAGGGAGGTTGTTATTTATATTCGCCCTTTCACTTAATGTGAGTATCACTGGGGTATGGACTGAGGTTAGATCATCCCCCTCTTTCACAGTAATATGAATCTTTGCTATACCTTTTGAAATGAAGAAATCAATCAAATCAAGGATTTTGTCAGGGTCCGATGGCCAATACGTTGGCGATCCCGATGAGGAGAACACACATCTATAGTCCATAGCTGCTCGATATAGTTCCATTCCTTTAGTATTTGTTAACCTTGATCCCCAGTGCGTATGCTTAGCATTAAAGTCTCCTCCAATAACGAAGCTATTGCCAAGCATTCCAAATACATTTCTATAGTCATATTGCGATAGCTTTTTTCTCGGTGAGCAATAGATGGCTGATATTTTAACATCCTTATTATTTGCTTTAAAATTTATCGTAGTTACTTGCATTTTAAATGTTTCTACTTTTAACTCTTCATAGTGTTGTATATTGTTTTTAATTAAAATGGCAGAGTCACCTCTAACTTTATTGTCTGGGTGCAAGGCGTGGTAACATATGTACTGTGGTATTCTTATAAGAGATTGCTTTGAGCAATGAGTTTCCGATATTAAACATATATCAATATTTTCATTATTCAAAAATATTTGAAGTTCAGAAATATGTTTATGGAGTCCATTTGCATTCCATGTAACAATTCTTAGTTCATCATTCATTTCTATTTTTGCCATTCACTGGAGTTTTAGTACGATTTGATTTCATTTTTTTAATCTCATCAGTTAACAGCTTTATTTATCTTTCCTGGCCTTCTAATCTTTGTAGAATTTGACTAATTGCATACTTGATTGAGTTTTCATCTTCTTTTTTCTGGTTTTTTTTATTATACTGGCATAAGACTTTGGTTTATCAGTTACTTGACTCATACCTGGTGAATTATTGATAACCTCTCTAGGATAGTTAATGTTTACGTTATTTCTTGCTCTTTGTTTTGTTCCTCTCAGATTTCTATTTCTTTCTTGATAGGTTTTAGCAATTACACATCCTCTATAACTTGCTGGGTGATCCCCTCGACATTCAACACATTTAGGTTTATCTTCTTTTTTCAGCTGGCAATCTTTAGTAAGATGCTTTCCAGCACATTTCACACAAGCGAAGTCCCTCCTGCAGTAACACTGTGTATGTCCAAATGCCTGACATCTCTTGCATTGCGGTACTAAATTTGCATTTCGTTTCACAGCTTCAATTTTTACTCCTATTCCCATTATTGATTTTATAGAAAATTTTTTTTCCTTACTTTCTTCATTATGAAATGAGAGCATAAACAGTTGAAGGCCCCTTCTCACTACAAACCTCTCTCCTGCTTTGTTCTCTTTCACTTCTTTTTATATTATATTTTTAGCATCTACAATTTGGAAACCTTTATCTCATAAGTCATCAACTATTTCTTGGACAGCACATGATGGGTGCAGTCCACGTGCCATAACTTTTATTAACCTAGTAGCTTTATTTTCATACGTATGCGATTGCGTTCCACTTTTATTCAAGTTTTCAGTTACCACTCTATAAGTTTCACCATCACTTACTTTTACTTTCCAAATGTTATTATTATATAAGGTGTAGTTGCACTCTTTATCGGTTACTTGCTTGACTAGATTTCTTAAGTCGCTAAATGCTGCTATATCCGAAACAATGATAGGTGGAGGAACTCTCTGTTTTTTCTCAATATTACTGACATTTTTGATTGTACGATTTGGTTTCTCAATATCTTTTTCAGAAACTGACTCAGGGCTTGATTGTACCCTCTTATAAAATAATGACAGAACGAATGTTAGCGCTGAGACTAAACGATGTCGCTGATGATGTCAGAATGTCCATTTACCAAATTGTGCATGATTGTAGATCCATCTACGACACACTGAGTTCATTCAAAGAAAAGGAAAGTGTTTTTTAAGGTTTTCAATTTGTAACCTAACATTTCAAATCATACTTGATTCGTATGGTTGGTGGGCAGACAGATTTAATAAGATAGCATATAGCTGCTTAGTTGCCACTTCAGTTCCTACTGTTGTCATTTTGGAAGTGACATTGACAAACCTAAAAATTCAGGTAATGTAATATACTACAATAAAATTCATTTGTTTTACTAGCTCTCTATTAATACTACATCTTTAAGTAATATTGCAGGATGTCTCTATATTATACATTAAAATAAAAATTTCTTTGGTTTTTAGAAATAAATTTCAATGAATGACATTAACATTTATGACTTATTTTATTATTTCTAAATATTTCCGGGCCTACTACATATTTTACCTTCCATTTCCCAATTTAGCTTCCACTATCAAAACAAAATTATTTCTATTGACATTTTTAAATCTAATTTTAACTTTATAATATTAATAAAGATGACTTAATATAGGCATAGTTTTTAAACATGTATTTGAGAATAAAATTTTAAAATATTTCACATAAAAAAAAAACTGTTGGCGATTGTAAAATACAATTATATTGTTACTGCTATTAAATTAGAAACATATATATGCTCTTATGAAGAGAAACTTAAACACATCTCTGGGCTCTTGCTTAGAATGTTACGCGGACAAGACATTAAGTAAATATTTGGTTTAACGAAATGAAGACGTGACTCAGGGTAAATTTACTATCATGACCCATTCAGAATGTACAAAATGTGAAAAGGTTTCCGTTAAAACAAGCAGCAGGGTACACACGATAAAAGCTATTTAACGCACAACCGCAACTATTCCAGATCTAGGCATCTACTCCTTCTGAAAAAAAGTAATGTAACCATGTAATGAGTATTAATTTTGTGTTAGTTAAGTTCCACTACAGTTATCATCGATTAGAGTATGTAATGTTACACTACAGTAGAAATAAGAGAAATTATTATTTATTAATAGAAAGGTTTAAAATATGTGTCCTGAGTATATAAAAAAATGTAGATAACTAAACGTTTGCAAAGGTAACTAATTACAGAATTATTTTCAGTTTTCTGAATTATTGGGAAAATTTGATGAAGTTTTAATCTTTCAACACTATAAAGGCATCAATCTGGAGGTAAGTAATTTAGATATTTTGTAAAAATCATTTCTTTTTTTATTAAAAGTAGTATAATATACTTTATGCAAAATATTTACCAATATACACAATACATTGGTAAATTCACTAATTTAGAATGAACTGCAAGTTAAATCTATGTAGTTTCTAGGTTTATCAAATCAGGTCATATAATAGGGAAACTATTTGACTGTAGCTTCTTGAGTGGCAGCTCTAGTATTTATTTCTTTGTAGCAAAATAAATTAAATTGATCGCTGAGCAAAACATTTAAATTGAATGGTTGGTTTAAAATGTTTTTTTAATATAACCTAGCAGTGCTGCATTTTTGAAAATCTCTTCTTGTTTCCATTTAATCTTCTTTACGGCATCCACTATTTTAGCAAGCAATACGCTTCTTTCTGAGTCAAAGTGAAATTCCATCTTTTCACTTACCTCCCATTCAAGCCTCACCATGGTAAAATTATAAGATATATTACAAAATAAAGGTAAACGTATAATTTTTCGACAGAGGATCTTTATATACACGAATAAATAAATAAATATATATACACACATACACACATATATATACATATATATATATATATATATATATATATATATATATATATATATATTGCGTGTGTGTGTGTGTGAGTGAGTGAGTGAGTGTGAGTGTGAGTGTGTGTGTGTGTGTGTGTGTGTGTGTGTGTGTGTGTGTGTGTGTGTGTGTGTGTGTGAGAGTGAGTGTGAGTGTGAGTGTGAGTGTGTGTGTGTGTGTGTGTGTAACTGTGTGTGTGTTTGTGTGTTTAAGGGTGTGTGTTTGTGAGTGTGGGTGTGTGTGTAAATGTGTGTGTGTGTGTGTGTGTGTGTGTGTTTGTGTGTTTGAGGGTGTGTGTTTGTGTGTGTGTGTGTGTGTGTGTGTGTGTGTGTGTGTGTGTGTGTGTGTGTGTGTGTGTTGTAACGGTCTGAAATGTCCAGTCACAACTCAATAAAAAATTGAAAGAGTCTCAATTTATAAAATATATTTTAACTAAATTGACCAAGCCATGAATAATAATTATTAAGTGTATGGTTATAGAATAAACTGTAATTGTACAAAAATCATGACTTCGGGATTGTTTTGTGTACTACGTAAAAATCATTTTATTTATATATATATATATATATATATATATATATATATATATATATATATATATATATATAATAAAAAGGATATCTATACATAAATGCTCATATTTATTACTAAATTATAGTACATAAACCTAATGCTCTAGAATGGCAATGTTACTGTTGTCGGGTAAACTGTATGAGAACTATGAGATACGTCACCACAGTGGAGCCAATCTGAAAAGGAAAATAACTAATATCAAGAAGTGCAAATCTGTCGCCTTAATACATATATATGGATGATGTTGGTACTGTTAGCAAACGAAAAGCTTTGAATTGTAAATTCAATTATAATTCTTGTATTTTTATTTTGACTTAGTTCTTTATTAATACACAATAATACATATTGCGATATTTACGTATATATATATATATATATATATATATATATATATATATATATATACGAGATATATATGTATATATATATATATATATATATATATATATATATATATATATATATATATATATATTTACATATATATGCGTGTCTAACTTGGATTTTGAAGTTTTTGCATGTCTTAAAACTGTTTATTTAAAATATTGTAGAAACCTGATTTTTACGTAGTGCACAAAACACTCCCGAAGTCATGATTTTTGTACAATTACAGTTTATTCTATAATTATACACTTAATAATTAATATTCATGGCTTGGACAATTTAGTTAAAATATATTTTATAAATTGAGACTCTTTCAATTTTTTATTGAGTTGTGACTGGACATTTCAGCCCGTTACAACACACACACACACACACACACACACACACACACACACACACACACACACACACCCTCAAACACACAAACACATACACACACACATTTACACACACACCCACACACACACCCACACACACAAACACACACCCTTAAACACACAAACACACAAACACACACACACACACACAGTTACACACACACACACACACACTCACACTCACACTCACACTCACTCACACACACACACACACACACACACACACACACACTCACACTCACACTCACTCACTCACTCACACACACACACACGCAATATATATATATATATATATGTATGTGTGTATATATGTATATATATTTATTTATTTATTCGTATATATAAAGATCCTCTGTCGAAAAATTATACGTTCACCTTTAGTTTGTAATATTTCTTATAATTTTACCATGGTGATGCTTGAATGGGAGGTATGTGAAAAGATGGAATTTCACTTTGACTCAGAAAGAAGCGTATTGCTTGCTAAAATAGTGGATGCCGTAAAGAAGATTAAATGGAAACAAGAAGAGATTTTCAAAAATGCAGCACTGCTAGGTTATATTAAAAAAACATTTTAAACCAACCCTTCAATTTAAATGTTTTGCTCAGCGATCAATTTAATTTATTTTGCTGCAAGAAATAAATACTAGAGCTGCCACTCAAGAAGCTACAGTCAAATAGTTTCCCTATTATATGACCTGATTTGATAAACCTAGAAACTACATAGATTTAACTTGCAGTTCATTCTAAATTAGTGAATTTACCAATGTATTGTGCATATATTATACTACTTTTAATAAAAAAAGAAATGATTTTTACAAAATATCTAAATTACTTACCTCCAGATTGATGTCTTCATAGTGTTGAAAGATTAAAACTTCATCAAATTTTCCCAATAATTCAGAAAACTGAAAATAATTCTGTAATTAGTTACCTTTGCAAACGTTTAGTTATCTACATTTTTTTATATACTCAGGACACATATTTTAAACCTTTCTATTAATAAATAATAATTTCTCTTATTTCTACTGTAGTGTAACATTACATACTCTAATCGATGATAACTGTAGTGGAACTTAACTAACACAAAATTAATACTCATTACATGGTTACATTACTTTTTTTCAGAAGGAGTAGATGCCTAGATCTGGAATTGTTGCGGTTGTGCGTTAAATAGCTTTTATCGTGTGTACCCTGCTACTTGCTTTAACGGAAACCTTTTCACATTTTGTACATTCTGAATGGGTCATGATAGTAAATTTACCCTGAGTCACGTCTTCATTTCGTTAAACAAATATTTACTTAATGTCTTGTCCGCGTAACATTCTAAGCAAGAGCCCAGAGATGTGTTTAAGTTTCTCTTCATAAGAGCATATATATGTTTCTAATTTAATAGCAGTAACAATATAATTGTATTTTACAATCGCCAACAGTTTTTTTTTTAAATGTGAAATATTTTAAAATTTTATTCTCAAATACATGTTTAAAAACTATGCCTATATTAAGTCATCTTTATTAATATTATAAAGTTAAAATTATATTTAAAAATGTCAATAGAAATAATTTTGTTTTGATAGTGGAAGCTAAATTGGGAAATGGAAGGTAAAATATGTAGTAGGCCCGGAAATATTTAGAAATAATAAAATAAGTCATAAATGTTAATGTCATTCATTGAAATTTATTTCTAAAAACAAAGAAATTTTTATTTTAATGTATAATATAGAGACATCCTGCAATATTACTTAAAGATGTAGTATTAATAGAGAGCTAGTAAAACAAATGAATTTTATTGTACTTACTTTACTTTATCCAACGCCTGCCCTTGGTAACTCGACCATTTGGCATCGTGCAGACCAGTAGAGCTTGGAGAGTCTGGTTTTTGGGTCGCTATTGTATGCTTCGAGCTGTGGGCAGGCAGGAAGGTGGTCTCCATCCATCTTTCCTGTTTGGCACAAGGGGCACCGATCCGTGTCCGCCAGCCCAATGCGATGAAGGTGCGCCTGAAGGTAGTCGTGTCCTGTGGTTAGACGGAACAGCGCAACACTGATAGGTCGAGGCAGGTTTTTTGGAATGGGGTTGGTGCAAAGTTCTTGCCATCTCTTTCCAAAAGCCAGGTTGTCTTGTGATTTTTTCAAGTACGTCTTAGCTGCTGCGTGGATCCTGGTGTAAGCAGAGCCTAGTGATATTTTGATTTGTGGCTGTGGTAGACGGCACCCACTCTTGGCGAGGTTGTCAGTCTTTTCGTTCCCTGTTGTGCCAACGTAGCTGGGAATCCACTGGAGCGCAATTCTGAAGCCTGCCTCTTGGCATAGTTGCATTTTTTCTCTACACGACACTGTCAAGGTGCAGTCAGTTGGTGTGATAGAGGAAACTGCCAAAATCGCTGATTGTGAATCAATCAGGAATACAACCTGCCGCGGCGAAAGTCGCATGACGCATGATGCTGCTTCTCCTATGGCCACAACCTCACCATCAAAATTGCTGCAGCAGAGGCCCACAGCTACCGAGCCCTGAAATAATTTTGAAAAATATCCTGCTCCAGTTTCTCCACTTGAAGGGTTTGAAGATCTATCTGTGTAAATATGAAGCCAGTCACTTTCAGGGAATCGTTCGTTGATGGTCATTAATGTTGCTTTCCTGAGTTCAATATCCATAGCCTGTGACTTTGGTTTCACCTGGTCAACAAGGTTTAGAAAAACTGGAGGTAGGTTGTCAAAGACTCGATTGTGTTGATTTAATGGGGCAGCTTCTGCATGAAGGAAAAGGTTATATTTTTGTTACAGCTGTAGAGCTTTGATTACTGGAGTAATCTGAGTTCTGAGGCGGGAAGTGGCAGCTTTATATGTTTCCCAAAACTTTCTATTTGTTCTTTTATTTTTTTCCCAGAATTTTAGGAGACATTTGTCTCTTCTGACTTCCAAGGGTTCCAGTCCTGTTTGGATCTCCATAGCTAGTATTGGAGTTGATTTAGCTCCTCCAGTTATGAGCCTCATGTTATTATTTTGAACCTTGTCTAGCTTCTTTAGGCAATTTGAGCTGGCTAGGTTGAGCACCTCTCCTCCATACTCCATTGTTGGTCGTACATAGGTCCGGTACGTTGAATTTAGAACATCCTGGGTAGCACCCCATGTAGTTGCTGTTAATCTCTTCAGCAGTTTGCTTCTGTTGGTGGCTTTTTCGGCTGTTGCCTCAATATGATTTGCAAAGTTCAGCTTCCTGTCTAACGTGATGCCAAGATATCGTGGAGTATCTTCATGGTTTAAAGTTTTGTTGTTTAACTTGATCCTCAGTTTTGGCGGCTTAGTTGAAAGGGTGAATAGAGTGAAAACAGTCTTTTTCTCACTAACTACCATTTGGTTGTAATTGGCCCAGTCAGCAACTCTGCTAAGGGTTCGATTTATAGTTTCTTCCAGGTTCGAAGGAGTCCCGCTTGAAGCCCAAAAGACAAGGTCGTCCGCAAAAAGTAAGGTTGATATGCCCGGTACTTCTTTTACTATTTTTAAGAGGTCGTTTATCATAATATTGAAAAGGATACAGCTGAGTACTGCTCCCTGCGGTAGGCCGTTGCGTTGCTGTTTAAATGACGAAATTGTGTCTCGGAAACGGACTCGAACATGCCTCTGTGCCAGAAAGGACTTCACCCATCCTAAGAGTTTTCCAGTTATTCCTAATTTTTGGAGTTTGTGCAACAGAAGCTTCCTCCATATTCTGTCATAGGCTTCCTTGAAGTCTACAAAGACTGCCACAGTCGACATTTTTCTATGAAAACCATCCTTCACTGCTTGAACGAGCTTCACAACTTGGTCCATAGTGCCACGGTGTTTCCTAAAGGCAGCTTGCTCATCTGACAGGGCACCGGTCCTCTCTAGAAAGGGACTCAGACGATTGACAATCATTCGCTCGGCTAGCTTGCAGCAGCAGCTCGTGAGGGAAATGGGTCTGTAGCTTTTTACTTCGCATGGAGGCTTTCCTTTTTTAAGGATAATTGAAAACCTTAAAAAACACTTTCCTTTTCTTTGAATGAACTCAGTGTGTCGTAGATGGATCTACAATCATGCACAATTTGGTAAATGGACATTCTGACATCATCAGCGACATCGTTTAGTCTCAGCGCTAACATTCGTTCTGTCATTATTCTATAAGAGGGTACAATCAAGCCCTGAGTCAGTTTCTGAAAAAGATATTGAGAAACCAAATCGTACAATCAAAAATGTCAGTAATATTGAGAAAAAACAGAGAGCTCCTCCACCTATCATTGTTTCGGATATAGCAGCATTTAGCGACTTAAGAAATCTAGTCAAGCAAGTAACCGATAAAGAGTGCAACTACACCTTATATAATAATAACATTTGGAAAGTAAAAGTAAGTGATGGTGAAACTTATAGAGTGGTAACTGAAAACTTGAATAAAAGTGGAACGCAATCGCATACGTATGAAAATAAAGCTACTAGGTTAATAAAAGTTATGGCACGTGGACTGCACCCATCATGTGCTGTCCAAGAAATAGTTGATGACTTAAGAGGTAAAGGTTTCCAAATTGTAGATGCTAAAAATATAATATAAAAAGAAGTGAAAGAGAACAAAGCAGGAGAGAGGTTTGTAGTGAGAAGGGGCCTTCAACTGTTTATGCTCTCATTTCATAATGAAGAAAGTAAGGAAAAAATTTTTTCTATAAAATCAATAATGGGAATAGGAGTAAAAATTGAAGCTGTGAAACGAAATGCAAATTTAGTACCGCAATGCAAGAGATGTCAGGCATTTGGACATACACAGGGTTACTGCAGGAGGGACTTCGCTTGTGTGAAATGTGCTGGAAAGCATCTTACTAAAGATTGCCAGCTGAAAAAAGAAGATAAACCTAAATGTGTTGAATGTCGAGGGGATCACCCAGCAAGTTATAGAGGATGTGTAATTGCTAAAACCTATCAAGAAAGAAATAGAAATCAGAGAGGAACAAAACAAAGAGCAAGAAATAACGTAAACATTAACTATCCTAGAGAGGTTATCAATAATTCACCAGGTATGAGTCAAGTAACTGATAAACCAAAGTCTTATGCCAGTATAATAAAAAAAACCAGAAAAAAGAAGATGAAAACTCAATCAAGTATGCAATTAGTCAAATTCTACAAAGATTAGAAGGCCAGGAAAGATAAATAAAGCTGTTAACTGATGAGATTAAAAAAATGAAATCAAATCATACTAAAACTTCAGTGAATGGCAAAAATAGAAATGAATGATGAACTAAGAATTGTTACGTGGAATGCAAAGGGGACTCCATTAACATATTTCTGAACTTCAAATATTTTTGAATAATGAAGATATTGATATATGTTTAATATCGGAAACTCATTGCTCAAAGCAATCTCTTATAAGAATACCACAGTACATATGTTACCACGCCTTGCACCCAGACAATAAAGCTAGAGGTGGCTCTGCCATTTTAATTAAAAACAATATACAACACTATGAAGAGTTAAAAGTAGAAACATTTAAAATGCAAGTAACTACGATAAATATTAAAGCAAATAATAAGGATGTTAAAATATCAGCCATCTATTGCTCACCGAGAAAAAAGCTATCGCAATATGACTATAGAAATGTATTTGGAATGCTTGGCAATAGCTTCGTTATTGGAGGAGACTTTAATGCTAAGCATACGCACTGGGGATCAAGGTTAACAAATACTAAAGGAATGGAACTACATTGAGCAGCTATGGACTATAGATGTGTGTTCTCCTCATCGGGATCGCCAACGTATTGGCCATCGGACCCTGACAAAATCCCTGATTTGATTGATTTCTTCATTTCAAAAGGTATAGCAAAGATTCATATTACTGTGAAAGGGGGGGATGATCTATCCTCAGTCCATACCCCAGTGATACTCACATTAAGTGAAAGGGCGAATATAAATAACAACCTCCCTAAACTTACCAATAAACTAACTAATTGGGAAATCTTTAGGGAAAAGCTCTATGACTTTATAAATCTCCAATCTCTAATGGACACACCAGATGAAATTGATAATGAAGTTGAACAGTTAACAGCAGACAATCAACAAGCAGCTGAAGAGAGTACTCCAATATCGTATGTTAAAAAGTATAGAGAAATAAGCTATCCAGAAGATGTTAGAGAGATGATTCTTGCTAAAAGAAGAGCTAGAAGAAAATGACATCAATCTAGGTCGCCTGAAGATAAATCATTGGTTAATCGTCTCAACAATGTGTTGAGAAAACGCATTAAGGAAGTTAAAAACGAATCCTTAAGCACTTTTCTAAATAGCTTAACAGATGATGAAACTACCAACTATTCTTTGTGGAAGGCTGCCAGAAAGCTAAATAGGCCTATTGCTCAAAATCCGCCTTTGAAAATGAGAGACGGTAATTGGGCTAAAAGTGCGAAGCAAAAAGCTGAATTATTTGCTGATTAGGCCTATTTTGAAGAAGTGTTTACTCCACTTAATACAAACTCAAATCCAATCTTAATAAACCTTAACAATATTTCATGCAGTACAAGTATTCAATGTGTAACACTTAAAGAAATTAGGGAAATAATTAAACATCATTTAAGTGAAAGAAAATCACCTGGCTATGATCTAGTTACAGGGAAAATAATGAAAGAGCTACCGGACATTGTTATATTGAAGTTGCAGCTTATAATAAATGCATGCTTCAAAATTAAATACGTACCTAAACACTGGAAAATAGCTGAAATTATAGTAATACCCAAACCAGGTAAACCTCCTACAGAAGTCACATCCTACCGACCAATTTCGCTGTTGCCAATTATGTCAAAAATATTTGAAAGACTTCTATTAAAAAAACTTTCACAGATTATAAATGAAAAGCAACTGATTGCAGGTCACCAATTTGGTTTTAGAAGTAAACATTTTACAATCGATCAGGTCCATCGTATCACTAATACAATAGAAAATGCTTTAGAAGAAAAGAAAATCTGCATGGCTGCTTTCTTGGATGTAGCCCAAGCATTTGATAAAGTATGGCATGAAGGGTTGAAGTATAAGCTCTATAGAGATTTACCAATACCGTTTTATCAAATACTTTCATCATATTTAGAAGAAAGATATTTTAGGGTTAGATATGATAAAGACTATTCAGACTTGAAAAATATATCTGCTGGAGTACCCCAGGGTAGTGTACTGGGGCCTACACTTTACCTACTATATACGGCTGATATTCCATTGGGTAATAACATAATGACAGCCACGTTTGCTGATGATACCGCACTTTTATCAACAGATAAGTTAAATGAAACTAAATCCGTTCTTGTAACCTATACAAACAGAAAGGTTATTACTCCACAAATACTGATAAATGGCAATGCCATACCAACAGCAAACACAGCAAAATACCTAGGTATGACACTGGATGCAAAATTGAAGTGGAAGGAACATGTAAAAAAGAAAAAAGAAGAACTAAATGCCAAATATAGAAAGTTATACTGGTTGATGGGCCGTAGTTCTGAACTATCACTGAATAATAAAATAAGATTATACAACCAAATTCTAAAACCCATCTGGACATATGGCATTCAATTATGCGAATGTACCAAAAAAACAAATTTTAAAATGATTCAGACATTTCAAAATAAGGTATTACGTAACATGGTAAATGCACCATGGTACGTTAGAAATGAAGACCTGCACCGGGATCTGAAAATCGAATTTGTTATAGATGTTGTTAAGGCTTATGCCTCTAAGCATTTGCATAGACTGCATATACATCCTAGTCAGGAGATTGAGACAGTCCTTGATGTGACTAGGCATGTCCGCCGTCTACAAAGAACTAGACCACATAATTTGGCCACTTTAGAACTAAGAGAAACTTAAGTTTTCCAACACCATTTTTTTTTCTATAAATGAAAGTCATTAGTCAGTTGCTTCAACTGGTCATGACAAAGGGAGGTGTTTTTAGTGAGTACGAATCTCACACTGTTGCGTAATACGGATTGCGCAGCGTCTTTTTGAAGATTTTCACCTACCCATTAAAAAAAAAAAAAAAAAAAAATATTCTATAACACTCGCTAAACACTACGTTCGTAACAACGAACTGATACAGAGCCATGACCATAAATCCTATTTGGTAGGTCAAAATTAGGAATAGGTTTCCGAAATATGTAACCTCAAAGACGATAACTGAAACAATTGTCCAAACACAAAGTGCTTCAAGAAAGTATAGTATAGTGTGATAATCTTTCAATGTTTACACCTTGTTTTAGAAGAGATATATCTTTACGAATTTTTTTGTCGAGCTTTTGATTCCACCAAAGATAAATGAACAAGATAGAGATTAGCCGTATCCTTGCCAAAATAGAAGCTGCTGTTGTTACAAAACCAAACATGTCTTCAATTTGTAGAAAACTGTAATAAATTCCTTGCAAAAACAAAACAAAATCATATGTAGAAAGACCCAGTAGAAAAACTTTTATAATGTTGTTACTCTTGGAACGTGGTTGTGCTTCAATGCTAAACGGAGACTGCAAGAAGAATATTGGCATAAGGAGATTTAGAATAAATATAAAGTGATGGAACGCCTTCATTTTGTAACAGATCCTATAAAGTAGCCTACATTACAACAATACCCCTTATCGTCTGTAACTTCCTGTCAATCTACAGCCAAAACTGAAACAAGTAGTATTATTATTCTGCTAATGGATTACCTTGTCAAATAAAAACGATGTGTGTGTCACTTTGACACAACAACTTAGTCCATTCTTTAACATTAGGAAATGTTTTTCCTTCGTAATTTTATTGAAAATATGATTGCTTTTAATACATTAGCTTTGGTCTGAGTACTTGTTGATGACGTAGGCGGTCGAAATTAGTATAGGCGTTCTGCTGTTGGCATAATATTAATACAAACTCTTGCAATTGATGTATCGATTTTCTTAACTATAAATCGTCAACGCTACTTTTCATATTACAATCTAAACCTATCATTATTATAATGCAGTCGACGGATGTTTCACTAAATTTCTAAACCAACAATACTGTACTTTTAAAAATATTGCTCACACATATTTTACGATTACGTAATGTTTTCATCATTACATTTATTCTTGGTGAAACAATATTTAAGATGTATAAATCTTTATAACGTTTAATTACTAACAACTTATTTCTCTTTGAGGTCACAATAATACACTTTACTCTTTCTTATAGGTTCAAACAGTATTATTATTTAGCCTCTAATAGCGTAATGATAAATAAATTTATTATGTGTTTACATAGAACTGTTTCTTTTATTATTTACTTAATTTGTTCAGTTGTAACAACTATTAACTAACAAATAGATTGTTGTTATTAGTGGTAACATTTTGGTTAATTTTAAGAATCTTATCAAAAGATGTAAAGACGAAAGTACTGATAGATTATGTGTGAATAATGTGCTATATAAAATTAACTGTCTGGAGTGTGATGCCTCTAATGTGAGTGAGGCCAAGAGACAGGTTGGTGTTAGTGAACGTGGTCATGAGAATTATAGTAAGAAGGCTAAACACTCTTCCTCTCGTGTTTTATTTGAGTAAATGGTGTGGGCATAAATTTGAATTTTAAAATTTTTATTTTACTAGACAATGAGTTCAACTGATAGTCTTTTCCTGCTGAGTTCTTGCTCAGTTAATTGCAAAAATGTAGATCGTAGGTAACGCAAAGGTTTTTCTAGACAACACACTGACAAACGTTTATTTAACTGTTCAGTACAGTACATATTGATGGAAGAACAATATGCGAATACAAATAGAGCAAATATTGGCCCCAATTTCGATAATGATCAGCAACTACCTTTGTCAAATAATATATTATTGTACTGTTCATTCTTTCTACCATCCCATCTGATTTCGGCTGCAGGATAGTGGTCCTGGATTTTCGGACAAGCGCTTAGCACACCTTACAAAGGGTGATGACTCGAATTTCTTTATTGATATGAACGCAGCTCTAAAGGGACACCAAATTGAACCGAAATACTGTTTGTCAATAAATACAGTATGAATACAGCCTCCTGATTGGACAGAACCTAGAACTCCACCCATTTACTGAAGTAGTAACAACTAAAATAAACCTGTCATCCTCCTCTGTCACAGGAAATGGTTCGACCCTTCGCTCAAGCAGACCGTTGCTCCTGACTGTTCGCAACCACACTAAAACTACTTGTTCCGTCTTTGAATGAAAATCCTGCCCTAGAAGTACTTATGAAAATGCTCCATGGCTTTATCATCGGCTATGAGATCAATTCTGGTCGAGCTCGGGTTTTGACTCAATGAGAATTTGTTCATTCAAAACCCCATACCATTGACTTGTACCACAGCGACACTCAATCGCAAATGACAACCACTCTTCACCTCATTATCTTTTTCGCAACATTTCAACTGATAGCGCTTTGGTGGGTTCAAGTTTTAAAATATATTCATTTTGGCACACCCAAAAGCTTAAAGCGATCGTATACGCTAAACCTGCAACTTTAGCACATCACTGTGTTCTCAAAGAATCTAGGTCATACCCTAGGCTAAAAATGGTGTTCATCACCAGATCACAACTCATACATAGTTAATCCAGGACCCAAACCGTAGAATTTGTTGTCCCACTGATTACCTATTTCCGTTACACATTTATGGCATTATCACAGAATTTGACGACCTATCAAATACTTGTTCACTCTTTCATCTTCTTTCGGGCTTCGCCTAATGACTCTGTACAAGATTATGAAATATCTACAATCACATATAATCCAAAAACGTCAGCTTACTATGCAATCCACTGGCAACTATTCATTGCTGAAAGGAAAGGCTTTTGAAAAGCCTCTCAAATGATACCACACCAAAGTTATAGTTTAACCATTAACATTGGCGTTGACACTTTGAACGAAGACGCTGGATTGGTACTTCGAAAATAACTACCAACAGTCCAACAATTTTTCAAGTTTTTACTGACAATCATTTAGAAAAACATCTGTTATTTGAGGACTATCATATTTCTATCAAGACATTGCGACCTGAATGAAACCCATCATCTGACACATTCGTCCACCATGTACAACGTTTCTGTAACAAACCCTTCAAACGCAGCATTCTCTCATACGTTGCTTGCACATTGATATGTAATTACTGGGCATATACCCTAGTAAACGTATTGATAAAATTATAAATATATTCATCCTAACCTAACATTGACAGGTTTTTGCTTACTTTAAGTCATGATAACATATAAAGAATTTAAAACTGTCGATAAACAAATAATTTATATGTAATATTACCCTAGATTTGATGAGAACTTTAGCTTAAGTTGTTTCAATGCTTTATAATCCTCTTTATATTTAACGTAATACAGCTGAAATAATGTATTAATTATACGTTGAGAATGCTATTGTCGCTTGAATGATGACGAGCTACATACTCAGAAACCTTCATTCTTTACTTAGGAGAACTGGCATAAAAATTTGTTTTTAAATTTAGTAAACTTGATGTAAACTTCGTACTAAATTCTAACCTTCATGTATTTGTATTTGTATTTTTATTTATTGAGTCACGTGGTTAAATTTGATTACCAAATGGTATGTGAGTAATAACAGAGTCTGATTTCTAAGCTAAAGTGTTTGCAATACGAAACTAAAGAGCTCTGCAGAATATTCCCCAAGAGTTTTTTGATAACAAGAGAAAATGGAACACGCGTTGTTTGTCAAGGATCAAATATCTGAAATTCCAGCCAATTTCGGTGTTATGTGAGGTCAATTTACATACAGCAAAATGTAAGGGGAAAGGTTTATTTAAATGTTTTTCTATATATAGTAAGACTACACCGGTTTGTATTTCAAATAAAAATTTGCAGCAATAATACATTATCTTTCTAATGTTTATTCATAACGTTCTAATGACATAATTTAATTTAACTGTGTGAAATATAACCAAGCCATATTTTCCGTCTTAATATCTTCATAGCTTGAAAGGAATAAACACATTTTAAGAGCCAATCAAAATTAAGAAAAAGTTTGAGCATTAATTTCCCATTAAACGATCGTGATTTTTCTCCATTATAAAACGGCGAAAGGATAACTCAAAACTCCATTGCAGAATATTAACTTGTAGCGGTATAAATGTATTGTACGGAGTAAATGCTAATACGGATATATTGCCTCGTTGAATTTAAAATTTCCCACTCAACCAATAATGTGATGTGGAGGGGGGATGAAGGGCCTACTGAAAACCATTAAATGATTATTGAAAACTGAATAGCAAAATAGCCTGGGAATTTATCTACCAAGATTTAGTTTTCAAAATTATACTTTGCAGCATATATTACTACATTGAGGATGCAAATTGTTCCATGCAATGTGCATTTGTCACATCAAACTATTTCAATAAACGGCAGTAACCATCTAACTTCGAATATTTCACTCTTATATAATTTATCAAAAATACATTGTAAACAAAAACACAATAATTTTAAATGTCACTACCTACAAATAGGGCTTCATAATTTTAAACAAAGGCACGAACGTGATCCCAATGCATATATACTACAAACAGTATAAATTGAACATGCTTTTTATCAAGAATTACCACTAGTTTTATATAATTCAATCATTGTATGGCTATTTTACAATCTAGAAATGTACTGGGATTTAATTGGTTTTATTTTAAAACATAATAACTTTATTGACGCTAAGGTTGAATGCACCTACGGTTGCGTAGCCGACGGCAGCTGATGCAAAGATGGAAAAACTGTAGGTTTATTTAGAAACCTATCTTACTTATTTGTTTAATAATAAATCCTATTCTTATAGGATATTTTGTAAATATAATTTAATATAGCTTTATAGAAATGTGGTACAACGTAAAGCCTTCATGAATAATACTGCTACTCGATAAGATTTTGTTTGTAAGGTAATAATTAAAGCAAGGTTTAACTACTATTTATGACGAGTAACATTTAAAATAAAAGTTTATTTTTTCGCTTAAAATATATTTATAGTAACAAATATAAAAACCACAATATGTGATGTCTCCTGGTGTCTCCTACTACAACTACACAATGACTGTTTTATCGCTTTAGAAATGTTTAATTAGTGAAGCAACTTATTTAGTGCTGTATTTCTTCCGTGTGGGCCAATAACTTGACAATGATTTTTTGTAAATTAAATATAATTTTATCTATTTTAATACGTAATATGTAAAAAAAATTATACCTGACATTTAAACAATAACTACTAGAAATTTATTGAAAAATTGTTTTGTAGGTCCTAGCATAGGTAAAATACGATACCACTTTCATACAATAGAGATTCCTATAATAGGTAACCACTGAAATGTTAAACATCTGAACTCTACTGTAAGGATAACACATTATGGCCTTTGCAGATTATGTTTAGTACAATCTTCCTACATATTTAAGACTTGTTTGTAGCAGCATTTGTTGTGAATGCGGAGACCACACATATTTGTTTGTGCTAGCTATTTATGTTTTGTACTCTGCGGGTGTTATTCAGAATATATCTAAAGAATTTTTATTACTCTAAAAGATTAAAACACCAATGGAAAGTAATATGGAGTGATTAGTGGGTCACGATGAGACGAGAACTGGAGTGCGGCGGTTTTGATACTATTTTGAGGTTATTGAGAAATTTGTAACTGTACATATTGCACTTAAATAGTATTTACCATATTTTGTCATTTCAATCTAAAACGTATAAAAATTATCATTAATGAGCTTGATCTGAAAAACGTTAAAAAATAAAAAGTCAGACCAACAGGAAAGGCATAAACTTGATGTAGAAATAGTAAAAGAAGTAATGGAAATTAAAGAGCAACATTTTCAAACATAAAGATAAATATGTTTTCAATATTTATACAATATTTGCATTCGAATACTTCGAATATATATGATTTTTATTAAAATATACACATATTATAATATTTCATAGTCATATTATGACAGACTTTTTAAAAATAATTCTTATTAAACACACACACACACACAAAAACACACACACTCACACGAATGCATAAAGCATTATCAAATGAATGAAATGCTGATATTTGGTTGTGTTTTGGTATTATATTTTCTCGCCCCTCTCAAGCAATTGTTTCTCTACAACTCTAGATTGTTTCAAAAATTGAATTGGATACTAACGTACACATAAAATATACGAAATATAGGCTACTATTGGGGTGCAGTTTGTTCAGTCTATTATTTCATAAAGGTCTTAAAGGCATTGTTTTAAGATATGAGTCTTCACCTCTTAAAGCAATATAAACATTGAATATAGCTATACAATATCATAGTCCTTAAAATTTGATACATTATTATTTATTACAACTTAATTAGTTTCTTAGAAGACTAGTCTAAAGCCTTTACATTTAGAATCTAACCATAAATTAAAGATTTGTGCAGAGAATTCTATTGCAGCTGTCATACATGTCTTAATAGTATAACACGTAGAATTTCACAGCTGTTTCATTAGAATGTTATAGAGAGGGTGTAAAACAATGCTAGCAACATGAAACACATTATATGGATTGGATCGTATTTTAAAACCCAAGTGTATTTTAATACTCCAAATGTTCAAGTTAATTTTAGTAGATAAGAGTTGTGTAACAGCCGGTTAATGATACTAATACAGGTGCTCAATGCATAAATAAAACTAGTGTAGCCTATTTCTATGTAAAGCCATTCAAAACGAAACAAATATATAACTAAATATTTATCTGTTTCTTATATAACGGTGATTTAAATCCATTACTAACAATAAAAGATTTAAATTTATAAAATAGAATGTTTGCAATAATTAAAAAGCTTATCCTAATATAGACTACTTTATAATAATTATTTGTCATATTTTTGTAATAATCTCTTTGTTCTACTTGTGTTAATTAAAGACTATGTATGGATATAACCATAAGTAACTCCAGATATTGTATATAAAGTTTTAATTATCATAACATGAACCATGTTTATTAACATACATTTTATTCCAATCTTGTTAAAAAAAAATAGAACTGAATTCATTACAGTATTGCTTCAGTATTAAATATGTTTAAAGTATATAAAAAATTAGTAGAGCCACTTCTAAATGGAAACCGATTTGACAGAAAATAATCGAAAACGTCGACATCGTTTGAGAAAAACGTCCAACTTATAAAGCTGGACTTGGAAAACATTATTTATTCCATTGTACAAACCCGCTTTGCAAAGTCGATGATCCAATGATATTCGAAAAAAGTGAAATATACGGTAAAAAATAAATTAAATATTACTAATGCTAATATTATTATATATGTAACGTCTCAAAATTTACGTATTTCACAAATACATTTTATAAATTTTGTAACTATAGTCGAAAATATTTAGAAAAAAAAATTCGAAATTATTTAACCGGAAATAAATTTAAAACAATACCGCCTAATATTTATTTGTAATACTGTTCTACTAGAATTCTAGTATTTCAATATAGACTACCAGAGAAACGCAATAAATGCTAATTCTAGGTACAGTATGAGCGCAATTAGAGTAATTAATTTTAAAGTTTACACAAGTTTAGATCTAAGGTTAATTTTAACCTACGTCCAGAATTATAGCTGATTACCAATTGAAATCACAATTCAACGCTTCCAGTGGAAAAGCTATAAGGAACACAAAAAAACTTGCAACAACTTTAATAATTTAAACAATACTTACTTAATGCAAAATAAAATCAAGCCTAACATTGTGTATTTAACGATATTGTAGTATTCATTTGTTTATTTTAAAACCTAAAAAAGCGTATAAAACAACGTGTTTAATTATTTATTATTCATAAATATATAAACACCTATAAATTCCGTAGGTATCATAACACTACATATGTTTCAACTAGAATATTTCAGGTGCTTAAAATTATCTAAAACCACCTGAGTATATATATATATATATATATATAAACAAATTTTCTGCATAATTGAGTAGTTAAATTATGCTTCGTCCGTGCTTAGCCCTGAGGTAGCTCACATATTTACTTCTATATTTTCTTATATCTATGTTTAGATAGAATGCTTAGTTAATTTTCATAATAGCAAAATATTATATATATATATATATATATATATATATATATATATATATATATATATATATGACTTATACTGAATGTTTTACTTTCTTAACGAAAAGAAATACATATGAGTTTATGTTATTTATTTCTAGTTCTTTGAAATATTCCAAGAAAATTATATAACAATATGTCTTATTTATTTTACCTCTATATTAAAAATGTGTCCTGTCAAATGAAACGTCTGTTTTTAAATAGATAAAAATAAATTGTAAAACAGAATTAGACGATGAGTAAGATCAATATGTAGTTCTCTTTAGTTAAAATGGGTAAATCATAAAATCCAAATAACTTTTAACTGTTAATGATATCATTATTAGAGCTGATTATGGATATTATAATTTTGTTTGTAATATCACAGGAAATAATCAGATCAAACTATGTTTTACTTATGCCTATAGAAATTTAAAAATTTCCAAAATTTTAATTGTGATAATAGGTTTGTATATAAAAATATTTCTTGAGATTTTAATTAAAAAATATTGTTATAATAAACCAAGAAAAATTGTTTTATTTGAGAATAGCAAACAGTATCATGTTTTTATCCCAACAATCATATAATATCTCAGAAGCGGATTAACAGCCTTTTAATTCTCACCAGGCTAGTAAAGGTTGCTAAGTTCAATGAAACAAAATCCTTAGAAAGAATCATTAACTTGCAATTTCTCAAGAACATAAGGGGTTACTATATTGCTAATTATCCAAGGCCAATACAATATAAAATTAGTAAGAACTCTGGCGTGGTCTTCAATTGTTTTATATATTGTTCAAAGCTATCTGATGTGACGCACGTAAAGCGTACGCCTATAAATGCACATCTAGATAACTTTTTCAAGGGAAATGGGTCTCTTTTTTCATCTTTGTTTTACGTGCAATTAACGTTAAACAAACATTGACTCTCAGTTGTTTTCCATCTTTAAACAAGGGATTTTAAATTCACCCAGTTTTATGTACTGGGTTTCTCATATGTTATACATAGTGAAAGCCTAAAGTAATTTTCAAAGAATCATTAATACTTATTTATTTGTTTATTGGTGTACTATAAACAATTCGTTATCATTTAAGGGTAAAGAAGGAAACTATTTTAACAAAACCATATCCTTGATAGTTTAATAAAATATAATTACTTTAGCAACAAAATGTTAAATATGATACATATAATAACTAATATTATAATTTCTATTGATTATAACTTATATTCCATTCTCCAAACACCCAAATAAATTATCAGTATAATAACATTTTTTGTCAACACAATGGATAAACAGAACATGTTGTTTTTTATAAACATGATAAATAGGAAATGACGGCAAACTAATGCTTACTTCATCGCTACACTTTTGAAATTAAGTTTTAACCTGTCAAGAGAAAATGTGTTAGCATCTAGCAGTCAGGTAAAATGAAAGTGCTACACACTTTCAAGGAAGTGTTACAGAGACTTTTTTTCTATTTCTAACGATGCATTCTACTTGTGTATCTGATTCTCAGACATGAACTAAAGTGAAATAATGAAAGGTCCAGCTAAAATAAGACACTGTATACAATTGTTATATAAAACCTGTTTTAAAAAAAATTGCTTTATAATAAATTATTATCATTTGAAATTAATCAACGTGTAAAAGTGTTTTAAGTATATTGAAAACTATAAAATTCATCTGGTATATTCAACATTTTTATTAAAAGGCCAAAATACGTTTGAAGTGTAAAACCAATTACTCAAAATGATGTATTTTTCTTATTCAAATAATTTGCCTCTGATTCCTTGTATTTTTTTTTACAGCGTGCTATCATGAACGTTTCAAGTTCTAAATGGGATTAACGACATTTATAGATATTTTTCAACACCTGACAAATTCTAGTTGAAACATATGTAGTGTTATGATACAAACGGAATTTATAGTTGATTATATATTTATGAATAATAAATAATTAAACACGTTGTTTTATGCGCTTTTTAGGCTTTAAAATAAACAAATGATTACTACAATATCATTAAATACACACAGTTAGGCTTGATTTTATTTTCCATTAAGTAAGTATTGTTTGAATTATTAAAGTTGTGGCAAGTTATTTTTGTGTTGCTTATAGCTTGTCCACTGGAAGGGTTGAATTGTGTTTTCAATTGGTAATCAGCTATTATTCTGGAGGTAGGTTTAAATTAATCTTAGATCTAAACTTGTGTAAACTTTAAAATTAATTACTCTAATTGCGCTTATACTGTACCGAGAATTAGCATTTATTGCGTTTCTCTGGTAGCCTATATTGAAATACTAGAATTCTAGTAGAACAGTATTACAAATAAATATGAATCAGTATTGTTTTTAATTTATTTCCGGTTAAATAATTTCGATTAATTTTATTTTTCTGAATATTTTCGAGTATAGTTAAAATTGTACAAAATGTATTTGTGAAACACGTATTGATTTTTCCGAGTTGACCTTGAAATTAAAATTGAACATTTTCTTCAATATTTTGAGATGTTCAATAGAATATTCATTAGTACGGTTGTGCTTTTATATGTTTTCAGGTCTTATTTTTCAATTTCACTTTTTCCGGGTCTGCAAAACACCACACATATTTTTTATACATTTACGTATTAAAATACAATTTTAATTCATAGAATATTATTACATGAAATATTTTGAACCTGACCAAAATAATATTTGGTACTATAATTATAAAATACATGTTTTAATTATTTTATTTCACAGATAAAAGTTTTGTTAGTTTAGTAACTAAACACACTTACTTACTAGCCAACACCCACCCTTGGCAGTTGAGCCATTTGGCGACGCACTGACCAGTAGAGACAGGCTTACTTGAAGATGGAACTGTTGTATTCCTGGTTCCAGTAACATAGGTTATGTTGTTTTATTTATATAATTGTAGTTATTAATTAAAAAGTAACGACCTAAGTATTAATAATAATTTCTTTCTGGAACGAAGTAGGAATTGACTTAACATTTTTTTATAATTACTTGTTAATCACTTTTGCTACGAGGGTAATATTTCTACAATAATACTCGTATGTCTTCTATTACATAATATTGGTTTTAAGTTTACAAAATGTACCACAATAAATACCTATTTCAATTAAACAAATAAATACTTATTGGTGAAAGTCGGAATTAAAAGACTATATTCCTTAAAATCAAACTAAAGTTTTGAGTGGATGGAACGAAATGGCATCGAAACAACTTGCAATACTCCAAGCGACGAGGTATTTGTCCATTTAATTCGAGATGAAGTGGTGTTTGTTAGCAAAGTTTCACCACTCGTCTTGGTGTACGATATTTAAACTTTGTTTAAAAATGTTTCCAGATTCCAATTGATATAAGTTATATGAACATTTTATGTGAACATTTCATAGTTAAATGCGTGCTAGGAAAATTCCTGCTTACGCAGCTTTTGTATTATATAGGTGGTGAGAACAGAGCCCCGGCAGTGTTTAAGCGGCCACTGTATCGTACAGACGTTTCTCACTCCGATTGAGTGTACATCAATTGTATTTGTTTTTATTAAGCTAAATTATTGTAACCATTTCTAAATTAAATGTTTCTTAATTAAAAAAGGTTTGTAAAAATAAAATCATTTTTAAAAACCTTTCGTGCTTAATATAAAACGTAACTTATATACACTTTCTTTAAAGAATTTTAATCAGCCAGCCATGAAAGAAGAGGGTTTTGGTGGTCCCCATTGTCTAGGGCCAGGATTGTTTGTATTTGACTGGAAACAAGGAAAGATACATTCGGTTGCACGTTTATTTAGCTGACGTGGATAGAAGATGGCGTAGTGTTTGAGGACTGCGTCTGTTTAAACTCACGGAGAAACTGACATTTCCTTTTTCAATTTTACGTGAAATACACTTGGAACTACATGAAATAAACCACTCCGAACTCTATTTAAACTCAATGTTAGCTATATTGCATATAACATTTTCTATCGTAGATATTGTTTTAATTTTAGTTTTGTTTTGAAGATTAACATTTTATGTAGTACCTAACTCTGGATTATTGATTTACAAGCCATGAGAATTTTTTATTTATTTTTTCCTAATAGTATTATTAATTGAAAAAAATTGTTTAAAAATATTTTTTTATTTTGCTCCTATATATCATATTTGTAACTGCTTTTGGCAGGAACTTTATTTAGCAATTATAAAACCACAGTTAAAACGTCTACAAGATATATTGAGCGGTATCTGATGTATGTGAAGCGAGTATTTTAAAATGTTAATTTCCGGTAACTAACAAAATAGGATGAATAAAAGTTTGAATGTACAATCATATTGGTTTTAATGGTCACCAGCACTATGTAAAGGGTTGTCTGGGTTTTCTATCTTTGCACATTGGTCTTCCTCATTTTTTTTAATCATTGCTCTTTTCCTTCTTATTTTTTTCTCGAGTTCATTCATCACCTTCTCTGCTTCGTAGACTCGCTTGCTGTCTAAGGTTTCCATTGCCTGCACAAGATGTTTACCAAATTGAAGCCCTAGATGTTCCAACACCTTTTCTTCGGATATCCATTATGGAAAGATAATATAGTTCTTGACACTTTAAAAGTGGACAGTTATAAAACGGGCATTTTCCAAAGTCGAAGTCATATTAAATTATTGAGTGACTGATGTGGGTTTCGCGACTTTCAAACATTTCTGTAGAAGAACAGGATCAGACAAAGGCTTGAATATTAGCTTTAGTTCAAAAATGATTATATCCGGTAGATAAAAATGTTTTTAATGATGATGGTTTTATGTGAGACCCGGAACCATAGCTTTCTTGTATTTACACCAAGTGTCTTTTCCGCATGGGTATAGTTAGTGCGTGGATTCGCCGTTGGTAGACTGAAGATGGAAGAAGGTAGCACATATAACTTTCATCGTGTCTTTCTCACTTATGTTCTTTCTTATTGCTTATCCATATAACAGTTGGATCTTGCTAATTGCCAGGTGTCTATAGGGATGAAAACAATAATATTGTTCAGAGCAGACACAAAAAGCGTTAATAAACACAAAAAGCTTGTAATATACAGACTAGCCAACCTGAAAGTGAAATATATCTTGGAAATGAGTAGAAACATTGTGTTTAATTATGAAACCTAATGATGTCGTGAGAGAACTTGATTTTTTTGATTCAATAACAGCGTACATCGCTTTATATAGTGGATGTTTTCCAAATGAAATATAACTGCAACCTATATGAAATGCAAACAATTTTATAGGCAATTATGCAAAGAAGAAGAATCAATAAATCAAAATATGTCAAAAAATGAATATTTTCCTATCCAGAGAGCCCTTAAAACTAATCAGTGTAAATTTAAAGCTATTCAGATTCCTTATTCAATGATAGAATACACAATGACTTAACTCGAAGGTTTGAGGAACTGTGAAGGAGAGATCGTTTAAAGAAAAGTATAAAACCGAAATTGTGATGGAAGTAATGCGAATACTTACACGAATGCACGCTCGCAAACTAACCATATGCACACACACACACACACACACACACACACACACACACACACACACACACACACACACACACACACACACACACACACACAGTTTTTTCGTGACAAACTATCACTATATTTATCTGCTTTTACTAAGTTTTTTTATCGATATAACTATTTTGTGACTTGTGAATCACCTATCCCTGAAATTAAAAAAAACATGTTTATTTGCAAATAGTAAAACAAATTAAGAAGCATCTATTTACTTTCCACTCTTACCATTACTTCTAAATTTAAACAAATACATTTTGAAATACATGTTATAATATAACCCTAAATTTATAGATTTATAAAGATATAAACTTCGCATAGAGTAGCTCGTCACCGGAGTAATACCATGCACCTTTCTATCCGTTGTATTTCGTTATCCTGCTATTACATCTATACATTAAACAAATCATAATTCTTGGCTTAATTTCATAGATGGGTAAATAATTACGTGAGGAAATTTTAAAACTCTTTCATCCACTATATCTGAGTCTTTTATCAAACGCTCACTGACAATAGCAGTTTAAATATTGGTCCTTTCTACATTTGCCACCCAATATTTATTATTTACAAAGTTTTTTTACTTTCTTCATGCTATTTATAAATTTATGTTAGTGAGTAGAGCTAATACCACACACACACACACACACACACACACACACACACACACACACACACACACACACACACACACACACACACACACACACACACACACACATACACACACACACACACACACACACACACACACACACATACACACACACACGCACACATGGGTGTGTATTTACTCTAATAACAGTAAAAGTATCATCAAGCGTTTACTTTGCCTGGAGTAACGTTTGTTTAAAAAAGAGAAAAATTAAATTAAGCTAATAAGAAATCCTGTAATACAAAGCTATTAAGATCCTTTATTAAAATGTGTGTGAATACCTCATGCTATCTCCCTAACCACAGGTTCTTATATTTCCTGTGGTAATTATAGAGGTGGGTATAGTATCAAGGTATAAAGATGTGTTGGTTTTTTAATGACATGGTAACCTACTCTGGGAAAACGGATATTCAATCTTGATCTTATCAAATATTGATAACTCTGAAAACACAAAGCTCATTTGCACTAAATATGCTTGTGAGGAAATTCGATTCAAAAATAAATTTTGTTTTTCATTCAATTTAATAAATAAATAATAAATAATTTTGGACAAACCAGGCACATTTTGACCTCCATTATAAATTAGCGGAAATAAAAAGCTTATATTCTCAGACTGGTTTTAATAAAAAAAGAATTTATTTAAGGTGTATTTATGATATAAAGAGAAAACATACATTTTCTATAGAACATACAAAGCTCAATTTTAAGGTAAGAAGCAATTAAGATAATTAGATGTGGAACTTTTGGAGACTAATTAACGTGTCACAAACACCATTTGACTTTAATACAAAAGAATGTATTTGCAGCATTTCTTGTGATGTTTCCATTATTCCGCTTGACTTATTTTTAAGTAATAATATAGTCATGATTTATAAATACTTGAAATAAACGAAAACAAATATCTTCTTTTTATCTTAAAACTCATTTAATTTCGTTAAGTTATATAGTCTTTTAGTTGATGAGTAATCTAGTAAAATGAAAATTAAACATGCTTGTAAGAAATGGGGTTCAAATAATGTTAAGGAAACATTACATACACAATTATTTTTATTTGTCTAGTACATTTATAAAATTACCCTCACGAATTAGAACAGCGACCAATGGCTTACACCAACTAATGTTTAAATACAACGTTTGTTTCGAAAAATTACTGTTACATCCTGTGTGCTCCTGAGTGAGAGAAATTACTGTTACATCCTGTGTGCTCCTGAGTGAGAGAAATTACTGTTACATCCTGTGTGCTCCTGAATGAGAGAAATTACTCTTACATCCTGTGTGCTCCTGAGTGAGCGAAATTACTGTTACACCCTGTGTGCTCCTGAGTGAGAGAAATTACTCTTACATCCTGTGTGCTCCTGAGTGAGAGAAATTACTGTTACTTCCTGTGTGCTCCTGAGTGAGAGAAATCACTCTTACATCCTGTGTGCTCCTCAGTGAGAGAAATTACTGTTACTTCCTGTGTGCTCCTGAGTGAGAGAAATCACTCTTACATCCTGTGTGCTCCTGAGTGAGAGAAATTACTGTTACACCCTGTGTGCTCCTGAGTGAGAGAAATTACTCTTACATCCTGTGTGCTCCTGAGTGAGAGAAATTACTGTTACACCCTGTGTGCTCCTGAGTGAGAGAAATTACTCTTACATCCTGTGTGCTCCTGAGTGAGAGAAATTACTGTTACACCCTGTGTGCTCCAGAGTGAGAGAAATCACTCTTACATCCTGTGTGCTCCTCAGAGAGAGAAATTACTTTTACATCCTGTGTGCTCCTGAGTGAGAGAAATTATAGATTTTGGGAAAATCCTTTAATGATGATGATATATTAACCATATGCTATCGTCACGCTTACCATATCCGTATTAAAAAGCATCACCTAACTCTTTGTATTATTGTTGAAAAATATTTAATAATAATCTATATCATCACACAAAAAGTGCGTTGATATATACACGTGCATGAACATTTATTTAAAAGACAACCGTATGCTTAGTTCGTGTCGGGAAAACGAGGAAGATACTTTGACAATATCGTGTAGAAGGACTATCAAAGTTTTTACATGACACAAGTCATTTCAGAGTGGTATTGTTTCTAGCAGAAGATGAAATTTTGTTAAAATATTTTACTAGAAATTATTTTTCTAGGTAATATTTCATCATAATTTTTGCACTAACTTTATTAGCGAATATTACAATATTCAGCTATAGTGGTTGTGTCAAAAAAAAAAAAAACGTAGAATGTATACTGTATAAGGTATCACTTTGTATATGCCCATGAAGAGATTTTTTCTGAACAAGTAAGGAATTGCAGTCACGTAAACAGAAAAAGGTATAGATGAATAATTCTAAAGTCATTGATTTGTTGATTAAAACAAAAGCTATACACCTTTAGGAGTAGTAAGTTTAAGGAAATTAGAAAAAGCTTTTTTTCTCGAAAAGGTAAACTCGTTCTCTAAAGTGATTTTTTTTTTTTGTTTAAGGGATATGAGACGATTTTTCTATAAAACCTCTGTACTACACAATATAGAAAAAAGAAAATATTAAGGTAATTCAATTTGTGTCAAATAATAAGCCTCATAAAGCTTAAAATTATCAAAATTGGCTTCTGCCAAGAGCACATGACAATGCGCTTCTTTTCAGAGTTGGGGAAAACGCTTTCATGAAAAATGAGTATAATTTTTGTCAATATTTCTAACATAGATGTCTCGAGTTTCTCTTGGTATAATTGAAGTAGGAGGTCCCCTTTAGCATGACGTGGGATTTTTCCAGAATTTAAACATATTTTGAAATTGTCAGTAAACAAAAATTATAAAATTTGTAAAGCTGATATTGATAGACATATGAACTGTAAATAAAATGTTGCTGTAATTCATATTTTAACAGGAAAATAAACTGTATACTGACAGATTTATTTTACTTTCACCAGACTTAAAATTATGTGAACATTTTTAGAACGTCGGTTTACCAAATATTTACAAAGTGAATGATAAGTCGATTTTTGAGAGTTGGCATCGAGTTAGATAATACGATTTGACTAAATCCAGTCGGTCTATTTATCAGTTCGTGGTTTTCGACTGTAAGACTATATACATCAAACGAAGCCATTCGCCTCCGAATCTAATCTCAAACTCTTAGCAGCTCAATCAAGCCACGTGCTTCACCAGGGCCGAAGGGCTTAATGCCACGACCCATGGTAAGAGAACAGTTACTCCGCAAAGACTAGACTAGTACCGGTTTTCCTCTGCTACAAGACGAGTCTCTGACCAGTAGACTAAGGTTTTGTCAGGTCTTGGAAAACTGCTGAAGTACTACGTGTCGCACGGTCCGATTTTTTGTACCGTCAGAATTCTCCTCTTATTGATTCAGTGCAGGAAGCAAAATCCCCCTCGAAAGGTTTCCTACAGCTAAGGCCCGAACCCTCATAATAGGACTGTCATCCTGACCACTGGTGCTTGAGAGTATCGAATAATAAAATTCCCTTATCGTTATTATTATTACAAAGACCGAAGACTATTCTAGCCCAGAACAGTAAAGGATGACTATTTCCTATTTAATACAAATTAAGGACATATGCTACTTTGTTAGACACTCGGGAACAGCTCATTGTGTAAAAAAAACGTGTTCGTATATACTTAAAAAGTTCTCTCTGACAACTCCGTTAATTTTAAAACACTTTTACTTTCTGTGTTTTAGACATCTTTCCTTATTTATAAATTGACAAAAGGCTAACCACTTCCATCGAAATATCTGTTAAACCACTAAATTCCTGTATTATTCTTTAAACTTGGTATATCATTTACGTTTAATGTAGGAAATACGATCATGTAAGAGGAAAAATTAAAGTTCAAGGATAGATTTAATATTATTGTCTCTAAGCTGTTTAGCAATTAGGACTATTATTGCCTAAGAAGGGTTGGAAGTTATGAGGATATATGATACTGGGAAAGCTAAGGAATGCTTAGGAAGATCCTCAGGTACTAGGAATGAGAAATACTATGAAATCAGGTGGAAAGAGTCTCTTGTCTGAAGTAAACATACTTTCAAGGGAAGTGAAAGCATCAAGTTTGAATATAGTTCAAGACAAATTAGATAATCATCATAGATTTAACATTTATCACGTTTTCAAGAGGTCAGTAAAATTAACACGGAGTAAACACTTCGAAACCAATATATAAATAAATAGTACTATTATTAGTAATAGTAACATTATTATAGTAATTATTGATATTCTAATTTTTAAATAATTATACTTTTTACATTAACTAGTTATTCTAAAAAAAGAAAACGCTAATATATATAAAACATTTAAAATGGTATATTTATGCCGAGACATTGTTTTTTATGTATATATCCCCTATAATCATCCTACATATTGTAGTAGCATGACCAGTTGTATGCTAATGGCCTTCAGGGATCTCTGTCTGGTTTATTTGCTCGTGTATCTACGAAGAAAATAGTGTATGGATAAATGGTGTACGTGTAAGCTACTAACACAGCTGTGGGAATAAAAATAAATGTAAAACATACCTCACGGTAATGCCGAGCAAATTCCCTCTGAGGGTTATAACGATTGTTAAGGGAGACTTTAATTTAATTGAGACTATTCAATAAGTGCGCTTGTGTGTGTGTGTGTGTGTTCACTAAAGGCAATGTATTACCCATTTACACTAACGCCTTCTCAAACTATATAATTGAAGAATCTAGAGTGGAGTATTACTTATGATTATTCCATGGATCAGTCTCCATTCAAGCAGTTTAGTGATAGAGGTTGTAAACATCCTGTTTCAATCACCTCTGCAAGTTGCATCTCTTATAACTATCCATGTTATAAGTAACCATTGCAGTTGTTCCTGATAGCATCATGTAGAGGCGAACTGCAACTACTGTTGTCACACACACACACACGCACACACACACACACACACACACACACACACACACAAACACTCTCTCTCTCTCTCTCTCTCTCTCTCCTCTCTATGCTCACCATAGAACAGACGCTGCATTTAACCCATATGTAAAATTGTTGAGGGAGATGCGATAGCAAGAAACAGTAGAGGAAATTTTTGAAATCCCTACCTCAAGAACTATAACACCCTGCCGGCGTTGCTATTCCCCCCCCCCCCTTAAAACGGGACATGGTTATCTTTAAACCTAACTTTGCCTTGATCGGTCTGGGTTAAACTAATTCCTGAAGTACATAATTTCTATGACCAGAATGGCTGAACACCATCTAATAGCCTCCATTACTCAATGACTCCAAGATTCTATTTATTCAATGCCGTAGCTAATCTACTAACGCGAATGATCGAAGCATAAAAAATTGTTGATAAAAGAGTAAAGTAATTAGACACAATAATTACCGACATTATTTTGTTAATTCAATGTACAAATTAATTTGGACTGGAAGTTGAAACAAATACACTTTACAAATTCTGTTACAATTTAGTTAGAAAAGAAGTATTATCTCTAAAATATAAAAGTAATATAGATATATATTGTTTTGTACAAAACTTTCGTAAATTCATTTCCTTTTTTCTTATCAAATTTTCTTGGGGTTCTTTCTATATATTTAAACATTTCAGATCATTCGTTACAGCCTCGAGGGAGGTAAATATGTAATGTTTACTTGACGCTGCCGGATTTTTCTCTCTATAAAAGTAGTAACAAAATATTCTTTTATATATCAGTGTAGACGCGTAACATATATATATTTTTCAATTTATTTTTTTGTATGCTTTCTATATAGTATTATTCTTAATTATTGTAAAATAATAACAGAATATGTAAATTATAGTTACATACATTTAATAAACCTTTTAATAAGTACAGACTGGTCGATTTTCACTACAAAACATTTTGTTTTGTATATATCAAATAAATTGGTTATAAAACGTATAGAAGAAGGCAAAAACATAATTCAAAATAAATAGATTTTCAATGTGATTTCTCTTTTCTTAAATACACAGGCCTACACTTCACATTTTGTTACTGAGTGTACTTCGTTTAATATATTTGAAAAGGTATTGTGTGATTGAAACTGATTATTTCCTGACAAAACCGACATGATGACTCATTCTGCTAATCACAAAGTTTGTCATTTTTGGTCAGATTATTGACTTTTTTAATTTAGAAAAGTATTTTATATTTTTAGGTCAAAATTTGTAACTATTACATATTTATATAAATATTACATATTTCGCAGTTTACAAATGAAACATAATTTATCGTCAAAGACTAATGAGGTTAGAGTTATTTGCAATACTTGTCAGCACTTGCGGCACATTCATTATCTGTTGATTTATTTTCAATAAACATTTGTCACTCTGGTGTCACACTAATTAAAAATATAAATGACACCGACAAAATGGATTACACTATATGTTATAGTGTTGAATGGGAATTATGTATAATTTTTGAATCGGCTGCAATGGAAAATAAGATTTTTCCCTCCATTTTATATTAACCAAAACTTGGATCACATGATTGATATATATTTTTTTTTAAATAAAACCTGTAAGAAAGTGCTTCAGGTCTTGGCATGTATTAGGTACTAATACAGTCCTGTCGAACTTTTTTTTGTTTAGTTTTGGAACTAGATATTAAATAACATGGGTTATGGAGTAGAAAAATGTACGACATCAATGGAAAATATTACTGGATCTCCATAACTGATACAGTCTAATTAAGTTTGGTTAGATAATGTTACTCCCCCAATGGGTAGCATCTTTATATTATGTTTCAATCCCATTCGCTCTCTAAATAAGTAATACCTAACCTACATTTTAGTAAGGTTTAAATACAATGTCTAACCTATCCTCCTGTCTCAGTTTGTGAAAATATGTTATTTCAAACATTATTTTAATTAGCAAAATGTTACTAAATTTGATTGGAAATTCGGAAATAGCTCTGACACAGTAGAGCATTTCACTTGGTGGTAAGACAAGCCCAGTACTAAAATGGAATTTCTAAATGTGAAATACTATTTAAGACTTTAGCCCTAGAGTTGCCGAACGGAAAATGTTTGAAACCTTCTTTTCTTAATCGTACGTTCACCATATTGTCATACGAAAGATGATACAGTGAAAAATATAAATTATTTGGTAGAATTAACGGGTGTCAACTCTCTCAATGAGATTATCTTATACCTCAATTCATTGAACAGAATTTGGATAGGATAGATAAAAATGTCTTTTCTTGGAAACCTCCAAGTCACTTCGAAAAGAAATTAAATCAGGTACTTTAAAAAATAAATGCTTTAATAGTTACAATAAAGTTATGTGGGTTGAATGTATAGTAATGGTGTCCACCATTTTGCTTGATATTTGCACAACTGTTTAGCTGTGCCATGGATACCATATTCCAGATAAATGTATTCCCCAAGGAGAGGAAGGAACGAACAGGTCAACAGATATTTTGTAGCAATGGAGGCAGGGCGTCATCACAAACCTCTATGCTTTCATTTTTTGTACTAAAATAAAAAATATCTAGTTTCCTCAGGGTATCTCATCACGACGGTTTCTAGTTTTTAAAATGCTTTTATTTCCATCATTTCTGTTTTTTATTCATATTGATATTTATCATTTCATTTCACATTACCAAAGTATTCATATTATTTTTCTAAGGACCACAATCTGGAGGGTTTCTGGTTTTTTTTAATGAATTCTCGGTCACTTTGGAACTCTTTACACTAATCAGTTTAATGGTTTATTTTTTTTAAAATTTCATTTTAACGTAATGTTTTTGTAATAGATAATTATGTTTAGTTTTTGCTAAGCTACCTTAGCTTAATCGGTTAGTTATGCTCCCAAGTGTGTCTGTTATTAATTCCCTTTATTTATAATGCATACATTCTGGTTACTCTCTTTCTACGTAAGTATTGGAGATACCTGTAAATTCAGTTTTTATTTGTCGCATGCGCATTTCCATTTCTTCTACAGTTTAGTTTTATGGCTAGCAGCAAACAGAAACTTGTTAACTTCTATTGTAAAGTGTTGTAAAAACCTACGATTTTGAAATGTTGCTCCAAAATTATTGCATATTCTTCTTTAAAGATAAATAAATAGTGAATGCAATATCTACCCAAAGACATACCTTCACTTTTACTTTCGATTTTAAAATGTTTAAGATTTTTAAAAATTGACTTTGACTTTCTATTTTCTTAAGTGTTCTAAGTTTTAATAGTTTAAATTTGTATTCGTTAACTGAAAGCCTTATTATTTCGCTGTAAAATGTAGTTTTGAGCATTTTCATTCTAAAATGAATTGACGTTGCTATACGTTCTAGTGCTATTTTATTTATTATAATATATTTAGTTCATATTTTAAATAATGTTTTATACAATACTTTAAACATACAATTTATTTCACAATATTTGGATACTTGATTTAAAGATGTATCAGATAATGAATGACTTAATGTCGATGTACGCGCCTTTTTTGCGTATCGGTACTTATTTATTCCTTTAAGTCAACTCAGATGACAAGATGTAAAAAAAAATTATATTAACATAAATTTTATGGGTAAAAATCTCATTTGACTTTGTGAATAGCTATTCTGACTTGTTATAATTCGATGATCTCAAGTACTAGTGGGAAGGAGAATTATTTCTCTCCATCTGAGGACGGAGAGTCCGACCTTTATCTAAGACTAGCCGAGCGTGAATAAACGTTCGATTTCCCTACCTGAACTGAACCAACCTAAGGAATTCTGACGATACAAAGGATCGCAGAGTTCGAGATTTAGAACTTCAGTATCTCTTAAGAGCGGACAAAACCTTAATGTACTGATCGGAGACAAATCCGTGTCAAAGGCGAACCGGTTCTAGTTTAGTCTTTGCAAAGAAACTCTTGACTTCGTAAATACGGGTACCACGTGTCTTATCGAGCTCCTCGAGCCTGGTGATGCAAGTCGCCTAGACTGAGGAACTAAGAGTTTAGGTTAGATGACATTGGGTTCATTCGATATAGCCTTCGAGAGACCATAAGGTTTGAGAGGAGAGAAACGTACATTGGTTTTAGTAGAATATAGCTTACAAATAATAGAGAAATGGCTACTTTATACTTGGGCAGACTTCTCTTAAACCCTGAATGTGTGAAGGTCACTAATTTCTTAAATGGAAAACTTATACTAAGCAATATAGTTTGTCTTGATCTTTTTGAAAAAAAAAAATAATATTTTAAAATTATTTTAAATACCTACATCAAATTAAAATAGATTTCACTTTTCATTGCGTAGGGACTAATTTACAAGCCATTTGCTCGTTTTTGTATTGCCTGCTACGTATACTCATATAATTTGATTTCCTTGTGAATTAAGTATTTTCTGACCTTCATCTATTAACTTCACAACGGTTAAAAAATAAATCTATTGAAAAAGTATGTGTCTTGTAAGAATGATGCCTATATTTAGCTTATTCCTGAAGACTATCGTACACTGTTTCTCAGATATGTGATAAAGGCATTCTACTGACAGCATTGTTCTCTTGGTGTAGTTGGAATGTTTCAAAATGTAAAAGTTGGAATTTTATAATTTGTTTATCGTTATCTATTGTGTAAACATTCTTTAAGTTACTATATAGTTACTAAATAGTTATTATTTGACTATACCTTTCTAATATATTTTATTTCAAAGATAACGTGACCCTGTATAGTTTTATCGTTGTTCCTTTTTTTATATATTTGTCTTTCTCTTTAGACAACGATCAAATTTACATTTTCAAAACAAAGGTTTTATCAATATATATTTGATAAACAATTTATGATTTATGGAAAAATATACAACCTATTAAATAAGGAGGTAAATAATAAGAAAATATTTAAATAAAGATGTGTAATAAAATTTAAGTAAAACCTGTGATAAGGTAAATTAAAGGTGGATCTAAAGTACTCTTTAGTAGAATAATCTAATGAAATATTAGTACTCATTCACTATAATCAATATTATTATTTATTAGATTTACAAAAAATAATTTTAAATAATTTGTTAAGCTAAAGATATTTATAGATAAAATTAGACGTTTCAAAACCCCTAGTTTTCAGCTGTTTATGTAACACTTGTAAGCTGGATCACCACTATGAGATAGGTTACAACAACAAAAACAAATCTATAAGAATGGAAATACAAAAATTATAAAAATATCATCATATGTAGACTCCCTATCTTACATTGTAAGGTCGTTGTGCAATATCCTTAAATATTTTACAATAATAAAATAGTCGTTAGTTCTTATATAATAATTAAATGATCATTATTTTTTTTGTTTTGAGAATATCACAGATATCTTACCAGTTATTCATACGTCCCTGATGTTGTAAACATAATATACCTAGTTATGTACAAAGGTCTCGAAAAAAAACAAAAACAAAATTAAAATATGTTGTTTAAGTCTTAAAATTAAAGAACGTTGAATAGGAACGAAAATAACCTCACAGCAAGAGCAAATATTAAAAATGGCGTAGTTCTTTTATAAAAACGTCAATGTTGTACTACATTACAACGGTTGTGAAAACTTGCTAGCAACTGAAATGGCCTAGATTTAAGTGTTCACTATTACATCAGGAATCAAGGAGGCTGTATTTCAATTATTGCATGTACTATTTGCATACATTACTTGTCTTCTAAACATAATATAACCTATACGTATGCATTGTAGCTATATTGTAGGCCTACTGTAATATATCTTAGTAATCATTTATAAAAAGAAATTTTCATTTGACTTCTTCAAGGAAATTATTAAGTGATGAAATGATTCATTTTTCTCGATTTCTGAGAAGTGATGGTTAAGTCTAACAGTTAGGGGATTGGCACTAATGCCTACCTCCCTGACATTGTTAAACATTACCAGGTATATTTTCTGCAATGAAATGATATCTAACCTAACCATAAATTACCTTCATGACCTAAACAATACTTTTATGAAGTCTATCTAGTAAACCTTGAAAGAATTTACCCTAAAACAAAATTGTCACAGAAATTGTAATTTTTATGTAATAAATACACATTTAATAGCATTTATTTATAATTTTATGATTAAATATAACAGTATAACTTTTATTCTTTACGATTTAAAATATTTTAGGATAAGATTATTCTTACTTTAACAACGATTTTGTTACCTTATTTTATGAAATAAAATATTTGTGTGAAACAGAACGATTCATAGATAGTCAAATAAGTTTATATTCAAAATATAATATTCATTTTTAAACCTAACTCATTTTAAATAGATAAAAAATGAACTTGTGGAATATCAGAACAAACAAACCTTTTGAATAGCGTCAAAATTACTTCTTCATCAGGATTCCCTATTCAATAAACGACGGTCGTCTACAATAAGATCCTGGAATTTTTTTCGTTCCATAAATATGTGTTTCGATTTCTCTATTTCGATTTTCATCAAGGGCTCCATTCAAAATATTCCGTAAAAATGTATTCTAGGGTTTCGTCATAAGTGAAGTTGTGACAATACATAGATCATGCCTTGTATTGTCGTTACTATAGAAGAGGCTCTAATGATTTTATTGAGTCATCCAAAAGATTTTTTCTTAACCTTTGTTACAAAATTACACATTCAAATCCTTTCATTGATGGATCGACGGATAACTTGTTGATTTTACTTAGAGAGTTGGGGGAGACAAAATTTATGTATTTACAGAAAGCATTAATAGTTTGAGGGCGCAATTACTTTTTTTATATTAAATTGTTTTATACATTCAAATTTTCTCAGATTTCTTCAGCTGATCACAATGAAATGTCGATGTCGATTTTACGTGAAAATTAGCGTTTGACATAATTAAACACGGCCTTGTTGCTGGTCAATTACATTCCGTCTCTTTCAAAATGACCTTTCGTTTACCAAATTTTTTTAAAAATTAAAAAAGTTTCAAATTATTTGTTAAAATATTTAAAAACTTGTTTAAAACTTTTAATGTCTACTTTTATACGTTTTTACGAGCAGGGACTGTTATAGTGTGTGTATTTGTATGTGTGTGTGTGTGTGTTTTGTGAGTATCTTCACAGCATTTTCTATATTCTAGTGAATTCAGAAGTACACTAATAGCATGTGTCTAAGATCTAATGACGAGGTGTTTTACCTAATTATGGTACTGTGTTAATGGTTAGGTTTCCTTTATCAAGAAGTAAATACTCCTCGCACTTCTGATTATAAATTATCTATAACTATTTAAACAATATTACGTATTGATATAAGTAGTATATTGATAACTGTTATTTCAATAATATGCATAATAATCTATATTGTTAACTTTAGTAGTTTAGTTAGTCAAAACATAATTTTGATGTTGTTATTTTAGTAAGTAGCGCTAAAGCATAGTAAGAAACAAAAGATATTATTCGTTGAAAATAATATGTTATTTAAACATTATTAATTAGGAAACATAGGCATTATAAAAACACGTATTTACCAAAAACATTAATATGCAGCTTAATTAGAGTTTTAAAAGGTTTTAATATAAACAATAATAAATTTTACGTGTCTTTTAACTTATGTATGACGAGAAAACAATACTGTTGAATTATTAGCAGCTAATATTATTGCAATCTTCATAACTATTTCGTTTTTTCTTTTCACATCTCTCGAACTCCAAATGATGCAGATAAAAGTTGGTGGATTGCTCTTAAGGAGAAATGTTTAAGTGTAGAAACACAACCAGAAACCCTATCCACATCTGACATAAGCGAAATTGGTTGTTTGTAAATTTATTGACAAATTCCTTAGATAATACAAATGGGATAGTTTTATTAAAATAAAATTTTAAATTGGAATAAATCTTTAGCTCTTTATTTTGATTCCTAGTAATTAGATACTTATTTTCAAAGACATCGACCTGTAGAAAATACATAACTGTAAAAAAGAATGAATTATATTATTACTTAATTATATTTTTTAATGTATAGTATAAACAACAACAAATGGAAATAGGGCATTCACGGAAGCGTGCTAATAGGATTGTCTAAGGGTTGGGACAGGTATGACGTGATTTGTGGCCTCGATGAGAGATGACGATGAGAGATGTGGCTATGAAGTTTTCTAGACGATGAATATACAGTTTCTACTTAAGACCCAAATGCCGGCTTTCAAAATTTGACCGTAGTTCTCCTTAAAGGTACGAGAACCAAACGTGAAACTAAAAGATTACCCTTTGTCCTTTATCAAGTGGTTTTATATGCATCTCTCTTAATTTAACCTTCATTCACAATTTATATCCTTTGGAATAGCTTTACAGACGAATCGTATTTAAACTACAAACAACCCTTACCGGAAACTACCTTATTCGGTATTGGAAAATTGTATTTTCCTCAACAATGTCTTTTACTATATTAATTAAAACAACCTCTCACCACAAATTCAACAAATTTTATTTTAACCTTATGTACATTTCGACTACAAAGTAATCATCTTCAGAGGTATTTTACAAATCAGTTATTTGTATAATACCTCTGAAGATGATTACTTTGTAGTCGAAATGTACATAAGGTTAAAATAAAATTTGATGAATTTGTGGTGAGAGGTTGTTTTAATTAATATAAACATTTACGGGTGTTAAGGGTGTTAAGTAAGGGTTTCAGAAAATTAAAAGTAATAAATAATAAATAGAAGAACTGAAATGTCCATTGAAAATGCTGTATTAGTTTAGTGAGATATAAAATATTCTAAATGGAAAAAATATGTGATGCTCAGTGAAAATAATATAATTTACAGGTTGAAGTAATACCCTATTTGCAGTTGACTCTTTGTACCAGGGAAAAGTTATTTCTATAAAAATACTAATAAAATACTGACTATCCATTATTTTAAAATACACCAAGACCTTTTTAACAATTGTTTAAATAATTCGAAATAATAAATTTAAATAAAACATTCATTTGTTTTACTTACAATAAATTAATGAGTTCACATTCAAAAACATTTTTCTGCCCAGCGTTCAGTATAGTGTTCATATATTTTATTTTTGCATTACGAGCCGTTGAAAACTTTCCGTTACGTAGGGGTAAATCCCGAACAATTATATCGGTTGGTTCTATTTACCATTGGTTCCGTGAAAAATCATACTGTTAGCGTCAACAGAAAAAAAAAACAATTGATTTTAATCATTTGGGGTTACAAGACATAAGTTGAGAGTTCATATGTTAAGTATTGCTAGAGGTTTGTTTGTAATCCAAGTTCATTGACTAACGAGCAAACTACAAAGGACATCATAAAAAGGAATGATTATTTTTGAATATCGTTTAAAATTAACCTTTATACTCTTCTACATAAAAATAGAAATGTTTACATTGATATTGGTGGACTATTAATACTGGTTGGTTGTTAAAGCAGTGGTGGTTAATTCTATGCAGGATATTCGTCAAGTTCTATGTAGTAATAAACTTTCATGAAAAATACTGAGCCGCTTTAGTCAGCTTTATTTCTAAAGATCGATTGCTCTTCGACTTCCTGTTTGCGTCGATGTCGAATATTTGACCGTAAGATAAATATCTTCTGTGCTCGTTTATCTCCGTTGTTGATATTGAAAGGGAAAGCTCACACAAATGCCTTATATAATTCAATTCGTACGTGGTTTAAAATTTTTCTCTCTGTTGTAGAAACAATTGTTTTTTTAAAGTGTTTATAAACACAGAGTAAATTATTAAAGGTATATACAGGCTTCCTTACTTCCTTCCTATATATCTCTCTATTGTTTATATTCTGTATTAAGGAAATAGCAACCTTTTCCTAATGATATTTGTAAAATAACCTTTTAATCCTAATTATAGTCCTAGTGAAAATTCACTCCCAATCATAATCCTAGTAATAATTTAATAATTTTTTATGGTCAATAAAATGTACCATTTTGTTGTATGCTACAAAATTAATGTAAATAAAGGCAATTGAAAGAAAACAATTACCATATGTGTATATTATCAGATCGTTTGAATAACTCACTAAGCCAAGTGAATTAGGAAATATTAATCATAAGTAAATAAATTTATGTATGTTGTTTACTTTTCTTAGATCATTATAATATTAGTATTAAAATTTTAAAAAAATAAAGAGTTATTAATATTATTAGTTGAAAACAATAATTTATTTTACAATAGATCTAATTAATAAAATACCATTCAGCTGGGCTAATAGACAGTTCGTACCAATCCCGAGTTGTGTCATTATAACTGTGTTTTGATAATTAATGCGTTAATTACTACAAGGTATTATGCGATTGAATTTTTCTCTTTTTCCTATAATATTTTAGTTTTATAACATAATTGACTTAAAACAAATACAACTACAGAAAATCTTGTTCTCTTATAAGTAGGAAAATTATGAGAATTAATGTAATAGGCAAATGGTTCAGGGAATTTGGGAACTCCATATTATGTAAGCTGCAAGAAGACTTTTGTAACTTAGTTTTACTTTAAATTTATGAAAAGGAAATAAAAAAAAATGTACATAAAAAGTAAGAAATCTAACATTTTCAAACCTATGGTAGGGTAAAAAAAAATTAAAGGCCTGTAAATATGTACAACTTTGGTACAACACAAAGTGGTAAAATATATATTTGTCAATGTTAATACAGTAATGATAACATATTATCTACAAAGCTAATAAGTGTTTTTGATCTTTCATGTAAACTGCTTCTATGTTATTGAGAAGCAATATATATTTATGAAATTAGCTTAGCTCTGAATTAAGGTTGACATGTTTGTTGCCAAATTCAAATACTAAAACTAATCTCTCTCTCTCTCTCTCTCTCTCTCTATATATATATATATATATATATATATATATAATTAATAAATTAAAAATATTTCAAAAACAAGAATACTATTATTGAATATATTTATTCAAATCTTTTCGCCAATAAAATAGTACCAGAGTCTTCAGGAAAATAATTATCTAATAAAATATTTTTACAATAATTTTGAACAATTTTGTAAAAATAATTTATTAGATAATTATTTTCCTGAAGATGCTGGTACTATTTTATCGGCGAAAAGCTTTGAATAAATATATTCATTAAAAGTATTCTTGTTTTTGAAATATTTTTAATTTATTAACGATATTACAAGAAAACATATCACCTATTTAATAAATATATATATATATATATATATATATATATATATATATATATATATATATATATACATACATTATATATGTATATACTTTTGAGTTTTTTAGTCCATTACGTTCAGTGAAACTTAATTAATCACTTTAACATTAGTTTATGACTATCCGAACTTTAAATTTGTAAGGTTTTGTAAATTTACAAAGTTAAAGTTCGATATATAGTTAGATGCTATTTTTTCGCGAAATTAGACATAGTTTTGTATGACGAAATTTTCAATCTTCAAAAAAAGGTTTTCCAGTAATTGGATATTATGTATTCTTTTCTCTAAGTGAATACACCCAATTGTATAAACTTTTCTATTTTATTCTACTTAATAGCTTTGATCAAATGTATTAATTAAATTATTTGCTTTCATATTTAATTTATTCATTTATAAAAAAGAATTAACCTTTTTTATTTATTGTACATATAGGAATATTTGTTTGTTTTATTTCAACATCCTAATCAAGAGGATATTGAAAGTATTATACAATTGTCGAAAAAAAAAACAGAATAATATGTTACCCTTTTTTACAGATATCTCAATAGGCTTAATACAACCAGAAGAGGAATCAACAGAGGTAAACTATAAAGGTATGTCTAATAATAGAAATGTCTGGAAATAGAAGATTTAGATTTCTAGAGAAAAAGAGATAAATATTAAGCAAGAGAGAAAGGTAAAGGCTAATGCGGATTTAGAATCAGATGATGCTCTTAGGCAAGAAGATGTCAGAATTTAATAAACAAAATACATATTTGAGGAAACAATATTACAATCAATCGTTTAAAAAAAAAGTGACACTAAATAGAGTTTTCATAAGATCAACCAAAGTATTTATCTTTCCACGTCCGCAAGGGATAGAAGATGGGCATATCTAGAGTAAGAGAATTAAAAGAAAGATAGATATTGAGCAAAAAAGAAAGATGAAGACTATTTCAAATATAGAAATAGATGGTGGGTTGAAGTATGAATATATGAAAATGTAATAAACGAAACAGATATTTTGAAAAAAAAATTAATAATACATTGAACGTTTTAACAAAAACGTGTTTCACTAAATAAATTTTTCATGACATGTACCAAAGTATTAATCTTTCCACGAATGTTATCAGAATCTCCTTCAGATAGTGAAATCTTATCTTTGTTATCATCTACCATCATGAAACTCTTTCCCGCAAACTTTTGTGTAACCATCGACTATCGGAACTCTTACGATATTGGATATTACGCGATTTCCGTAAAAGCAGACTCGGTTTCACGATCCATTTCCTTCTTATAAAAAATATTGAATATAGAAAGGCAGTGTCACACGCTCTACGATTTATAGAAAATGCGTTCATAACTTGTATCGCCTTTTCGCCGCATGCTTTGATGTTTCATCATTTTAAACATAAGACCCTCAGCTTCGTTTTGTTTTACGTTTAACAGACACACAAAACCACTTTAAAATACAATATTTCAAGGGTTTCTGCGTTATTCCTTTTCTGATTTTTACAAAGGCATCATTATTCTGATTCATAACATATTTAGTCTCGTTTAAAGAGAAATTCTACACCCTTAAAAACTTACCGCATGTTTAGAAAAGAATTAAATAATAGCTTTATCATTATTTTTAAATATATAGATCATGTTAACAAATGGTTTCGAGTTTCGTTATAACTTTACTTATTACATAATTTTATAAATTTAAAAACAATTGTTAAAACCCAAAAGTATGTTTTTTTATTTTTTAAGGTTCCAAAATACAACACATTTCCTATTTTTCTATAAAATAATTAATTCTTTATATTATTTTTGACCCTTTTTAAAAAAAATATCATAATATTTAAACAAAATTTATTAAAAATAAAATTGAAGTTTATCTTTTTTATGAATTTATCGCCCATGATATTATCATTAGATAAGAACTAGTCCTCAAACTGAACATGAATAGAATATTTGCTGACGGAAGTTTTTGTTTTTTTTTAAATGTTTGGTAGGCGTAAGAGGCTTTGCTTCTGAAGGGATTTGTTTTTTATTGAATACTTCGTTATGTAAGTTAATATCTGTAAGTTTCATTATCAGTAAGTACCTGCCTTTCATAGAGAGATGCTTACATTATACAATGCATTCCTGTTTAGAGTATCATAATTACCTGCCATTCCCACATCGTCACACTTCCCGTTGACGCGTTTCTGAGGACCTCCATCTGTCAGAACGTTTTATGAACTCTGAAACTATGAGCTCATAAGAAGTTCTGACAGATGGTGGTCCTCCGAAACTTATCATCTGGGAGTGTGACGATGCTGGGAATGGGAGGTAATTATGATACTCTAAATAAGAATATAGGCTATACCCTAGGGGAAAATTAGAAAATTATCAAAAGTATACAATGCTTATAAATGAATGTATTTTGTAATATTCCAGATATAAAACTCTGCTAGATGGCCGTGTTAAAGTAAATACGTGTGTTTAAGCCGACCTTTAACCATAAATTATTGGACTAAAGATCAAGTAGTCTTTCTTTGTACTAGTGGTAAATCTTCCAAAGTTAAACAAGCACTAATATATCTTAAATCTAGTAGTAAATTTGATTTCAGTATTTTAAAATATTATATCAACTTCATCGTTTTAATTCTTTTTATGAACAAATTACTTTAAAAAAAAAAGAATTTTAAGCAAAGAGGAAACAATAATAAACTATAGTTGTTCTAAATTAAAATAAGATTGGTTTTCCTTTCTGATCTTACATTCATTTTGTTTAGTTACACATTTTATTGAATTTCATAACATATTTTTATATCCTAGCTTTTAACAAATATGTTTATAAATACTTTGATATAATTGATAGTAGATACGTTTGGCTTATGTAATAGTGCTTAGTTAATCTTCCCTTCTCGTTTTGTTTTTACTCTACTGAAAAATAACTAACTTCGTTCCTTATTTTGTTTTCTATGAAATTTCAAAAGAACTATATCGAACTAAAAGTTGTGTAGATATAATTATATTTATATGTAAGTATGAAGCTAAGCTAAGCTTAAATATTTTAGTATTCTAGCTGAATACTCTCAGTAACACGTAAATGTCTGTGAAGCGTTTTCCATATGAAGTTTACTTATGGTAAAGCTGTTGGTATTTCTTCAAGTCTCATCTTATTACGATTTATTTCACTCTACTTTGTCATTAACGAGGGAGGGGTGTTCTTCTTTACTCTCTAAAATTGCATTTCCAACTCATAGGTATGAATAAACTATTTCTTTTACACAGCGTCTTTTGTGGAACAGTGCGTAGCAGATTTCGTTTTCTTAAAATAATTTAGTGTCAAAAGGAGTTTATAAGCTGAAAAACATTTGTTAAATTCCTAAATAAATTACAGAGAAACCCTTAAATTAATTGAGGTGAAATGAGTATATATCTTATAATATTTACTTAGAAACAGTTATTCGAGTTTGCTTAACTAGTAATATACTTTAAAATGCTATCCAACGGAATAAATTATCCGAGTAATGTAAATTTCTAACCAAACTAGAGAAACACTTCTAGCGTCTGTAAGATTAACGGATTACTTTTTTAATGTTATAAACTACTCCTGTTAAACATCTGAATTGCCAATAGGCCGATTGAAAAGCCTTTATATTAGCCTCTATTTAACAAGTAAAATTTAACCCTTATTTCGATAAGACAGATTTTCATCTAGCTCTTACTGCGCGATATCTGCTATTGGCATTCACTGAAGTTCGATTAATTCAAATAAATTGTTGGATATTTCGGCATGGTATAAACTGTCATTTGTCATCTACTTCCACTTGCTATTTGCCAGCAATCGTTATCATAGCGACGGGCAACCCTTATGGAGTGTGACGTCAGTGGTATTAACGTATTAACCAATTGTTGTTACCCACATCTGCTTTAACTATGTTTTTGCATTCTGTGTTTTTAGATGTCAAATGTATACACTTTTAATACAGCGCGGTTACGATTGTAATATTTTCCTCTCTATCCCCCCCATTCCAACCAGACTATTTTAAACATAAACGCACACCTTTGTTATTTTTTACGTTCATGAATATGCTGTGGTAATGTGTGTAACAACAATGTATCAGAAGAATTTACAAATAAATTCGTACTTAAATACCACGGTATCGTGCAATCGGAATTTATGAGTGCAACCCTGAATGAAATCTTAATATTTATGACTAAATTCCTGATGTAATACTTGGTATTTATGACTGTAATATTGGAGGGATTTGCTATGTTGATTTATGTAATGGTTTAACGGTAAGCTATCAGTGGCACTTACGTCTAAAATACTGGACACAGTCAGTATACCCTAACTAAACACTTTATTTTGTAATATTTGGATTCTATTTCTGTTACTTTGAAGGGTTCGCCCTTGAAGAAGTATACCAAATTACATTTTTGGTAAATATTTATTGATAAATCAAAATCTTATGTATTGACAAGTAACAGTTTCTTTCTATTAGCTCATTAATTATTCCTTTAATATTTAAGATTCAGTTCTTCTGTTTACTTTCGTACATGTGGCTCACACCGCGGCCCAGCATCAAGCCTAGGAATTCGGCCTAGTCCTAGTAGTTGGATCATCCACTGGTCCACATATTGGGATTTATACGTTATCGTCATATTTGTACCTTCAACTTGAACAAATTTCATTTCATATAATTTGATTAGCTATTTCTTTATCTATTATTTTACTTTGGCAATTGTAATGTTTTATTGATTCAATATTAGGCCACTATCACTGATTGCCGTAGTTGCGGTATCATCAGTCAACATAGCAATCGTGGTATTTTCCGTCTCAGGTAAGACGCAGGTAAACAGAAGGTATAGGATTGGTCATATTACACTCCGGCCCGCATTTCCTTTACATCAGAGTAGGCATCGTCTGGCTTAATATTAAATTATCATCTGATGTATGAGACCGTAGTATTTTTGCAAATTGCAAGGGATGGGCATTTTTAGCTTATCACATCTTCATGCCATAATCTATCAAACAAACGTACAGCACCACGAGAGATTGAGCAGTATGACTTCTTTCCTTTAAACTATTCTTAATTATGCTTGCTATTGTATGAAGTTAGTTGTAGAATGATTATTCTGGAAGCCAAATCGGTGGGAAGATTCTCCTTCAGCACAAATATTGTCAATGAAGGCTTTGCAAATACTTTGCTATTGTATGAGCTTAGTCAGTTGTAGAATGATTATTCTGGAAGCCAAATCGGTGGAAAGATTCTCCTTAAGCACAAATATTTTCAATGAAGGCTTTGCCAATACTTTGCTATTGTATGAACTTAGTCAGTTGTAGAATGATTATTCTGGAAGCCAAATCGGTGGGAAGATTCTCCTTAAGCACAAATATTTTCAATGAAGGCTTTGCAAATACTTTGCTATTCTATGAACTTAGTCAGTTGTAGAATGATTATGCTGGAAGCCAAATCGGTGGGATGATTCTCCTTAAGCTCAAATATTTTCAATGAAGGCTTTGCAAATACTTTGCTGTTGTATGAAGTTAGTTGTAGAATGATTATTCTGGAAGTCAAATCGGTGGGAAGATTCTCCTTAAGCTCAAATATTTTCAATGAAGGCTTTGCAAATATTTTGCTATAGTATGAACTTAGTCAGTTGTAGAATGATTATTCTGAAAGCCAAATCGGTGGGAAGATTCTCCTTAAGCTCAAATACTTTCAATGAAGGCTTTGCAAATACTTTGCTTGTTGGCAATAAAGACGAGTAGGTATGAAGTTGCTTCATGAGGAGGTTTAGATGTTATAATTACTTCTGCCCGTATGAAATTTGAGCCACATATTTTAATAAATATGAAGCATTGAATAAATTGGTTGACTCTAACAAACCCTATCTTGAAAGTTCTTTTTAATATTGGATCAGTTAATAAATGAATTCACGGAGACTTTAGGATCAGTGATGTTTATAATTTTCTTCTTCGCCTTTCCTAACCTAATTAGAGTAATTCTTACCTAAATCTATGTTATTTTGGGCTAAAATAAGAATGACTTTCCGTTATATTTTTAAGAAAAATCCCTTTTAAATGTCCTGCAAATTCTTATAACGTTTTTTTATTTTTTTGGTCCAGCTTTTCCTACTATTTTTGAAAGTGAAACTTGGATAACAGGCCTCTATAGCCTTTTGGTTGTCTTCCATAGAGAATATTCTGTGTTTTCATAATTTGCTGATTCTCCCAAGTTTTAATTTTGTTTTAGTTTTTTAAATAAATTTCTCATAACATTATTTTATTTAATATTGCTTTGTGGGCCTCTAGTTTGGAGCCATTTCTTCATTGGTTCTTACTTTTCTGCAAGTAGTTATCTAAATTCCCAGAAGAACGTATAACATCTTTGAATAATCTCTTGATTTTAGGAGTATAATCTATGAAGATTGTTGGATATATATAAATAATCTCTTAAATTTAGTGTCGATTGATTTTTGTGTTTACATATACAGTCATTTGAATTTTCTTTTCTAAACTAGTTATAACATTTTCCAATGCTCTTTTTCATTGACCAAGTACTTGTTTATTATCAGGCATAACATTAAATATAACATCCATAGGTTGGGATTATTATTTTTTTCATTTTCAACCTCTCCGGTATATTGGCTATTTAAATCAGTTGAAGAGAAGTAAGACATGTATTTTCTCTCTTTAATTTTAACTCCATTTTAAATCCATTCAGACTCCTTAACTAGTTATTCCTTATCAGTTAGTAGTTAATATTCTGCAATATCGTGTTAGTTGATGCACTTATTTGGTTTGTATTCACCAATATACTAACATGTTGATCTTGAAAATTTGTCCAGCGGTTTCTTTTCTCCATTGCTCATAATAATTGTGTTTCTGACTGTGTCTTGCTCATGTTTATCGTTGTTCACTAATTCGACCCTATTTCAGAAGTATTGTCTATTGAATTACTAATCGTTCGGTAGAGATTGAAATTTTATTTATTTAGAACCTTTCATTAATGGATCATCAGACACTAATAGATGACCCTCCCCAGAGTCCGTACAGCCGACCTCTGGCGACGGTGGATATTCCAGTATTACTAGTCGTCCACCTGTGGCAATATATCGTTTACAGTTTTTCGTTTTTTTTTTAAAGTGCTTTAGATTTTAGTGTAATTTTCTCAAAACATTTCTTACTTCATGTATTCCTCTTGCCCTATCTGCCAGATTATATAAATATATATATATATATAGTTCTAATAGGTTTCTTAATTAAAGACTAATCACTCCTAATCACATAACATATTACAAACATAGAAGATCGTAATAACATATTTATAAGCAGCTAGAACTGTTACTATCTAACAATAATAATAATGTACATTGCAGAACACAATATACAAGAATATGCATAATACGATATACAATCGTTTGGGTAACACAATATACAATAATGGTCATTTTATATGTATCACACTATATGTAAGAGGGAGGGTGGAAAGCTTTCGGCCTGATTCAGAGATGGCATCCAATTAGTGGAAATTTATCTTTAATGCCTGTGTGCACATTTCATTAGTTCGTATGGTATGCTTTAACTTGTTCGTTTAAGTGACCTGTGTACAGGATTATTTTTAGTAGAGGTTTTGCGTACATTAGAGGACGTTCACGCCAATATTTGGACCGATTCAAGAAGGATCCGACTGATTTTGTGCTGCTATTTGTCATCATGAATTAGGAATGGGTCCCCCACTACACGCTCGAAACTAAACACCAGTCTAAAAAGTAGGTGGAAGCGCCAAAGAAAGTGAAGTGATCGGGTGTAATGGAAAAGTCATGGCCAGTATGTTTTGGGATGCTAAAGGGATTTTGTTGGCTGATTGCCTTGAGAAAGGCATAAAAATTACGAGAAAATATTACTCCAACCTTCTTGACCAACTGGATGTCGAAATTTTCGAAAAGAAGCCTGCCTTAAAGGAGAAGAAAATCATCTTTCACACAGAAAACGCACCTGCTAACAAAATTATGTTGACAATGGGAAAACTGGGTGATTCGGAGTACTATTTACTCGGCCAATCACCCCTTCTCTCCTGATTTGGCACCCTTGGATTTTCATCTCTTTTAAAACCCAAAGAGCCTTGTTTCTGGAAACCACTTAACATCAAACTAAAAAGTTGCGAGGGCCGTACATGAATATTTTGACAGACTTTCAGACTCTCACTTCCGGGAAGGAATACTGATGCTGGAGAAACCAAGAGTATTGATGTCAAAAGAAATTATGTGGGAAAAGTCTCTTTTAAACATAAAATCCCGTTATTTCATTGCAAGGCCGAGAACTTTTCACCCTACCTTAGTCTATGATCAATTTCATCTTTGGGTATAATTTTCGTTTAAGTTTTGAGTTAACGTACCGGGTGCCTATTTTGATGCCGTTGTCTGGTACTATTGTTTAGTGGCATGAAGAATTTTTAATACTATTCTTGTGATGTTTCTTTTCTCCAGTACCTTACTGTAATTTGAATATCATTACTCCATAACTTTCTTACCTCAAGAGGTGTACAACATATTTTACTTTTTTACTGACATTTAAATCACTAATTTTGCATCCTCTTCAAAGGTTTCCAAGTTAGTTAACCTTAGCGACCAGTGAATTCATACATTTTCCATAGACATAAATACCGTATATGCAATTTATGATGTCACATTACGTGTAACGTAATGAAACATCTGACATTTTACTCGCCACAGCTGATGCAAGCAATATTACGGTTAGTATAAAATGACCAGTTAATAATATTTTAATTACCAACTTGGCTCGCCTACTTTTAGAAATAACGTCACCATGTGTAAACCATTGATTGCATTGGTTTGTTAAATTTACATATGTTCATAGGATATTGGTATTTCAGAAATATAAATTTGCATTGTACATGAGGGTACGTGTACTTGAATTTAAATTGGCCATTTGGATTCTCTGTTTATATTATTAATTTTCAATACCTAATGATTACTTGTAAAGTCTTTGTATTTAGTTTTGTTTATTTTCCAAAATCAAGTTGAACATTCACTTCACCGTCGCATTAGTGGAACGTAAATTTAACTTCTTCATGCAAAATTACAAAATGAATATATTTTTGTAATAAAATTTTAAATATCTTTTTAGTCTAACACAATATATCAATTTAATTATTCACTTGAAAAATTTTAAACAGTGACATAACTATTTGCGCGAAGTATGAAAGAAAGCTACATTTACTAAGAAATGACTATATATAGAGGTTTAAATATCTTTAATGAATAAAAAGTGCTAAACCATATGTTTTAGGAATTTCCTGATCACACTCACTTTGACATAAGTCTCAAGAATGTCCCATGGAAAATGTGATTTATTTTAGTTATGTTTAAAATTAGAAGAACAAAAATCCCACATAGTTTTTAACAAACTTGTTAGTGGATAATAGAATATTCTTAGCTTGTATCGTAACTGCAATAGCTGAATGCAATGTTTTATGTAATAAAAGGCAATTGGCTGGACTATTTTCTATTTCCCTTTAAACCTGCTTTATATCTAAAATGATTCCGTTTTTAATAGGTCCATTGCTAACATCTCTGTATAATAAATTTAATTCAGAAATAAATTAGGTAAAAAAAAGACATTTATGAAATACCAGACATACATATTCGTTATCACATACAATAGCTATGTTACGTATTCAATTACCTCATTATTCACAGATCGAATTATCACGTTGGAATCAGAAATAATAAACATTGTCTTATTACCAACCAATATAGCATAATGAGGATTTGAAACACTTTGTGGAATGTAGCGCCCCCAGAGCAACTATATCTAATGCATACAAGACAGCCGTGAAAAAAGAAATGTTTCGTAACTAACATTCATTTCTATTATTAAAATAATAAAGGTAGAAATAATTTTAAAAGAATTAATTTCTATCTCAAGGAAGTAGTCGATTACTTTACTACATTATAATAGTAATTTGGGTTGTATAAAATAGGATGAGCACGATAAGACCATGATTAAATACAATTGGACGGAAAATACTCGTATCTACCAAACGTCTATTTTATAATTGCTGTCTGGATATTACAATTCCTGTAATAACCGGAAAGGTATGGTGGTAAAAATATTGAACATTGTTTTGGTAATAATAAAATTCTATCAAAATAAAAATAAAATCAAAATGTTATGTTCTACGAACATTTGTTACATCTCCTGGTGGAAGATATTTTAGAATACTAAAATTGTTAAAGTATATTGAAATAATAAACTTTATTTATAGTCAAAATTTGTTTATTTATTTTTTTAATTTAAATAACCAGTATCTATAGCTTATAGGTTCAGAAAAATTTCAAAATAAAAAAAAAATTTAAGTAGATTCCGTTATTTTTGTAACGTTATAATAAAATGTTTTTAAGAACATTATATTTTCATATCCTAAAAGTTAAATCAAAATCTTTTTAATTTCACAAAAGCTATGTCACTTTTAAAAATAAATTAATATAGAGAATATAAACATTTCTAATATCTTTTGCAATGTTGCATTAATGTTGCAATTCCTTTCTAAATGCACTTTGTTTACAAAAAACAAGATCCTGATGAGGTTTAAAGATGACTGTATGACACAGGAAGGGTTTACGTCCAGTAGATTTGTAACTGTGTTTGACATCAACATTGATCTTCTTTGCAAAGTAATTATGTTGTTAGGTAATTAAATTCGGTTGAAATTAGTCGTAATCATGGGGAGTTACCATTCCGGAGGATGATACACAGCCATGTTAGGTCTGATAAAATTTTATGATCATGGCTAATATCCTTCTTTAGGTGCTTTCTAAACTGTTATAAGATGAATATTTAGAGAAGTGATACTTCTGTAACAATGTGCATTCATCGAGCTGCTGCTAATGTGAAGGAAACTGATGAAGCTCTACACAAACCACGAACTTGATTTATACAGATCTTTAAAATAAAATACTAAAAGGATAAATTCTACGAGTACATAATTTTGACCGCTATTAAACCCCTTATAAAACTGTTACCACAATCTATTCAAATGTTTTTGTTTTTTTCTCCGTATTACATTATAATTCTGAATTATATGACTATGGCCTGTGGCACATAAATGTAAAAAATATTTAAATATTGCTAATAAAAGGTATCTAGCAAGCCTCATATATTAGTTGATTTATACCATTTATTTTTTAATGTATTTAGCTTTATCTTAGCTGGGGACAAAATAAACTTACAGAGCTTTCATATTAAAAGCACATCAGTACAATATAGTTGGTTTATACTTATAAAATTGTTATAAGTTCAGGCAACATGAACAATATTAAATTAATTACTAAACAATTATATTTGCTGTTCGATGTAAGTCAGATACTAATTTTACCTTTCTTACGTTTTTAATAACACAGATTATTACAACAGTTTCAGAACATAATCTGTATAGTTTTGTTGTGTAAACAATCAAATATTTATTACATCATGTGGTGTAATTTATATTGTCATTAAATTCTTATTCTTAATGTTTAAGATTAGGTTAAAAGGTGTGAAAAAAGGTGTATTTTGACGAAGATTAGGGAAAACATTCTCTGATGTTATCGTAAAAGTTTCAGATTCATGGCGTTCCATTAGAAATACTAAACGAACAAAGCATACATAGATAATGATAAAGCTCAAGTTCAATCTATCGTAACAGGGATTAGAAACATTATTCACATTATGCAACAAATATCAAGCAAATGAAGTGTTTAGAAATATTTAGTTTGTGAAGCTGGTCAATTTATCATCTTCCGAGGATTAGGTTGGTGTTAATAAAGTTTTTATTATATTTTCAGTATGTGAAGAAAAGAGTTTTTTGAAAAATATGTAAAATGTGAGTAGATTGTTCGGCAGTTGGGGACAACCACCCCTAACTCGGCCTCTACGTAACCTAGGACTATAGGGGTAGTTTTGGATGATGCTGAAGGTCGTCGCGGCCTTGATCCTAGCCTTGGGGGTGGTTTCGACCACGTTTAGAGGGGTAGGGGGTAGTTTTTGGATAAAATTTATTTCTAACCTACTGTCCTAAGCTAGCCAAAATGGATCCAACCTAACCTAACCTACGTATGGGGGGTGACCTCAGCTACGTTCAGGACCATCTCCGGGGGTAGCTCCGGGGGTGGATTGGGGGTGGGGGGTAGTTTTCGAAAAAAATGTTGGAAACACGTTTCTTGACCGATAGGGTGAGTTTAGAGTGCATTATCGCTACGGTAGGGGGTAGTTTCACCTAGGGGTAGTTTTTAAATAAAATATGAAATTGCCGAAAATCGATCGGTTGGATCAACAGACAGTACGGGATACGTGTAGAGTCCTTTTTGGACCGTTGCGGGGGCGGGTTCACCTAGGGGTAGTATTTAAATAAAATATGAAATTGCCAAAAATCGACCGGTAAGATCAAATCACCGTATATGGTATGTATAAAGTCTATTATGGACTGCTGCGGGGGCGGGGTCACCTGAGGGCCGATTTCAGACTGTCAAAAATGACCGGGTCCTAGGTAAAATCCGCCCGGGAACCAGGCATTAGTTAAACCCGCCAAGGTAGAGCCAATATGGAGCACGCTCTCGGTTAAAGCCAATCCGAGCCTAGCCACCCAGCAGTTAGGCCTTAGGTAAAGCTAACACGGAGCAAGGCCTCAGGTAAAGCCATCTCGAGGCCGGTCCCTAAGTAAAGCCGCTTAGGTAAAGTAACCCAGGAGTAGCTCCGGTGTTGAGGGTAACTTTTGGAATGATTTAATGGTTACCTGATGACGTATCCGCGCTCGAACGACTCTAGGCATCAGGCCCACCCTAAAATGAACGGTATACCCCTAAATGTTTTGCGTAATTAGGGCCACAGGTTGATTGCTAAACTAACAAACAATACAGTGGGCTGCGATCCCTGACTAGCCAGCGCCCCACGCTACAGATATAAATTATATAAAAACATACAGAGGTATCTAGTATGGCCCATCTCTAAAGGTGAAAAAAAACTAGAAAGGCTATCATTGTATGAAATAATGTCATGAAAATATTAACTCACCAAAGAAGATCCAACGTAGTGAAAACAAAACACTCGATTCATATACAGACCACACTTTAATTACACCACTAGCCTAATTACATTAATAAATCGTCTAAAACTTCAATGTCCATTAGAGTCTCTGTCTGTATATCGGATAAATCGATAGGGCCTAAGTCACAAGGGAGCGTCTCCATATCCACTGCATGAGGCTGGGAAGATGTAGCAGAGGACGGGGTAGGTTCCAGGCCTAAGTCACTAAGGAGCGTCTCCATATCCTCTGCAGACGGCTGGGAAGATGTAGCAGAGGACGAGGTAGGATCCGAAGACAGCGAGGAGTCCGTAGGTGGCAGGGAGGAGGCCATAGGCGCAACTGGTAGTTGTACAGGTACAACAAAAAAACGTCTCCGTCTACTTCTATACGAGGTCCCATCAGCGGGTATAACGATCTGGAAATCCAGGCCCACCTCTATCGTACCTCCGGCATATTTGTCCCGCATTTGTTGTTGAATATCGCTAGAAAACAAGATCGAAACAATATAGCAACCACAACAGATGATATAAATTAATGTATTATATTAAAAGACAAAGAATACAACACAGACCTCCTAACTGCTGACATCAGGTTGTCCAAACAGCTGTCGATCATGAGCCACTCATCATTATTTGGTTTGAACATGATGTATAAACTTTATGAAAACACTACAACGAAAACCTATTGGAATCGACAATTCACTCAACCACCAAGTCTGAACGACAATAGATGTCTGAAAAAGGAAATCCGGGTAGGAAAGGTTTCCAGGAAAATAACGGTAGGACATCCGTCGATAAAGAACAAATACGCACATCCAGTGACAAAATTACCAAACTACACCAAGCTGATAACACCTGCTCTTAGAAACCACCGACCGCAAACAAACAGAAAAAGAGTTTCCGTAAAGACACACACCGCATCCTGTACTGGTCACCTTAAAAAAAACACGTCCTAAAAGCAACTCACAAAGCATGACTAAACATCTTTATAAAAGAAACTGTCGTTAGTGTACCCCAGGTTAGTGTTGGTGTCAAAATAAATAGTTAAACATGTATAGTGAAACAGATGTTAGTTATTTAGGGTGTTGTAGAGGAGGACTAAAAGTGCATAGACGTAAGTTGGACATTGTAATTAGTGGTTGTATATATTTAGATTTAATTTTGCTAGTTTTAAGATATTTACTATTTAGTGTTTTAGGCAGATTTAGTAACTACTTTATGAACACCAATCAAACAAATGATATCTTTCAGTTTATAAGATCCGGCGAATGCCAAGATTTAGACACATTTAGAAAACTACTAACCGGGTATTATAAATTGAAAAGATGCGAACTGTTTGATAGATGTTCATTCTGTCATAAATATAAATTTCAGAACAGATATATTAATTACAAACAAATCAACTCGTCGGAACACCAAAAATACTATTTGAAGTATATAAATTCTAAATTGAGAGAGGGCGGTTATCTAAAGAAAGTTTTTCTACAAAATTGGGAGTATATAGTACATACCATACTCGTAAAGATCGAATACGATTTGAGGTTGGAGTATTCAAAAATTTTCCAACTGGACGACCTACAGCATCACTATTATAATATGAAACTATTGAACGTTGTAAGGCCGTATATAAAAAATGAATCGAAAACCCACTTCTATTACACGTATCTTTACAATTATATTCTATACAGCGATCCTGACGGTATGTTCTCTGATATAGATTATAATAAAGATACGGTTATAGAAAGGTATCATTTATTTTTTAGAAAATGTTGTCAATTCGATGAATACTTTAACCAGTCCTTTGACCTAGCTCCCCCCAACTGGTCTTGGGACAACAACGATATTGATTCAGACGAGTATGGAATATCCTATACACTAGATGGGGAACATTTTAATAATAATATGGCTCATTACGATCTGAGGCTGAGCCGTAGACAAGAAAAAATGGGTATACAAAATACGCATTCCGTATTGGGTAACGTCAGGCTCTCAGCATATTAATGAGCCATAATATTATTAGGAGTAGTACCGTTATATTTATGACAAACACCAAATGAATAGGTCGTTTGAGAAACAGTCCATTTCCAAAAGTCAATATCCAGCGCTCTATTCCAAAAACATAGTAACATGTCTGTACAGATTCAAGACAGACCCAAATTTATTAATCTATTCAAATTCGCATAATATAAACCAGAGATGTAGTGTTTCTCAAACGATCTAATCACACGATATTTAGCATATAATACTTCAATTTAACATTGTATATAATAGGGTTTAATGCATAGGCCGTGTGAAAAACAGTCCATGTCCGTAGAGAACCATCTTTATGGGGGAAAAGTGGTTAACGCCAATATCTAACGTCGTTTTCCAAAATTATTAACACGTCTGTACAGTTGTAAGACAGACTCAATTCTATTAATCTATTCAAAATCACTATCATATTTACATACTAAAAACTATCCGGAGATGGATTGGTTCTCAGACGGTCTATACACACGATATTTTAGCATAGAATATATTGTAACATATGAATATTCGTTAGGTAATACAATAAATGAAATTAATATAGATATACCACATTTTAAAAATGAGAAAAACCAAGCCATTAGCTGGGAAAGGGTAAATGAAAAGGAGAGAAAAAGACTAGAATACATCCGAGGCAGCCGATGGCGTCGCAGAGATGTGAGGGCAAATTGCCGATACCAATAGAGCCGTCGTATTAATTACACAGCTTGTAATTAGCAAATGAAGCCCATTAATAATAAACAGTGTAAGAGAGATTAAAACCGTACTATATAGTGAAATTGTGACTATAGAACTGTATTTCTGTTATTAATGAACAGTGTAAGCAAGGCTAAGTTTGACCTCAAAATTGTGACTACAGAACTGTATTTCGGTTATTAATGAACAGAGTAAGCAAGGCTAAATTTGACATCAAAACTGTGACTACAGAACTGTATTTACACTGCTCGTAATTAGCAAATGAAGACCAAATATATCAGTGGTGTGAAGTACAGCCCATCTACCAGAACATCTATAGCTATGAAGACAACAGAATGGAGTAAATCTACCCAGGGTAGATCTACCCAGTAAATCTATCCAGTGTGCCCAGGCAGATGTTATTGACTTTCTCTCTCTTTCTCATTATATATAAATATTTTGGAAATACGTTTCGGGGAAGATGTCAGTCATAAACATTAAATTCACATAGATGATATGAATATATATATATGCAATGGCTTAGTTTATAGCGTAACTTAGAGAGGTAATGTATGTGTGTAATATAGCTAAAATAGAGATAAATATATACTTCTTGTTTGTAAAAACACAATTAATCTATAGGGCTTTGCTGATTCTGTAACGTCCAATTGGAAAAAAATTAATAATTGCTTTAAATTATAAAACACGGATAACAATTGTGTCATATGGGGTTTCTTGTAAAACATAATTAATCTATAGAGCTATGCTGGTTCTGTAAAGTCTTATTGGAAAAAATTTAGTGTAAAACAATCAACTAGAATAAGGGTAATATATGACAGGTGTTTCCTAGCTTTGATAAATATTGTTTTGATAAGATCGTAAAATGTATAATTACTATGAGAGGGTACAATATGTTCACAAAAGCCGCCTATATGTTAAAAGGTTCTGACGCTGGCGCAATGTAGTTTATATAAAGAGTATCTGGAAATACTCAACACTAAATTACTAAAAAATAGGATAGATAGAATTGTCATCTGAAATTAATGTTCTCGAATCTGTTTTAGTATAGGCCTATATACAGGTAGACACCAAAAATACAGTAGGTTATACTTACAAATCGTAGTACTATACAATTTATTAACCATTGACTCTTTTCCTAAATGTAAATACATAGTCGTACGCAGTGAAGATTTGCTGCAGGTTGCCCTTCTACCTTGCGGAAATGTGTTTACCTGTCTAGGGTGTGCATTGAACCTTCAAGAGTGTGGACATCCGCTAGCTGAGCCTAATGTAAGTGTGTTCCTTCAAGGGACTATGTTTACATGTTCTTGCCCTTAATGCAAAGGTAGAGGTCAACACAGGATAAGGTAAATAAGTGTCTTGAAAATAGTGACGTATATTTACATTTGAACAATAAACATTCAATCTTAAATCTAATTACAATTGCTTTATACACACTTATACAAAAGCTTAGACATATTACTAGATATCTAGGTAATTAATACATCAACTAAGCCTATAGACAAGTTTAACACTAGCTTAGACATATCTCATAAATATTCCAATCATATGGCATAATTTAGCCCAAATAAAACTCATGTCCTAGGTCTAAATCTAACAAAAATATAAACTGATTAGGGCAACACACAGCAAAGTTATTGTTAATATCGTCTGAGAACCTGTTGATAGTATTCTCATGTGTTTGCCTGCAAAGTCTAAAATTATAAATCTGTATGGTTTACATTATTGGCATTAAACATCTGCCTCAAACAAACGATTACAAGTATAAAATATATTTGGCATTCAACTGAAGCCATGGCGTGTTTGAAAGGTGTTACCTATACCCTGTTCACACAAATATCCCCCGAAGGGGGAAAGGAGAGGCCCAAACCCGCCAACTCCATCGTGACATCCTCCAAAATCAAAAATGATGCCTCCGTACGAACCTCCTTCTTGACAAGTACATTCATCCATACGGCCACTCCAGAGGGGATGCATACTCCTTACGGGCTACGTAGAGCCGCGCCAGTGGGCTCTCATTCATCTCATTCACATCACCCGTCAAGCGGGAGGGTCTTAAAAAATTATTTTTCAAAAAATCAACATTAGCCGGTACATAACTATTCATTTATGTAGACCACGGCACAGTTATTCACGCTATCAACTAAAACTTACGATCCACACGTAGTAATGGGGACTACTGACCTGCCAATAACGCGATCAACCAGGTACTTAGGTATCGCTCTGGACAGCAAACTCCAGTGGTCGGGACATATAGAAGGTGCTGTAACAAAAGCTGCAAAAAGGCTGAATATGATGAAGAGACTGACTGGAACGAAGTGGGGTGCTACTCAGGACGTTCTGATTACTACATACAAGTCTTACATCCGCCCAATCCTTGAATACGGCTCAGAAGCTTACAACACAGCTTCTGATAATGCAAAGAAAGACCTGAATACAGTCCAAAACAATGCATTGAGACTGATATGTGGTGCTGCGAAGTCTACCCCAATTGCAGCGTTAGAGATTCAAACAGATATTGAGCCCCTTAACGCTCGCAGGGACAAGGCTGCTATCAAATTCTTTGAAAGAGCCTTAAGAACCAACGATGACTTCTGGAAGAAATACAGATGCGCAAGCCAAAGGCTTAAAACCCAAGTCACAGCACTGGCAAAAGCCGCAGAAATAAGAAGAAGACATGGATTGGAAGAATCAGAGCGACAACCTTTCAAGAAAACGAAATATATAAAGGAAAGGACCGAAATACCATCGTGCACATCAATACCTGGTGTAAGCCTGAGAAAAGCCGACATCCAAATCTGCGAACTCAAAGTACTAACAGAAGCTATGATCAACGAGAGGTATCCGGCAGACGAATGGCTGCGTGTGTACACAGATGGATCGGCAATGCATGACGCATGCGGGGCCGGATATTTCTCCTCAATTGGGCAAAAATCAATAGCAGTGGGGAAAAACGGAACCAACTTCGAAGGAGAAGTGACCGCCATCGGCGAAGCGGCCAGAGAGATTCTTCTGTCGACCAACACCAAGAAGGTAGTTTTCCTCTCGGACTCAACATCCACGATTCAGGCGATCGCCTCCCCAAAGCCACAAGAAGGGAAGGAAATAAACAACTGCCAGAAAACACTCCGCATGTTGCAGGAAACAACACAGATCGCAATACAATGGGTGCCGGGGCACTGTGACATCAGAGGAAACGAAAAAGCAGATAGTTTGGCCAGGCATGGCTTCTCCATGGCGCAGCCGATCCTCCCCCTCTCATACCGCAGTGTCTGTCGGAATATAAACAGCACTATCAGCGACTCCGTGAAACGGGACAGGAAACAAGCTGCTACAGGAAAGCAATGGGAAAAGATCATCCAATCAAGCATACCACTGGATCTTCCGAGAGGCGTAGCCGTGGCTTTGTTTAGGATGACCACTGGACATGACTACCTACAGAGACACCTGCATCGCATGAAAGTGGTAGACACACCAATCTGCCCACTCTGCTCCAACAACGAAGGGACGGCAGAGCATCTTACCACTTGTGACGGCCTGAAAGATATCTTTCACGAGGAGTCCAGGGAAGGACTCGCTACATTGTACTGGGAGGCACGGCGTCGGATGGCTGAGAGGCCAAGGACGGGCGTTGGCTGAAGTAAGAAGTAAGTAAGTACTATTCATTTTGTTTACTCATTCGTGGAATTTTGTAGCCATAAGTTGGTATTCATTGCGCATATATTTATGGTTAATCTGAATATTTATAGAAAACGATACATAGCAAATCATTGTGCATACTTATTAATCTAGCGTCTGTTAAGCAGACTATTTATACAAGACAGTAATCATTGTCTATAAATAACACCTATATATAATCTAGCGTCTGGTAAGTTACATATTTATACAATACATAGCTAATCATTGTACATATTTAATACTTATTATTCTAGCGTCTGTTAATCAGACTATTTATACAAGACAGTAATCATTGTGCATAATTAATACCTATATATAATCTAGCTTTTGTTAGGTTGAATTACAATACATAGCTAACCACTGTATATAGTTAATACTTATTAATCTAGCGTCTGTTAAGCAGACTATTTATACAAGACAGTAATCATTGTGCATAATTAATACCTATATATAATCTAGCTTTTGTTAGGTTGAATTACAATACATAGCTAACCACTGTATATAGTTAATACTTATTAATCTAGCTTTTGTTAAGTTGAATAATTATACAATACATAGCTAATCATTATGTCAAGACAGTAATCGTTGTGCATGTTTAATACTTATTAATCTAGCATTTGTCAAGTTGAATATTTACAGTGCATAGCTATTGATTTTATTCGCTCATGCGAGGACGTTTGTAACCGTAAGGCAGTGTATTGTACCCGTCGTCTCCGTCCAATTTCCTCTTTGCACCTGTTAACCTGAATATTTTACTTTCAGACATCGTGATGACGTCACGATCTTCTGTGCGGCGAATCATATCACTGGTGGTTACGATAGGATCGCTACCTTCCAAAACCATCCGTTTCATCGATTCAAAATTGACCGTGGCGGAAGTACTGAGATTCAGAGTCAGGCCTTTGACTTTGCACACGGTCACGTGTTTGTTTTTATTTGTAGACCAGACTTTGTAGGCGTAGACTTTAGGACCTCCAGAGACGAATTCAGTGTTGTAGGAACCCTGGCAGTATTCCAAGAGCTCGTCAGTCATCTGGCCTAAATAATCTCTAGTCACTACTCTTGGCAAACCCTCCCTATGAAGGTATACCACGCTGTGGGTATCCTTGTAGATAAGTTGTGGACCTAGAGCATCCATATACTCGTATAACTTTAGCCGGGCGTGGGCGGTGGTGTAGACGGCCAGCACAACGTTGACAGTGGGTAGTATCTCGCAAACGTCATCCGAAAACTGCCAATTCACAACCAACACGTCTTCATTTACTTCCTGTATGTGATTCACGTCAATGGAAGGGTTCTGCAGCATTTTAAACAACTCCTAAGGCTCCCTGATAATCGCCGTTTTCGATTGATTCTCCCTCTGTCCGAATTTTCCCCAAAAAGAGTTCAACATCAGTTTGGCCAACGAGCGGGATCCTTCGTTTTTGGCGATCTTTGACTGGTCCAAACGGACACCCTCGTTGATGAATTAATCCTCCACGTACTTTACCTTGTCCTCTTCGGTCCTGCACCAGCCGGGGTAGCCTGACGCCTCTTGTTTCATCTTTAGAAATTTATTGATAAACTCTTTAAACAGGCCGTCGTTTCCTGAAGCCAACTCGTACTGCCACAAATCGTGCATTTCCACAACGACATAGCCCTTCTCTACCACCTTGCGTATCTCGTCCTTGGTCCATGTGCCTGTCAGAGCGCGCTCGTCCACCGTATGGCCGCATTCGTCGGGATTCAGATTTCGCCGCATGTCCGACAGAGTACAAACATCAGCTTATTATTCATCTTTAGCGGCAATACGGGGTGGTAGAGCGATGTAGGCGGCAGAATTGTGCACTTGAGCAACCCTTCGGCGCTCATCCCCAGTTTCCTGCATTCGTCGTTGCCGATGGGCAACTTTGGATGTCCAATCGGGTATTTTCCGTACTTGCATACCCACGGGTACCCACGAACACACGTCGGCGTACTGGATTGTTTCGTCCTCTTTAGCGGCGCAGTAGGTCTTTATATTTCCCGTCCTGCTGACGAAGAATGCGTCGCGGGGGTTGAGAGGCGCTGCGTTGAGGACAGGGTGGTTGTCCAGGTAATCTAAGGACTTGTCGTTTTTCTTCTGCTGCCTGAATACACACTCCCACATCTCGACGACTTCGTAGCCGGCCCTTGAGATTCTAGCGTTCTTGGCTTTTGTCCTTTCGAAGCGTGCGTTGTGCGTGTCCGCCGGATCATCCTCCAGAGCATCATCACGTCCGTTGGGGAAGCACTTGGGGCAGCCGTGGAACCAGCATCCTTGGAATTCGTACACGGTGTTTGTCTCCATGCACAGTCCGTCGACCTTTAAGCCGTCGACCTTCATCTCTCGGCCGTTACCAGCATGACTTATTCGCATGTTGCCCTCTGTTTTGAGCCACAGCAACCATTGCAGAGCGATAAACGATTGTTTATCGGCCAGACGGTAGCCGGCTTTCGGAAGTATGGCTATGGTGTTTGGTTTTAGAAAGTTTCTTCTAAACGCAAGGTTACAGGCGCTAGCGATGGTCACAGCCTCTAGAAAAGGATCAACATTACACTCTTGTAGGAAACAGGCCCTGAATTTCAGGCACGCCTGTGCCAAGATCTCCACGTCCGATAGGCAGTATTCAAATATCTCCTTTTGAAAGTCAAAGACGTACTCGTTGCGCACCTGGTCGTCGTACCATCGTGAGAACTCTTCGTGATTCTTGTCAAACATGGAATCGGGGCAATAGTACTCTTTGGCAGGCATAGGGCCAACGTACGAGGTGTGAATTGTGTCTCTTCTATCACGTACTTTAGGATAAATTGAAAGTCAAAGGCCTGGCCGTTGTGAGGCCAGGCAAAGGCCGTGGCGATTACAATCACCTTTTTGTACGCCTTTCGCACTTCCATAAGAGACGCCATGAACCCGTTGACGGGATCCTCTCTGAACACTCGGGTTCTATCCGTGCACTGTAGGCAGGCGCCTCCCCCGTTCATACACATCCAACAGTATTGCTGGGATACGCACAAGTTGACTCGATGCACACGAGCGTCGTTAGTGACTTCGTCTTGTCGAGTTTCAAGATCAAAGAAGACAAACAGGAAGTTGGTTGATAGCGGGCGACGTGTATCAATTCTCATGTAGCCTGCAGGCATGTAATCCTTACACACTTTACAATAGTTCTCGCCGCATACGTGAGGAGCTTTTCTTTTTTTCGTTAGAATTTATCTATTAGAGTCTGGGCACTTTCTTATGGCCCGGCATAAGCTTTTCATGTGCGCCTTAAAACAGGCTCTATTTTGAAATTGTCTATTGCAGTCGCCGCACAGGATGCCGTCGTCTTCAAGCACACACGGCGGAGACCTCCTGCAAGAGCTGCATTGGGCGGAGCATCTATGGCGCATGCGATCATCGTATGGAACATGACACAATTCGCAATAGTAACTACACGCGAACGCACTTGTCAAACTTGTAACAACGTTGAAGTGGTTGGCGTGATATAACAAATTTAGCTTGTGCTTGGGGTTCTGAACGTCGCCTTCAAAGTAGATATCACGACCTTTGCTGCCGTAATTGTAGACGGTGATTTTATAATCGGAGAGTAAATCTTGAAACTGTTGCAACTCTCGAATCCCGGCACCGCCATCTCCTATCTGCACCCCGGCGTCCGTCATTAGTTGGTTTGCTCTGATGGTTTGACGTTTGCACCTGTCCTTACACACAAGCTTGTACTCGGGGTCTCTTAACGCATGCGCTATAGCTACAACCAGAGCACGGGGTAAACAGAGGGTGTCTGTATTTTTATTCGTAACAATTCCTCTTCTTTGGTGCGATTCATCTATGAATTTATTATACAGTCCGGGTCTTACACGCCCACGCCCTCGCCCTATAGGTACTTTGACCTTGGTACAGGTCACTTCGAAGGTGTCGATGGCTTTAAATGTATTAGCGTTGCTCTGGATAATGGAACCAAAGATGTTAAACAAGGCGTCCACAGTTATCGAAGAGGCCGCTCTAAAAGCGATATATCCAGGGGCGTGGTTTCGGAGATTTAAGCTCTGCATGGTGAAACCAAATTGTATGTCTTCGGTAGCGTTGTTCTTCATAGTCTCTAAGATTTCCTCTAGTCCTCGTGTGACCCACATCAGCTTGTTTTCCGCCACGGGTACGGGGTTAAAGTTGAATGTCACTCTAGTACCGTGCAACCGGAATTTTCGTACATATGTCTGGTCCGTTGATACAATACGAACAGCCATTTTACAGATACAAGTCACTACAATAGTTCTTAAATTAACACAGATATATTCAAATTGATTCTATGTGAAATAGTTTAATATCTTTTGAGATAATAACTAGAATAGATACTGGTTTGACAACGGTATATGTTATACAATTTAAAATTTTGAATGAATCGCTAAAATTAAATCTAGTTGTTTGATAATACTAACAATTGTATTTGCTAGATATTTATTAAATATGTGATTAATTTGTTTTCATAAATATTCAGATCAACAATGATATTAGATTACACAAATTATTCGACACAAAAGGATTACAAGTCGCTCTGATTAGCGATTGCGTTAATATAGGCTACAGATTTCACACGAGAACAAGTAACAACAACAAGATAGCTTACCAGAATGTTTCTTCTTCCAAAGCTGTATAGCAAGTAGTGTTTGTCACGATGAGATTTATAACTCATAAACGGCTGCCCCTCCATACCTCTACAAATGGGATCGCCCGCCGAGATGTAATCGACAGAGATCGGTCCAGCTCGAATGGACTCGTCCGCCCTTCTCGAATGGACTCTTCCACAGCTATTTGTTTACTATACCAACCTACTTAATAAATCGATACGGTAGTCGACCCAATTACAATGGCCTTGTTTCACAACAACACAGCTGTGCAGGTTATAGACCTACGGTAGCCAGGTGTCTTTGTGGTTCTATGCGTTATCTCTGCATGGCTGCACATGTAGGTTAAGCGTGTTCCCTCAGGCGATAAGGCCTTGTTGCACTGTTTCACCTTTAGAGGTGGGCCATACTAAATACCTCTGTAGCTACACCGTATTCTGGTATGTTTTTAGATAATTTAATCTGTAGCGTGGGGCGCTGGCTCGTCAGGGATCGCAGCCCACTGTATTGTTTATTAGTTTAGCAATCAACCTGTGGCCCTCATTACGCAAAACATTTAGGGGTATACCGTTCATTTTAGGGTGGGCCTGCTGCCTAGAGTCGTTCGAGCGCGGATACGTCATCAGGTATCCATTAAATCTTTCCAAAAGGTACCCCCAACACCGGAGCTACTCCTGGGTTACTTTACCTAGGCGGCTTTACTTAAGGACCGGCCTCGAGATGGCTTTACCTGAGGCCTTGCACCGTGTTAGCTTTACCTAAGGCCTAACTGCTGGGTGGCTAGGCTCGGATTGGCTTTAACCGAGAGCGTGCTCCATATTGGCTCTACCTTGGCGGGTTCAACTATTGCCTGGTTCCCGGGCGGATTTTACCTAGGATCCAGATCATTTTTGACAGTCTGAAATCGGCCCTCAGGTGACCCCGCCCCCGCAGCTGTCCATAATAGACTTTATACATACCATATACGGTGATTTGATCCAACCGGTCGATTTTTGGCAATTTCATATTTTATTTAAATACTACCCCTAGGTGAACCCGCCCCCGCAACGGTCCAAAAAGGACTCTACACGTATCCCGTACTGTCTGTTGATCCAACCGATCGATTTGCGGCAATTTCATATTTTATTTAAAAACTACCCCTAGGTGAAACCACCCCCAACCGTAGCGATAATGCACTCTAGACTCGCCTCATCAGTCAAGAACCGTTTTTTCCAAATTTTTTCGAAAACTACCCCCCACCCCCAATCCACCCCCGGAGCTACCCCCGGAGATGGTCCTGAACGTAGCTGAGGTCACCCCCAACACTTAGGTTAGGTTGGATCCATTTTGGCTAGCTTAGGTCAGTAGTTTAGAAATAAATTTTATCGAAAAACTACCCCCTACACCTCTAAACGTGGTCAAAACCACCCCCAAGGCTACGGTCAAGGCCGCGACGACCTTCAGCATCATCCAAAACTACCCCTATAGTCCTAGGTTACGTACAGGCCGAGTTAGGGGTGGTTGTCCCCAACTGCCGAACAATCTACTAATGTGTGTAAGAAAAGATTTAAATCAAAACAAATCCTTCTGACTTCAGAAAGAAGAAACCTATTCCAGCTATTTTTATTTTATAACTACAAATGATATAAATAATTATACATTATATATATATATATATATATATATATATATATATATATATATATATATATATATATATAGGGGAAAGGTGAATCATGGGCCAAAGTGCTGGATGTCAAACATGTAGTCATTCAGTTTGAATACGACCGAGACATCAGCTTTTTAAAATTTTAATGAACTAATAGGTGTTTGAAAAACAGTGTTTTAACATAACAATGTTAACTACAGGTAAACAAAAATTTATTACAAATTGAATGGATGAGTAAAAACATATTCTATTAAAGATTGAAAGTTTGTAAAAGTATATTTTTAAGCGAACGGTACCGGATCCCAGAGAATACCTTAAACTCGTCCATTACATCTTATGCGTGACAACAATATATATAGTTACACGTGATTTCGGGTGTGACTCGTTGTAAAATACATATGACAGATAACGAGTATGATTATGATTACTGTCATATACATACGAATACCAAAAACAGGGCATATACATATTTAAGAATATACAACAATCAACAAACAAAAATGCTAATAAGGGAGGCGTATCTGATATATCTAGTCCGATAGCCATTGCTTAGTGCGTCCAAACTAAGTTCGGGACAAAACTACATTTCTGCATAATCAACAGAGACAACAGAAACCACCTGAGGGATTGTCGAGATTCTGCCTTGTCAGAATCAAGGAGGCGTATCTAATAGATCTAGTCCGACGAGCAATAATGCGTCCACACTATGAACGGGACAAAACTACATTTCTGCATAATCAACAGAGACAACAGAAACCAACTGAGGGGAATGTCGAGATTCTACCTAGTCAGAATCAGGTAGGCGTATCTAATAGATCTAGTCCGATGAGCAATAATGCGTCCACACTATGAACGGCATAAAACTATATTTCTGCATAATCAACAGAGACAACAGAAACCAACCGAGGGAAAGTTGAGATTCTGCCTAGTCAGAATCAGGGAGGCGTATCTAATAGATCTAGTCCGACGAGCAATAGTGCGTCCACACTATGTTCGGCACAAAACTACATTTCTGCATAATCAACAGATACAACAGAAACCAACCGAGGGAAAGTCGAGATTCTGCCTTGTCTGAATCAAGGAGGCGTATCTAATAGATCTAGTCCGACGAGCAATAATGCGTCCACACTATGTTCGGGACAAAACTACATTTCTGCATAATCAACAGAGACAACAGAAACCAACTGAGGGGAATGTCGAGATTCTGTTAGCTTAACAAAATATTAAGTCTATGATTTGAGCAATACGGAATGGAGCCTCTCCACCCGCCTGTGTGACATACTTGGAGCGATTCCACACGGCGCAAAATTTTTAAAAATACTTTCCTCTTAAGAACTAATTTTCTTAAAACACTATCTTCCTACATATTTATTAATAAACTTATATCATTTTTTTATTCAAACTACATATCATTTCATTGCTTAATATTTGAAATCCTTACCATAGAGTTAATAATATTTTTAAATTTGTAATATCCCAGGACAACGAATTACAATTCTCTACGGAAAGGTACTACACAAAATGGAATTTGCTCTTAAAATACGAGTATCATACCTTATACATTTGGCATTATACCTTATACAATAATATCATAATAAATACTTAGCGAGTGTTTTTTTTTCGCTTTCGTTATCATACAGTAGTAATTACGAGTATACTAAAAATACGATGATGTTGAAATGAACCAAATAAATATAGTATTAATGCAATGCACTAGCGGCGAGTTTCAATGTAGATTCAGATTTTAATAGTTAATCATTATGTTTATTAAGTGAATCCTTTTTGCTGCCTATTTTATTTCTTTGTATTTAACAATTGACCTAGCAAATGACAATTCTACATAACACACAAACATAGACAAAATAATAAAGCAAGAATCAATGGTCGGTGGTTTAGTATTGTTTTCTAAATATTACTAATAAAATAAAAATGAATAAACTAACATACGTTATTTTATTTTAGTTTTAAAAATTCTGAACTTTCTATAGAAGCGGTTAGCTTATCTGTTTACTCACCATAAGATAAGAGTAACTACCTGAATAACTTTTAACTCATAATTGCCTGTTTAAACATTAATAAATTGGATAATTATTCCTGCGAACATTTTTAAGTCTTTTAGATAGTGTATATATTTTTAACTGATTTAGTAAAGAATGAAACTATGGAGTTTGTAACTGACACTAATACATTCTTCCACGCAACTATGTCTAATATCTATACTAAAGAAAGTTACACGTAATTATTCTTTTACTAAGTATTTTTATGATAGAACTTTCCTAACAACCGAGTTTATTAACCGCTTATAACAAACAATTTTAAGAACGCTTTATTACTGACTTTATAAAACACTTTATATTAACTATTTCATAAACAATTAACCACTTTAAAAACCATTTTAGAAATCCCGCACTGCAACTTAAATGTAAAAATCTTCAAAATCTACTTAAAACTTTTAGTTTCTATGCAGAAATTTACGGTGGTTAATTAATTCAAAACGCTTTACAAAAACAAGCATCACATTTTTTTGATATACTATGTAGTTTGCTCGTCGGCCAATGATTTTGGAACAAAATTCAACCTCTATCAAATTATTTTCGAAGTTTGAAAACTCACCATGCGGTTTGCAATTTTCATTTCGTTTCATACTATACTTTTCTAGCTGCCATTCCTATACATGCTTAACCCGTTGGAGCTGGTTTTTTTTTAATCATATAGAACCCGATTTGCTAAAAATAGAACGCAAATGGTTATAAAAATGAACTAACTATCGATCTCTTTCTTCAGACGCCAAGTATAGAACCATTCAAGGAACCAAAGGTTGATGGTTATGGAATAAGCCGATTGTTGTTTGGGGGTTACGACCGTATGTTAATGAAAGTTATCTACAGAGTATACAAGAATAAAATTTAATAATATTTTACTTTACGCTGTTTGGTAAAAATATTTTGTAATTAGAACATAAACCTATATTTAAATAATTTTAAGTTAAAAACATGAATGTTTTATTGAAATTTATTATTTTGAAAAGGGTAAATCAATAGTCATTATAGGATAAATAGTTGTATAAAAATAATATTAGATTAGTACAAAAAATACAACCTTTACACGATTAGGGCAGTAGGTCTACTAAACTTTTAACTAACAAATAATAATATTGTAATTAAACATCTCCCATATGGTTTCCAGTTAATAATATTTTGTGTGTTACGCAATATAAAATAAACACATTGGAATTTTCAATGGAAATATCAGTCCTTCAAAATATTGTGTAAAAATAATACTAAATACAATTTACAATTTAATTTCATATTTAAAAAACTCAATACGCTTTGTCGAAAACTCTATCATTCCTACTGAATTTATTGTAACAATAAAATTAGACATTAATATACATACGTTTAGATATTCTTGGCAAAATAATACAATTGTTTAATTATTGCTGCTATATTTGAATACGTTATCACCTTGGAATGTCTAACATTATGTTTTATATATAACATACATAATATATACCTTTAGAAAATACATTGATATAAATTTCACGTCTCTCTACTAAACACTAATGTAATACATAAACGCGGTAAATAACGATTAAATTAATGTTTTATAATTAACTGTATTTAGAAGCTTTATTTATTATTACACTTAATCTTGACAAATTAATATCATTATCTCTTGATACCTTTGTTTGCTTATATATGATATTTGTTACTTTCTAACTATTCCAGGTTCCGAGATTAATATAAAACCTTAGTTTGTTTTAGAAATTGCATTCTAGAAAAAACACTTTCGGTTACGACTACCGTGCCTTTACGATTTTTTTAAAATTTAATTTCAAAATGTCATGCAGTGGTAAGTTTGCATAATAAGTAGGTTTAAATATAAAAATATGCAGATTTTCATTAACACACGTTATATTTTTTATACCTAATGATTTATTTAATGAATAAATCAAAAAGTGATATGTCTTTCTTTATTTGTCTAAATTGTTGAATGTGCATGTATGACATTTCAATCTTTATTAACCTTTAGATTTATAAATTATTTCGTATTAATTCTCAAGTGACCAATTTAGTGGTAAATTTTAAGAACAATTAGGACATGAACTTGTAGTTTTCCTAAAGAATGAATAATAAGTTGAACGATATAATCTATGTAAAAGTAGTATCCAAAATCTCCTTTCACAAATATATTATTTGTGTTGAACTATGAAGGTCAAAAGTTGAACCACAATGTCCATAGTACACTCTATCTTAAACCTGATTATTAAACGCACTTACTTAAATAGAAACGCAACTCGTGTACAAGAGGAATTAAAACATACTCACCTAGCACTTGTGGAATGTAATAGGGACACATTAGTAAATTAAACGTAATTAAATTGTTGCGATTCTCGCCCAGTGACAGGAAGCAGACAATAGAAGAAGGATGTTTCCTGGTTGGCTGAATCGGTTTAGGAATGAATGAATTTCGAAGTTTTATAGTTATTATCAATCTCCTTTCTTCGATTTTTTTTACTGCGGTCACCATTTTTTATTGGTTACATGGCAAAACAAAAAGAATAATTGCCAAAGACAGAGAATGGAACAAAAAGTTTTATACCATGTCCCTTGAAAAATATATATTTGTTTAGTATCAGAAGACAATGATCTTAAACATCAATTCTTAGAATAACTTGTAGATAATAACATCTTTAAAAAAAATGTTTTTTTTCTTTGCGTTTATTCAAAACCTATATTTTAACTAATTTTCGACATAAATTTATTACTGATTTATAGCCTTCTGTCATGTTAATGAAATCAAAATTGTGATAACATTTATAAGATTCTTAAAATGTAATATATAAATGAACATTTTAAACTTTACAAATCGTGGCTGAATTTATAATAAAAAAGTAGGGATAAGCACTGCCTTACTTTCTTTATATTCAGAGTTTAACTTAGACGTGAGTGGTACTAAATGCAGAATGCGTTTATTCTTCCAAAATTTGGCCAAAGGTAGTACATGATAATGTAATAGAATGTACTCTATATTTTTTCATAGATACATAGTAAAACTTAACGTTTTACAACGTCTTTCGAAATATGCTGACAAAATTATAACAATCAGTCTAGCATAAATAATTAAGTTATAATTCCTCATATTGTACCTATTGTTATTGTTTCTTAATTGTTAACAATGGTAACATTATTGAGAACATTAATAATCCCATATTAAAATTCATTTAAACATTAATCAATTTGCTTGTGTTTATTTGAGAATGGTACATTTCACTTATTGTTCACGATATCTGTAACTATGCGATCAAGTGATTAATTCTTATTTTTAATATTTACAACACTTTTTTAAAATACAAAAATCTCTTATTTGAAAAACAAAACTTACGCACATCTTACGTCATGTTTTTTTCTGAATTCATGTGGCTATGTACATTATTATGACTCTCAGGTAAAAGCTCAAAACTAAACTAACTAAATCTCTTTCTACAAGGCTTTTATTGTTAGCACGACTTCTGAGGAAATGAAGGAGCTCAAGGAGAACTTGGATTGTAGGTCATTTTTTTTTTACTTGGTAAACTTTCACTATGTAAAATCTTTTTCAATTTAATAATTCTTGTTAAAAATTTAATATATTCTCAAGTTAAATAAAAAATAAAGTATTTATACAATAGAATATCGCCGCAACTCAAAACTTATATATATGTTAAAACTTATTTCCCAGGATATTTTTATGACGTCTCATTTGCATTCAGTATGATAATTTAAGTATAAAACTTCCATCGAATCAAGGGAAACAGTTAATTAGGCTCTTGAAGAGACCAACATAAAAATGAAAAGTTTCAAGCCTGAAAAATGGTAAATCTCTGACTACTATCCTACGCAATAACATAATATACTGTATTATAGAGGAACCTGAAAGATTGTAATACATTTTTTCTGTACTCGTCTATATACGATACGGGTTTTAATCAATAACTTAAATCGGATCTAACAACAGAAAATCTCGTACTTAAGCTCATCAGCAACTACCTTTACATAAAGTAAGCGTGCAAGAATCGGTAGGCCAATCTTGTTGGTAGCAACGCATTTTTATAGCTCCATATAAAACTTTTAATTAATTAAATAAAATGTTATTATATTTTTGTCACATTATTCTCATAATGGTAATGTAGCAATAAGCACAGGTATAAGACATTTTCAAACATATTAAATGGACCCGAATTGAAGAGAAAATTGAGAAAACTGTGCAAGTATTAGAGAGTAGGAATATTTTAACCCAAATATTTTTAAATGTGTTCTGTATATTGGTTGCAATATTGTTGTTATTTATTGTTCTTCAAATATAAAGAATTTAATCGATTTTAAAAATATAAGTTTTCCTATAATTATTTTTATTATTAAATGTATTTATAATGATTATTAGAAACGGAAAATCTCATTAATAAATATTAAACTCTTTATTTGAATAGGCTCAGGGTAGCATCCACAATAAAGGTACTAAGGAATGTCTCAATTAGTCAGGAGATAAAAATAATTTTGGGTATGATAAATAGATGCACGTAGCAGTAATTCTACGTCTGTCGTGCTACTCATTTAGTCACAACAGTGTCATTTGCAGATTCAAAATACATAATATTTTGTAGAGGTTATGATATTAAGTATTTAAGAGCCTATATAATTATTTCGTGATAACGAAAAACGAGGTTTAGGGTATATTTATATAAGGAACTATACCATCGTTTTTATAGTTAATTGAACACCTATTTATTCATTATTATAACATAATATTTATATGTGTTCATGTTTCATAAACTACAATCACGTAAAATACTGTATAGGAAATAGGACAATAAAAAGGTGTAGATATAAAAAAGGAAAGAGTCTCATGAGAATTTTCTGATCTATTTCTGTATCCATCGCGTATTACAGCGCAGTAATCAAATAAATACACTGTTGTACAGCAAGGAATACCAACTGAGAAAATGATGTGTCAGCGCTGAGAGGCCAGTGGTTTGGGAAACACAAAGCAGTACCAACTTGGGAGGAAGAAAACCGCCTGCAAACGGATATAATACCACAAAAATATCATTGTAATACATTAGTTGTGTTAAGATCATCCCGTGTTTACAGATGCTTAAGATTGTCTAATAATACATAATGGTATACATAATTTAACACTCCAATAAACCTTTAACCAAATAATAAGACTGAATGTGAAATATATTTTCAAATTTGACATGAATAAATTTTACTTTGTAATCCACAGATTGAAATTTATTGAAAATTATTTTGCATGATGCAACAAAAGAAAATAACTACACTAAACTTTTAAAACTACCTAATTTAAAAATGTAGAGTTAGTGCAAAATAAAGTTTTAAATTTCGAAACATTTTGAATAAATTACTAAGAAAAGGTTCTAGTCTAAGGGCGGTCCAATAGGTTTTAGTCTGAACTTTAACTGTAATTAAAACTAAAAAGGGAAACTAGCGTTACAAACGTACTGAGAAAATTATAAATTAAAATATTTTTAACCAACCTCATAGTTTAATATAAAGAGTTAACGTGCAGCTGTAGCATTACTTTAGGGTGGTACACTCATAAAACCCCTATAGACCTATTTTGTAATGCATCAAACCGTAGTCTCTAATTTGTAACGTAGAACGTATTTAGACAGAATAATGTAGCTTCAGAAGTTCATTCTACACAATACCGTCTCTGGTGCGTGAACATAAAAATCTTCAGCAATACAATTATTAGATAAATTGAGAAACGTTTCCACTCAAAGAAGAAGGGATCAATATTATCCGTGGATATTAAGTATCTTATGGAATTTACTTCCCCATCTTGAACAGTTACCATGACTAGGGACGGTACATTTCATCACACCCTTGATCAACCCCATCATCAGTCTTCCTGTCGGCACCATACAGCCATTACTCCTTTTGTTTGACTCCATACCAAACCTTCTACACCTTATACTCAATTTAGTTAGAACATTAATTAACATTTTATAACAAACACTAATCTATGAGTAGCCTTCGTCGTGGCATCACATGTAACTATTTATTTATATAATTAGTCCATAATAAACATTTCCAATGGTTATTTCTTAATTAAACTCTACAGTTTCTGGCATCACGATAAGTCATAGTTTGACCAGAATAAAACAGAGGGTATATTTGTGACAAAGTAAATTATATATACAATTACCGTAAACGGGAGGGCTTTAATGATTAAGCGCTGGAGTTGACTAAAATGTAGGTAATTGAAACCAGAATTACCTGTCGCTTTTCCGTGACAGGACAAACGGAAATGAAAGTGGCAAGGGTTTACTTGCAACCCTGGAGGTACCTAATAACTAAATAGTTTCCCAAAAATAACAGCTGATAACTAAAGTGAGGTAATATTATATGATCAAATCTTTCAATATTATCAACGTTTAAGATATATTTATTTAAAGACGTTGCTTTAAAAATATTTTTACCGGTAAAATTAATTCCAGTCATCAAATAAATTTTGAAAAAACTTACATTGTAGTCACATGTCTTACAAACAATTAATTTTAGTGTATGTTCTAGTCTCTAACACATTTACCTTCAATAAATATATTAAAATTTTTAGAATTAACGAATATTTCAACGTAAATTATACTTAATGATGATTAGTAGAAAGGTTTCGAACAAATAGGCAATGTAACATTTAAAAGTTCATTTCAAAGCTTTTCGATACCCAAACAATGTCCTCTTCAGATACTTATATTTAACAAATTTGGAATATTAAATAAATGTATACATTTACAATTAATATTAGTTGTAATAAAAAGAGTTTTACTTATATTTAAAAATGTAACTATTTTATAGTTCTTGAATTTTGTAGTCTATTACGTTCGGTGAATATTAATTAATCACTTAACAATAGTATATGACTGTCCAAACTTTAAATTTTGTAAATTTGTGAAACGTTACTGAGACAGAACGTTTTGGATCGCTATGTGATGATCTTCATCAGTGTCTATTTCATAGTGATTAATCTATATGTATGTATGTAGTAGAATGCCCTGAATTTAGCTGGAAGTTCATACTTTTTTTAATAAGCTATTATATCGTAACCTTGTACTAAATTATTTTAATTTATTTACATTTAATTAAAATGATAAAACAATCATCATCCTAAGGGGCCTATTAGTTACTTGTTATTTTGCAAATGCTATCTCGTACTTATTGAAATATGAAGGGTTTAATTTCATACGTGTTATATACGAGCCAACATAATATAACAATGGCTTTCGGAGAGAATGCAGGTTACGACATTATTATTTGTCAAATATTATTATTTGTCACGCCTTAAATCTACCTGAGGTAAATTAGTATCACAATATTAGGACGTCATGTATGAAAAATGTGAAAATGTCTATTTATTTTTCAAGATAGCTCATAACGCTAGAATTTTGTATGATGAAATACATACAAATGATGTAATGTTCAGGTCGATTGTGGGATATAATTTTATCGAGTCTTTAAAATTTAGTAAAGTTGTATAACAATTAAAACATTTCATTACAAATAAATAAGTAATTTTTTAAATAGTATACTTTATGTTTTAGGTGGCATTTTTGCTTCAAAGTCAACTACCTTTAGCTTTACTGCAAGGCGTTACATTAGATATATTATGTCGTTAAGTCTAATGAATGTGTCAGTCTTATTACTTTACTTTACTTTATCCAATGCCCGCCCTTGGCTGTTGAACCATTCGGCGACGAGCCCCCCAGTAACAACCGGTTCTGGACAGCTTGTGGTCCAGTTCAGGACAGGTTGAAATGTGGTCCCCATTCATAATACCATTGAGACAGAGCAAACTCCTCTTGGCCAAAACGGAAGAGGTGGGCCTGGAGATAGTCGTGTCCTATCAGAAGTCGAAAGTCAGCCACTGCAGTTGCTCTAACGCTTGTTAGCACCAAAGGACCGTGACTGCTAAGTGATTCCCACCGTTTCCCCCTGATGGCTTCCTCATGCTCTTGTTTAATGGAGCGTTTAAGGATTGCATCAATAAGGTGTTTGGCAGAGGTGAGGCTGGTTTCTGCGTATGGTTGTTGCATCTGCGTTCTATTTTTTGCAAGGTCGTCTGCTCTTTCGTTACCTGTGATACCGACGTGACTTGGGATCCACTGAAGCCTAATTGACCATTCATTTTGCAAAAGATGTGAGATTGCTTCTCGGCAGTGGAATATGTTCGAACAGTCTGTTGAAGAGTTGTCGGTTATAGCAATTATGGCGGCTTGGGAGTCTATAAAGAAAACAGTTTGTTGGTGGTTCGTTGCTGGATGATGCACAGCAAGAGCCTCTGTGGCCAGTCGTACTCCCCATCAAAATTACTTGCGTTTGCCCCAACGCCCTGGCTGATTTCAAATAGCTTGGAGAAAGCTCCAGCGCCAGCTCCAGTAGGATTGAGTTTAGATCCATCAGTGTAGATGTGCAGCCAGCCTGGTTCAGTATATAAATTGTGGATTGCCTCAAGGGCAGAAATCTTTAGTTCTTCAGGGAGTGCAAGATGCTTGGGGGTTTTAAAGTTTAGTAGCGACAAACTTTTGAGAGGCATGGCATTAGTCGGTTTGTTGAAGGTTTTGAGCGGGGTTGGGTTTGATTCACGGATGTTATACCTTCTTCTAAGTTCTTCAGCGTGTTGTAGTGGGCTTAGCTGGGGTTTTAGTCTCTGTGCAGCCTTTCTATAGTTAGTGCAGTATCGGGATTTAATCTTCTTAAGCGTTCCCAAAATTTTAGGGTTACTTTATCGCGCCTTTTTTGCAATGGTTCTATGCAGGTTTACATTTCCATCGCACAAATGGGCGTTGAGAAAGCTGCGCCGGTGATGATTCTGAGAGCACTGTTCTGGATTTTATCTAACTTTCGCAGATTCGGTTGACTGGCCAGTGACGTAACTTCCGAAGCGTATTCCATGGATTGTCTGACATAGGTCTTATAAGTAGTGGCAAGAACGTCCTGCGTGCAACCCCACTTTGTACCAGCTAGTCTTTTTAACAGATTTCTTCGCTTGCTTGCGCGCTCAGCAACCTCTTGTATGTAATTTTCCCATGAGAGTCTAGTGTCCAGATTAACACCTAAGTATTTGGACAATTTAGACTCTGGCAGGTAACTCTGTTTATATTTGAGCTCAATGGTTGGAGGCTTGGTGGAGAGAGTGAACAAATGAAACACAACCTACTGTCTGTCGCTGGCTACAAGTCTCAAAACTACTACTACCGTTAATCATAATTCTGTCTTACTTCTGTTGTATGTACAGATTATTGGCATATTCTTGTTTAAATTATATAGGTACAATTTATAGGAATAGAACAGTGTCAATTTAGGGTAATATTAACGTAAATAATCTATATTTGTCTACAGTTATTTTAAAATAGTACCACCACAATAGGCACATGCCATAATTTTATATAAAAGTTTACTCTTACAAAATGTTAACTGATACTAACAATAGTTTCAATGTAGACCAAGTATCTAAATAGTCTCATTCCATAGATATGATAGATTTTACCATAGATATGATTATAATAGATATGATAATCAAAAATATCACCTGGTTTCTCATTGTACATATGTAAAGTTTGTTAATAATAAACGCTATTTATCATATATGTTATATGTCGCGTACTTAAGACACGAGCTTAACTTTGTTCCTGTTGTCCTCACTAAAACATTCTGTTTCAAAACTTCACTCTAATGAACACTCGATACCGTTTGATTATTTTAGTAGAAATGTTAGTTCACACAGAGTAATAAAGAAACTGTTCACAGTTCATGCTTCTTTTCTTAACCAATTGTTCTCTTCATTATGAATCGCTTCAAATATTCTGTTCCTTAAAAACAAGACAGAGAATTAAAATATTTAAATAGGAAAAATACATCATGTGTCCAATTTAATTTCTAGCGTCACCACAGTGTAAACACTTACTATACTTTACTTTAGCAACGCCCGTCATAGGCTTTTCGGCCTTTCGACGCCGCGCCTCCCAGTAGAGTGTAAACAAAAACTCTTCACTCGCCTTCATAAAACTGTTTCAAGAAGGGGAACTCAATTACCCATAAACCCACTTACACACAAATACATGCAAAAAACCATATTTTCATATGAGTTACCTAAGTTTCCATTTTCAGTAAACTGTTGCTGGGTGTTGCTAAGCCTCCTCTGCTCAATGTCTCTATCCATCCTCTTTCGACGATGACTTCTTAAGAATAAATCTTTTATTCTTCATCTTTGATGGCCGACAAATATCCAACAATGTAATGAGGTGATTCCGATGGAACTTAGGTTCAGTCTTCGGATGTAACATGTAAGTCATCTTCGATATCGTCTATGATGTAACTCAGAGTATTAGAGCTATTGTCTGTGGGAGGTTTTATATTTTTTTTTAAACCTTACTAGTTATATAAGGATAGCACTCGTTCTCCGTGACATTTAATGAAGTGAGAAGAGGTAGTTCAGCCCCTAATAAAATTCGTCTCATCCTGTGTATACATTCTGTAGTGGTTGAATTTCCGTAATCAAATACAGCAGCTCTAATACGAGAAAAGATCCCCTCCAAAATGTCTTGGTTCAAACGACAGATTATTATATGTTTCATATGTTTTCCCTTTAAACCTGCAAAGAGTCACTTTAAAGAGCATATGCTCAAGAAAACCCCCTTTTGGAATGGCATAAGTCCTTTCTTATCCCCAGAACGTATATTTCTAATGAACCTTCCCATTTCACCGACTATGCCTAACTGATTCTCATAGTCCATTCCAAATGCGCTCTCCCATTCTTTTTTAGGGTCTAAACAAAATCTGAAAATCATAAAAAATTGGAAATATATTTTCTTTTGGAAATACTAATTTTAAAAGGGAAGGTTGTATGGTGTGAGAACAATTGCGCGGCTAAGCGGCTAATCTGACTTTCTGTCTTGCGTTCTGCCTAATATTTATGTGGAGACTACTAAGTTTAAGAGATAAATTTAATTCTGCGTCTTCGATTGCAAACTTAATCATTTGTTTCTTTTTGTCATATGTTAATGTAATGCCATAATCTAAGAATCTATTTTTCAGCAAGTTAGGCATATTAGGAAATAACCATACATTCGTCTTTGATGCAGGGAGTTTAAATGAAATTACTATTATCTCTTAAGGTTTTTTATTAATTGTAGCGGTATTTCCTTTTACAGTTTCTGCACTTTTCTTTGTACGCTTCAATTGTTGTTCCTCTCATTTATGTTTCACTGTTTTAATCCCAATATTTAATTCTTTCCAAAGCCCCTGGTTTCCTTCACACATGTCAGAAAAAACTGTTACAACATGACACACAGCTTGATCAAGTGCTTCCAAGATTGAAAACAACGTGTCTTTTGTAATATTTCTTCACAATTATAATATACAGGTGGTTTCCATTTTGAATTTAATCCCTTGCGCATTACAACCTGTACATTTGTATGGAGGCCATAACATCTATCTTCAGCTTTATTATATGATATTCTGCTGTATAAATGCATTTCATAGAATCATAAAACTGTTATTTTAGAAAAATCAGTCATAAATTTGAATTTTGCTTCCATTACACATATTACATCTTTTTGTATGCCAGGAAAACATTTAAAATGTTTCTTCCATTTGGCCAAAGTGGTCATACCGGGTAGCGGAATTTTCTTTATGAGGCGTAATTAAATATAAGCATTCTCTGACACAGATCTTAAGGCAATCCCCGAAACCATGTCTTCGTTTTTGCACAACATATTTGATTGTTTATTTTCAACGCAACCCCAATATTTCAATTTGTTTTGGCGTAAAAATAGTCCTTAACATGTTTTTTACTGTCAACCTCTCCATATCTAGGTGTTGTTAATGTAGGCCTATTAGTTTAATGCTTTATAGTTATTTAATAAATATGTAGAAATTACATAATATGTAGGCCTATTACATAATGTATTACATAATATGTAGAAATTTACAATTGTCTGATAACCGACTACTTTTTAATTTCTCAATCATCAATCCTGATTTATAAACATTCAGTTTAAGTTTCAGCTTTTCAATTTCATAATTTTTTTCTTTTAATTCATTGGCGGGCCCATCTAAGTTCACCGTATCCGAAGTTTTATGTTTCTTTATGTCTTGATAGATTTAATATCAGAGAGTATTTTACGTTTCAAAGACCGTTTATCTAATCTTACCTCTCTTGTATTAGAACTGATAATATTTTTCTTAGCAGGTGGGTGTAGATGTGGCATTGTTTCATTCTTCAGTTTATCGGTCTGTTCACATTCATTAACTCGCTATACATGTCCCTAACGTAATCACTGTAATCAAAGTGTTCAGAGCATACTCCACTAATGTTTGGGCTACATTATCTGCTCGGGGATAAGCAAACACACACGTATACCTTTGTATCTTGGAAAGACATGGAATAATAACAAGACAGGTTACCAGTGCGGCCGAACCATGTTGACAGTGTAGGCGGTGTGACATCATCGCGCTCTTACCCTCCACATCCTCACGGGATGCTAACGGTACCAGATTGTATTCTACCCACCTTCAGGTCACATAAAATTTATTCCAGTGAAAAATTGAGTAAGAATTTAAGGTAATTAGGTCTTAGTCTAATGTGAGGATCACTGCCTCTCGGTTTTATTGAAAAAGATTATTCGTAACCCTTAGTTTTAGCCTCCATTCCGATTGAGCTAGTTACTATTAGGTTAGTTATCGGCGTAACTTACCTGTTTGTTTACTACAATGATCATCTTAAGGTTATTTTTCGTGATGTTATACAGAAACCATTCCTTTGCAGGAGTATATCTGTTAAAAATATTGTAACGACACTGCAAAATATGTTTCTGAAATAATAATTTTTTAATACAATTTTATGAAACTACAACAATTAACAACCCTATCAAACAGATAAGTGTAAACATAATGTTAAATAGTAGGATATCCTAAACATTTATTTGTATAAATGATAATTAAATTAGTTATAAAATAATAATGACTTTAAATAATTTTAAAACTTGTGTGAAAGTAAAATTCTCATGGAGATAACATTTGGTAGCTTAATATTTATTAGTAGTTTTTATTTCAAATGATTCTAAAAATCAAAGCTTATAATATTATTTTAATAAAGATTATAAATAAATTTTATATTGGTTGCTGTTTAATTTATGTACGGACTTTAAATGCAGCTGACCTGATCTAACGATACACAGTAATAAGAATTAACCACGATTAGAGAAGCAGTATTAGAGTTACAATCTTCTCGGTAAGCCTGTATAACGTTAATAAAGGAGATTAGCCGATATTACCAAGTATTCAAGTCACTAAAACTCAGCCTCCGGTTAGTTCTGAAACCGAAACTTTAACAATCCATGTTTAATATTAGTTTTCGTTACGTATATTTTAACGACTTGAAAAATGAGGGGACGACACTGTAACCTTTCTCTTATTTATATTTTCAATAAACTGGTTTCACACATTATAATTATAGTAGGTTAATTTAAATATTGCATTACGAATTTTTCCAAAAGAATATAACAAGCACCCGTATCTCGTATATAGCTTATTCATTAATATTATGAACAAAATAAAGTATTATTTTTGCAAATCTTTCAGTAACGGGGCTTTGAAGAAAACTTGAAATATTCTCTAAGTTGACACAGTGAAAATATCTTTAGATATATTTTCTTTTAGGCTCTTAGTTATTTAGTAGTCCTAAATTAAACATACATTATACAGGCAAATATAGGAATAATTATCTTTAATAAATTAAATCATAATTAAACTAAAAATACTCAACAAGATGTAGGAAATTAGAGAGCTACAGTATTTAAAATTCCGTATTTAACATACTTAAATAAAAATGTTTGTCATTGTATGTTTTATTGTTTGTTAAAACTAATTTGTTTCATAGTGAAAATTTTGAGTAAAGGTAAAGGGATATACGCAATATGATTATTTTGTGATTAATTTTATATTCTTACAAGATACTGTTACAAATATAGATAGATATCGCCTTATGTATAATATTTAAATAGTGAGTAGTATTACAAATCAAAAACCAACCGTCATGTTGTAAGTTCATAAACATTCTCTTGAAAAAATTATAATAATTTTATACATGTTATTAATCAAGTAATTTTGTTTCTTTTCAGACTTGTTCTATCGTAGTGACACATCTCATAGTGCTGATTCAGTTTACACGAGTCACCTAAATATCTTTACCATGTCTCAGGTTTATATATAATATGTGTTAGGAACTAACAAGGTGAAGCTGTAACTTATAGTTAGGAATGGAGACTTCAACGTCGGAATTTCGTTATATAAAAGCAAATGCTTTCTAATTGCAAATTTTAGAAACATTTTAAAAATAACTGTTAGGTATCGGCGATGGAAAATACCTGAACATGAAAGTACTAGATGCATAAAACTGCCGGCGTATTTCTGTATAATGATTAATTCGCAAGATGCTCTCATTGGCCAGATATTTCCTATATACACACACAATACTTGAGTGGTTGACAGAAAAAAAAACGATTTAGGCAGCAAACAATTTGGAAGTCAACGACTTGTATTTTAAGATAAAACAGTTGTTGCCAGGGAAATTGGTGTCATACAAACAAATAGATACAGTTTGAGATACCAAAGAAGCTGTAAATTATCCAGTAGAGTTTTTGAACTCATTGGAATGGATCGGCATGCCACCCCACCTTTTAGAACTAAATGACAAGTTTCAAGGTAAAGTTGTATTACCACCATGAATCCCTGTTATTCCGACAGATGTTCCAATTGAATTGAAACGTTTACATTATCCAATTGAAATGCCATTCGCAATGACAATCAATAAGTTTAAGGGTCAAATATGTCTGTTTTTAAAAATTTAAAGAAATTATTTAAATAAATAAATTTAATATAATTAGAGAATAAAAATATTTTAAAATAACTGTATTCACATCAAGTGTCATCCACTACAAGTATAAAAAATGTGTTTTAATTTGAGTGAATGAATAAAACGTATTTTACTAACGACTAAAAACCCTGAGCAAGATACGTATAAGGAGAGTGAGATCTTATAAAAGGAATTGAAAAATAATAACATTTTAATTATAAATTAGACTTGAACAAGGTTTGCAAATAGTTTAAGACATAATGTAAATAAATGAAAGGAACAATTAAAGCTAAAATACTGTATAACACGAGTATGAAAATTTAATGTCTTTATATGGTTTTATTGAAGTGAACTCTTCTGCATGCACTGTTGAGAAAAGTATACAATGGTGGGCGAAGTATTAAGGTGGGCGAAATTTTATACTAAAGTACCATTAAATCGGTTACGTCCTTGTATACTAAGAAACTTACTGTGTGGCGGATTGCTTTTTGGGCGCTTTAGGGGCAGCTAACGGTTATCTTGTTGGATAATTCCTGATAGTAATGGTCCTTTTGACAAAATAGTCTATACTTAATGCTTTATTACTCAGACCTATACACGTAAATTTCATTCTAACGTAATAAGACATGTCTTCAGTTACTGTCACAAGTACAAGAGAAGAGCCAATGTGTAGAAATGCGCATGCGCTGTCGTATGTATGATTTACAATCATATCTTGATGGAATGGCAGTTTTTTAGTAGGTATATTTTAGTAAGTAATATAGGTATTTACAGATACATAAAATTACTAATTTGAATAAGAAAGAGTGGACAAAATGAATTATATATGATTCCGTTTCTGCATTGTAATTTTCTGTACTCTGGGGTTTTGTGTTGGAAATGTTTTTGGGAATGGCCTTATCGTCTTGACTTGACTTATGTCAGAGCTCTTCTCATTCGTATTATTCTTCTGTAATAGATAGTTAATTTTATCTATTTTATTATGCTATTGTCGTTGACATTTACTGTAATTGTAGAGTTTTTAATTCCTATAAAATTCCCCTTGTTACACTATTTATTTCTGAGATACAGCACGTGCGAATTTTAATCTATTTCTGTAAAATTGTAAATTAAAATTTTAGTGATTCCAATTAAAACTTGTTGCCTAATATTAGGGTAATTAGAGTATTATTTGTTTTTAAATTTTATAAAATGTGATTAGCAATATAAAATTAAACATTATGCTTTTTAAATTTCCTTGTAGTTGTGAATTTTTCAAGACAAATGTAATATTATGTTACTTTTTATAATATATTGAGCTTTTAAAGTTCCTGTTTGTTAAAGCTTCTGCATTATATTACGAAGTTATTGTTCCTATTTTTAATAATAATCAGTATTAGTTTACTTGCACGTTTAGGATTAAAAAATTGTATTGAGTTCCACAAAAAGAAGAGAATGGTGTGGTTAACTATCCATTTCGCTCAAAAAAACAGTAAATAAATTATATATTGACAGTACCTATAATATTTAACATAATTAACAAATGTTAAAGTGTTATACAAATTGTTTTTTGATTTGGAAATAAATTTATATTTACGATACTTTTTTTAAAAATTAGAATTTGTTTACATTAACCATAATATTTTCTATTTGAACTCAGTTTCATCTATTGTGTGTGATATATCTTTTAATATCTAAATATTTGTAAGAGATTGCAAAACAAGAAATAATTCTCAAATTAATTATTTCTCATTCTGGAGAAAAAATAATACTTTATTTTATTAAATTGCTGCATAATTGGATTTTGTTAATAACGCAATCCCAAAAGGAAATGTTAAAGCTTGGTTGTAACTAGGATGTTGTAGGGTTTTATAGTTTCCGAAAATCTTACCTGAATGTTCGTAATTTGATTGTATTAAAACACCATCTTCTCTGTTTGAACGTTGACTGATTTCGTGTTGCGGCTTCCTGCGGTGACTTTAACGATTTCGATATTATTTGCATTAAAACCAATAATGCTGGTGCCTTAGGTTTATTTGATCAAGTAATGCCTTTTAATTACTGTGTGTTCTATGATTGGTGCAGTACATTTTACAATAAGATTCTAGTGACTTTAATTAATTAAAATAAAGTGGTATGTAAAAGGGGGACGTTCCTGTACGTTGTGGGGTGGAATATTTTCACACTTATTCGTGATATAGTTTTTCTATTATATTTAAACAGCCATTCTTTCTAACCTAAACAACAGTAACGTTTGCTTAGTTCTACATATATTCTTTACCTCTAATTGAGCTTGTACTTGACTCCATTTTAGTATTCTAAATTTTCTACTTTTTTCTGCAGCTTTTGCAAAATAATATGGGTTTTTAACAAAAATAAATTAATCTTGGGTCTTGAAAAGTCTCAACGCTCCTGATTACGTTTTCAGTTCATACAATAGAACAAATTTACTTCATTTATTATCAACATATGTTTTAACACAACTTCAAAACTGTGAGCGTTATCAATTTATATCTAATTATTGTTTTTAATGTGTTAATGTTTAAATGTATTTATTTACTTATTACTACTGATTGTTATTTTAATTCATAGGATTCGGTTTTGGGCGCCTCTTATCACTGATAAGAATGGTGGGGATTATTTATAACAGTGATTCTCTGGATTGCACTGACATAACACACATATTACAGGCTCTTAATATTATTTAATTAAGATATATCAGGAAGAGTTGCAATATTATATTTAGATGAGGATTTCTTACTTTACTTTAATTTTGGCTTTCCCAATTATAGTAACCTTCAAGAAAATCTTAATCATATTCTACTACCTAACTTAATTTACATATAAATTATTTTGCTCTCACGGTCACTGTATAAGGTTCGTGTTTCAATTGGAGGAACGTTAGCTTACATTTTTTATTTTATAGTTCTTATTTACTGCATATTCCTTTGATAAATTATTAATGAAAAATTTGTGATTTGCAGATCAACAAAAAAGTTAAATGTTCAAGAGGTATTGATAAAGTCTTTAATAAGCTTGAGGGACACGTGTTCTTAGATCATTCTCCTTAAATTCCATCCGTTCGTTGAGTCACTATTGGCCTATAATCACGTAAACTTCTCGACGATTAATTTTACTTTGTTAACAACTCTTAAGTTGCTACTTAATAACCTACTTCCGACGATTTACTTAATATTCAATTTGTTAATTAATCCGACGGCTTTACTGAATAATGTATTCAGTATCAACGCGTGGGTTGCTACTTAGCATTTGACTTTCGAAGATTTACTTAATATTGAATTTGTTAATTATCCGACGGCTTTACTGAATACTTTCTTCAGTATCAACGCGTGGGTTGCTACTTAGCATTTTACTTTCGAAGATTTACTTAATATAATTATACGAACTGGAGGTAACTTGACCGACGTCTGCTCTCATCGAACGTTCCTGGATGACTACTTTTGTTTCGTTTTTCCTAAAAACTAACTTTTTGAATCCCTTATCCCTTCTCTACTAGTTTAGACCAACAATTGTTCTTAATTTAAACTTTTAACGTTTATTTTTAAAATCTATCGTCTTTTTGAAACTCATTTTCTTTTAACGGTACCAAGTTTTTTCTCTACTTCGAGGAACGACCTTGCTTCTTTAACTGACAACGTTTTTGAGAATTTATAGTACAATAAAGTAATAATACTGTCAGTTTAGCCTTGTATATTGTACCCTTAGTTTTACAAACCTAATTTATAGTTCCCTTTAGAGTCTCTATTCACATATCTTCATAATATAACAATTCATCAAAACAAAATTTATAAAAATACGTTAAACATTTATAACCCTAATTAATTAATTAGATATTTTAAATAGCAACATTTAGACTCCAAAGAGTAGTAGCTCAAGGAAAGGTGTCTTACCGACCTTTTTCTCCTGCCTTACTTTGGCCCTTTCTTTTCATCAATTGCTAAGTCAGTAAGAAATTAATGGTTTATCCATTGACTACGAACCTAGTTTCATAGTCCTGTGCCTCAAGGAATAAACCTCTCAGAGGAACCAACCCCTGAATTTTTGATAAAACCAATTAGCCTCCAATAAGCCCTGTTCAAGCTCCTTTTCGGGTAGTGGAATCTTTGAGAGACACTTGTGATTTAAAGACTATACCTGGATACCTAGTGAACTTATCTTATTTAGAATGAAAACACAGCTAATTGGAAAATATACCTTTTTATTTATTTGTTCCAAGGTTCAAATTAATTATTATTTTTTTAATTTAATTTAACCGGATTTTCTTGACTAATTACCTTTTCAAAATTTCATACAACTTGCCATTGAATTAAACATTATTATCTCATTCTATGTTTTTAAATTTTCTTATTATCATTAATTTTATATATAATTTAAATTATCAAAGTTACTATAATTAATTTTGTATATAGTTTTGATTGTTACAGTTAAATTTAACATATTTTAAAATCTGATTCTTTTTCAAACACTTAATATTACTATTTAATGCCTTTAGGCTAGGCCTTGAACAATTAACTTCTTTAGAAATTATTCATTAGAAATTCACTTAGAAAAAGCCATATAAGATATACATCTTTATACTTAATTCATACATTCCCACAGCGATGGGAATGGAAAGTCAATTTTGAATCTTTGTTACTTAAATTTGGGTAGCCTAAGAGAGTTGACTAATCAGTCCCTTAGGTTATTCCCATCTTATTTAATTTTGAATTTAAGTTAATATAATTTGAAGTAAAATGTTATTTAAAAAGAATAATTAAATTGATTATATAACCTTGTACTGTAGAAATCTTTTTATCTTCATTAATTTTGTCATTTGTCGTTCCCGTTACAGCTTCAAGGGTCTTGGTAGGTAGGCGTCTCTCCATAATTTCGTTTAATCTTCTTATTTTCTTTAATTTTGCATTTTGGTGGTCGAAATTTTGTTCTGGGTATATATGAGCCCTTGCTCATATATATCTTCCTTCCCCTGATCACATCGTAGCACTTTTTACTCTGTTTCTAGCACATTTTTTCTTGTCCTGTTCGCATGGTACAAAAACACGTCTGCTCGCCTTGAGAGCCTAATGCATTCTCCTTCTGGATAGCGTCCTTTTTTGTGAGCCCCACTTCATAGTATCCATTTTTCAACTTTTGACCAATCAGAAAGCCGTTGCCATGGCAATTGACTTTGTTTGTTCGGAAATTCTGAACTAAGATTAGTTTCACTTTTTGTAAAAGGCGTTTCTGTATTCTGATGTGTCCTTTCCATTTTTACCTTTTATTTAATAACATATTTGACTTTATTTCTTCTTATTTAATTTAATTTACTTTTTAAAATTCCTAATCCAAAGGTCGACTGTAGCGCTTTCGTTTCGTAGTGACAAGATTTATAGTCAATACCCTAAGCGGATTTTTCCGGAATCAAACATAACTGCTTCTAGTATAACCTAATTTCTAGGCTATTACATTTTAACATTTAATCTTTACTTTTACATAAATACTATTTTCCCTAGCTAGGCCTAATTTACTTTCCTCACAACTTATAAATTTACATTCTTTATTCCTGATTATATTTAATTACAATTATTTTAATAGCCGGCATCTAGGCCGAGGTTGTTATCCTACACAATTACCGTCTTTTTTGTATACATAATTTAGGCTATCCACTTTGAAGTGATAATTTTTCTTATTGAATATAATTTATGTTTTTTAAGTCTAAAGTTATTTGTAATTTTCTTCATTTTACTATTATTTACCCTAGTTTTAATATTATTATTATTATTATAAAGCTTTAAAATTTTTACATATAAATTTAGCCAATTATTTAACCAGGTTAGGTTTGATTCTGGTATTCTGTACAATTACCCTGATTCTTTGCATCGGACATTCTGGCCGCTGCAAAATTCCCCCCTTTTTAAAATATTAAAATTTTGGTTCTTCTCTCCCTTGAAACAGATAAACATAATTAATAACATATTTGTGAAAAGTAACATTAACACTTATACTAGTTTATATTAAAATTTTCATATTCCTTTCATTAATCTACTATTTCTATACATCTTCATAACTTAATTAATTTTACTAAAGTTCACAATTTACTCTCCTGTCCCTTTCACTCACATATATATCATTGTCACATTAGTCACTTCACATTCTATTTACTCATTTATTACTCCTGTCCTTAGTCACATTCTTTCTTATTTAATCTTATTTCAAGTTTATATTAACTATACAATATTGTATTTTGTAATCCTTATATTACACATTCATTGTCGTTTAACACAACATTTACTTTAATAAATTCAATGAATCCCGTTCATTTAACATATGGCTTTTTCTTTTACTTTTAATACTGATTTTATATTATTTGTCCTATGTATTTGGATTATGTTACTGCTTTAATCTACTACTTAGATTTATTTTACATTTTTATTTTTATTACTTAACCGTTACTCCCTATGTCACTGATGGATCATATTTTATTTACCTTGCCTTATTATCCTTGATTCTTTAAATATTTTCTTATTATCCGTCCAGCTTTATCTTTCTTTTTCTTCTTTCTCCTTTTCCAATTTTTTAACTTTCCCTTATTCTCCTTAAATCTACCTTTTATTTTTCTGTTTTTGAATAGTAATGAAATGAAGGTTCTTCTCGTATTTGGATTGGTTCTCATTTTAATTGACTTTCGAACTCTTGATCTAGTAAATAGGTTTTTCTTTTTTCTTTCTTTAATTTCAATTTCTTTCCTTTGGGTTATCTTTCCAGAATCTAAAGTCTTAGGCATGGGCTTCCGAGCTACTTGTTGGTTATTCATTTTAACCTCGTTGTTCCCCCCTTTTAATTGTTTCGACGCGACGTTTATATTTTTATTTATATTTATTTTCTTATTTATTATTTTTTCACTCACATTATTTCCCCTTTTTGGCACTATTTCGGCCTTACCTTGTTTATATTTTGTTTTGCCCTTAATCTCAGCTGCAGCTCTTCTTTCCATGTCCTTTGTTTCTTTATCTCCTGTATTGACTCCCTCAGGTCCTAAATTAATTTCCTTATTTATTATATTTTCATTTTTTTTTAATTTTTTGTTTTTGTTTAATTTTTCCTCTGTTTCATTTTTTATTTTTCTTTGATATTCGTTTTTTATATTTAAGATTTCCCCTTTACTTGTTTCTTGTCCATTTCCTCCTTCATTCATTCGGCAGTGCCCCTGCTTCTCGCACTGTCGCATTAACCCCTCCTTTTTGCTTTGATGCCCTATTGTTGATGCATCTTCTTTTCCCTGGGTTATCTGACATATTTTTTGGACTTCATTATTTTCCTCTATCTTTTGTATTTTATTTTTAAAATCCTGGTACACCATCTTCCCTTCTATCTCGAAGGTCACTAAGCGTCTATCCATGTTTATCCGTGCCTTTAGGTCATATAGTGTGTTGCACCCCATAATCATCTCCGACCGAAGTTTGGAGACCACTATGAAGATGCAGTCCACTTTTATGCCTTTAATTGTTAAGGGAATTAAGCATTGCCGGGTAACCTTTCTCTGTGCAGTCTTAATGGCTGTTACAACTCCCACATTGTTGATGGGTAGTTCCAGGAACTTAAGCCCATGCAACTTGAGGTTGTTGTAAGCCTTTTCTTGAATGACTGACACGTCTGCACCCGTGTCAATCTCTACCTCTATAGAGTGCTCTTCTACCTCACAGTCAATTACAGGGCATGGCTCTTTCTTCTGGTTACCTTCGCCAATCTCCTTGTCCTCTTCTAACAATTCAGCACGAATATCAAGAGATAGTCCACCAACTCTAAGCTCTTGATTTTGGTGTACTTCATTGTTATATTCCTGTTGTATTGTTTTTTTATTTTTGTTCTTTAGGTCTTCCGCCTTTCCTTTATTTAATGTTCCCTGTTTCTCCGGGTAATATTTCCTATATTTTGTTTGTTGTTGGATCTCTAATGGTTTTCTCCTCTTTTCCTTCCTACCATTAGGGATCCTCTCATTTAGTTTCTTGATTGACCACTTGGCCCTGGATTTTGTGGTCTCTTTTCTTTTGTCTGTGGGCCTTCTTCCGTTTGTTTTGTGGCCTGTACTCTGGCCTTTGTTGTTGCCACTGATTTTGCGGCCTATTTCTTGGTCCCTCTCTTTGGTAGGGCCCCTGTCTCCAGTTTCCTCTCCCTTCTACCGGGTAAGGCTCTTGCCTCCAATTTCCCTTGTATCCGGGGTTTCTCGTTTGGTGTGTCCACCCTCTCCTCTCAGGTTCCCGTTCCTCAGTCCTAGGCTGAGTCCGGTTCCTGGTAGCCTCCTGCTCCATGTTCCTTCGGATGTATTTTACCGCCTCCTCTATGTCGGTAGCCGCCATCCCGGAACATCCTATATACATTCTGTTCCCATAATGCTTCATAATCTTCATAATTAACTCCGCCTGATTGTATGGCAAGGTTAGGTGTCTCGCCGTGTTCACCATTTTTAAGAAATAATTTACGATGTTGTTTGTGCCTCGATGGTATTCATATTTTCCATTTTCGATTCTTCCTCGAATTCTCTCTTGTGCATGAGATCCCCAAAAGTGGCTAAAGAATCTCTCCTTAACTTCATCATAATTTTCCTCCTCCATATTCATGGCCAACCACCATTCTTGTGCTGGTCCTTTAAGATGTCTCTCCATTATTTTCCGTTTTTGTCCTTCATCTTGCCCTTGCATTTTGGTGGTCGAAATTTTGTTCTGGGTATATATGAGCCCTTGCTCATATATATCTTCCTTCCCCTGATCACATCGTAGCACTTTTTACTCTGTTTCTAGCACATTTTTTCTTGTCCTGTTCGCATGGTACAAAAACACGTCTGCTCGCCTTGAGAGCCTAATGCATTCTCCTTCTGAATAGCGTCCTTTTTTGTGAGCCCCACTTCATAGTATCCATTTTTCAACTTTTGACCAATCAGAAAGCCGTTGCCATGGCAATTGACTTTGTTTGTTCGGAAATTCTGAACTAAGATTAGTTTCACTTTTTGTAAAAGGCGTTTCTGTATTCTGATGTGTCCTTTCCATTTTTACCTTTTATTTAATAACATATTTGACTTTATTTCTTCTTATTTAATTTAATTTACTTTTTAAAATTCCTAATCCAAAGGTCGACTGTAGCGCTTTCGTTTCGTAGTGACAAGATTTATAATCAATACCCCAAGCGGATTTTTCCCGAATCAAATATAACTGCTTCTAGTATAACCTAATTTCTAGGCTATTACATTTTAACATTTAATCTTTACTTTTACATAAATACTATTTTCCCTAGCTAGGCCTAATTTACTTTCCTCACATCTTATAAATTTACATTCTTTATTCCTGATTATATTTAATTACAATTATTTTAATAGCCGGCATCTAGGCCGAGTTTGTTATACTAGACAATTACCGTCTTTTTTGTATACATAATTTAGGCTATCCACTTTGAAGTGATAATTTTTCTTATTGAATATAATTTATGTTTTTTAAGTCTAAAGTTATTTGTAATTTTCTTCATTTTACTATTATTTACCCTAGTTTTAATATTATTATTATTATTATTATGCTTTAAAATTTTTACATATAAATTTAGCCAATTATTTAACCAGGTTAGGTTTGATTCTGGTATTCTGTACAATTACCCTGATTCTTTGCATCGGACATTCTGGCCGCTGCAGGTGGAATCACATAAAATGTTAACGTAAATTAAAGATTTATTAGCTTAAGAGTAAGGAAAATAGCTGTCATATGAATTCATATATTGTAACTTAATTTCATCAAACTTGTGTTATATTTTTGAGTATATAGGAAATAGGGTATGCTAATTATTGAAACATATTCTTCATATTTTCTGTATATGGAAATGAAATCAGCGGATAGTGATAACAGACGCATTTATAAGCGTCATGGCCAGTTTTCCGGGAATATTTCGCACAAACCGTCCACCATCCGAAATCTGATAAAAACGACCACAGATCAGCTGCGATATTAAAACATCTTAAAGGTTATTGAAAGTGTACTTATTTCCATGTATGATATGTAATATATTCTGTAAAATTCCTTATTTAGTTTGTAGAAACAACCCAAAGAGAAACCTTATCAGAAGTAAACAAGTATACAAGCTATGCTATGCGTATGTAGAGATATCCCAAAACCTCGTTGTAAGGTCCGAAAGCTTAGAGAAGAATACATTAAAATAAACCTAGCGACAAAAAAAGTAACAGGATGAACGTGAGAAATAAATAATGAAAGAAAACAAGAAGTTTCAAATCTAGAATTATTTTGGTAGATAAAACTACTAGCACTGACGAAATAAAAGTCAGATTGCTGCAATCAAGAGTGATCAAGCCAATATAGTAATTACGCCAAGTACAACAATAACTTTATTTAACAATGCGTCGCATTTGAGGCAAATAAATTATATCCAGTTATCATGAAAATATATAAATCAATAATAATAGTGCAGAAATAAATCTCTGTAGAAGTTTATTTAGCGCCACAATATTGGAAGAACTAGGTTATTAGCAAAAGCATGAAAGCCAACGAGTACAGACTATAGTGAAGAGGAACCAAAGTATAAAAATAGAAACGATTTGAGAGAAGAAAACAGGGGATAACAAAAGTAGTATTTGTGATTGAAGATCGAAGTCTCGACGTTAATAACTGGTAGAAATGGCTCCATAACAATTATTAGCAAGGAAATGGAGACTGGGACGACAGAGGAAGACGGTGGTAATAATTGAGGCAAGACAGACGGCGTCAGTTGTATATACACTTTTATAAATAGAAAAAATATCTCAACGTTCGACTGCAGACAGGACTAGCTACCTATCTGTTCACAATCTCTTAAGTTAAACAGTATTTTCGTTTGGCTTTACGACAATAGGTTTTTATTAACCTTGTGAACAACAAAACGCGTTTTCCTGAAAGTGCAAGCATAGTAAAAACGAACAATGATCTTATTTAGAAGCAATGAGAACACTCCTCGTACTCCAGGGAAAACAAAGTGGAGTGAAAACGTGAAAAAAGTACCTCCGAAGCGGCGGGTTAGCTTGCCTTTCTTTTTTATTCAGCGTAAGAAGGGAAAATAAATTAAACTTGTATATTTCTGTTGGAACAATATGTAAAGGACATTCTCTTAAAATTATCTGAAACACATGTACTGCAAAACCACTGAAGATAAATACAATAACGGCATGAAAGTGATCAAAAGTAATGAAAATAAAACTTACATATGCTAATATAGAAAACTAATTTTATAATTAATTCTCACAATATTTTGAAATCGTTAAAATTATACCATGATAACGCACTCGAAAGTAAATTAAACAAATTTTCCAATTTTTGTTTGTTAAAGCAACTAGCATGAAAGTTTTTTTATAGTAAATGGTTCATAAGCGACTCAATACAATTAATGTATTTTAAATCACAACGCTTTGACTAATTTGTTTTCCTTAACAAGCGTGAAACTGATTAGGATAATATTTACAAAAGTATATCTTTGGAAATTGAGGTAAACAAAAAGACGTTAAAAATTGATGGTAAGTGCTAAGAAATAATAAATTATACGTTAAGTGCTAAGAAATATTATATTATACGTTTTCTTCTCGTCCTGTTCCATGTAATTTTATTTTATAAAAATTTATCTTTAAATAAACTTTTGTTATTTATTCTGTGTAAACCCCACTTACGATACTTCTAACGACCAATCAGCGGTGTTGTGTTAAGTCGACTATCTTGTCAACTAACAAAAGCAAAGTAAATTGGTAAAACGTATTATAACTAACCAAACTATATTCATCAGATTAGTTAAAAATAACTTTAAATAATGAAAATATAAAAATTTATAATAACAGAAACTGAAAAATCTTACTTATTAATATTACATTAAAAAATTAATATTTGAAAAAGAAACATACTATCCATCTACATTCAATAATTTGTTATTTGACGTTACTATTAAACTATGAATAAAAGAAATACAATTAATTTAAAGTAGTACAATGTCCTAGAATAAAATACTTTTCCGGTACCAATTTTTAAGTATGCCTACTGCATTTTATAAAATAATTTTTAATGACAATATCAAACGAAATTAAAAAAAAAATTAATTTATACCCAGGAATGTAACATTTTAAAATGTCAGACATAATTACAGCATTAATTTCGAAAAATTACAGGAAAAGGTTACGAATTTCAAAAGTACCACGAAGAGAATAAGAGAGACATTAAGTCCTGGTGCTACAAGAAAACTTGTATATTGCTCATTGTAATAAATGGATTTTTAGCTCCGAGTGTTAAATTAGTTAACGATGAAGCTTTAAAGATACAAGGCGAAATTTAGCACAATTTCGGTTAAATTCGTCCTCTAGCTTAAAAAACCTAATAATTGTAATAACAACGTTAATAAAAATTATTGGTTACTGATATCGAAAGAAAATTTAACCTTATGTATTACTATTCTTCAATTTATATAGTAGTAGATCTCTCTCTCTCTCTCTTTCTTTCTCTCTCTCTCTCTCTCTCTCTCTCTCTAACCAAACATCTAGTAGAACAGAGGATACTTTAGGAAAAAAGTGGTGGGATGGCGCTGGCGTTGAAGCAGTAGCCTAAGTCAGTCAGATGGCAGCTAACCCAACACACGCCTAAGTGTGTTGTCTGTTAGGGGTGACTTTTGGGTAGATATGGGGGTTGTTTCAGGGGGGAGAGTTTGGGGATGAGGATAGTTTTTGGAAAATGTTTTCGAAAAATGTGTGTATGGGGTATGTTTAGATTGTATTTTGGTTAGATGTGGGGGTTGGTTCGACCCCGGGAGTGGGGGTTGTTTTTATTAAAATATGGAAACTGCCAAAAAAATGATCGGTTAGATCAAATGACCAACGTTTAAACTAAACAACATTGAAAAACTATCGTACGTGCCGTTTAACCGACCAACTTACAAGCATTTAAATCGACGAACAATTACGTTGAATTCAAATAAAAAACAAGCTATGTAGGAATCGACCTATCACAGTGCAGGGGCTCGGTAGTGCTGTCAAACCCAAGTCACTTAGATGGCACGTAACCTAACCTACCTATAAGTGTGTTGTAAGTTAGGGGTGAGTTTCGTGAGTCACGGGGGAAGATTTTGCAAGATGATGGCCTGTCTCGCGCTAGTGTCCTAGCCTAAGAAAAAGTGTTGTATGTGTTTGGAGTGTATGTTGGGTATATGCGGGGTGGGTTCGATCCGGGAGATGGTGGTAGTTTATAATAATATATGAAAGCACCAAAAATGATCGGTTAGATCAAATGACAAACGTTTTAACTAAACAACATTGAAACACTATCTTACGCTAAGTTTAACCGACCAACTTACATGCATTTCAATTGACAAACAATTACTTTGAAATCAAATAAACAACTAGATGTGCGGGAATCGACCTATCACATTGCAGGGGCTCGGTAGGCTTACGGACGTCTCGCATGTGGTCGCAGTAAGGCGTGGATACCCGCGGTCTGAGCGGGGTTAACATTCAATTATAAGATAGCACCTGATAGACACCTCCTGTAATGTAGAGGTTGTCTTGGGGGTTATTGAAAGTTTTATGGGGTTGGGAATCGATCCGGTTCGCGGGTTGTAAAGCTACGAGTTGAGTGTTGTACGTGGAGGACCTTAAGACCGGATATGACGTCATCCAGGGGTGTTATTCTACTCCGTGTTCATATAACAGTATACACAATATTTCTAGTCAAGGGACTAAGGCTATTAAAATAATCAGCTTTCAGGTATGTATAAATCCTATAACAGTGAATCAGAACGATTATATTAAATTAATAGAGTGCAGCTCAAATATATGCACTGTGAACCTAGCCGTCTGTAAGCGGCTACACATAGTCTAAATATATATATTCTAAATATATATTTGACGTATATATATAAATTCTTTTAAAATATACGTCATAGAAATGAAATAGTGTCAAGAAAATAATAATAATATATGAACTCACAAAAAATGATTCTAATGCTCTAAATATGGTCAAACGACCAACGTTTCAACTAGAAAACATTGAAAAAACTATCATACGCGACGTTTAACCAATCAACTTCTCACAATATGTTATTATTTGAGACATATAATGAGTCCATCTCGCTCTGGTTCAATCACTCACCTGCCTCCATTACTTGGTCTGAACATGTTGACTCAAAATGTGTGGAATTTTGCAATCGCAAGTCCATATCCGATCTGAGTAGATAGTTGACATTATCTGTAAACCACAACCGATATGCTTGCTTGTGTGAAACTTCACCCTGAAACTAATCACTGGGAGCCATTGCGGTCTTGCTACTTTTAGAATTTCCAAACTTTCGTCACGTGTACATTATATATATAATTGCTAAACCTACATACTTGAATCCCTACAAGGGCCTACTATAAGGCCTACCACGTGAACGGAGCTTCCCAAACCTGAGATATAGTCGCTGTAAATTAATACTCAACAAATAGATTAATCATCAGGTACTAGACACAGATCTATGGCATTGCAAGAGTAACCTTAAGTGTAGGTGGCTTTCCAACCTGAGATATATTCGCAGTAAATTAACACACAGCAAATAGGTTAGTCATCAGGTACTAGGCATAGGTCTATGGCACAGCAAGAGTAATCTTAGGTGTAGGGAGCTTCCCAACCTGAGATATAATCGTTGTAAATTAACACGCAACAAACAGGTTAATCATCAGGTACTCGCTTGCCAAATTTACGAAAGTGTCGGCTAATAAAATTTGACCTATAAAAATTATTGAAAAAATTAATATAAGTAACAATAGAAAATTCGCATTACCGTTTCTATGGTTTCGGTTTTCATTTCTTATCTATCAAAATGGGGCTATGGGCAGTTTTAAAAATGCGTAAGTTAATATTAAAAATACTTGCGAAGACTAAAGATATAGGCTTTTTTCTGTTCTAGATTTAATACGGAATATGTCGTCTCGTACGACTGGTATCAATAATAATCTCAAAAATGATTACATATCTAAATAGTACACACACATTGAAAACACACATATATATTGGGTTAAACTACGAGTAATAACCATCCGCTAAATTGAATAATAATTTCTGAAAGTTCACAGAGTACAAATATACCAGGGACTCTAATACATATCCCTTCTATTTGCTAACCATCTCCACTTACAACTGAAACAAACTGTCTTGGACAAGAAAGAGAACAATAAAGTATATTTAAGTATATATCTACTTACGTCTGCCCCTAATTCTAATAAATTACCGTGATTCCAGAATGAATATGTTTAGAAAGCAATGCAGGCAACCAGCTACGCTTGTATGAATATACTAACAGTAAATTATATTGCAAAATAACGTCCTTGTCTTTCCTAAATATACATTTATTTTATTGTTTTAAACACTATAGAATTATTTGTAATAAAAATTAGTACAAATTCTTGTTACGTTACGGAATCACTAGTTATTTATGGTAATTGTATAGATCAGTTTTATAACAATTTATTTTTCTCGTACAGCTGCTGCACTATTGCGATCAGCTGTTTTAATGTAAACTAGTCCTTGTTTAATAAAACTATAATGGTGTTAGTGTCACCTCAATTTGAAATACGATTAAAACATAAATATAATGTGAATCTGGAGGTAATGCAACATACCAAGTGATAAATGTTTAAAAGCACTTTTTATATGGTCACGGGGTTTCAATTGAACACAAGTTTTTTAGCTGTGTTTATATATATATTAATAACTAGGTTTTAACTACTTTACAATATGTTTGTTAGTTTATTTACGCTGTTTATTACGGTTTATTTTACGCAGATCATTAAAATAATCATAATATAAAACACATTGGGGATAATAAAACATGTTTACTTCCGCTTTGTTTAATCTTTCAGGATCCACCTTGTACGCGTTTTGCTGTACTACCTTCCATTTCACAGCGTTGTATTGGCACTTTACCAACTTTAGGCCATCTTTACTTCTTTATTGTTTACTCTTTCAACCTACCTTGTACTAGTTTTGTTGTACTACCTTCCATTTCATTGCTTTGTATTGACTCCTTACCAGCTTTAGGCCATGTTTACTTCTGCTTTGTTTACTCTTTCAGGACCCACCTTGTATTAGATTAACTGTACAACCTTCCATTTCACAGCATTGTATGGGCACATTAGCAACTCTTGGCAATGTTTACTTCTGCTTTGTTTACACTTTCATGGGTACCTTGTACTAGTTTAGCTACTACGTTCCATTTCACAGCGTTGTATTGGATCTTCACCAACTTTAGGCTATGTATACTTCTGCTATGTTTACTCTTTCAGGAGTACCTGGTACTAGTTTAGCTACTACCTTCCATTTCACAGCATTTTATTGGATCTTCACCAACTTTAGGCCATGTTTACTTCCGCCTTGTTTACTCTTTCAGGAGTACCTGGTACTAGTTTAGCTACTACCTTCCATTTCACAGCGTTTTATTGGATCTTCACCAACTTTAGACTATGTATACTTCTGCTATGTTTACTCATCCAAAGCCCAACTTGAACTAGTTTAGCTGTACTACCTTCCATTTCACAGCGTTGTATGGGCACAACACCAACTTTAGGCCATGTTTACTTCCGCTTTGTTTACTCTTTCAGGAGTACCTTGTACTAGTTTAGCTACTACCTTCCATTTCACAGCGTTTTATTTTATCTTTACCAACTTTAGGCCTTATTTACTCTTTCAAGAGTACCTTGTACTTGTTTAGCAGTACTACCTTCTATTTCACAGCGTTGTATGGGCACATTACCAACTTTAGGCCCTGTTTACTTCCGCTTTGTTTACTCTTTCAGGAGTACCTTGTACTAGTTTAGATACTACTTTCCATTTCACAGCGTTGTATTGGATCTTTACCAACTTTAGGCTATGTATAGTTCTGCTATGTTTACTCTACCAAGGCCCAACTTGTACTAATTTAGCTGTACTACCTTCCATTTCATTGCTTTGTATTGACTCTTTACCAGCTTTTGGCCATGTTTACTTCTGCTTTGTTTACTCTTTCAGGAGTACCTTGTACTAGTTTAGCTGTACTACCTTCCATTTCATTGCTTTGTATTGACTCTTTACCAGCTTTAGGCCATGTTTACTTGTGCTTCGTTTACTCTTCAGGAGTACCTTGTACTAGTTTAGCTGTAATACCTTCCATTTCACAGTGTTTTATGGGCACAGTACCTACTTTAGGCCATGTTAACTTCCGCTTTGTTACTCTGTCAGGAGTACCTTTTACTAGTTTAGCTGTACTACCTTCCATTTCACAGCATTCTTATGACGCTTTACCAACTTTATTCCATGTTTACTTCTATTTTGTTAAATCTTTCGGTAGCTAACTTGTACTAAGTTTAGCTGTAATACCTTCCATTTCATAGCGTTTTATTGGCTCTTTTCCAACTTTAGGCCATGTTTACTTTTATTTTTTTATTCTTTTGGGACTTATCTTGTACTAAGTTGTGTTGTAATACCTTCCATTTCATAGCGTTTTATTGGCTCTTTTCCAACTTTAGGCCATGTTTACTTTTATTTTGTTTATTCTTTTGGGACCCATCTTGTACTAAGTTGTGTTGTAATACTTTCCATTTCACCGCATTGCATTGACTTGTTACCAATTTTAAGTCATGTTTGCTTCTATTTTGTTAACTCTTTCGGGACCCACCTTGTACTACGTTTTGCTGTAATACCTTCCATTTCATAGTGTTCAATTGGGTCGTGAACACAATCCCTCATACCAAATTTAGGCCATGTTTACTTCTCTTTCGTTAAGTCTTTTGGGAGAGAAAAATTGAGATTTAACACAAGTATAATGTCAAAGTTCAAGTAGTGAAGGTTGAGAAATACTATTTAATATATTAAACTATAATCTAGAGCTATAAACCTATAATAATTTACAGGACCTCGTGACTACATTTGTAGAAATAACATATTTAATTATTCATTAAAACATGTACCTATTTCAAATTTTATTAAAAAGACCAACTAATAATTTAAATAATAGTACAGTACATAAGTTACTACGGAAGAAGTAAATAAAAAAGCGAGTGAAAATTATTTTTTTTGGGGGGGTAGTCTTTTATAATCAGCTCTTAGTTCCAGTCTATATCTGACAGGTGTGTAACAAATAGTTCGTCTTTAGAGGAACCTTTAGATTTCTTGTGAACAGAACAATGTTTGTTAAACCTCCTCCCTCATGTATTACACTGCTCTTGAATTCATACGTGTGCAAACATTTTGATAAAATTATGTTGTACACTTTATCTAAGGTTGTTTAAGTATATATGTATAGTGTGATATATTAGAGAAAAATTTGCAAAACTTGACATCAAACAAATTAATAAATGAGTAATTCTAACCACTTCTAGCAATTCCAGTTAAACGTACGAGGACAAAGCGGGAAATACATTTATGCTAAGTGGGAAATACATTTTTAAAACTAAAAATTGATTGAAAATATATCTTATTTGAAACAGAACTATTAGATCTTCTCTTTGTAATACTTACCTGAAGTAATATTGTTTTGAAAATGAATTAATAGAAATGGACGTCTGTTTTAATAAGGCTAAATATAGCTCGATATATTTATTGTAAGTTTTGTGTTAAATATAACTTACTATTAGAAAGCTTGTGTACCCTGAAGTCATTATATCAACATATGTTTTTGTTGTGTTACAGTGTTGTGTTGCTGCGGCACCGTTGAGAAGGAGGACGAAGGGAAAGAGGAGGGTGGTAAGTTAAAACAAAGCCTGCTTATATGCTAATATATTACTAAGTTTAATGTAACTGATGACATCTTTAATTTCTCTTATTTAACTTATTTAATTGGTCTGAGAGTGTTTAGGTCGTATTTTTTAAAACTCAATACATCATTCTTGGTTAGTTTAGAGACGTTTATAGTTTTAAGCTGCAGCTACAGAAAAGTATTGTTTTGATACATTTTTAAAATATAAACATTCTTTCTGTTTTAGCCGCAAGAAAAAGCCCTACCGGATGTGAAAAGCAAGGAGCAACCGGACGTGGTATGTTATATATTTTTGTAAACTAAATTAAATATTTCTTATAAAAACTTGTGTATAAAATATAAGCCTAAATAGCTGCCTAACATAATATTACAGCTTTGTGAATTATTTATGAAAAGATTTCGAATTACTTAATATAGCGAAAGTTGCCAGTTTTTTGCTTTTTAAAAAAAACTCATTAGTTTACTTCTACAAGATCTACTAACAACTGTTTGTCAAAGCAATATATTTATTTGTTATCTATGTTGTACCTCATAAATTACTTTTTCTGTTCTAGACGAAACCAGTTCAGTTGACGATGTCACCTGGACAATCAGCACCAGAACTGGTGAGTTTTAAATCAAATCTGATGGTTTACTTAAACATGTTATAGTAGGAACCATTTACCTAAGCTACATATACCAATTCTTACTACACTTTGTAATGCTAAAATGAATTAGGTCTACGTGACTACTATAGACAGCTATGAGGGGCGGCCTTAACAAAGATATTTAAATAACTCTGAATAGTAGTTACAACAATTTTGTTAGATGATTTTAACTTTTTAAACCATTTTTAAGATAAATATGACTTTTGCCAGAAAGTGGTTGCAATGAGAATAGTAATGTATGGACTAAATGTTTATTTACTATATTCATCTGTTACAGACGATGACTCCGTTTCCTGTGAATTTGAGCTAAACTCAGAGAGCGGTAAGTTTTTTGCGCTTTAAATAAACTATAGTTTATTTTCACATTATTTAATCACAACTGTCTCAAATTATTAATTTATTTTGTACCTCATAAATTACTTTTCCTGTTCTAGGTGATAGCGATACAACGTATGGCTCTGGGTTTAGCTCCTTTGCTGGATTTGGTAAGTCTTCAAATGATTATTTACTTTAACATGTTATAGTAGGAACCATTTACCTAAGCTACATTTACCAAATTGTTACTACACTTTGTAATGATTAAATTGATTAGCTGTTTGAAGGCACCACCGAACGTGACTACTAAAAACAGCTAGGAGTGGTAGCCTAGACAAAAATATTTGCATACCCTGAGTAGCAGTTATAACAATTTTGTTACGTGTTTTGAAATTTTAACTATTTTTATTTTAATATTATTTTTGCCAGAAAGTGGTTGCAATGAGAATAGGAATTTATGGACTGAATGTTTATTTACTGTATCTATCCGTTACAGACGATAACATCGACTATTCACAGGAAACGAGCCAACACACTGGAAGTAACTACCTGTCTGACAGTGATCTTTTCACGGAGTGCGGTAAGTTTCTTGCGTTTTGAATAAAGCTGTGAAGTTTATGTTTACATGATTTACTAACTCATGGAATGAGAAGTAGAGTTTGTGGGTTCTATGAAAAAATTTGCTATGCGTTATTTTTTACGTTAGCAAAATGTTATTGAAAATATTTGACAATAAATTTCTTTATTAAATAAAATCTGTTTATTTGTTACAGAAGGATACGTTGACTATGAAAAATTAAATCGTGAATTATATCAAGACTTTTGTAAGTAAAATTATTTAATGTATTAGTATTATTCTTG